>JARGCV010000166.1:1212500-2412500 GCA_034064705.1 Bothrops alternatus
ACGGTAGTGGCATTGTCTGGACGTGAGAAGAGCATTATGATGCTATATCAAGCGCACAACGGCCTTCCGTAGGTCGGAGGCCCTGTTTGTCTCTTTTCAGTCTTCTTCAATGGGCCAAAAGGTGTCTGCTTCCACAATTGGCAGGTGGATCAGGGCCTGCATCGCAAGCGCTTACAGCTCTCTCGAATTGCCAGTTCGACCCGCAGTGCTGCCACGACTGCGGCGTGGGCTACCCAGGCGTCCATAGAGGACATTTGCAGGGCGGCGACTTGGTCTTCGCCTTCTCCATTTATTCGACACTATCGTTTGGATAAATTTGCGTCAGCAGATGCCGCTTTTGGCAGACGCATTTTACAACAAGTAGTCACACCATCTGGGGATCCGGCCCCAACTGACCCCCGCCCGTAGGGACTCCGGTGGCTTTGGTACGTCCCATTGGTGGATTCTACAGTCATCATGCTGGAGAAGGAGCGTTGGCTTACCTGAACGCCTTTTCTCAGCATGATGATGAAGAATCCACGCCCTCCCTTACTTTCACGGTCAGTTAGGGCCGAGTTGGACTCTTGTTCCTTTCTTATTTTTCTTAAACCTGCCTGAGAGTCATCACGTCGATCTGTTGTCATTGGTTCCGCCGTCGATGAAACTGGAAGTACCAGATAATGAGGAGGATTGACAACTTAGTCTGATTGGGCAGGAGGACTGAAATAACCCATTGGTGGATTCTTCATCATTATGCTGAGAAAAGGCGTTCAGGTAAGCCAACGCTTCTTCTCATTCCTCATACTTCGAGAGCGGTATTCTTGGCCATTTTAATATGGGTGGACCTCAATTTCCAGAGCTGGCTGGGGAATTCTGGAATTGAAATCCACCCATCTTACAGTGGCCAAAGCTGAGAAATACTGCTCTAGATTGTTTAAGGAATTGGCTTTTCTAAAGTTCCTGAAAGGATATTTGAGATAATTTATATTAGATATATTGAACAATTTAAGTACACCAATGTTTCCATATCACTGTAATTGTAGCAAACTTTAAGTGTACAGTTATGCCCTGAATTATTCAATTATGAACATTTCACTCACTTTCTTTAATGTCCTTTACATCTTTCCCTTTTTTAGAGTTTTGGGTAAAGTTAAAACACCAGTCTCCTGGGATGCTCAAAATAAATGTTATTCTTTTTTGTGACCATGTAGCAAGAAGTACAGTCAATTTCTAGTATTGCTAAATACCAAACATAGTGATACTTTTATCTTTAGTGCTGTATTTCCAGTATCAGAGTTACAGTAATGTACTGTAGAAAAATTTGAGATGGGACACTTCTGTGAAACATCTGTTGTTGGCTTTGACTTAATGTTTATTTTCAGACAGTGTGCAATCCTCTGAATTAGCATGCCCACTCCATAGTGTACTTCTCTCATTAGCCAAGTTCAGTTCTGAATGCTTTGTCTTTATGGTTTAATTGCTGGAACCTAAGTATTGAGCTCAGCCTGTCCTTCACCAATGTTAATTTGTTTTTGCTTTTAACAGTCTTTTTATAAGATGTGTGTCAACTCTACCTTCTAATCAAATTAAATCAAACTCAGTTCTTCAGTTTTCTTCTCTGGATATTAAAAGATCAAAGCTTAAAAATTTAAAAAATAAGGCCCTGCCTATATAGTTGTATTGATCTTTCACATGTTTTAAAAATTATTCCATTGAATACATTCTAGAAATTATTACTAATTTATTTAATCAATTTATTAGCCACCTCAATCACCAGAGCAAGGCAATCTATAAAGAATAAATAATTTAAACAGGCTAAACTGAAGTAATGGTGTCAAGTGGGCAAAATGAGATAGGTACTTACTGATTCAAGCCACACATTTCTATACCTGCTGAAGCTTTCAAATGGTCTATAAGGGAAGCCGCTTGTAGGCTATATTGCAGTAATCAAAATGAGAGATGACTAAGGCACAAGTGATCACGAGAAAGGCCTCCCAATTCAGAAATGGACATAACCAGTACACTAGATATTTCTTTATAAAGGCTTCATAAAATTTATTTCTCTTTTATCCTTTTTGTTGGTTTTATTTGCCAGCAACATGCATAACTCTCTTACAAAAGGGGATAACTGCCAAGCTAATATAGAACTATTTCATGTTGAAATATATTTCATAGGAAAGAAATCAGAGATAAGGAATCCTTAGTTCTCCAGACCTAGACATTAGATCTCTGCTACTTCTCTATTGGCCCTGCTGGCTGGCATCTCCATTCAGCAACATCTGGAGAGCCTGAGTTTCTTCTTCCATCCTATATATATTATGGCTGAAAGAGCACTAGCCAGCCTCTGTTTCAAACACAAGGCTCATATTTATAAGATATAAAGAGTGGGATTGTAAAACATGTTTGATGCTTTGCCAGCAGCTTTTCCCAGCTTGTGCACTTGCATGAACTCATGTGGGAGATGTTCAGAGTTCCATTTTTAATCCTCAGCCTGACATGTCAAATTTGTGAGTTTATGCAACAAATTTCTTGGATGCTGCTGCTGAAAATACATGAGTAAAAATTCTAAGTTTGTAAAATGATAATGATCAATATTTATAAAATACACTTAATTTACAAAGCTATGATTTTTTTTAATTATTATTTTTCCATGACCAATGTTAAAAATTGGTATAGCTTTGTCTCCACCATTTTTAAAAAACAACAGAACATTCTGCAAATTAATTTTTCACTGTGGGTTTAGTATTGAGTTTTGATATGTGCACACTAAAACAAAATATTTTTCAAGAGAACCAAATAAAAACAGTATGTCTGCATACTGATATCTATGTTTTATCCCTGTCTTATTTCTATATTTTATTTCACATTATTTATTCTTATGCTTGTGCAGATATACCTTTCTATTCTTTATAGATGAATTTTAATTTTTATAGTCTTCTAGGTTCCTCCTTTTTTCCCTGCAGCCAATATTTGATAATTCTACCTGCTGACAATTACTGTAGTTTGTCTTGGTCTGGGCATTTTCCCTGCTTGTAGAATAGGGAGAAAATGAGGTTCTTTCTTCTCTCCCACTCCTAGCCATCTTTCAGCTGGGATTGTTTCTTTTGAGAGCTACAGCTAGACACGCTTGCTTCTGGCATGAACCATCATTGATGATCCTAGTTAAAATTCCTAGAAATGGAGAAAAAGTTCTTTGGCTACTGGTAGTGCTCAATGTATGACCACAACTGAGCCCAAAATTTATGTTGTTAAGTGAGAAATTTGTTAAGTGAGTTTTGTCCCATTTTATGACTCTTTTCACCACATTTATTAAGTGAATCACTGCAGTTCTTAAATTAGTAACACGGTTGTTAAGTGAATCTGGTTTCCCCATTGACTTGTTTGTCAGAAGGTCGCAAAAGGGGATCACATGACTCCGGGACACTGCAACCGTCATAAATATGAGTCAGTTGTCAAGCATTCAAATGTAAATCACACGATCATGGGCCTGCTATAACCATCGTAAGTGTGAAAAATGGTCATAAGACACTTTTTTCAGTGCCGCTGTAACTTTGGTCACTAAATGAACTGTTGTACGTTGAGGACTACCTATAATAAATGAAGGTACTATTGAGGTTTGACTCTGCTGCTGCTCAATAGTTCGCCAACACTTCTCTGCTGTAGCCATTCCCAGTGTGATGTCCTACCTGCATCCATCACCTCACTGTTCCTAACTCTTCAGTGTCAGGCTGCTCTCCTACATGCCAACTCACCCAAGCCTCTAGAATGCTTACTTCTGTGAAAATGTGCTTTCCTGCCACACACACAAACACCCAGATAGCTTTTTTGTTTGTTTGTTTCATCAGAGCAAGGGTAGATCTTCCATTTTCCGTTGGATCAAAGACCTGGATTTCAGGCAAGAAAGAGGGGTTTCTAGTGACCACTGCAAGGATCTCCTCCCATAAAATAATTGTGGAAGAAGTATACTAGTTTTTCAGAAAAGGCATACCTTTTCAGCTGTTATTGAAAGAGATAATATAAAATCTTTAAGGGTTGATATTTTATTTGCTTTCTTTTTTGATCCACAGCAATGCTGAATTTCAGGGCAAAGAATATAGTAGTATAGAAACCTTATTTTGCAATTTTTGTCTAGTTTGATCTTAAAAGTCACTGTAATTGCCTGTACTAACTATAATTAAACCATTTAAACTTCCAACATTGCATGAGTTTTATATCACAGTGTGTTAAGTTAGTTCAAGTTTCAGCTATCTCTGAAGTTTAAATAACTCAAGCATTAAATATATCATGAGCATCATAGTTTGCATTACTGAAATGCAGACATTGTTATGCTGAGTGACTAAAACAGTCAATAATATAGTCAGTATGGAATCTGTAAGGCCGTAATGTTATATTTAAATTTAGAAATGGATTTTTGTTAAGGGTGTGCATTTGTTTCACAACACGGTATCACTTACAGCCAGTAAATGCAAGATATTTATATCTTAAGCATTGGCTTTGAAAATATACTCACACATCCATGGTTTGTGTTAATGTTTCATTAAGGCTAGTAGAAGATGTGCAGTGAAGCATCACATAGTTTTTTTAATCTGCGTATCAGTTTGTTAGGAATTTTAAGTACCTCTGTGTTGTGAAGAAGTTAAAACTATTGATTTCTCCATGTCAGATTTGATTGATTTTGTAAGATGTGAAAAAATAACATTTATTTATGGACAAATTAGCAGACTTGGGGTCCTTAACTTTGCTGCCTCTTGAAATAAATATAGTATATGTTTATTAAGACAGCAGTCAGGTCAGGATGATCATAGAGATGGTTTTCTTTCAGAGGTACTGGATAACCAAAGAAAGTACAGTTGAGGTAGCTGACATTTTTAGAATTCTTGATTGCTTTCTAATGTTCTCTAATATTCAAGCCTTTATTTTTCAATAACTGTAGTTTGAACAGTGTACAGGGTTTCTAAATCATGGAGATTACTGAGAAGATGCTTTCATTAAGATAAAACTATAGTACAAGCCAAATGACTGTACTGTCATTAGTCATCAGTTTCTCTTTCAGTACTATGATACTTGGCACTTGATTATGATCCTGGGTTTTAAGTTGCAGCATCTTTATAATAAATATCAATCTTTGTTTTTACTATCATTAATCCTATCAACCTTGCCATCTGGAGGGTTTTTTTTTAAAGTTTTATACAAATATAAATCACGGAGATAAATTGAGGAAGAGCCATAATGGTAAAGAGTTAGGTATTGTGCTTGTCAAAAATAAAACTTGAACTTTCCCTAAATTGACATAGAAACGAATTTTTTAGAAGATTTGTACATAAATTGAATTGTTAGAGAAGCTAAACTTGCTTTAAATATGTTACGCGCCAGATTTAGGAACTATCAGGTTCATAATTCTGCCTGATAGTAGAAGATGACAGGAGTTGTAGTCGGAACTTCAGGATATGGGAATGGAAGAAGAATAGAGTTGATTCAATTGTGTAACTTGATGCAGGGCATATTCTACATTCCATTAAGTCCCATCTATTAATTGAAGGAGACTGACTAATCTGCTAAATTAAAGGAATGATATTCCCAACACAACTGTACAATACCTTTGTTATACAATAGCTGGGTTGTTGCATTCCTTATTCAGGAAGGAATTAAACTGTTATAATTATCTATTCTTAACAGTGAAGAGTTAAGGCTTTTCAGAGGCTTTCTTTATTGACAGTATCATCGCTAAAAAAAAAGAGAAGGAAATGCTAGTTGTGGGTAAAAATTCATATTACAGAATCTTTACCTGTGTACTTTCAATATTTATATCTAGTAAAGCATAACAAACAAATACTTGCAATAATAGTCGATTTACAACAGTTCATTTAGTGATCATTTGAAGTTACAACGGCACTGAAAAAAGTGACTTACAATTGTTTTTCAACGTAACAACTTATTTTGCAGCATCCCTATGGTCATGTGATCAAAATTCAGAAGCTTGGCAACTGACTCAAATTCATGATCAAAGTATCCCAGGGTCATGTGATCCTTTTTTGTGACCTGATAAACAATGGGGAAACAGATTCATTTAACAATCGTGTTACTAACTTAACAACTGTGGCAAGAAAGGTCGTAAAATGGGGTAAAATTAACTTAACAATTGTCACACTTAGCAAGACACACACACACACACACATACATATATGTACATACACATTCTTATTCATATACATATGTATATCCTGTCTATGTGATCTTTAGCTTCTACTGAACAAATTTTCTCTAAGGTGGAAGATTTTCTAAAAGCTCTGTAGTTGTAGCAGAAGATCTGAATACCAGAACTGGACTAAACAATGATGCAGCAGAAACTAGTGAGTAAAGTTTTGTTTTTGAAAGAGTATGCTTAATCCTGGATTTTCTTTTCAACTTTTTAAATCTGCATTATTATGTGAAGCATAAGAGAATAAGTGAGGAGTATGATAAAGAAGTACAGCATTGTAACAAGCAAGCACAATAACATCTTCCTGTATTAATTTTTATAAAGGAAAGCTCAGAAAGTTCTGTGTTTCCTTTTCTTTGTGTTTGCTTTGTTGATCGGATAGAAATGCAAGAGATTACAAGCAATATCTTTCATGAAAAATGTCCTCAAACCTGAGGGAAGAAAGTTGTTTTACATTATTATATAGATATTTGAGAAGTTTAAACTTTTACTATCTATAAATACAATTGTACTGAATTTATTTAAAAGAGAAAACTTACTATGTTTGCCTAAATCAGGGCTTTTCAACCAGTGGTACGGGTACCACCTGTAGTACATTGGCACCTAGCAGGTGGTACGCGACCATCCTAGAAAAGTGGTAGCGGGGGAGGGGAATGAGCTGAATCGGTGGCACCACCGCACAAGCCTGAGCAAGAGATGTCTGGAGCTGCAGGGCTGTCAGGGCTCAGCGGAAGTACCAGGATCAGCGCCACTTTCCAGCTGATCAGCGCTTCTTTAGGATGGTCAGGGCTCAGTGGAAGCGCCAGGATCAGCGCAACTGATTCATATTTATGACAGTCACAGTGTCCCAGGGTCATGTGAAGTGACCAAAACCTGCTGCAACCACCCAGCAGACGAGAATAAAAACCAAATACCCCCCACCCCACCCCCGCTGCCAACAGAAATGCTCACAACAATAAAAATCTCGGACAGGAGGAAGAGCGCTGCTGGGTGGGCAGGCAGGTGTCTTGCTCGGCTGTGGCTTGGGGGGCACTTTTTTCAGTGCCATTGTAACTTCGAACAGTCACTAAGCGAACTGTTGTAAGTCGAGGACTACCTGTACTTTATCACTTTTTTCATACATATTTTTTTTGGTCATCAAGTTTTTGACACCTTGCTAGGCGACTGGTGGTACTCGGATGTTGCCATATCCTAAAAGTGGTACAATGGGTGAAAAGGTTGAAAACCCCTGGCCTAAATGACTTGGGTTCATACTTTGAAATCAGGTTTAACATATTATTTGACTAGCAAGCATGACATGTCTGAGTTGACTACTATATTTAACTATATAGGAATTATTGCTTAGATACGTTATAACCTCTTTTTATGTCATTAATTCTAGATCAAATGCTGTAAAAATTGTTCCAAACTCTTAAAAACCTAAAAAACTTTCAAAACAGAATTATAGCTGCTCTAGAACATAAAATGTATCTGCCATCCCACTGACAAATAGATTTAAACGAGCGTAGTAGAGCAGATCAAAATGAAGGTGGTATGGCTAATAAAATAATAGCAGTCTTTTGGTCTGTAATTCCTCCTTAGATTAGATACATGATACTTTGTTGGCACAAAGTTCAAAAGCCTATTCCCATAGTATTAGTAATTTGATTTCAGTCATGCACAGGCTTGTTGACAGCTATTTACTAGAAGTCTCCTGTATAGCTGAAGAGGTAGACCAGGTATCCTGTTGTGCAGTAATAAGGATATTGGCATTCCAGTCACAAGAACTATTTTTAGCTCAAGCTTTAGGTTTTTGATGGTGATCTTACTAATAAATGCAGTAAAATTGCCAACTAGTAGAGATCTGACTATATTTTAACTTACTACTATTTTGTTCCTCCTTCAGGCAGTGAAATTCCTTTGCTTTTTCAAGATTAAAGTTAGAATACAAAGCATCATGAGTAATTTTTAAAAGAAAAGCAAAATAGAAATAAATATAAACCTTTTAAAGCTCACTGCACTGAAGGACTTGACATATATTTTTCTAATTGTTATAAGAGCCCTAAAAAGTATTACATAATACTTAGCTAACACAGGGAAAGTGCCAAAAACCAGGGCTTTAAGTATATTCCTAATGTTTCTTAGCTAGTACCCATAGATTTGTCCAAGAAATAAAGTGATTATTCAGTATTGAAGCAAAATTGGGGGGAAATTATATTATTGAATTAATCTTGGTTCCATGCAGTTTTCTTGACAATACATTTAAGAACTGCTTTAGTATTGCCTTCTTCCTCAGGCTAGGAGAGAGTGATTGGCCAAAGTCAGGAGCTGGATTCATATGTAAGGGAAAACTAAAATTCATGGTTTCTAGTAATACTTTTAGCAATTCTACCAAATTGGCTCAAATATAAATTGCCAATAATGCCATTCATTAGAATTTATTTTCATGTATCAATTTTTTTGTAGCATTAAAAACGCTGGTTTAAGTCCCCCAGAGTTGCCTCGAACCGTGAAATGGTCAGTGTATGAGTTTAATCAATAATAATAGTTTCTATAAAGCTTAGTCTTATAATGTGATAAAAATGGATGACAAATACCTTCAGCGGGGTTTTCCAAGATAAAATCATTACTACATGTAGATAAAATCTCTGTGAAATTAACTTGCTGTGGTTGCATTTGGGAAGTGGGGGAGAGTATGGTTGCTCTTTTAAGAAATCAGTGCTAAGAAACAACAGAGTTAAGATCCTATGGCTTCTCCTCTGTAGCGTGGACTGTTATTTAGCTTACATTCAGGAATAATGCTGTGAATCATATCACTCCATTCCTATCTCAGAAGGCTGAGAGCCTGCAATAAACCACTATTGATAGGCTTTCCTTGCAGAGTAGAGCACAATCACCAAGCTGAAATAGGCCCAAGACAAGCAATTCCATGGCTTTTTCAGCTCCAGCAGACAAACTTTCCTTATTTTTCTCATATTAATTTTAAAGACCTTTGTCAGATCCCCTTTTTTCCCCAAGTGACAATGTTCAATGCAAATTGAACCTCAAAATGAATCCTAAAGTTACTATACCTAACATGTACTTAATATGGCCAACTTCTAGATTCCTTTTAAAATATTTGCCAATCAATTTGAAATGCTTGTCAGATTGTACACTGAGAAAGTAATGCTAAGGTAGGAATAAATCTTTGCATACCATATACTGTAGTTTTGAGCTTTAACCTGCATTTCTTTATATCTTCCACTGTGTTTGAATTGCTTGTATTCTTGCTGTTTTCTGAATTGTTCCATCACACACTGTATTTTAGTGATTTTAGAGAACAGGAAATAATATTTTCTTCATCTCATTGCTCTTAACAGAGCTAGGCATTAAAAGAATGCAAACTGTACAATTTAAATAGTGTGATATTTGTTCACCTAGATATTGAAATTTTCAGCAGTGACCCCAACTGTTCAGGAATCCCTGAATTTTTCAATCAGTGTAAACTGTAAAGAGATGCTTTTAAGAGCATCAGATAAATCATAGGAAATTATTTTGGCCAGGCTTTACTCACAATTAATTTAACAAAAGGTGGAAAGCCTATACTAAAACCCTTTATAAATTGAGACTATTTTGTTGTCGTTAGTTGTGAAGTCGTGTCCGACCCATAGATATAAAAACATTTCTAGATAAAGAATGTATTTGAGAAGAGACTCCATTAAAAAATGGAGTGGGAGAGGCAATAGATCAGCTGTCAAATAGGAAAGCAGATTAAATATCCATGGGATTGTTCAAACCTAGAGGAGAAGAGGCAGTTAGATGCTATCAGCACTATGCCACAAATATGAAACAAGACAGTGTGGTTTAGAGCACTATCAGTCCGTAACCTATTCACAACCGGGCTGCATGAATGGCTGGCTGTTCGTGCACACATTGCGGGCACTCGGCACATCACTTGCACGAATGTCGCAGGCACTCAGGGCCTCATTCGTGCAAGCGTCGTGGGCGCTCGGAGCCTCATTTGCACGAGCATTGCAGGCTCACTCATGCAAGCATCATTATTGCTTGGCCCCACTCACATAAGCAATGGGTGCTCATACATTTGCGCATACATGTGCCTTCCCCTCCCACAAAACCATCCCCCCTCCCCCACCAGGCCGCCAACCCGGAAAGGTTGGGGAACTCTGGTCTAGAGATTGGACAAGATTGGTACTTTCCTGAAGAAGGAGGCATTAGACATTGCAAATTATACACCATTGCACTAATTCTTTAGGCAAACAAAATTTTGCCTTAAGGTCTTAAACTTAACAAAGGAGTACAGTGCTATATCTGGAGATAGAAATGACAAATGAACAGGCAGTTTTCAGAAAAGGCAGAGTGACATGAAATCAGATAATATAAGAAGAATAATGGAGAGAGCAAGAGAATTTAAAGAAGGTTTGTCTTTGTTTTATTGACTACACCTAGGCCTTTGTGTAGATTATGCCAAAAGGTGGAATTTAATAGGTATACCAGAACACCTGATTATTTTCAGAGGAATCATGTTCTTGTTTACTGTAAACAAGAAGCTACTGTAAGAACTGACTTTGGAGAAACTGAAGGGTTCAGAATAAACAAAGGAAGAGATGAAGATGGTACGCATTGTCTCTGTTTCACTTGTGCAGAGAATATATTTTAAAAATGGCCGAGTTGGGTGTGATGGAAGCTGGAATCAAATGTTCAAATTTGAGACCTGCTGTTTGAAAAAAGAAGGAAATAAAAAATAAATGCATAATACATCTCATCAATACAAAATAGGTTGTGTGTGTATACATGTAAGTACAGATAATAACATTATATCTTATCAGAGCAGCAAACATGCCTAACATATATACCTAATACATAATACACCTACCTCCTATTAACCCATTATACCCATCATACCTTCTTAATTGTAAAAGAAAATGTGACACAGTGTATCTGACCAATTTGATGAAAATATGACTAATGTCTTGGCATACAATATTGATAAAAAATCTAAAACTGGTATATTCTCAATCAAAATTCCATGTTACCTAGTCTTGTTTATGGGAATAGTATTAATATGAATATAATTTCAGAGCACTCTACTAATGTATTTAATACTACAGTAGGTTAAATTATAGTGTATTTTAAGACTTCTCCGCCAAGGGCAATAAATTTAACAACATGGTTATTAAAACCTTTGTATAAAACATCATAAGAACAATGCAGACTAAACCATTCTTGCATCCAAAAAGCTGGAATGTAAAGAAGTTTTTATTCTTTATTGCCCCAAGTAAAAACTTGGTGGAAACAGATAAGTGATGACAAAGCTTTGATGTTAATAAACTCAAATGGAAGTAAAAAAAAATCAAAGTGTGTAAACGACTAGGTTATAAAAAGAGAGATGACAGAGTTATACCCTATAATTAGGTGTAATTTGTGCTTTTGGCACAGCTATTTGTCCTATATGAATGAGAGGCTGTCTTGCATTCTCTTTGCTTGTATAATAGAATTACAGTACTGACACATCTACTTAAACATGTTCAAGATTTTTTTTAATTATTTGACAACAGTGTTTTCCTCCTCTCAAAAACCTTCCCCCTCCTTTCTAAAGAGACATAACTTTAAAAGTGGGAAAAATCTAAGCAAAAGCTTAAGTGGTGCAAATATTTAATAGGGAAAGGGAGTAACAAAGTTTGGGAGAGGGAGGGAAATATAGGAAAATCGCATTTTAAATTTCTGGCACAAATCTTAACCACAGAGATACTCTTAAGTTGTTCTTCTAGACAACAGAACAATTGAACAATGCAGTTAAATAGTTTGTGACCTTTCTTGTATAAGAGATGTATAAATGATGTCTGATCAGGTTTTAAAAATAACTGTAAACTTAAAAACAATATAAATATGATCATTATGGCATTAGTCTATATTCCAATAAAATGGCCATTCATGCAGAGGTCTGAAATTGTTATTACAATTAAAAAGTTTGAAACAGAATTGGGAGAGAATTTAAGTTCTCAGACAGGCTAGAATTTTATATTAAGCAATTTTTGAAACCAGGTTTCAAATAAGATGTCCTTTTCTTTAACTAGGTCAATTTTTATTCAATCTTGCTTAACAGCCTTTTTTTTTTTTGCTACCAGCCAGCCAAATGGTCCCATATACACAATTGTGCCCATTGCTTAGCTTCACTTGCACTAATTTACTTACATGCAAAATACATAATTAGAAATGGCAAACTAAGAGAAATTAAATTAAAATTGCTGGAAGAAACTTTAGCAATGTATGATATGGTGATGATTTTGGGTTTGGAAGTGAGGAAGACTTAATAAGTTTGTCACTGAAGGTGAAAGTTAAGTGCAAGAACAATGAATGAGTAATAAAAGTAGAAGAAGATGTTATTTTTCTTGACTCAAAAATTCAAAAAGATGGTTAGTGTAAGCATGAAGAAAGGAGGCACCTGCTTCTTGGGAGAAAGAGTATAATACATGTTTAGATAAAATGCATGTACTTGACTTAGTAATGTGCTAAGGGAGGTACTTGGATTTGAATTTCCGATGGTCAGGGACTTTTCAGACACTCAGCAGCCGGGCTGTATTTACAGTCATGTGACTGCATTTTATGACGGTTTTACTGAAAATTAGCATTTACTGCTGACTTTCAGCAAAACTGTGCCCATAGTTTTTAGTTCACTAAAAACTTCTGCAAAAAAGGTTGTAAAGGGGTGTAAAATCACATGGCCAACCTGCTTTACATCCATCACAAATTATGACCGTGAAGACCAGGCTACATTAAAGTTGTACCTCAAAGACTGCCTGTATTCAAGTGGAAAAATATCACAATACTATTCCTGTATTGCCTAGTCTGTAGCAATGTATGAGTGTGAAAGCTGGACCACTGGAAAGGATAAATATAGAACAATTAATGCCTTTGTACTGGAATGCTAAAGACAATTGTTAAGAGTGCCTTGGACAGCAAGTGGAACAAATAATTCAAAACAAGATGAAATAAAACTAGCCTACTCACTGGAAGAAGTAACAGCTCAGCTGCAAGTTAAATATTTTGGACACAAAGCATAAATAACAATCTTTGGAGGAGACTGATACTTGGGGAAATCGAAGGCAATGGCAACAGACCACCAGAAGGCAAGACAGTAAGATACTATCACTAATATCAGAGCACGAGTTTAGAACTCAAAAAGAACGGTTACCAATAGATCTGGCTAACTGTTGTCTGTTCAGAAATGATTGACTGAACAATCAGAAATAAAATTTTATTTATTTATACCCAGACCAATAGTAAACATAGTCTTAATGGCTCATAACAGAGTTATGTAAGAGTGAGATGGTGGACTATATAAATCAAGCAAATAAATAGTGCATATTGGGGAAAATAGGAAGAGGAAGAAGCATTAGGTATGTTTGCCACCTGGAGTTGCTTATAAATTAATAAAATTAAGATTTTTTAAAAAAATCTAATAAATGAAATAGATATTTCACTTTAACAAACAGTATTTTGGAGTGGTCTTTTATATTAACATGATATTGAAAACCCAACATTTTCTGACTCTTTTTCTTTGATGAGAACTGATTTGGCAGAAAGAAAACAAAACACTATTTGAAAACTATGACAGCATTTAAAAGAAATGTGTTGACCACTTTTTAAAAAAGAAGAAAAACTTGAAGCACTGAGGTGTTTTTATATATTTATTTAAGAAAAGGCGATAGTGCCAATTAGTCTAGGTATTAAATTTTATTGGATTAATTTCCTTTAATAAAACATTTACGATTTCAGCAAAATTTCTCATTGTTAAAGCATCTGTAGATTTCCAGAAATAATATGTTCTTGAATCAGCTTTGTGTGTTTGACTGATTTTTCAGTCTGTAGCATGAAATATGAAGTAATTGTTGGAAAATGTGCCATACTGATATTCCTCCCCATTTCACACAGAAGATATATACTTTGCCAAAAAAAAGTGTACATTTATTCAAAGTCAAATATATTTTGCATATAAATGTATTGTTTCAAACAAACCTATGGTCTCTTTATTAATACTTGGTCTAGGGTAAATTTAGCAATAGTGAGAACTGTGGCTGGATACACATAAATCAAACCTGGATTAATTTGAGTCAGGACTTTCCATAGCATCATTCAAATTCACTTTAACTGGGCTCAATTTCTAATTTGAAATAATACAATAATACAAATAATAATGACTGAATATATTGAGAATGCTCTCTCCACTAGAAATTGCAACCCATAATTACTCATTGGAAATATTTCAGAAGGGGAACTGTATTGGATAGTCTTGTTATTAAAAAGTAAGAATAGTAAGCATCATGCAACTTAAATACTGGCTGACATGCTAGGATGTTAGGTTTGGTTTAATTTTTTTTTTAAAAAAGCAATAGCATGAATTAGCATGTTAGAGACAAGAGTTAGTAACAAGT
The DNA here is from genome assembly GCA_034064705.1 of Bothrops alternatus. Classification (NCBI taxonomy): domain Eukaryota; kingdom Metazoa; phylum Chordata; class Lepidosauria; order Squamata; family Viperidae; genus Bothrops; species Bothrops alternatus. Next base: position 1,227,090 of record JARGCV010000166.1, read on the forward strand.
GTTAGTAACATTTCACACAACACATAAATAACTGATCATCTAAATTTGAGTGTAATTCAGAGCCACCATCCTGTACTACCAAACACAGTGGAGCAGATGTAACAACTTTTATGGGAAATTTAGAATAATCACTAATAAAATTGATTAAAAATACAAAATGTGGAATTCGCTCATGACAGCTTTAAGAAGCTTATCTGTCTTTGGCAAAAGTGTGTAGCCAAGTAAAGGGAGGTAACAAAAGAGCTATTTTAAGGATTATTTGCCTGTTTCATTTATTTAGATCATTATTTTTCATTCAATCCTCATAATTTCCTGCAGGAATAAATTTGTTCCCATTATTGCTAGCAAATGTAATTATGGTGTTGAGATTATTTACAGTTCTGCCATATACCGGAGTATTAAGAGCAAAGGTGCAGAAAGCATGAGTGATCACTTATTAGGATAGAAAACTACTTTAAAATCAGTTCCAGTAGTGAGTAAGCAATACCATAGTCAACCATACTGTATTGGTGCCAATGCCTCTCAGAAAGTAAGCTAACCTTGGTTATTGGGAATCAAGACATTTAGAATCAGTAGGTCAAATTTAATGATCAGTTGAATCAGTCTCCACCCTCCATAATTAATTCCTTTGTCCTTAGACTCCTTAGAGGAATCTCTTGCTGAAATCTGTTCCAATTTAGGAACTGAGCAGGAAGTCCTCCACCAAATCCGAAGAGTCATTGCCCCATTAGTTTCTCCTCCATAAGGAAAAATGTAGACATTAATTAACAAATCCATTGGCTTCCAATTTCAGTTCTTTGGTAATAGAGCATTATATAAATGGGGTGGAGGACATACAGTACTTCTAATTTAAGAATTCAAATAACAATTCTTGTGTGACACATCCGCCTTTCAGACTAGAGGTTGTCTGAAGTGAAAAGGATATTTAGTTTTCCAGCTCTTCAGACTTTTGTTCTCATATTTCTTTCAGAAATAATGTAATGTCAAAATTCTTTAGTAAGCAACTAAAAGAAAGGTTGCCAGCCTGCTTTATTCCATGAGACCAACTGAATATTACATTGAGTATCTAGAAATCATTCAGTAGAAATCACTTCAATGTGTCTTATTGTGATGGAAGCAAAGGAGACTAAGTCTTGAAGGGCTAGGTTAAACTCATGAATTTTGGATTAAAGTCTTTAGGGTGAACTCCCTGATGAATTAATATTTCCTTACAGCAGTGGTTCTCAACCTTTTTAATCCCGCGACCCCCAATCGGTCGTAAGTCAAGGACTACCTGTATTTCCCTGCCCGGGAGCGCCACGCATGCGTGGTGCCGCCCCCTGCACCGGCCGAGGCATAGCTGGCAAAGGGCAGCGACGGCGCAGGGCGACCACCGTCTGGGCCACCAGCTGGCCCAGCCCAAGAGAGGTAAGGCACCCACCGGGCCCCACGTGCACCAGCAACCCTCCCTGCGCCCGCCGCTGCCCCGCTAGCCTTACCTTGGCCACCGCCTATTCAGGGCGGCGGCAGGCAGGCCCAAGCACTCCTGGATGGCCGCGGCAGCAACAGCGCAGGGTGACCACCAGCTGGGCCACCAGCTGGCCCAGCCCAAGGGAGGTAAGGTACCCGCCAGGCCCCACACATGCCAGCAACCCTCCCTGTGCCCGCCGCTTCCCCGTTAGCCTTATGTTGGCCACCGCCTGTTTGGGGCAGCGGCAGGCACGCCCAGGCGCTCCTGGGCACGGCACAGGGCGACCACCGGCTGGGCCACCAGCTGGCCCAGCCCAAGAGAGGTAAGGCATCCGCCGGGCCCTACATGCACTAGCAACCCTCCCTGCGCCCGCCGGCCTCCCATCTCCCACCCCTGCCTCTCTTTTACTTACATTTTTAGTAGTTGCTCAGCAGGGAGGGGTGGAAACTTCCAGACAGCTTGCCTTCGCTGCAGACAACTTGCAGCACCGTTTGCAGACTGGGACTTTTGGCAGGCTCAGCAGGGCAGAGACAGCTTGGACAATTCCTATTGGCTTTTGAAAGCCAATAGAATTAGACTCTATTCAAGAGAGTCTATTCTATTGGTTTTCAAAAGCCAATAGAATAAGAGGGAGTAGCACAGCTAAGGAAAAGGGGGAAAAAATTGGCGGACTGCGTTGTTTGGCGACCCCCGTGAAATGGTCGTTCGACCCCAAATGGGGTCGCGACCCACAGGTTGAGAACCGCTTCTTAGAGGATTGAGATTTATTCAGGTTCATCAGAGAATTGACAGTGTAATATCTTTGGGATTTTCTCTCCTAGGATGCATCATTAAATTGAGGTCTTCATATGTTTCCCCTCATTATCTGGTAGTATCAGGTTGAGAGGGTGGGAGACAAGATGGAATGATCTACAGCAAGCTATACAGAATCATGGTGGTTTTGATGTTAGCAAGGATGGGTTATGGACTCAGGATGTTGAGAGAGAGTTAATAGAGACTATATCAGCTCCCAAGAAAGATCACAAGTTATTTTTCAAAGATTAGTTACATTACTCACCTGGTGGTTCTGGGCAATCAGTTTAATCAGAGACAGGTAGTTAGATGTTATTCTAATGGAATTCAAACCTTCTACCAGAATTGAAGTAACAAATCTTTGTATGTTACCATAGAAGCTGGAATTAAATTATAAATATGAGGAGAGGGAATAAGAGACTGCAAGAAAGGAATGTGTGTAAATATGTGAGAACAAGCAAGAAAGGTCATTTAATTGTACTATACTGGAAAAAAACTGGAACCAACCATTCATTTTGAAAGGAACCAAGTTTTTTAAAAATGACCCTTCAATAAACACTATACACTGTACACAACTGTACATTTTTCAAGTACTAGGTGGTATTCATAAAGATCAAAAGTTAATAAGGAAAGGGAACACATTATTTATGGTATCAAGATTTGAACAAATGCATAGTACCTTTTATTCTCATCTGTTTTTTGGTTAGAATTAACTGCCTGTAATTTAGGACCCATTATTCATTCCTGAGATAAATGAATTAAGCTTTACAGGATTTGGTGATAGGTACTTTGTACATGTATGGTTACAACTGCCTCTGGGTAGTTTTTCTATGTAGAGTAAAAGAAAGAGAAAAATCAATGTCTTTCTTCTTTCCAAATAATTTAAGATGATTTCTTGCACAAATTAAAAATTAGTTTGCAGGAAATACTGCTGTGTTAAAGCCTATCTCCCTGCAAGTTACAGATTGTGTCTGTGTAAATAATGTTCAGATACAAATTGCTTCCTAGTAGTTGATTAGTTGGTATGTCAATGAAAGGAGAAATGATTTGCGTCATTGGAGAGTTCTTTGAAGTCATTCAAGTCTAATTCACTACTAAGTATTAGACATCTAACATTAATGTTTCCAGTTACCATGAGAAGGGGTCTAACGTAAAATTACAGGAACATTTAATTCATAATAAAGGCTGAAATCTTTTTCTTTTGTTACTTCAGTTGATGTTTTGCTACTATGGCATATATGATATATTAGAATGCCTGAATTCATACCATCTGTAGTTTCAATAAAATAACTAAACATTAACTGAATACATTTTATAGTTCAATTGTGCCTCAAAAATGTGTTTTCTTTCTTCCACACTCACACCCGCACCTACATTGGTATGTATATATTAATTACCAGCATAAACAATGTTAAATGGATGAGCTCAGTTTAATTAAAATGCATCATTAATTCATCATTATTTTTTTAAGGGATTAGGTTATTCGAATCAGTGTAACATAAACTTTGCAGTATTTGCCACTGCAGTTTTTCCTTTTAGTTCTATCACTTGTGAAACATCAACATCCGTGTTCTGGTTGATCCATTCTTAATACTTAATATGTGGATGAAGCAGATTATCTAGACTCCTTTCAGTTCTAGCCCAGATATGATATTCGTCACATTTTTGGATCATCTCTGGTGGGAGTAGCATAGGGTAGTGCATCCATTCTTGTTTTAGTTGACCTCTTGGAAGCTTTTGATACCATTATCCATAGTATTTGTATAGATGTACATGTACCAGTAGCCAAAAGGTTTTGATATTCTTCAGTCTAGTTCAGACATGTCAAACACAAGGCCCGGGGGCCGGATGCGGCCCGCAAAGTGGTTTCATGTGGCCTGCAAAGCCATCCTGGAAACAGTAAGCGAACGGCCCCTGCTGCCTTGGCCCTAGCCCAGGCCGGCTGGGAGCCAATGTACAATTTTGTGGTGGCCATCTATGCTGAAACGCATTCAGTCTTAGCTCCCCAAGGCCGTCCAGAAACAACGAGGAACCAGCCCCTGCTGTGTTGGCCCCGCCCCCTGGGTGCATGCTGGGGAGGTGTCACCCTTTGTGAGGAATGAAGAAATGCACCATGCCTTGGCGCCTGCCCCGGTCCCACCCCCTTCTGCCAGAGACCCTCAGATCTGTCCCACTCCTGCCCAGGCCCCCACAGGCACCGTTGACGTGAACGATGTAGAGCTGGCTATGTCCACCCAGTAGGCCACACCCACTCCATTCATGCCCACCCAGTAGGCAGTACCCACCCTGGCCACACCGACCTGGCCCCCCAAGGGCAACCGCAATGCTGATGCGGCCCTCAATGAAATTGAGTTTGACACCCCTGGTCTAGTTGAAGGCCATGCTTTTGACTCACTTTTCAAATAAATTGCTTATATTTCTGGTGATTAATATTAGATCAACTTTCCCCAGTCTTTGGGCTGTAATTTTTGCTATCAAAAATTCTAAAAATTGTAATATAATATATCTTGAAAGTACCAGATTTGCCTACTTAGACCATAATTGTGTTCATACGTAACTGGAAATAAGTCCTATTGAATTTAGGTAGACTAAACTAAAGGAACTTGTGATTGAACTACTACCAGTAGTATTATCTAATTGTTTGTTCTTAGAATGTAAAATTTGAAACTGTTCTTGAGATATGCAGGAAATCTTTGGAAAATAGGCATATACTACTGGACTGCACTTATAGCTCAGCTGGCTTTATTCAACTTCTCCAGCAAAGGGAAGAATTGCAGAACAAGAACAAAAGGAATTTGGTAGCACCTTTTCTAACAATTTGTTGAAAAGCATAAGCTGCTGATCTCACCAGCTTAAGCCTAACATTTGTTAGAAAAATACTACCAGATTCCTTGTGATATTTTTTTTATTTTTTATTTTTGCCAACAGGTCTTCCTTCTGTAGCAAGTACAAAACTCAGTTGCGGTCCTGACTCACTTTTAAGTGCTGGTTGAAGGGCATCACTTGAGAGTGCCAGCAGTTTCACTGCTTCAGTCATCATTGACAATGATTTTAGGGGGAGAAAATCCCTGAGTCATATAGAGAAAAAAGCTGAATACACTATTCTGTTTAACACGTCCATGAAATTTAAGCTAAAAAAGTTTTAAGGAATAAAGTAAAGGCATATAAAACATTCACCCAGAGCAAGAGTAAAGGCAGGATGAAAAGGCATTTTGCTTTCGTTTCTACGAAATTTGTCTCTGGCTACTGCTTAATGCTGTTTGCTAGATTGATCGAAGACAGATGGATGATGGATGGGCAGACAGACACAGAATTTTATATCAGAAAGTAAGCCCAAATCACAGGTACATTCTTTATGTTCATCTTTTACAGATGATTTAGTTTGACTGAGTACTGTTTTTGTAAAACTCATTTTCCACCAAATAAATGGAAATTAGATGTGCACGTTAAACTCAGAGCAGTATTGCATTGCTTTTTACTGGACACCCTCCTTACTTTACATTGCATTTCAAAAGCTCTTCCGATTCAGTTCTTCCTCGGTGGTTTAACTTTAAAGATTAACTAGAACTGAGGTATGGACCAGTTATAAGAGGATGGAGTAAGGATTTGAATGTACAATTGAAAGTATATTTATGAATTCATGTATAATTTTTGGTCTTCACATATTTAGAGAAAGGGAAACAAAGGAGGGGAAAAATAAAATAAAATAAAAAAAGATGGAGGGAGGAAGGAGATCATTCTGAAGTCAACAGGAGTTGAAACTTGACTTAACAGAAACTTGGTTTTCATAGGCAGCAATAATATTCAATCTAGCTCTCTTGTTATTTATGTCGTAATACTTCTGTAATCTTTTGCATTTTTTCTTTTATGGACAATAGGCAGTGTTCTTATTCTGTCTACCATTTTCTCTCTCTCCATAAGTGGAATGTCCTTTTGCAGGCCAGGCCTCTAACTTTCAAGCAAGGCAAATAATGATAATAAAGAAGGAAACAATTGAAGGATTAAGGAGATATAAGAAAATAATACATAGAAAAGAATATGTAATGAATAAAGTGTGAATTCAGATGAACCAGCCTGGCTTGGTAATTAATAGTGCTTGTGAAAGGATTCCTCAAATCTGAATTGTTAACAAGCCAAATATGAGTCAGCAGCATGACGTGATTCCAAAATGATAAGTGCGTCAGTAGCATATTTTCAAATGACTGAAAAGAATAGTTCCACTTTATTTCACATTGGTTAGACCTCCACCTTAAATATTGTTCCTATTTTTCAGTGGAATTTTAAAAAACATTCAGACAAATTGGAATGAATTCAGAAAAGGCCAATGAAGGTTAACAGAAGATTGGAACTTAACTCCTGGAGTGACAAATTAAGGGAATAGATATGTTTAGCCTTGAGAAGAGAAGACTGAGAGGAAAAATACAACACAGGAGAAAGTTAAGACCTATTTCTCTGTCAGTGCAGAGTTTAGGGCATTACATGATAAACTGAAGATACAGGAAAGTGGATTTCAGTTTAGTATTTCCAAAATAATTCCTAAGATTACAGATAATCCTCAATTTACAACCACAGTTGGGACAACAATTTTAGTTGCCAAGTCAATGCAATATGCAGTGGTGAGATTCAACCGGTTTGCACCACTTTGGCAGAACCGGTAGCTAATTTTTTGTTGCCCAGAACGGACTTCCAGAAGTGGCATCCACACAGAGAACCGGTTGTTCACATATTTGAATCCCACCACTGGCAATATGTAATGAGATGTCTTGTGATTGCTTCACCTGGAGACAGCAATCCTGTCTGTCCCCATTGCAATTGTTAACCAAGAATCATGGATCATTAAGCAAGTACCCAATACAAGCCATTCTAGACTTTTTGTCCCTCACAGCCTCAAGCCAACTCCCCCCACCTGCCTATCTCCCCTTCTAACTATGCCCACCTTGCACATTGCCTTGTGGGGCAAACCCCCCCCCCCAAGCCCCAGCATTTCATTCACGCAACAGCATTCATTCATTCGACCCAAGTGGTAGCATTTATTTGTGCACCAGCAGCATTTATTCTTGCGACAGCTGCCTTCTCTCCCAGTTCCCTTGATCGCTTACACAATTTTTTTCAACTAAATCATCTCAGGCATCTTGTCTTATTTGAAGTTGTTCTAGCCCTTTGATTATTTGTATTGTCTTTTTGTCTTTTCTGTCTAATGACACAGCGTTGGACACCATCTAATGAAGTGAAAATACATTTAGAATTAATCACACCTCATTGTTTCCATCTTATCCAAGAGTTTGGGTAAGATTCAGGAGTATTTTTTTTTTTAACATACGCCTACAAACCCACAAACAGATGTGTGCATAATCGCTAACAATCCTTTTGACAATCACCTTAGTCTAAAATAAGTATTTGTTTTGCAGCATGCAGCAATGGTATAGTTTCAGGTCTTGTTCTGTTGCTGAGTCATAGCTAGTGATTCTAGTCGTGAATAAATTTACCTGTATTTGCTAAATCCTTTCCTGTTTTTTTAAAAGGAAGATGTTGTGGATGAAGAGATGGCAGAGAAGCTTTCCATTCGAAAGCAACGTTTTATGCAATTTGCTTCTTTGGAATATGAAGGAGAATATTACATGACTCCAAGGGACTTCCTGTTCTCAGTTATGTTTGACAAATCAGAGCGTAAGTGCTGTTTTTCTTTTTGATTTAAACAATGCTATTGAATGAATGCCGATTTGTCCATTGGCCAAATTAGAGTTTCCTCTCTTGATTTTAGTAAAGAGAAATTAAGAAGGAGAATTTCTTCTTATTTGTGTATCACTTTAAAATGAGACAAAGTGAGTTAGATAATGCAGTTTATTCTGAATATAACCAGCAGACTAGAGACTCTCCATTTATGCTCCCACAACTGAATTTGGGCTTGTTCATGTAGACAGGTACCTCGGCCCTTTGTCCTGCCAGATATGGAGAAAGTTTCGCCTTTTTAAAACAAAAAAGTCTGTAGAAAAATGGGGCTTCACTTTGCCCAATAACCTCTGATGCAGTGTTTCTCAGCCTTGACATGTTTTAGATGGGTGGACTTCAACTCCCAGAATTCCCCAATCAGTCATGCTCACTGGGGAATTCTGGGAGTTGAAGTCCAAGTCTTTTATGGAAAAGTAGGAGGGTAGAAGCTTGCTGAACTTCAGAGGGAAAAGTGTTCCATAAGGTAGGGGATGCTATGGAAAAGGCACACTTCCTAGCTCCCATTAGATGATAAATGTTTAAGGCAGAGGTAGGCAACCTTGGTTCTTTTATGACTCGTGGACTTCAACTCCCAGAATTCCTGAGCCAGCCATGCTGAGGGGAAAGGGAGAGGTTTCCAAGCTGAGCCATGCTGGCTCAGGAATTCTGGGAGTTGAAGTCCAGGAGTCATAAAAGAGCCAAGGTTGCCTACCCCTGGTTTAAGGGAATGGACTAGGAGTTCCTTCCCCACTTCTGACCTGGAAGATTAGCCCTGTATAGAGTGCATTGCAGGATCCAAATTTATGGAAAAGGGTAAAATATCTAGTCAGGGATTCATTTTTGTTTTTCGGTTGCACTACGTCTCATTTTTCTTATCTTTCTAGAATATAAGTTACAGAATTGGATGTTTGATTTCAGCATATTTAAGGTTAACTGTATGAAGACACTTTTCTTATATTTTTCAGAGACTCTCTTTTTTTGGAGATCAGTGCCATCTTGTGGCCTGTCTGGAGCACTGGATTTTCTTTTGGATTTACCTTTTTCATGTAAACTTTGTAATTATTTCCTTTCATATTGAATGTCCTCATTTTATTTTATTTTTTAATGTTTTATCCTATTTTTCTTAATAACATCATTTGATTTTGTGACCTCTGAGTTTGAATTATCTCCAAAGGGCAAGGAAATGCTAAATCTCCTTGTCACCAAACCTTTACATTACAGAGTCAGGAGATGGTCTAATTGCAGCCATTTCCTTCTTTGCATTTTGACTGTTTAATGATCAGAAAAACATTAGGGGGCATGGAGTCAAGTGAGCTGCCCCTGGAAGGATAAATGGTAGTAGAAAGAACTTCCAAGCAAAACAGGAAACAAAGCTAGGACTGATTATTTGCTCTGCTTTTCTACTTAAATACCTGGAAAGGACAACTCCAAATTGTGGGAAATCCTACCAAAGGGTCATTATTAATGCTGCATTTTTCTTTTGCATTACAACGTTATCACAAATGATAAAATAGTGACTTTTGAATAACAAAAGGTTATATGTCTGTTCTTCCTAAAGAAACATTGTGTAAGTGCATTGTATGCAGGAAAACATGGGTTGAATTACTGGCCTTTGAGATACTGTCAGGTTTAGTCTGAACATTGGTATAACAGATAACTAATATGGTAGTTAAATAAAATTTATATTATAAAGCTCAGAATTTATAAAATTTAGATTGCAAAGAAATGTGTGACATTCATTTGGTATCTAGCTCTAAAACTAACTATTCAAAACTATTCAACTATTAAAGAGAACGCTGATGTAATCATTGATTCTGGTGGCAGTTTCTTATACATGCAATGTATAGATCAGTGGTGACAAACCTATGGCACGGGTGCCAGAGGCGGCACTCGGAGCCCTCTCTGTGGGCACACATACCGTTGCCCCAGCCTTGCCTCCGCCCGCAACCCCCTCCTCACCAGCAGCTTCGTGGCCCACGTGGAGCAGCGCAGCCAAGGACATGGCAGCCAGGCAGTGTAGACAAGACTCTTCCCTCACGCCCCATCATGCACAGTTGATGCTGCGGGGCATGGGCAGAGGGCGTGGCCGCCGTGGCACTGCTGGGCCGCCTGGGTGATCTGCGATAGGCCCTGGAGGCGGTGAGTGGCCCTGCGGGCAGGCAGGGTGGGGCAGGGCAGGGCAGGGGTGGGGCAGGGGATGGGGCAGGGGCGGGCCAGTTTTGGGGCACTCGGTCTCCAAAAGGTTTGCCATTACTGGTATAGATAATGTCTTGCTTGAAAAAATGTGCTTTTTCCTGATTGTTGTTTCATGTGTCTGCTACACAGTTCATCTTCTGAGCCAACCTCCATTGGCAATTTGAAGTACCTAAGTTGTAATAATTTCTGTTCTTTCATTCTTTCCACGATCAAAAAAAATCAAACTCTCATAACTTTTTATTGCCATATATAGACCTTCATGCAGTTTTTAATTCAGTTCATGAGTTTACAGTACATAGAGTGAAAAGTTATAAACCTGAGAAATATAGAGTTCTTCATATAATCTATTTATAAATTATCAAAAATACTTAACAAGTGAAAATATGATTCTTTGTCATGATAGACTACACCCAGATGCCATGATAAACCATTCAGCCAATTTAGTTCCAAGTGCATTTCTCATTCCTTGCTAGATGATGCACCATGTAAGCTATCTACACCTTGGTTAACCAAAGTTAGTTAAGATGTGATCACAAAACTCTAGGCCAGTTTCATTTCCACTACATTCACATAGGAGATAGTTAAGGACTAGAAAGAAGAAAAAACTATAATAGCCACCTATTACACACTTGGTCTAATGTCCTAAATGTTTCTAATGATGGTCTTTTATAGCAATAGGTTTTAAAATTATTGCAGCCCAATTGGTCTGGAAGATACATGTTAGCTATATTAACTGCAATTTTTAGGGATTATAGTTGGAATATCTAAAGGGCAAAAAATGGGGGAGGCTATATTAGGGCTGTTTTTTGTTATTTCAGTTTTATATATAAATGTAATGAATAGAAAGTATATTAGTTTTTTAAAAGTTAAATATTTAAACATTTATTTAATTCTTTCTGATATGCCTTGTAGCAGTGTTTGAACAGATTGTTCCTATCATTCTACCACAGTAGTTTTTTTCTATTATGTAAATTTAAATATTTCTAAACTGTTGGTAGTGTTCTGTTCATGTCACATGCAATTTCTCTTTTAAAAACACAGTATGAAGAAATTCTGCAGAACTCAACAAAGCTTTGACTTCTAGATGATTGAATAGTGTTTTTTTTCTTTTCTTTTCTTTTTTTGGACAGGTAAAACTTTGGCCAAGAAACTGACAAAAAAGGTAGGCAAAGAGCTGATGCGGTTTGTCAAAAGAACTTTTGTTCTTTCTGTTACTTGCTTTAATGAATTTTGCTTTCACAACTAACTTGTCATTTATTTGGTTTGTTCAAAGGAAGTAGATTCTACCCTAACAAATGTTGCGAAGGCTAGACCAGGACCAACCTTTTTTAGAGATCTTGGAGACAGAGGTAACAGTTTAGGTTATTGATGGAATTAATATTAAAATCTTTTTTCTTGAGATTTCAGTATGTGGAAATTTGTGCTTGATGTGTAGGCTGCTAAATTAAACTCTATTTTAGCTCCAGAAATACAGATCTGAAAAAAGGTGTGTGTGTGTGTGTGTGTGTGTGTGTGTGTGAGAGAGAGAGAGAGAGAGAGAGAGAGAGAGAGAGAGAGAGAGAGAGAGAGAGAGAGAGAGAGAGAGAGAGAGAGAGAGAGAGAGAGAGAGAGAGAGAGAGAAATTCAGTTTGACAGTACACTACAAAACCATGGGATTATTTGGGCTTCCTAAGTCGTAGCTGTGAGTGAGCCCTTTGGAATGAACCAAACTTGAACACCAAAGATATGAATACTAAAACTGACTATGCCTCCCCGCTACCTGCCTTTGTCCTACAGAAAAATTTGAGAAAAATCTATGTGGTTGCTAAGAGTCGGCACCGAATTAATGGCACATAAACAGTCAAATCTAAACAAACAAATTGAGTTCATTTCTTTTCCTTGTTTGAATAGGAAGCAATCAAAGACATCTAAGTGCATTTGATCTCCAAAATATGGCAATATGGTTTTGTGGTATTTAAAATTTGATACCCAGGTCCATAAGTTGTGTACCGTATGTTTAATGGAAGTGATAGCACAGAAAAGAGTTTTTGAACAACATTTATAATAGGAACTGCAAGAGAGTATGAGTCAGCTAAACTAATAATGGGGATGACCTGAGTAGTTTTCATTAGCCTGATAGCTCATGAATTATCGATGAGATAGACCCAAAAATACAGTGGAAAGTATACTCAGTACTGAATTAATACATTCATGTACATGTGTATACTTGCAGGGGACATGGGTGGCATACAAATTTAATAGATAATAAAATATACTCAGTCTTTTTTCTGTTTCCATTCTTTGAGGGAATGGGGAGTGAGGTCAAAAGCAGGCCAATAGATTTGTTCCTAATAATATAAAAAAAACCCATGAACCTTAGCTATAAATCCTAACCTGCAGATAGACCATCATTGTGCCTTTTACTCCAATTTAATGGGGAACAAGCATGTTTTGTCTCAGCTAGTGTCGCCTGAAAATCCATATTTCTAATTTGTGCTTCCATACATAACTTTATAGATGAAATAAAGAAAGACTAAATGAATAGGCTTTGAAGTTAAACCTTCTGCCAAGTGCTGAGTAGGTATCCCTTAACACAGGGGTTCTCAACCTTGGCAACTTTAAGACTTGTGGACTTCAACTCCCAGAATTCCTCAGCCAGCAAAGCTCGCTGAGGAATTCTGGGAGTTGAAGTTCACAAGTCTTAAAGTTGCCAAGGTTGAGAACCCCTGCCTTAACATCAGGGTAGGATCATGTGCTAAGGCTAACTTTGGGGGTGGACCGTTCCAGAAGTTCAGAGCATATGTCCAAGGCAAGGTTTTTGTTTTTTTTTACTATAATTGTACTTTTTGTTAAATCTGTTTGCACCATAGTCTTGGGAGTGCTAGGCTCGAACTGAGGTATGAGTTCCAATTCCATCTTAGCAGTGGTCAAAATGCCATCAGCTTTCATTTCCATTTCTCTGAAATAGGACTGATTGTAAATTGTAGCTGGGTGAGGCAACTAAATAACAGTTAGGATATAAAATTGGATGAAAATCCAAATTGAACTAAGAGCACTAGAGATACAGATAGACTTTAAGAAATTACGTGAGATGCTTTCAATTTTGTTCATCTTGTTGTGTTTCCTTGATGTTTCATAGATGCCTGCAGTCCCATGAAATCAATCCCATCCATAAAATTTCAGATCCTGAAATGATATCAGTGCTATGGGGAAAGGTTTAGAAAAAGTACCTTCTCAGTGCTAGTAGAAAGTTTGTTATGAAACTATAAACTGATATAAGTGAGAAATCATTGATAGATGAGTAAGCTGAATTAGATGGGAAAAAAATTGTGAAAACAACGCAGAGGTTTGGATTTGACTGTACACAACTGCAAATGCAGCATCTACCAGTTATTTGTTGAAGTAGCTTCATCTATTCTGTTGCTGCAGCAGAAACTCTATCGTAGCTAACAATGTTGGATATAGATGCAGCTGCTTTAATGAGTTCTAACTGGTACTACATATACATTCCTCCTAGCTCTGAAGCACTTTTTTGAAACAGAATAAAAAAACACTGCATAGCCTTAGAAAGCAATTTATCCCACAGTGTGTTAATGGTTGCAGTAAAATTCTTAATATTTATCCTGTAATCTTTCTGACTTAAATGGGTTTAAGTTTTATGCATCCTTGAATTAACATAACAATGTATTATGTAAAGGTTAGATACTTATTTTATATCAATTATGAACTATCACTAGCAGAATCCATTCATAGGAATTATGAATAGCCTAAGAGTGTATATATTGGGGGTGGGGGAATCTCCTTGTCTAAATGTAAATCACAGAAATAACTTGCCAGTGGATGGTACAGTTCAAACATTTGCTTTCAACATTTCTTCCATTATGCAGGACGAGTTTTTTTGTTTGCATGTTAAACGTAGCTTGTCTTTGTGTGTGTATTATTTATAAAAGATCTTTTTTAAAAAATTCTAAAAGTGCTCTTACTGGGGGGATGCTTCAAATTCTTTTCTTTAACCCATACACTTTATATACTTCTCTATCTTTAGCTGGCATGTTGATATTTTGACAATTGCATCTTGTGTTTGTTCAGGCTCTTCAGTAGGCCTTTCAAAGGGAAATGTTGGAATTTTCCTTCAAAAGGGGAAAGAAAAGACACTTTCACCTTGTAGAAAGGATGTGTTCAGGTTTTTAATTTTTTTTTTAAGAGCCTGTTCCTGGCTCCATGCCCAGCAGTTCTATCAGTGCAATCTAGCAGCTTGCCAGCTTTGTGTTGCTCTGTTCCCCCTGAGACTTAAAGAAAATCTGGTCTTCACATTTAGAAGACAGCCGAAGGATGAAATACTTTGATCCTTCAGAGCAACATTAGAGTAGGCCTCCTCCCAAATACTAAATATGACAAAGCACACTTAATTTATTCATTCTTTGTGTAAACACTGAATATTTTCTGTAAAAACTCAAAGATTTAGAAGAGACTTTTTATTAATTCAAAATAAACCAAGTCTTTTAATAAGACATCAGCATGATGTGAATTGTACAGCAGTAGAATGGGGCAGAAAAATCTGATTTTCCTGAAAACTAATTGATATTGCTTTTTTTAATAGGTAAAGAGCATTAAACTAAAGAGCTTTTATAAAGGAATCTAATTGTGCAAGGAGTACTATAAACAAAGCACATCGGTGTGCTGAGGACTACAAAACTAACCTTTCAATCTTATATTTCAGGATTGATTTCCTACACAGAGTATCTGTTTTTGCTGACGATACTCACAAGTAAGTATTTTGTTGGTGTCTGTGCTTTGTAATTTAAATAAATATTAATTGCTATTATTAGCTCATTTTACTCATATGATCCAGTTAAAGCTCAGCTGATAAAGATATGAACTTAAAAAAATAATTGGTCACACGCATAGAGAGAAATACAGAAAAAGACTTACTACAGGTCCTTAGAAAGTGAAGGCATCTTAAGCTTGCCTTACCTGCTTACTTTAATGTTTAGACAAGTTCATAAGTGATGGATCCTTGAGATATTTAGGCTTCAAGTTGTTCAGTGCTTTAAAGGTCAAAATCTTAAACTGCATCCAGAAAACAACCAATAATCAGTACTTTATACTAAAAGAAGCTTCTGGATGCGTTTCAAGGGTAGCTGATCATTGCAGTGATCTCTTGAAGGAGATGGGCAGTCTAGAAATGCAATCAATCAATCTGAGTGCAGCTTAGGCATGGGTAATTATTGCCAAATCAAGTTAGCATACCTGCAGTATGATTGCACAAAATTCCTCTTTGGGGAATAATACATACTTGTGTCATGATTCCATTTTCCTATTAAGCAACCCCTTGGTGGCAGGATTAAATTTCATTTTGTGTATTCACATGGCCCCTTTCTGCCTGTTCCCTGTTCCTTGAAAAGACCTTCCCAAGCCTGGAGAGAATGGGAGAAAATATGTTTAGGGAGGTCAGTGTTCAAATATACAATTTTCCATTCCACCTGTTAGTATCTTCCTAGATCATGGGAACAGTTGGAAGAGAGTAAGCACCAGCTTCTTTATGCTGTGAGCCACCCTGAGTTCCCGGAATAGGGCGGCATAGAAATCCAATAAATGAAATGAAATGAAATGGTTCAGAACTAGTATAACTCTCAGAATTGCTAGCAGCCTTTCCAAGTCAATTGAGGAAAGATGAAGGCTGAAGCCTATTTAGAGTCTTAAGGATTCATCTCTCTGGTTGAATAGCTTTTGGTAGGGTTTGTCTGTCTTGGCATCTGCCTCCCATGATGATTTAAAGAAAAAATATGGGCTGTTACTATTTTGATAAAGTTAAATGTTATTTTTATGGCCAACACCCAAATATAATTTCTGTTAACAGCCAATGCGAATATTTGATACTCTCATCCTAAAAATATTGTCTGCGTAATGAAATGGAAGTGTGTGGGGCTTTTCTTTGAACCTCCCTTATTTTATAAATACATACCATTAAACCTGCCTCATATCAGATAAGAATGTCATCTAGTGAGCTGCACGGGCTGCTTTCGGCTCCTATGCCTTCTATAGGGCTGCCTCCTTATCAACCTGTTGCAGCAGCTGGTTTGTTTCACTGCTTTATCATTTTGCTTTATTCTCCAGTAAACTAATAGGCCCCATATATACAGTGTTACTGATTCAAAATGTCAACTTAATAAAATTCAGTGGCCATTCTAAATCATTATGGCTTCTTGCCCTAAGGCCTAAGCAATAGACTGTAGATACCTTGTTTGTATATGTGTGGGTGGATGGGTGGGTGTGGGTGTGTATGTAAAAGCTTCCCTGAAATTCTTTGTGTATTCTTAGAGCAGTGGTTCTCAACCTTTTTCAGGTTGAGACCTCACTTGCGCCGCCCATGCGCGGCGTGACCCCGACCCGCGCGCGCATGCAACGGGCCGATCTGCGCATGCGCGCGTGATGGGCCGATCCGCGCATGCGCGGTGCGTGCGCAATGGGCCAAACGGCATGCGCAGTGCGCGCACAATGAAAAAAACCAAAATGGCGGGCCCCGACGGGACAATCTGCGCATGTGCGGCGCGCGTGCGGCGGCCCGAATTGTGCATGCGCAGCATGCGCGCAGCGGAAAAAAATGGCGGACCGCGATGGGCCAATTCGCGCATGTGCGGCGCGCGCACGACAAAAAAAGGCGGACCATGGTGTCCGGCGACCCCCGCGAAACGGTCGTTCGACCCCAAATGGGGTCGCGACCCATAGGTTGAGAACCGCTGTCTTAGAAGATCTTAATGCCGTCACATTGGCTCAGTTGAAATAATATCTATTTGATTCTCCAAATTTTGATTTGCTGGACTTCTTTTTAGTAACACAAACTCTAATTTAGAGCATTCCCATATTACCGGTATGTATAGAATTTGTAATGTGTGTTTTTAAAAATAGCAACCAAATTGGTAAATCTTTCATTGTGTGATACTTGGTTTTGTAGATACTCAGTACCTTCTGAGCAAATCTAGAAATGGTTTTAAAAAATGGCTTCACATCCACCTGTTTATTTGATAAATTTATATCCTATCTTTACTCCAGGAGCTTGAGATTGCATCCATAAAATCCTACATCCAATTTTTCCCACAGAAACAATCTCTGAGAGTAGATTGGTATGAGAGTGTGTGGATGATCACAAGTCACCCATTGAATTTCCATAGTTTAGGATAGCCTTGAACTTGGGTCTCCCTGATCCTAGTTTATTATCTTAACTGTTACAATACACAAATTTCTTTTATGTAAATTTGGAAGCATGGGTCTATTTATAGGGTAGTAGACAATATCACTTACATGTGAAGTTTTTTTTGAACACATCTATTATTTATTGTAGAACCACAGACTGGATTTCGTATTGCTTTTAAAATGTTGGATGCAGATGGCAATGAACAAGTAGAGAAAAAAGAATTCTTTAAGGTATGATTTTAAACAATTGATCAGTTGCTCTTGACGGCTGGGGGGGTGGGTGGGACTTGAGTCCAACCCATTATAGAGCCATACATTTCTTCCTGTTTTTGAAGTTCATGAATTCTAAGTCATGAATATTATCTTAACTATAAACAAGAGTGTATTTTTTCTGAGGTGATAATGTATGTCAAACATGTCCTTCTACTTTCGTTTATTATTGATGTGCAGTGTTTAATAATATGTTTTGGGACAAAACAGTTACTTGTGCTCATTTCATATGCAAGTAAGATAAAGTTCCAGATTTTCCAGCCCAGAATTCAACAATAAATGGAATGAGTACTGCCAAAAGTACAAGCAGGATTCAAAAGATCACATACCTAAGATCACTTTTTTGTTTGTTGTTAAATTTATTTGCCTCCTATCACACCATGGAGCTTACAATAATGAAAAGGAAGAAAAATGAAGAGTATAAACAGAACACAAAATAAGAGAACAATAAAATAAACAAGGACAAAAGAACACAATGAGAATAATAAATCAATATGATAAGCAAAAAGATGGATGGGTGGAGAGCAGAGTGGGGGTAAGGTATGTGAAGTCTGCCATTAATTTAGCAGCCATCTCCATCATGGAATTCCCTCATCTAGTCCTCAGGGCAACCGGCAGAGCCAGGTCTTTAGGCTCCTGCGAAAGGATTGGATGGTGGGGGCAGATCTTTCTTTAGAGGGTAAGATATTCCAAAGGGCAGGTGCTGCAACAGAGAAGGCTCTTCTTCTGGATACTGATAGTCAAAGAGTTCTTTGACCGACAGGATCCAAAGTAGGCCTGTCTGCTGACACTAGTAGGACCGACTTGTCCTAGTCGGACATAGCTAACATCCTATGGATAATGACAGAGGCAACATTTGGGGCTGTTTAAATGATAATTATGGATAGCCCTTAAAAGTAAGAGCGTGCCAAGTAACCTCGTTTGCCTATTGATTTTATATGATGAGTATCAGTTTGAATGGAATATGGGTTAACTAAATATTTCGTATTAGAAAATAGATGTATTGGAGTTCTATGTCATCTTGTTTATTGTATGCATAGTATATCATCACAAATGCTGAAGTAGAAGAAATAGATAATTGGAATTAAAATTGTTAGGAGAAACATCAGGAACCTCAGATGATTAGAAATGAGGGAGGCTTAAAGAATCTCCTGGTGAAGGTGGGCAAAGACTGCCACAGCCAGTTTACTGCTCAATATTTAAAAAAGAAAACTAAGGTTATATCAACACTCATTGCCATCCACAAGTGGGAAAAAGCTGAAGTAATAACAGACTTTATCTTCCTAATTCAGAAACTCATAATGATGGTAACTATGGTAAATAAAAAGATATTTGCTCCTTGGGAGAATGACTGTGATAGATCTCGACAAAGTGCAGATACATCTCACTGACAAGAAAGCTATATATTGTCAGGGGCATTGTTTTCCCAGTTTTATCATGTGGATAAGAAAGCAGGATCATCAGAAAAGCTGGAAAAAAAAACTTGGAAAGAATAACTTGCATAGCAAGAAGAACAAGTATTTCGATATTAGATGAAATAAAACAGATCTCACCAGAAGAACTAATAATGAACCTAAAACTTAAACATTTTGGACATATAATGTAAAGAATGAAACCCTGACTCTTGGAAAAATTGAAAACAATCAGAAAGAGGCTGACACAAGCCAAGGTTTTAATTTTTACTATGGATGTTTTAAATTTGTCTGTGTTTAAATTTGTCATGCAAACTGGTAAAAAATTATTTGAATTGCTGCAGGATATAAATGTGATAAATGAATAAAGCACTAAATACTATAACATAACCATGGTTTCACAAGAATTCAAAAGAATTCAAAAGAAGCCTTTACTGACAGGCAATATGATATCCATCAGATCACAAAAAGCTGAATAACAAAAACAAATTTAAGAAAATACTGCTTTTTTCAAACCTAACCTGTCAGAATTTCTTTTAACATAGGATGTGAGGAATCAGAGGTACATTTTTAAGGTTTATAAAGTACAGGTACTCCTCAACTTATGACCATAATTGGTTGGTACCATAATTGCAGCCCATAAGTTGCTGCAGTTTAAATCAAGTCACCATTTGACTGGAATGATTTTACAACCATTTTTACTATGGTCATTAAAGTGAATCCAGCTTTCCCAATAGACATTTTCTACTGGAAATCATCAAAAAAAAAGGTTGCAAATTGCAAATTATGCAACTACAGGACATTGCAACCATTTATAAATGCGATCCAATTGCCAAGCACCTAAACTATGATCACATGACTGTAAGGGTGATGTGACAGTCATAAGTGTAAGAGACGGGCCATAAAACACTTTTTCCCAAGGTTGTAACTTCACACTTTTGTTAGATGAACAGTCGTACCTGAGGGAGAGATGTAAGGATAGTTAACTTTTATCATTTAGAACAGTGTTTCTCAACCTTGACAGTTTTAAGGCATGTGGACTTCAACTCCCAGAATTCCACAGCCAGCAACGCTGGCTGTGGAATTCTGGGAGTTGAAGTCCACATGCCTTAAAATTGTCAAGGTTGAGAAACACTGATTTAGAAAGAAGGTCATATGTTCCTTCTCTCACAATGATAAACATAAGCACTTTTAAGCACCTTTCAATCCTGCACTTTCTGTTTCTATCTTTGTTGCTATCATATATAATAAATTTTATGTTTTTATTTTTGCTATCCATTTGAGGACTGGTGTTATCATCTTTGAAAGGTAGGGGGGCTTAGCAGTGCTACACTGTATTCAATTTCTTTTTGCACACATGATAAAATTGCTGAGAAATGCTTTATAAAAAAAAACAAATTCCTGCCAGGAGTCTGTTGGGTGATTGCTTTAGGACTTAAAACAATAAGCAAATGCAGTTTTTGATAGAAAACTTTTGAATCTAAAACCTGTTTTTATTGTATAGGTAGTCATGATTATTCAATCATTTGTTTTTTTTAAAGAAAACACAGCTTTGTATCAAACACATATCAATGTTTTGACTATTCAGAATGTTTAAAAGGCACTATTTCAATACGTTTTTAAAAGCTACAATCTACAAAGTGAGATCATTTTTATTCAGTAGTGGCTGTTTTAATTTAGGGTTGATGTCCATGGTATCTAGTGAAGGCCTTTCCCACTGCTACTGCCTGAGAATCTTTATCTAGAAATGGCAGGGGTAGAGAAATATTTCCTGCATGCATAGGGATGTGGCTTGCCAATTAATTTTCCTAGTCAAATTGATAGTATTTTCCTATACAGGAGGAATAAGCAAAAGAGAAATTAAGCTTCATAAGTCTGCTTAGTAAACTGTCTGAAGAAAAATTTGAACTGGGGGAGAATTCATGTCCTCTCTATGAAAGCTCTCATTTAACTTTGAGATAAATCAATGGTATATAAAAGCATTTATCTGATTTTACTTTTCTCTGATGCTGTGCTACCCTGCTTCAACTTATGATATATTTCTGTATGTATTTTAATATTTTTGTAAGAAGGTCAACTAGTTCTTTCCATCATTTGCTTAACAAACACACTCCCACGACTCCAAAGAATCGGGACCTTCCCAAACGATGTGGACTGTGGATTGATCCTCTGGGTTAAGGAGGATAATCAAGGCTGGGGAAAACACAAACGGATTATTCAAACAAAGTTTGAATCTATAATCTTTGGAAATGACAAATGTACAGTTAACTTTCTGTGGGTTTAAAGAATTAATTTCAACGAGCGAGCAGTTTTTCTTGTGATCATATTCCTTCATGGAAAATCCTGGAATAAAATATTCCTTCCTACCCCTCTCCTTCCATCAGTGTGATAGTTCTATACTTGGGCTTCTTGTTATACATTACATTTACTTTGTAATTCATGTATAATTTATACATTCTATGCTTGTTTAGTGTTCTTGTATGGAAGATTTTCTGCATAGAGACTTTCATAATAAATAAAGGAGGCCTCAATCTTTGTAACCTCATTAAATATTCTGTATATGCTGTGGGAATGTCCTGATCACACTCAGAAAAATAGAAGATAATAAATACATATTTTTGTTTTAGCTTCAGAAAATAATTAGAAAGCAAGATGAGTTTAAAACAGCTTCAGGAGATGACATCCTGTCTCAGGTAGGTACCACTCCAAGGAAGATTCATATGAATTTTCTGATGCATCTATATAATTTGTTCTCTGTTAAAATATTTGTGATGTTTATTTATTTACTTAGTCTATGTATATAGTAAATAAACTAATGACTGAGGGTTTTTTTTTCCCTGAGATACTTTTCTAAACCGAGGGAACTCAGAGTTAAGGTGAAGGTTATATAATAAGGATAAAAGGGAGATTTATGGATCATCATCACAAAAAAAATTATATTATGATAATGTCTATTAGGTTTTAATGCCTAGTTCTTTGATTTGGGTTTTTGGGTGCCTTCAATCATTCTTCACTCTTGATGACTATATGGACATGCTCATAATTTTTTCTTAGAACATTCTTCAGAAGTTTTTTTGTCATTACCTTCTTCCTAGAGCTGAAAGGGAGTGACTGACCCAAAGTCACCCAGTTGGCTCTATGCCTAAGGCACAACAAAAACGGTCTCCAGTTTCTGCCTTTAACTCCTATAGCAAACTGGCTATAAGTATCTAAAATGTAATATGATTTATATATTTTAAATTTCTCTAGTTACAATTGTATAAATAATATAAAACTTACAAAAATAATAAAAAACATAGTTGTTCAAGTTGGAACAAGTTGATTGCACCTTGATGACATTGGCTAATGTTTTTTTTAAAAAAGCATTAGACCTGATTAATACTTGGATGGGAGGCAATGAACATATCCTAGCATACCCTAGGCTACATGGAGAAGTTGAAAAAACATCCCACAGGAAAGCAGTAACCAATTACATGAGTATGGACATGGTATTACTGGCTTTGCAGGATAAGAGGCATGCTTGCCCATTAATTTTCTTACAATGGGTTTAGTAGATTGTTTTAATCCATTCTAGAATGTTCAATATGATTCCATTATGTGCTCCAACTGTCTTAGTTTTACAGACATTCCATATACATGTTTCACTTATTTCTTTTGTTTATTAATGCTGTTTATTAATGTCATAATTGTTACCAGTTGAGCCCATAAATATTGACCTCCATCAATCATAACTTTGGTCAGTGCTGCTTGTGATCACCTTGTCTTTTTTTGCAAATGTACTAAATATGCAGAAATTCCATTTTCCATTATGGAATCTCCTTAGGATAATATTTATTATGTTGTGTATTTTTTTTACTTTAGAAACTACATTTAATAAATATATTTCATTATTGACCTTTTCCTTAATTTATAAACATGGTAAAACAGCTTGGTTTTCTGTTGCAACCAAAACTGGTTACAGGTTTTGTAACTGCAAAGCCAGGAGTTCAGAATCTTGTAAGCTTCAATGTGTTTCTCCTCCCTGATTTGCAAATTCCAGACATTTCTTTCCACCACCACCACCACCACCCCCAATCTCTGGGATCTGTATGAGACTTGCAAGTTGCCTAGTTTTTTGTGGGGAGTGAGAGAGAGTCAAGGGGCAAATTGAATGACATTAAATCTCAGCAAATTTTCAACCCCCCTAGCCTCCCCAGCTATGAAAAGGGTGGCAACATTTATGCTGTAAGCAAAGCTCTCACTTCTAGTATCCTTGTTATTTACATTATTAACTTTCCTTCCTTATTTGCTAGTTTTTGCACTCTACAAGGGTTCATGGCAGTAAGTAAATATTTCTGAGTTCAGCAGCAAATAAAAATGGGTAGAGGCTCTTTGTCTGAGAATTGGCTCCCCGTCCACAAAAAGGACACACAGTAAAAAAAGAAGAAAAAAATATCCTAGGAAATCAGAGGAAAGGGAACCATAACATTTCAGCTGGCCTTTCAGTAAATTATATAACTAGACAGCCTGCATCTTCATAGTACGTAGATGTTTTGCAAGAGTACCTACAATGTTCTCTCAAAATTCCAAATACTTTTACCAATCAAAAAGGTTCCCTACCTCTTTTGCAGCATATTATCATTATCAATTGTATCATTCCCAGGTGTAATGAGTTAATACTGAATGTGTATATTTTCAGTTACAAAAGTCAATGATAAAATACAGCATGCACAATAAGCTATTTTAAGTGCTCTAAATGTGGTCCGTTTTACTTAGTTTAGTGGAAAGTAGCATCCGACAAATGAGTGCTATCCCTTTTCCCATAAAGTGTGTTGTTACTTGTGCAATAAGCATGAAACACATCAAAGTAATACAACCTGAAGATAATACTAAAATTCAAATAACCACTAGAATTTGAATCCTTGAATAGATCTCTGTCTCAACTTTTTTTTCAGCAGAAGAAAAGACACAGAGATCATGTAGATGTCATAAGGAGGGTACTGTTGAAATCCCTGTGGATTCCATGATGTGTAGTGTGTTGTTGTGTTCAAAGAAATGCCACTTAGTCTAAGTGATGAAAGAAAATTATAACGTAGAAGTCCCTCGCTTTGTGTAGTTTCAGCTGTCAGAAAAAAATGAAATAACTGAAATATAGAAATACATTCCTTGATTTCTCCTAAGCACTTTTACTAAGGGAAAAATCAACTTTATATGAATTATTTATTTCTCTTGAATAAGAAATAGATGAATTCATGTAGCTATTGGCTTCATATTTTGGCATATCTAACTGCATAGGTAAAGTTTGATATATAAATTTAGAACTCTTTATCTTTTACATTTTTTCTAAAGTAAATTTAGTTTTCCCAGATAGAGATACAAACTTACTGGAATCAATACTATTTATACTGTAAATATTCACTTGCAAGTATCACAATAAATATTTTAAGAGTTTGTTGTTTTTTTTAAAAAAAACCATAGAATCCTGGACTACATTTTAAAAAGTTGCATTAATAACTGATAAAAGTATTTGAAATAATTATTCATTTCAAATATTTTTCTTCACTGGTAGAAATAGAAATAATATTTTAAAGTAGCTGCAGTTGTCATACAGTGCTTCCTTATGTGGATGTTTCTTTTTTGGAATGAGACTTGACTAACTCCTAATGGAATTCTTCTTGAAACTTATGTGATCAACATTAAAAACTATTTTTTTTCATATACCCATTGGAAACGTGGCTAAAATATTCTGATAATTTTTTTTGAAATCGTCTGTAGGAACTGCATACATGTCCCTACAACAAAACCCTGTATTATAAAAGAGAAAGCAATTTTTAATACCAAGATAGAATTTGGGAAAGTTGTTATTTGAAGTCTGATCAAATTGATAATTATCATACTATAATAACAAATTGCTTCATTTCTGTGAAAGCCTATTCCCTCATTTAAAGTTCATTTTGGATTTTAGTTTGCATTGTTCGGGGTAAATAATTACATCTTTTGCTTCAGTTATTTACGACTGGATTACAAAAGTACAAATAAATCTGGAGGTATTCTATCAAACGTTAACTCCTGATTTGTTGTTACTTGCTTACAGGAATCAGAAATGGGAGGTGCTGATATCAACACCATGTTACTGGTCCACTTTTTTGGAAAAGGAGGAAAAAATAAACTTCAGTATTCGGAATTCCAAAGGTATTATAAAATCTTTGAATTGGGCTTACATATTTAAAACCATTAAACCTGGATAAGGATTATGATCAACAGGCTTACAGAGGCAAAAACAGAATATATGGGTTTAGTACTCTTTGTAAAACTTTTTCCAGGTTTGTCAGGTGGTTAACCCAATACTTCTGAAGGCAAAGGGGGAATCAAGGGTTTAATACCGGGGTGTCATACTCGCAATGTCATGTGATGTGTCACGACATATTGCGACTTTTTTTCCATTGCCGGCAACGGGGTGGGCACGGTTTTGGCATGACACATCCGGGCCGTGGGCCGGCAATTTGACACCCCTGGTTTAATAATTTAATTTCTCAAAGCGTGAGTATCTTTGGTAGATGATTAAGTCCACATTCTGGGAGAAACTTGAGACCTTTTGTAAATCAGCCATGATGTCCACATGGGGCAAAAAAACCCATGACAAACTTGGATGCATGATAAGATTGCTTTTAATTAATATCAACAACAGGTGCTCCTTGACATACAACCATTTACTTAGTGACCATTCAAAGTTATAATGCCACTGACTAAAGTGACTAAAAAGTGACTAACAATTGGTTCTCACACATACGACCATCAAAGCATCCCCACGTGATCAAAATTCAGGCGCTTGGCAGCCAGCATGTGTTTATGACAAGTGCGGCGTCCTGAGGTCATGTGAACACTATTTGTGACCTACAAGCAAAGCTAATGGGGGAAGTTGGATTAAATAACAACTTCATGATTCACTTTGCAGTGAATCACTTAACCATAGCAAAAAAAGGTCATAAAACCAAGCACGATTCACTTAACAACCATCTTGCTTAGCAATGGAAATTCTGGTCCTAATTGTGTCCATAAGTCAAGGACTACCTTATATCATCCTGTTCTGTTCTTTGCTGCAAATTACTTTGGAATTTCATCCTGATTTTTATAGCCTTTTAAAAAATAATTGTCATATCTTTTATTTCAGAAGGATCCCAAATAACTTTCCATATTTGGGACACTGTGGGAATTGCATTAGATGTTATGTCAAGATAGTGTTTCTCTCTGGAATGCTTCAATAGCATTAATTTCTATAGTGCTATTACCAGAAAATGCCTAGACTTCAGTTCTTACTTTTAGACATTTAATAAAACAAGTCATGCTTAACTAATAATAGAGATTCTGATTATCTTCATCTGACTTTTATGTAGATGACTACAATTCTGCATTTTATTCTATCTTTTTAATGTCATGTTGTGCACTGCTCTGTGCTTCAAGTCAGGATTGTAATATGATTTGTTTTAAATTAAACCTTTTTTTTTAGTCAACAATTAAAATGAGCATTAGTTGATCCTGTGTTGGGAATAAATAGTTAAAATGCTATTTTTAAAAAAGAGACTGTTTAAATGCAGACAAGTGGCCCCTTTATCCTATGAAATAGAAAATAAGACTTGAAGCTATACGACTTCTACCTTGAAAAATGCTGAAGAAAATATCCCACGTAGTAATATAAATAAATTTAATATCAATCGTTTTCTTTGCAGAATCTTCTGCAAATGGGTCCCTCTGCTTGAATCCCATTACGTTTTCCTCAGGATTACTTCGCATGCTAACATTCATAATTATTTTCCTAAAGGTTACCATCTGTTGAAAAATATAGCTTGAGATATATTTATATCAGGGTAGGCAGAAGCACATGAAATAGAGTCATCTATTGAGAAGATAAGAATATTTTGGCATCCAAATTTCAGATCAAGAAGTGTTTGTGAAAGAAAGTTATGTATTTTCCATATTTTGATTCCATATTTTAATTTTAAATGTGCATGCCTATTGTGCTCTTCCCTTTTAACAATGGGGACGTTTAACGTTGTGCATAATATAACAATATTATTCAGAGCATAGAAAATGGGTAGGAAATGCTAATCAAAATATATTAAAGACCTGAAGTGAAAAAACACAGCTAAAACTAATATTCATCTGCACCACTGACTGAATGCATTCATACTTTTCTGTCTTTTCATGACTGTCCTTGCTTCATACATTGTCAGTCATGATTTCAAATTGTCTTTAAAATGTTTATTTTATTTACAATACTTGTAAATTACATTAACTTGGGCAGTGTATAACAAAGCAAGTAACATAAAATGTTGTAACTTATGACCAAAATTGGGACCAGAATTTTCGTTGCTAACCAAGGCAGTTGTGAGTTGCACCCACTTTTATGACCTTTTTTGCCACGGTTGTTAAGCAAACCGTTGCAGTTAAGTGAATTGCATATTTGTTAAACAAATCTGACTTTCCCCGTTGACTTTGCTTGTCAGAGATCATCTGGGAAGGTCTCGAATAGCAATCACATGACCCTGGGATGCTGCAACCATTGTATATCCAAGCACTTGAGTTTTGATCACATAACCATGAGGATTCTGCAATGGTCATTGGTGCAAGGATTGTTCTTAAGTCACTTTTTTCAAAGCTGTTGCAACTTTGAACAGTCACTAAATGAATGGTTGTAAGTCAAGAACTACCTGTTTCATCCTCATGGCCTTGAGAGCTACAAGGAGCATCAGGGACAAACATATTTTTGGGAAAGAGAGTATTCCATATAGAGTCAAGAGGTGATCAGGACTGAGTTCCCATTGCCAGATCATCCTGATTCAGTAGAGCTATAATCAGTGTACCAGGCAGAACACGGCAAGGACTTTTTCATCATGGCAGCTGAAGCAGGGCATGTTAGTCCAGAGGAATATCCACGACTTGCTCTTTCATGAATCAGCATTGAATTGAAGTCTTCATAAGTGAAGGACAAAATATGACTGTACAAGGAAATAAAATGTTGTTTTTCTTAGACTCCAGTAGCACCTTCTTTCTAATTTGGATCTGAGTAAAAATGATTCTCAGTAAAATTTGAAAATATGGCATACAGTCACTTGTAGCTGTCCCAAACCATTGATGTCTATTATACCTTTTGTCATAATACAAAAATTCTGATTCTCAGGTGCAAGGCTTAAGATTTTTATCCTGCCTGTCTATTTTCCCCACAGCAACCCTGTGAGATGGGTGGTTTGACTGGCCCAAAGCCACCCAACATTCCCTCATAACAGAAAAAAACAATACTCATCAGTTTGGGAATATTTTGACCAATGTCAAACAGAATGAAACCCAGTCCAATTTTATCCCAGATTTGCTTACACTATTCTATGCTAGTGAGGATTCTTTTTGTGTAGTCCAGTGGTTCTCAACCTTCCTAATGCCGTGACCCTTTAATACAGTTCCTCATGTTGTGGTGACCCCCAACCATAAAATTATTCCAGGGTCATGTGATCACCTTTTGCAACCTTGTGACAAGCAAAGTTAGTGGGGAAACCAGATTCACTGAACAACCATGTTACTAATTTAATCTCTCTCCCTCTTTCTTTCTCTCGCTCCCTCTCTTTCTCTGTCTCTCCCTTTCTCTTTCCCTCTCTCCCTTTCTTTCTCTATCTCTCCCTTTCTCTTTCCCTCTCTCCCTTTCTCTCTCCCTGTCTCTCTCTCTCTCCCTCTTTCTCCCTTTCTCACTCTCTGTCTCCCTTTCTCTCTCTTTCTCTCCCTCTCTTTCTCTCTCTCCCTCTGTCTCCCTCTCTTCTCTCTCCCTCTTTCTCTCTCTACCTCTTTCTAGTTCTCTTTCCCTCTTTCTCTCCCTCTCTCTATTTCTCTCTCCCTCTCAAAGATCCTTAAAATCCTTAAAAGTTATGCTTGGGTGGAAGACTTTTTCTTTTACAGATGGGGCGGGTGGGCATGCAACTGGTCCAGCCGAAGAAGCAGGCGGCTGGGAGGCCGCTGCGGTGCTAACTTGCGCCTGTCAGCTGGCGACCTCCAGACCTGCGCCTGTCAGCTGGAACGTCCGGCAAAGCTTTGGCCGGTGTGGAGGGCAAAGGGGAGGCGGCGGAGCACCGACCTACTGCGCCCATCACTGGCGACCTCCAGACCTGCGCCCATCACTGGCGACCTCTGGACCTGCGCCGGTCAGCTGGGAGGTCTGGCGACGCTTTGGCCAGTGCGGAGGGCGAAGGGGAGGCGGCAGAGCGCCGACCTCCTGCGCCCTTCAGCTGGTGACCTCCGGACCTGAACCGGTCAGCTGGAACATCCGGCAATGCTTTGGCCAGTGCAGAGGGCGAAGGGGAGGTGGCGGAGCGCCGACCTCCTGCGCCCGTCAGCTGGCGACCTCCGGACCTGCGCCCGTCAGCTGGAATGTCTGGCAATGCTTTGGCCGGTGCGGAGGGTGAAGGGAAGGCGGCGGAGCGCCAAACTCCTGCACCCTTCAGCTGGCGACCTCCGGACCTGCGCCGGTCAGCTGGGAGGTCTGGCGACGGAGCCGGCAGGCGTGGAGAGCAATGGGGAGGAGGCACCTCAGCAGGCGGGGTCCTGCCTTCCTGCGAATGCCGGGCCCACCCGCCCCATCTGTAAAAGAAAAAATCTTCCACCCAAGCATAAAGCCAGCAGTTCTGTGCCACAGAGGCTTGAGACACGGAGGCGCGATGCCATGGGAGGCAGCAGGACAGGGGGGAGAGGCTACCTACATCCTGCCAGCCGAATTCTGGAAGCCTGCCTGAGTGAAGAATTTTGGGGGGTGATGAAAGGGAGACAGACTCAGAGCTGTATTAAGACCATAGATGGGAGAGTGGAAGGGAGGTGAATTCGGGGTGGAGCAGAAAACACGGGGGTAGGGAAGGTGTTAGGAAACAAGCACCAAGGTACATGGCACCTTGCAAGGGATTCCCGAGTGTTCTGCAATTGTTTTTCCTTTCTACTCTGCGCGAGAAAAACTTTTGCAGTGTAAATCTGAAACCAGGTGTTCCTGTGAGGTGGCGCAGGAGGTTCCTGGGAGAGGCGAGGACAAGCTTGGCGTTTCCTCTCTCCCAATCCCCTTCCTCTTCTTTACCCCCTTCCCCAGCCTGCCTGCGATCTTAGCTCACGGCTCAGTGGCTTTTCTTTGCCTAGCCTAGCCAAGCTTTCTTCCGCCCGCCCGGTTCCCAGGAGTGCCGAGGAGGTACAGCAGAAACACATGAATTGGGATTGCCCTTGGGAAGCTGATCCTGCTCTGGACCTTAGGAGAGGAGGAGGAGTCCCTTCCTCCTTCCCTCCCTCCTTCCCTCCCTCTCTCCCTGTCAAGCCCCCGCGGGCTTGACATGAATGGGCAGGGGAGGGGTCGAGGACAACGTGCGGGTCGGCTCCTTGGGTGTCCCGACCAACAGCTGAGCGGCTCCAACTTCCGGCCGCCAAACAGCTGAGTCCTCCGGGAGGCAACGTGAGGCCCTGAGAGGTATTGCAAGCTTGCAGGGAGGTGGGAAGGAAAAGAAGATGGAAGAGAGTGAGGCTGCAACAGAGAGAGTGGTATCTCGGTTCCTAAGACCATCGGAAATATGTGTTTTCCGATGGTCTTAGGCGACCCCTGTGAAAGAGTTATTTGACCCCCAAAAGGATCGCGACCCACAGGTTGAGAACCGCTGGTGTAGTCACTGTCAAGATTGATTTGCCTTTTCACCTACATTTTCTCCCTCAGTCATATCTTGACAATGAGATGGAATGCAAAGGGGGGGAGTGTTATCTAGGCAACCGAGGCTTCTGACAGCCAAAGTCACTAATGCAGGTGCTCAGTGGGGAAGTGGACTGTTTCCATAACAAGAAGAAATGTTACTATTGGACAATGTGAACACCCAGTGGGTGGGACGAAGGAGTTTGTTGTTTAACTAAGCAAGCCTCTGAGTGGGAAAATCAGAAATGGTTTCACTTCTTCTGTGCCAATGTAGATTTTCAGTAAAGTATTATACTCTTGATAAAATCATGTCCTGAGAGTTTCCTTTTTCTGGAAATGCCAACTGGATAGTTGACATTCACTCCCTTATTAATCAGCATAGTGTTGCCTATATTACACCAATACATGAAATATATTGATAATGCTCACCATTTAAATAGTTTGGCCAAAGCATTGTACTGAATAGGATACATGACCAGGTGTATCTTTCCAAAAAATAATTGAGAGACTTCATCCATTTGGCTCAATACTGGCCCTTTTCACTTTAAGATTCCTCTTATGTGTGTCCAATGGTATATTTGGACTATTGGAACCTCTGTATAGTGGCTCCTTTCTGCATTGTAAATGTAAATGTTGGAAAGCCAAAGACATTGGAAAGAAAAGAAGAGATTTGTTTGAAACGGTGCAGGGTTTCCTGCTTGAGCAGGAGTAGAAGGCCTCCGAGGTCCTTCTCAATTCTGTTATTTTGTTGTTGTTAAGCCTAAATCATTATGAATACAACTGCTTCTTTCACAATTAACACTGATGCTGGTGTCAGAAGCAGCCCCATTCACAACTCAAATACAGAATTCATCTGGTTAATCCTGAATTCAGAAATGGATTGTGTTATTTTTACTCAGTATGATCAGTCCTCTTTTAAACATGCATAGCATTTCTTCTATTCATCTCACAAAAAGAAACCTTGTGGTTTTCATGTCTGGTTTCATGTCTGTTCCCTTATTCTTTTATTTTGTTATATTAGAGGTAGCAAGCCTAAGAATCTGGAACAGTAAAAAACTTGTAATACAGTTGGTCATAATCAAGTTATTTTCCTAATTTCTTTCTAGTGGACATACATAACTATACAGAATGCCTTTACTCTCAGCTAAAACCTAAGTAGGAGTTTCTGGAGATGGATGAGAAATTTATTTAGTTCGTGTTCCAGTACAAATTTACCCAATTAACATTTTCCAAATCAAAATTTAGTTATTCTCCAGTATTTGTATATTTCTGAATGTTGTGTTACAACTTTTGAACAAAGTACAAAACTGGATAAATGGGCACAAAAAGATGTGTATTGTTGAAAGTAGCGAAATGCATTTTACATGGGAATTTAATTGCAGAATAATAATATTAGAAAAATATGCGTGCAACTCATATAAACATTGTATCTAATTTTGATTTAAAAATAATGTATTGAATGGTGAGGGATGGCGTTAAGATAGGAAAAAGGAGAAATTCTGATTTAGCCATGGCTAATGCCACAAAAACTTGCCCTTCCATGTATTTAGGATATGCTCCAGTTCTGCAAGAAAATAAGTTTTTGATATGCTTAAATTCTAAATATATTCATTTCCTTTGTTCCTTTTTCTCTTTCAGTGGGGTCTTTAATTGTGTTAAGTCTAGAGTACACTAGTAAAAGGTTGTTTGCATTTAATGTGTGAAATGGAATGTCTCAGGTAATTAGATAAAATCCTGCATTGATCTAATGAGGCATAGCACTGATAATTCTGTGTACCTACTACATTCAACAAATGTAGGTTAAAGACCTCTGCCTACCACACAGATAGAAGCTTGTAATCAAAATTGGACTCCCACATTTTGCTCTTAGAGCTGTTAGGATAAGAATAGGGTTTTATATAGGTAATTTTTCAACAGAGGCATTTCTTGTTCATGCACTTGGTATGTGTCTCCTTATCACTGACCACATATATCCACAATCCATCTGCATTGTGACATGACAGTATAGTTTGTTTTAATGCACAGAAAGGTGAATGAAAGGATCAGTGTCTATTTTTCTTTAAAGCTCTGTGGAGATATCACTTTTCACATTATTTTATTTGTAAGTAACTCAAGCACATCATTTCTGGGGTTCTGTTGTTCAGGAAAAAATGTGATTTCTATCTCATAGTTTTTCAAATTTCTACCTCACATGGGAGGCTATTGTTGGCTTTTTGATCAAAGTGCCATGATGTTTTTACAACAGATGACTGATGAGCTGTACAGACATAGATCATTGTCAAAGGCAGAGGGGAAAATGATGGTAAATGCTTTTATCATTTTCCAAGTTCATGTTAAAAAAGCTTTCCATTGATCAGCAGAGTAGCCAGAGAAAGCAGGAGTGATTACATTTGATTAGGCTGCTTTAAAACCTGTCACAGAAGCTTAGATATTGTTAACTATGTAATTTACATTCCTTAAAATGATGTTGATGGGGGGGGAGAGATTCATTCATAAGGCTTAATGGTGCTTATGTATGCTTAAGAGATTTTGTTTTTTCAAAATACTGACATGAAATGTAGGCTTTATTATTTAGTCTTTCATTTTTCCTGTTGATTTGTTGTTCTTTGCAACACATAATTTAAAGTTAGCATGCAGAAGTGACTTTAAATCATGCTACACAGCAAGTCTTCTGTATAGCAGATCATTACATGGGTTGTGACTTCTACTTCATGGTACCTGATTAGTTTTATTTATTCTCTACCATTAAGAAGGCAATTTGCCTTGTATGCAGGTTATGTATTTCATGCTGGCAATAAAGCTTTTAAACTAGCATTGTTTTTTTTTTTCCAAGCATTGCAAAATTGGAAAGGAAATTGAGAAGGGCTAGAAAACAGGAAACAGGAAAGTTTCATGTGGGTTCAAATTCAGCATGGTGATTAATAAATGGTAAATCAGGATACAGATCCAAAACCAGCTTCATAAGTAGAAAAAAGGAATGGCAGAATTTTGTGTAGTCCAGGGATAATTAAAAAAAAATGCTTCATGCGCAGGTTGTGATTCGCATGTGGCTTGGTTGGGCTTGTTGAAATTGGCAGAACAATGCTATAAATAGTTTTGGTTCTTTAAGGGACTGAACAGTTACTGTTTATTTCTTGATGCATTGCCCCAAGAAATTTTCAAACCAAAATTGTAGGAAATTTAGTTTTCTCCTTTTTTATATATTACATTTTTGCTTTAACATTATATTTTGTTGTTGTGACTTGCAGAGCTGTGATGCAATGTCCATATTTCTATAGAATCTATTGTTTTAACAATGGCTTTTATACACCCTTTATCAGTGGTGGGATTCAAATATGTGAATAACCAGTTCTCTGTGTGGATGTCGCTTCTGGAAGTCCATTGTGGGCCTGGGCAACAAAAAATTAGCTACCCGTTCGCCGAAGTGGTGGGAACTGGATGAATCCCACCACTGCCCTTTATACAGGGATAGGACATGACAGACTATATTCTGTTAGTTGTGTTCCCTCCCAGTCATGCCCTTTTCACTTCCCTGAACATAGTGGAGTTCTGAGTATTCAAAATGTATACACATGCAAATAATGTCAAAGAGAAAGAATCCTTAGAGAGAACTCTTATCCATCTGCATTGTACCAGGCAAGTGATGACACATATTTTGTGATTCAAACTCTGCTCTTATCTAGTGTGCGATGTCATGCAGGAAATACAAAAGGATGGAACTTACATCATGACATTGCTCTTTTATTTTTTTAAGCATCTGGATAACATACAGAGGATTAAAACCAACAAACTATAATGCATCCATAGAAACCAATATAATAATCCATACAGATCATCCTGGTCTTTAATGCCTTACAAAAGACCAGGGGAATCAGGACTCATATTGGGGAGAGGGGGCACTGTTCCATAGGTAAGCACCACAATAGATGATATTTAAGGAATCTACAGCATGCCAAACCTCCCAGTTCTTGTTTTAAAACCAGAAATTACCAAGGCAGATAGCTCCCCACTATCATGATCCCCATGCCATAAATGTTTTATAAGTAATAATCAGTGACTTGAATTGTACCCTTAGTCAATACAGCTTGTGAAACAGAGGTGTC
Organism: Bothrops alternatus; assembly: GCA_034064705.1. Taxonomy (NCBI): domain Eukaryota; kingdom Metazoa; phylum Chordata; class Lepidosauria; order Squamata; family Viperidae; genus Bothrops; species Bothrops alternatus. The sequence goes on from JARGCV010000166.1 coordinate 1,261,869, forward strand.
ACAAGGCCGTTTCATGAAGTGCCCAATGCAGTCCACACTGCTGCATTTTGAACCAGTTGCAGCTTTCAAATGCTATTCAAGGATAGCCCTATGTAAACTTTGTTATGATAATCCACTCAGTAATTAACTAAAGCATGAATTACCATAAGTTGGGTCCCCTGGTCCAGGTGTAATTGGTGCATAAGGTGAACCTGTACAAAACCCTAATTATAGGTGTCTCCTGCTTTTTGAATGTGTCCAGAAGAATCCCCAAGTTATGCACCAACCGTGGGGCATGCTATCCCATTTAAAAATAAAGATAGAAGGTCACTGAAGTCAGAAAACCTGCAATCACTTAATCTTACCAGGGTTGAGCTGAAGCCTTAAATATGATGCACATTTCACCATTTTGGCACCATTGTGGTTAAAAATAGATGCCCATGCCTCTGCAACGTTCAGCTTCCTTTATCCTCTTGTCTTTGTTTTGCTTTCAAATCAAAAACTCCACAGGGTGCCTAAGTTAGTTTCTGTCCCCAAATTGCTAATGAAACCTGATTGAAATGAATCTAGAAAATTGGTTTTCTCAGGAGACTAGTGGATAAAAAAAGCAAAAGATGCAGTCACTCTTATTTTATTCTCCATTTGAAGACAGCCAAAGGTATATAGAAACTGTCCACCTAGAACAGGGGTTCTCAACCTTCCTAATGCTGTGACCCTTTAATACAGTTCCTCATGTTGTGGTGACCCCCAACCATAAAATTATTCCAGGGTCATGTGATCACCTTTTGCAACCTTGTGACAAGCAAAGTTAGTGGGGAAACCAGATTCACTGAACAACAATGTTACTAATTTAATCGCTCTCCCTCTTTCTTTCTCTCGCTCCCTCTCTTTCTCTGTCTCTCCCTTTCTCTTTCCCTCTCTCCCTTTCTTTCTCTATCTCTCCCTTTCTCTTTCCCTCTCTCCCTTTCTCTCTCCCTGTCTCTTTTCTCTCCCTCTTTCTCCCTTTCTCTCTTTCTGTCTCCCTTTCTCTTTCTCTTCCTCTCTTTCTCTCTCTCTCTCCCTCTCTCTCCCTCTCTTCTCTCTCCCTCTTTCTCTCCCTCTTTCTAGTTCTCTTTCTCTCCCTCTCTCTATTTCTCTCTCCCTCTCAAAGATCCTTAAAATCCTTAAAAGTTATGCTTGGGTGGAAGACTTTTTCTTTTACAGATGGGGCGGGTGGGCATGCAAGCCCTGGCAACTGCTCCAGCCGAAGAAGCAGGTGGCTGGGAGGCTGCCGTGGCACTGACCTGCGCCCATCAGCTGGTGACCTCCGGACCTCCGCCCGTCAGCTGGAACGTCCGGCAAAGCTTTGGCCAGTGCGGAGGGCGAAGGGGAGATGGCGGAGCGCCAACCTCCTGCACCCGTCAGCTGGCGACCTCCAGACCTGCACCGGTCAGCTGGGAGGTCTGGCGACGCTTTGGCCAGTGCGGAGGGCGAAGGGGAGGTGGTGGAGCGCTGACCTCCTGCGCCCGTCAGCTGGAGACCTCCGGACCTGCACCTGTCAGCTGGAAAGTCTGGCAACGCTTTGGCCGGTGCGGAGGGCGAAGGGGAGGCGGCGGAGCGCCTAACTCCTGCACCCTTCAGCTGGCGACCTCCGGACCTGCGCCGGTCAGCTGGGAGGTCTGGCGACGGAGCCAGCAGGCGTGGAGGGCGATGGGGAGGAGGCGGCTCGGCAGGCGGGGTCCTGCCTTCCTGCGAATGTCGGGCCCACCCGCCCCATCTGTAAAAGAAAAAATCTTCCACCCAAGCATAAAGCCAGCAGTTCTGTGCCACAGAGGCTTGAGACACAGAGGTGCGGTGCCATGGGAGGCAGCAGGACAGGGGGAGGGGTTACCTGCATCCTGCCAGCCGAATTCTGGAAGCCTGCCTGAGTGAAGAATTTTAGGGGGTGTTGAAAGGGAGACAGACTGAGGGCTGTATTAAGACCATAGATGAGAGAGTGGAAGGGAGGCGAATTCGGGGTGGAGCAGAAAACACGGGGGTGGGGAAGGTGTTAGGAAATAAGCACCAAGATACATGGCACCTTGCAAGGGATTCCTGAGTGTTCTGAAATTGTTTTTCCTCTCTGTGCAAGAAAAACTTTTGCAGTGTAAATCTGAAACCAGGTGTTCCTGTGAGGTGGCGCAGGAGGTTCTTGGGAGAGGCGAGGACAAGCTTGGCATTTCCTCTTTCCCAATCCCCTTCTTCTTCTTTACCCCCTTCCCCAGCCTGCCTGCAATCTTAGCTCACGGCTCAGTGGCTTTTCTTTGCCTAGCTTAGCAAGCTTTCTTCCGCCCGCCCAGTTCCCGTGAGCGCCGAGGAGGTACGGCAGAAACACATGAATTGGGATTGCCCTTGGGAAGCTGATCCTGCTTTGAACCTTAGGAGAGGAGGAGGAGTCCCTTCCTCCTTCCCTCCCTCTCTCCCTGTCAAGCCCCCGCGGGCTCGACATGAACGGGCAGGGGAGGGGTCGAGGACAATGTGCGGGTCGGCTCCTTGGGCATCCCGACCAACAGCTGAGCGGCTCCAACTTCCGGCCGCCGAACAGCTGAGTCCTCCGGGAGGCAACGTGAGGCCCTGAGAGGTATTGCAAGCTCGCAGGGGGGTGGGAAGGAAAAGAAGATGGAAGAGAGTGAGGCTGCAACAGAGAGAGCGGTGTCTCAGTTCCTAAGACCATCGGAAATATGTGTTTTCCAATGGTCTTAGGCGACCCCTGTGAAAGAGTCGTTCGACTCCCAAAAGGGTCGCGACCCACAGGTTGAGAACCGCTGACCTAGAACGACCTAATCAAACTGCTCCTACATTTGGCTTACCTTGCAAGAAGCAACAGGAATGTTTTTTTCTCTCCAGGGAGTATCTGGAATTTGTCAAATGTTCATTTGGTGGGGTTTTTTTAAAAAAGGGGGGAAGAATGGCTACTAGCAACAGTAGGATGTATCTAAAATGCCATGAGAAAAATAAAAGGAACTGAGATAGCGGAGCTCTATAAAAAAACAAGTGCAAAGAACAGTGTTAGAGATGAAGAAAAAGGTAGATATCAAGTAGGAATTGGTTGGGTGGCAGCACAAAATATTTTGGAAAGGCTTATAATTCGAGATGTAAGAAGAGCTGATTATAGCTTAAGTAGTAGTGCTTAATATTGTAGAGTTCTTGGTGCTCTTTGAGCTTAGTCATTTGAAGATGTTGCTCAACATCATGACAGCAGTCAGAGAACACCAAGAACTCCAGAAGAAAATCCTGAGCTGCATACGCAGTGTTTAAAAGTTTGTGGATTCTTTTATTTACAATATTTCTGCATAAATTTGAGCTAAATTGTGATATGTTCTCCATGCATATCTAGATATCTAAATACAATCTAATTAAAATACCAAGTAAATATTATTTAAACCAAGTAAACCAAGTAAATATTATTTTTTAAAAGGTCAAGCTCATGTGTAACTTGTGAACATAACATGCAAATGCAGTCTACTGGGGGAACAGTTCTATCAAAAGGTCTTTAATCAAACAGTTGTACAGACATTTATATGATTCCAAGTTTGTGAATGACCCCGTTTCCTGGCTATATTGACATCTATTATGATATTTTCTCTTGGCTGCCATATATATTTAATTTCGTTCTGCATCCTGTCCTGTTCTTTTTTATTTGAGTCATTCGTTTAAGATGGTGGCTATAGAAATTCAATAAATAAACAAACAAATTCCCACCCTCCAAGTATTCTATGTACTTCATAAATTGATAAGAAAAATGGGACAAAACAGATTTAGGCCTTAACAAATAAGAAACTGGAAGAAATCAAAATTGATACTCATGCCCATCTCTCTCTTTATAAATTTTTCTGAGGAGTCCTTGATGCTCTCTGAGCTTGCTTGTTTTCTTGCAGACATTTCATTATCCTAACTAGGTAGCATCAGTGCTAGTAAGGAGTGCTGTTTGCTGTCAGTTCATATTCTGGTGTCTTGCCTGTCTGGGTGGTGGGGGCGGTCTTAGCAATTCTTTGGTTGAGCTGTTCTTGATTAGGGTATTGCTTATTTGATTGTTGGTCTGAAGTTGACTTTGGAGTTAATCTATGCTGATCTGAGTGCTGATTACTGGTGGAGAGGTGCTAGAGCAAGGGTTTTCAAACTTGGCCCTTTTATGACTTGTAGACTTCAACTCCCAGAATTCGCTGACTGAGGAATTCTGGGAATTGAAGTCCACAAGTCATAAAAGGGCCAAGTTTGAAAACCCCTGTGCTAGAGTCTTTTTCTCTTTTGGGCTGGTTGATTGTCTCTTTTGCATAATCTATAGATGTTATTAATGTCTATGTGTCTATTGATGGCTGATTTATCAGAGTGCCAGGCTTCTAGAAATTCCATGGCATTTTGGGATTTGGCCCGGTGTAGGATTGTCACATTTTTCCCAGTTGAAACTATTTTGATTTTTCTCTCATGGCCATTCTATAAATCATTGATGCTCATGATACATTTGTTAACAAAATTTTGTGTAAAAGTAACATTAGCTTGTTTGAACAAGAGTATTTTATAGCAGATAATTTCTCATTTCTATTACTTATATCTCTTAGAAGTTTTATTAGTCTCCTTTTAAATAGATTTTGATTAAAGTATATGTGTACATTATCTGCTTTCATGTTTAAGTCTGCTTTCTCATTCAGGCAAATTTAAAGAAATAGCAGATATCAACATTTTTTCAGCCTAGTTACTCATGAACATAGATGAATTTAGAGGGCACTCTAGTGGTAGACTTGCTCAAGCACAAGATTTCACAATGTTTTTATTATTCATGGCATTTATTAATTTCTCCCAGCTAAGTGGATTTAAGATTGAAATCTTTAAAAAGCTAATAATTTCTTTCACTCAACTTGTGTTAGTCAACAGCTTATAGAACTATAAGGCTAGATAGATTCATGGATGCAAAGTGTATTGGTGGTTATTAAAACAGATGTCCATGTGCCGCCTCTATGTTGGTTGAGGCAGGCAGGATTCCCTTGAGTACCATTTGTTTGGAGGTCAAGGGAAAGGGAGGGTTTTGCCTTTTCTTTCTGCTCAAGATCCCCATGTACATTTGGTGGGCCACTGTGTGACACAGAATGCTGGACTCGATGGGCTTTGGCCTGATTCAGCATGGCTCTTCTTATGTTCTTATGTTCTTATGTTCTAGAACTCTGCCCTCTTGGCATAATTTCTGTTATTCTGCAACATGGAACTAATGAAAGTTATTGCTGTTAGGAGATGGAAGCTAACAGTCTGTATGTTATATTCTCCTACAACAATGACTCCAAGAGGATACTCCTAATATACACACACTGCCATCGGTTGATATGAGTAAAGTACTATTTGTCTAAAAATGCAAGTATGAAAATAATTATCTTGACAAAAGGATAAGTCTGCTGGAACAGGCCAAGGCCATCTTAATCTGACATTTAGTTTTGGGGAGTCAAATGCTTCTGGGGTGCTTTCAAGCAGGAAGTGCAGACTTTGCCTTCTCATACTCTTTCTCTCCTGAACTGACACATTGCTCCCATCCCAGAGGTAACACTGATTCCCAAGCGTTTGATAAACCTGCCCTCCATGAATTTATCTAATTCTCCTTTAAAGCCATCCACATGAGTAATCAACACCATGTCTTATGGTAATTAACTCTACAACTCTAATTTTTCACAACTCTATTTTGTGAAAAAATACTTTTTGTCAGTTCCTAATTTCTTTTTGTTCAGCTTTATTGGATGATCCCAGATTATACTGTTTTGAGAGAATGAAAAAAAGTCTCCTTTCTCCTTGGTAGATACGATTTTATATTTAATACTTTAGTCATGTCTGTTTCAGTCACCTTTTACCATAGTAAAGTGCTCCAGACATTTTTAGCTTTTTCTCATAGAGAAGGCTCTCAAGCCCCTTTCTGCACTTAATTAAGTTGTGTTATTATTGGTTTATTTATTTTAGATTTATGCAGGATTTACAAGCAGAAGTACAAGAAATGGAATTCAATCAGTTTTCCAAAGGTCTGACCTTCATGAGAAAGGAAGATTTTGTAGAGTGGTTGCTGTATTTCACTGACGAAGAAAATAATGAAATTTATTGGCAAAATGTGAAAAACAGAATCCAAGCAGGAGAGGTTGGTATAACTTACCTCATCTTGAATTAACCATCTATGATATAACTGAAGAGCTTTCTAAACTACAACAATATAATGCAATACAATATAATCAAATTATTTTGTTTGTTTATACATAATTATATAGTAATTTGACAAATCCCTTATGAATACCCTTGGATTTTGCTGTCTTGACTAAACATCTCACCGTTTTGATATTTCAGAGTATCAGTATGGGTGAATTTAAGACTTTCTGCCAATTTACAAATCGTTTAGAAGATTTTTCAATTGCCCTGAAAATGTTTACTGTAGCCAGCCGTCCTGTTAAACGGGGTAAGAAGTGCATCATTTCATCATTCTTCATGAAATCAAAATGAAAAGATAATGTCCATGGATTCTGAAAATGTCCCCATTATGTCAATTTTGCTTTATAAAGTTATTTTGAACTTAATGCATTATATGTTAGTCCTTCACTATGTATTATGACAGCTACGAGATGACAAATCACCATCTCTTAGCACACAGAAAAGGAATTTGTAGAAATTGTTTCTAAATGGAAAAACAAATGCTACTTGATCTTTAACTGGAATCTCAGTAGTGGCAACATCACCTTGGCTTTGTCTGGGATCAGAGGCTAAAAAGGTCTGGTGAGGTCCTGGAAAGAAGAAAACAATGCCAAGACTTTTCTACATGGCTGCCAAGAAAAATATATGGATGTGTCTATGAAGTCACCAAGAGTCTTGGAGGGTTTTTAAAAAAATATTGGAAGATGCTCCCTTTCATTTTTTTTAAGATGAACTGTGGTAAAATATATTTAAAAGTTTCTTTAACAAATACAGTACCGTGTGCTTTGCTGCCATGCTAGAATAATAGTAGAACTGAGGTATGAAGATCGGTTTCAGTCCAAATCATCCATTCAATTTAGACAGTCAGTCCAGTTGAGCAATTTGAGTTGATTCAGAAAATTTAGTCAATGGATGTTTTCTCAATTAATTAGGGAAAAATAGCTCTTGAGCATGAACCAAAGCTCTTCCAAGTTGTTGATCCGATTTGGAAAACAGAATAAATAACATTACCTTTAAAACAAAACTTGCAATCAAAGCTTTCCAAAAACTCTATTTAGAATCTTCATTTTGACCCCTCCTAAAAAAGGAACTAAAAAAGAACATTTAAGAGCCCTTACAAAGATCCACACTTTTTACTGTATAAAACAAATATTTACACAGTGTGCCTAGTTGTATATGGGTTTTCTCTACCAAAAACTAAGTATATTTCTTCTTTTGTTTTTAAAATCTCTTTAAAAAAGAAGTGACAAACTGGAATGCATATATGAAGTATAGTATGTGAAATAGCATTTATAAACCTTACTACAAAGCTGAACCTTTAACAAGTAAACATGGGATCAATTTGCTGCTGCCATTTATGTAAATAAGAAATTATAAGACAATAGAATCCAAAAATGAACATCATCTTTGGCTTGCTTTATAATGCTGTTTTCCCTCATCATCTGTTGTTGATCCGTTCCTAGTACAGAACTGTTATATCCTTTTAAAAATGCGTAAAACCCCCATTTGATATGGATTGACTTTTTAAAAATTACATTACATTTTGGTTAAATGTTATCTCCCCCCAACTTCTATATATTTTCATAAAGCATGGTCGTAATGAGTGACTTTCTATTGCAGTTAGTATAGGGCCATACAAAACAAAGGCAAGGCAAAGCAAACTCAAGAAAATTTTAATTATAGATTGAGTTCATAAATCTTTTAGAGTACATATACTCAAGAAAAAAACTATTCCTTCAGAAATATAAAAGGAGTTACGATATTCCAGGTAAAATGTTATAATTTATTTGTATTTATTTTTTTGTTTACTGGGCAAATTTCTGTGCTTGAAAAGCAGATTCAGATAAAAAGCTAGCTGGTTCCACTTCTGTAAAAGTAGAAATAATATTCCTTCAGTAAATACAGTGCTACACAGCTGTTTAAGCATGGCCATGGGCACAGGTTTTTTGATCACACTATTAATTAGATGAGTGTAAAGTTCTCAGCTTCCTTTATTCTTTAGATTTATAAATCTAGTTATTATTTTTAATAGAAACATGAAATGTCTTTGCTTGTGTTAGCGGAATTCAAGAGAGCTGTGAAAGTGGCTACAGGACAGGAGCTCTCAGATAATGTTTTGGACACCATCTTCAAGATCTTTGATTTAGATGGAGATAATTGCCTCAGCCATGCAGAGTTCCTTGGAGTTCTCAAAAACAGGATGCATCGTGGATTAAGGGTAATAGTTCTCTCAAATATTCAGTAGAATGTCTAATTGTCTCACTGTTTTAATAAAGTAGGGAAAAAACACAGAGAGCTTATATGAGCTAATAGAATTTTTTAATTTATCAACTTTATAAATATGCATTTATAAAACAAAAGTTTATCGTATTAAAACAAGCTGTTTATAATAGGGGTTAGCTTGTATACAAATTGTTTAATGCAGCTGAATCTATCATCTCTCTTTGAATAACCTAGTCTGGACATCCATACAATATGCTGTGTTGAGGTTCTGCCACAATCTCTTGTGCTACTGCTATGTGTGTGGACGGATGAATAGATAGACAGACAGACAGACAGAGATATATATAGAACATAGAATAATAGAGTTGGAAGAGACCTTGAAGGTTTTCTAGTCCAACTAGAAGAGAAGAGGAGAAGAGGGAAGTAGGGAAGAGAAGAAAGGGAGAAAGAAGGTAGAGAAGGAGGAGTGTGGATACAGTAAAAGGGGAAATGGGCGAGCAACACCAAAAGTCATGTGAATGTATTTATTTCATTTTATTAAAAGTATCTTATATATGAATGTAAAAAGAATGTATGTTAACATCTCATAAATATCACGGTATATGTATCGGGGAGAGTTTGGAAAAATAAAAAAGGAGTTCCTATACCATTTCAGACAAATGGTTATCCAGTTTCTTTTTGAAGAAAAGGTTGTGTAAATATTGGGATCACTGGCAGCCACCCCCAAGTCAAAAGATACTTCATTCATGCTACTAATCCCAAAGCTTCTAATGGTGGTAATGAGTATAAAAATAAAAGAAACTAGATAACTGTGTACTCAAAGCATTTTTAAATGATGGCTTATGCCAAATACATGCCCTACAAAAAGAAATAAAGGAACGGGGAAGGAAGACAAAAATAAACAAATTCAAATTTTACCTCTTACTACAAAATAATTAAATGGCTAAATGGAATAACCAAGTAACAGATAGTGCCAGTTTGCCCAACAAAGGTGAATTTGCTGCCCAGCAGCTTCCAATGACAAAAAATACTTGTGGTTGTGACAAGTTCATTTATAGATGATTAACCAGGACACAGTAATGTGTCCTGCGATCAGGCAAATATGTTTGGACCAGTAGGAACGGTTGACAGATCGCTTCAATCATTTTATAATAAAACAGGGCAGATAGATGGATCTGATTAGCTGACTTTACTGGATGTAGCCAATCTTAAAAATCATAACATATATAGATTGGTAACTGCTACTTACTTAAACAGGTGCCTCAGCAACAAGGAGTCCAAGGTTACTGGAAATGTGTGAAACGAGAAACCATTAAAGGAGCAAAAGAAGTTTGGAAGCAAACCGGGAAGAGTCCTTTTTAAATGTATTCGTAAGATCATTTGTGACTCAGCTTTCTGATTTTGCTTTGTTTGTCATGTATTTGTTTACAGATTGGCTATACTAGATGCAATCATTTAATACAATGAAATATCGGACACTTCTATTATTTGACTTTGATAGGGGTAGGCATGAAAAAGAAAATGTATTTTATATTTTGGAATCATTCAGGGGTGCTGCAATTTGGTAGAACTAAAACCCCCAAAGCACTTTTGGTTGTTCTGCATGTTAACTGAAACAAAATTGGGAGGAGCCTTCTGAGCTTGCCCCTCTTTCCCTCCTCTGCCACATGGCCCACCTGTTGCTCTTCCCAACCCTTCCTATTCCCTGCCCTTAACTGCTAATGTCCTTGACTTCGGTAACGACATAGCCACCAGTGCAAACCACTACCTTCCTTTCCTTACTTCGCCTTTGCCACCACCATTTCCATCATGCCTGGCTTCAAATGCAGCCTATGCAATTGATCCATCCACCCTCCTAACTCTCCCTTTCCCTGCCTTCTTTCCCTGCATCCTCTTTGGCCTTGTCCTGCCCTCCCTCTGTCTCTCCCCAAAGCATTTGTCTCGTAAAGATGCTAGTCTTGATCCTGAGGCAGACTACCTGAAACTAGTTCTTCCATGCATAGAACACTTTGCACATCCCTCTAGCAATAGAAGTCGCATTAAGGTTATTTTAGATTGTACTCATTTTTTCACAAATGGATACTCTTTTCCAGCTGACCTGGCATTTAGTACAGATAGTCATTGACTTATGACCAAAATTGAGCCCAAAGTTTCCATGGCTAAGCAAAACAATTGTTAAGTGAATTGTGCCCATTTTACAACTTTTTTTGCCACGGTTGTTAAATGAATCACTGCAGTTGTTAAGTGAATCATGTGATTCTTAAATGAATCTGGTTTCCCCATTGACTTCGCTTGTCGGAAGCCAGCTGGGAAGATTACAAATCTTGATCACATGCCAGTTGCCAAGTGCCCAAATTTTAATCATGGGGATGCTAAAATGGGTCATAAGTGTGAAAACAGGTTGTAAGTCAATTTTTTCAGTGCCGTTGTAACTTTGAATACTTACTAAACAAATAGTTGTAAGTCAGGAAATATCTTTTATATTTATAGCACACATGGGAAGATCCCCATTTTTAAGAATTAAAGGGAAGAAAAGTATGAAAAATACAACAATAGAATGCAATGCAATGGAATTTTCAAAGTTTTTGAGCTTTAAATATCCAATATAAATTCTAGGTAAGCAATTAGTCAGCAAAAGGTATTCTTGGAGCACAGTACCTTATAGGCATTTGAAAACATTTTTGCATTTGAAGACATGTTTTTATTCCTTTCTTCATATATTTTGTACTTTGTTCTGTTTGCACAGGAGTTTGCATCTTTCACTGTAAGCTGGAAATACCAAAATGTTTACATAAGCTGGAAGATTGTAAATTGCAGGTGTACAAAGATTAGAGGCTAAACACAATGAAGTCATTAAAGAAAATGAACGTTAGCATATATAGGTATTGTATATTGATTTACTTACTGTCAAGTTCCATCAGATTCATTGTTTAAATTCCTGACAGCTCTCTGTAATAATTGCTTGACTTTGAGATATGAATGAATATTAATAGCATATTGTACTTCTAGTGTAGTGTATTGGTTAAAGGCTGGACTAGGAGCAAGGAAGCCCTCATTCAGTTTTAAAGTTTACTGGGCAACTTTGGGCCAATCACTTTTACCCAAGCCAGCCATTTTCATAGGAGAGTTGCAGTGTTGTTAAAATGACGGAAGATTCATCACTTTGACCTCTCAGAGCAAAGAGAGGAACATACATGTTGAAGTGACTGTTTTTCATTCCAGTAATTTTACTGAGGCTGGTCATGAAAAATTCATTTTTAAAAGCATGCATCTACATTAGTTATGTTTTCTGCCTGACCGCCACAGAATAAAGTTTAGTTTTCAAACATGGCTGTCTTTAGAGATTAATCTATTTTAAATGAGCAACGGGTGAGTTATTGCTGTATCTTTTTGCTACTACAGTCCAGATATTGTAGTTTGAATTATTTTACCTAAACATTTCTCCATGCAATAGATTGCATATTAGATTCTCCCCACAAATACTATACTATACTAATACTATACTGTGATTACTATGATTAAAAACATAACAAGAAATTGTACCAAAGTGCATGGCTAAATGCCGATGGAGATTCTCAATCATCCAGTCCATAATTTGGGACAACCATGACCTGGATGAATGAGAATCTCCATAGACATACTAGATATTGTTCACCGGAAATACTTAGATCTCTAGATAATTGGTTCTGTAACATCAAATCATTCTTCTATATTTGGATCTTAGGAACTCCACTGGGGTCATTCAAACAATGGTCTTTATTCAAACAGTTAAATATTTTGGTTATGGGAACCTTGAAGAGTAAACAGTTCAGAAATTTGAATGCATTCAAGTTAAATCCTAAGATAATTGTTCCTGGCGGTGAATGTCTTAAATCATTCTATAGGAATTGGAAAATATTAAAGTGGACTGGCAGCTGAAATGGATGCAAAAAACATTCTTGGAGTCTACTGTGTTTCCCCGAAAGTAAGACCTGGTCTTACTTTCTTTTGGGCTCTGAAGTAAGCACTAGGATTTACTTTCGGGGAGGGCTTACTTTTTACTGGTACTGGTAGGCCACGAGCGTGCGAAGGTGGGGCAGGGCTTGTGCAGGGGATAGAGAAGCAAAATGGCGGTGAAAGCATTTGTGGGGGGAGGGGAAGGGTTAATGAATTCCAACTTCTTGCAAAAAAAAAATCACGTGAAGTTAGAATTGATTGACCTGTTTCCCGCCCACACACACACACACACACACAAACTTACTAAACTTACTTTGTTTCCCTGCACGCGGTGGCGGCGGATCATGAAGGAGAAACGGCATGGGGCTGGGAGTCAGGTAAGGAAAGACATGGGTGCTGACGGCAGGACACCCGCCCACTTTACCACCCTTCCTCCCCGAGCCTTCAGCACTCCACCTGCCACCTCAGCGCCCTTCCCGCCACTATCCAGCATGGCCACCCTGGGGCTGCAGGGACTGGCCTGGCACAGGAAGGGCACACACGCCACCCACCCTGGTACCATACCTGGTCCGCCACCATGCTCTCACCGTCCTGTTGCTTCACCACCCTCCCCAAGCTTCCAGCGCTCCACCTGCCACCTCGGCACCCTTCCTGCTGCTGTCCAGCACAGGTACCCAGGGATGCACTCGGAGCTTCCAGGAGCTGCAGGGATCCGTGCACGCCCTTTTCGAGCCACTGTTTTCGGCGGCACTTTGGGGGAGGTCTATTCCCATTTGCAGTATGGCTGCTGTCCAATCACCATGCTGCCTCTCAGGAGGACAGCATCAGCTGCCAGTGCAGTGGCGGGGAAGACAGAAGGCTATCCCACCCACCAGATCGGCCTGGCAGGGGTGGGGTGGGAAACCGAGCAGTGTGAAAAGCAGCACTCGGAGCCTCCAGGAGCTGCAGGGATCTGGGTATGCCCTTTGCAGTCCTCCTGCAATGCGCAGTCTCTCCCTGTAAGTAATCAGGCTCACCCAGAGTCAGGTTGGCCATTGCGAGAGGCTCGTCCCACATGTGCGGCGGAGCTGGAGGACGGAGACAGGCCACACCTGTGATGGCCAACCTGACCCTGGGTGAGCCGGATTGCTTCAGCTGTGAGGAGCCTTGGCTAAGGTTTTCTGAAGTTGATGGGAACTGCAGCCCGCCACAGCTAACAATTTAGCCGAGCCACAAAATTGAACTCGCAGTGGTAGCACCAGCAGCAGGTTGGGGGGGGAGGCACGCAATCCAGCCTGCCAAAAAATCTATGGTGGGACAGAGTGGGTGGGGTTAAGTAGGGCTTTTTGGGATAGGGCTTATATCAGCCTGAACCCCTCACATATAAGCTAGGTCTTATTTTATGGCTAGGTCGTATTTTCGGAGAAACACGGTATATATTAAGATGCATCAAAATTCACAATAATGAATTGCTGAATTGTGGGACTTATTCTTAAGTAAACACATGGGGTTATGTTGAAAGTATATTGACAGCAATTATAGTATCATAATACTTAAATAGATTTTGCTGATTCTGTAATATATTCGTTCCTATGAAGCCAATGAACTGAACTGAAACTAAAGGAAAAATAACTGTACAATTACTGTGTGCTACTTTGGATAAATAATCAAGGAATATTAACATTAGAATACAACATTTGTAATTAAGATAACATTTAATTGTATTCGTTTTGCATTTTCCAGGGTTGGTACAATTTGACTGTTTCTTTGGCTACTTCTAAATATTGGTGTTGATTCTTATCCTGATTTTTTTTTAAAAAAAACCTTTATACCTGATTGTGATTTATTCAGCTGATCATAAAAAAATATTGGAGAACGGTTATTTGTTAAATATTGTTGCCTACTCATTGTCACAGAGAAAAAGCAGATCTAAAATCTAGTGTTGTTAATAATAATAATAATAATAATAATAATAATAATAATAATAATAAAGTTGTAAGGGACTTTGGAGGTCATCTAATCCAACTGCCTGCTCAGGCAGGAAACCCTATACCATTTCGGACAAATGGCTGTCCAGTTTCTTCTTAAAAACTTCCAGTGTTGGCGCATTCACCACTTCTGGAGGCAGGTTGTTCCACTGGTTAATTGTTCTAACTATCAGGAAGTTTCTCCTTAGTTCTAGGTTGCTTCTCTCTTTGGTTAGTTTCCACCCGTTGCTCCTTGTCCTGCCTTCAGGCGCTTTGGAAAATAGCTTGACTCCCTCTTCTTTGTGGCAGCCCCTGAGATATTGGAACGCTGCTATCATGTCCCCCCTCGTCCTTCTCTTTGTTAAACTAGACATACCCAATTCCAGCAACCGTTCCTTATATGTTTTAGCCTCCAGTCCCCTAATCATCTTTGTTGCTCTTCTCTGTACTCTTTCTAGAGTCTCAACATCTTTTTTACATCGTGGTGACCAAAACTGGATGCAGTATTCCAAGTGTGGCCTTACCAAGGCATTGTAAAGTGGTATTAATACTACTTTCTTGATTCTATCCCTCTGTTAATGCAGCCTAGCACTGTGTTGGCTTTTTTGGCAGCTGCAGCACACTGCTGGCTCATATTTAAGTGATTGTCCACTAGGACTCCGAGATCCCTCTCACAGTTACTACTATTGAGCAAGGTACCCCCTATACTATACCTGTACATTTGGTTTTTCTTGCCTAAATGTAGAACCTTACTTTTTTCACTATTGAATTTCATTTTGTTAGATAGCGCCCAGTGTTCAAGTCTGTCCAGATCCTCCTGTATCCTAAGCCTGTCTTCTGGAGTGTTGGCTATTCCTGCCAGCTTGGTGTCATCTGAAAATTTGATGATTTCCCCATCTATCCCCTCGTCCAGATCGTTGATGAAGATGTTGAAGAACACTGGGCCCAGAAGAGAGCCCTGGGGCACCCCACCACACACTTCCCTCCATGTAGATGCGGTTCCATTGTGGACCACATGCTGAGTACAGCCAGTCAGCCAGCTACGGATCCATCTGGTGGTGATGCTGTCTACCCCGCATTTTTCTATCTTCTCAAGTAGTAGGCTGTGATCTACTTTGTCAAATGCCTTACTGAAGTCCAAGTAAATTATATCCACAGCATTCCTCTGGTCCACTAATTTTGTCACTTGGTCAAAGAATGCAATAAGATTTGTCTGGCATGATGTATTTTTGACAAACCCGTGTTGGCTTTTAGTAATGACTTTGTTTGCCTGTAGGTGTTCGCTGATTCGTTGTTTGATTATCTTTTCCAGAATCTTCCCAGGTATTGAGGTCAGGCTGATAGGTCTATAATTTCCTGGGTCCTTTTTTTCCACTTTTTTGAAGATGGGAACTACATCAGCTCTTTTCCAGTCCTCAGGTAGTTCCCCGGTGCTCCAGGATCTCTGAAAAATATAGTTCAGTGGTTCTGAGATCACATCTGCCAGTTCCTTAAGAACCTTGGGGTGTAATCCATCTGGTCCTGGTGATTTGAACTCGTCTAGGCTGGACAGGTGTTCACTTACCACTTTCTTGTCTATCTTAACTTGTATTTCTATTTTGTTTTCTATGGCACTATTTTTGATAGGCTGGTCTGTTTTTTTCCTTTGTGTAAAGACAGATGCGAAAAATGAGTTAAATAGTTCTGCTTTCTCCCTGTTACTTGTCACCTTCTTGCCACTTTCACCCACTAATGGACCAATCATTTCTTTCACTTTTTTCTTGTTTTTTACATGTTGAAAGAAGCTTTTTTTGTTATTTTTGACTTTGGTTGCAAGCCTTAGTTCATTTTGAGCCTTAGCTTTCCTCACTTCGTCTTTGCAGGCTCGGGCTATTTGCTGATATTCTGACTTAGTTATGTGTCTCTCTTTCCACTTTCTATACTTGTCCTTTTTATCTTTCAATTGATCAGAGAGTTCTTTATGCAGCCGTGCTGGTTTCTTTTGAGAGCTGTTATTGTTCCTCTTTGTTGGTATTGTGCTAGACTGGGCCTTTATTATCTCACTTTTCAAAATTTCCCAAGTCTCTTGAGTTGTTTTCCCTTGGAGGATTCTCATCCATGGAATCCTTCCCAAACCCTCTCTAAGTTTATTGAAATTAGCTCTCTTGAAGTCCAAGACTCTAGTTTGACTAGGTTCTATTGCTTGTGCTTCCATAATGTTGAATTCCAATACTGCATGATCACTTCCTCCCAAGGAGAAATGATTGCAATGATGGTGATGGAAAATTGGCCATATTGGAAAATGTTGTACTATCTGTAAGTAATTAAATTAATAAGACAGGAGCAGCAATTTGAACCCCCAAAAGAACCATTATGTTAGACCAAGTGCCTCCAAAATCATCAAGAGAATGATCATATTTAGGATTTATAGGATTGGGGCATAGGCCTATATAGAGAGATTTTATTGACTTTTTGTATTACAGTGGACAAATTTGCTTCATTCTTGTCTGCAAAAAAGATATTTGAATAAGCCAATTTGTGAATAGGAGTTAAGTGTCTGCAAAACCAAGAGTTACAGCCATGCTGTAAATATTTTTGGTGATGTCTGATACTACTTGGATGCTAATAGAGAGGAACAAAATAGATGTTTCTATTTTGGAAGGCTACAAACCTAAATGGATTTCTGGATTTGAAATAACTAGGATTCAGAACATTTCCAGACTGATAATGCTGAAAACATTTGGATACCTCTACAGAGAACTATGATTACTTGAAATGTACTGCCACCTTGTTACTTTTCAGGAAGGCCCTGATTCTGTCAGCAGGCCTGGGAACTCCAGTCTGATAGACAACCAATCAAGTGCCTACTGTGATTATACCTGTTGCAGCCATGAAATGGTGGTCCTGGAGTTTTAAGATGTGAATTTTTAAATCTCCGGGAGTCACCATTGTGAGTTATACTGCCATATAAATTTATTAAATGAATAGATGTAACTAATCTTGTTACATTACTATTCATGGTTCTGTCTTGCTTAATTATCATTCTGGGATATCTTCAATAGAAAATTATATATAGCTTTGAATGCAGAAATCACAATGATAAGAATGAAGAATGCAATTGTTGGCCTAAAAATGTGATACACATAATAAAAAAATCATTTCCCCATATTTCTCCATGTACACACACACACACATTATCTACAGCAGACATGTCAAACTTGCACGTCACGTGATGTTGCGCAATGTATCGGGACAGTTTTGCCATTGCCGGCAATGGGGTGGGCGTGGCTTCTGCATGATGCATCTGGCCCGCAGGCCGGCAGTTTGATGCCCCTGATCTACAGCATCGCTTCTTCCTTTATTTGCTAAGTTCAAATGTAATATCTTACAGTAGAGCCATTTCTGCAAGACTGTGGTAGGTATATGTACTTACATGATCAATCCCACCAGTAGCATAACTACTGTTCCAGCATAGTCTAAACCTGAAATTCCAAACAATGTTTATTAGTTTATCTTAATATTTCTACAATAGCAATAGAATCAAAATCTGAATAGAGCTGGAAGGGACCTGCAGGTGACCCTATACCATTTCAGACTAGTGGCTGTCCAGTCTCTTCTTAAAAACCTTCAGTGATGAAGCACTCACAACATCTGAAGGCAAAGCTATTCCACTGGTTAATTGTTCTCACTGTTAGGAAGTTTCTCCTTAATTCCAGGTTGCTTCTCTCCTGGATTAGTTTCCATCCATTGTTTCTTGTCCTGCCCTCTAGTGCTTTGGAAAATAAATTTACCCCCTCCTCTTTGTGGTAGTCTCTCAAATATGGGAATACCGCTATCATGTCCCTCCTAGTCTATCTTTTCTCTAGACTAGTCAAACCCAAATCCTGCAACCGTTCTTCATATGTTTTAGTTTAGAAATACACACTTATAGGTTTATGGTTTGAATAAGCAAGTGTTCCAACTTCAGGTTTCCAGATTAATAGTATCTATGGTTATTGTTCCTAATGTTAATTTCTCAATGTAAATACTAAGACATTATTACAGGTACTCTTTGACTTATGACTTAGCAACCATTCAAATTTACTGAGGGGCTATATATGACCCAGATTCTAAGTTCTGACCATCACCCCTCCACATAGTCATGTGACTGAACTTCAGGTGCTTGGCAACCAGGCCATATTTACAGCCATTTACAGCATCCCGCAGTCACACAACATTTGATGACACTTTCGGGTTTTGGCAAAACCACACTTGTAGCCCAGCACTGACTTGTTTAATTACCATGATGTTTGCTTAACAGCCTCTGCAAAAGAAGTTGTAAAATTTTAAAAATTTACAACCAACACAATTTACAACCATGGTGGGCAGGCTCCATTATGGTCATAAGTCAAGAACTATCTGTACTACAAAAGGACTAGATTTAGTTATCATCTAATAAACTTTTTATTCATGGCATTATCCTTGGCAGATATACAAACAATGGAACATGGAGAAGACAGAACATGGAATATTCGGAACATGAATCCAAGCCAATCTGTAGAATTCTATTTGACTGCTATCCAGGCCTCCTTTTGAAACCTGGTAGAACATTCTCTCCTAGATCAATTCTAATGCGAAGCATGGATGTTGTATTTGAGACTAGCTGCAGCATCTATAACAGGGGTGTCAAACTCGCAAGTCATGTGATGTATCGCGACGTATTGCAACTTTTTTGCCATTGCCAGCAATGCGGTGGGCGCGGTTTCGCTATGATGCATCCAGCCCATGGGCCAGCAGTTTGACACCCCTGATCTAAAATATCTGCAATATCTAAGTAGAAGAGTTGGTGAGGCTGGTCATCCAACATGTGTTTTCAGTTACAATCCTCATGATTTTCAGTCAGTGTGACTCATGCTAGGATTTGTACTTCAACCTATCTGAATCTGGCATCAAACTAGGAAAAATATTACTAAAATGTGTACAAGATGGCAGGCTTTCATTTTCTAGGAACAGACTGAGCTAATATACTAGGCATAGTTGGGAAAAAAATTCTTTTTCTCAGTCAATACCTGAAAATCAACAACAGATGCCAAGAATATGTCCTCCCTCATAAGCTTCCAGGTACATTTAAATAGTATTTTATTGAATTCAGGATTATGTAATGCAACTGTAGAGACATAGTGACTTCATAAATAACTCATGATAAGTACAAATCATTTTTATATTGTGCATTAATGCGAGTAAAAAGCTGGCAGTGGAGAAAACCCATCAGATCCCTACGCTAGGTGTCTTAGTCTAGATTTTGATTGCCAGCAAGACAAAAGTTGAAAAGGAGAGTAGACAGAGGAGAAATGGGCAAACTCAAGATAGTGAGATACAATTTTTCCCCAGTTTATTGTAGTTGTTTTGATGTATGTCTTTACTGAATCTTGTCAAGTAAAGTCCTAAATATTTCATTGGATCCTTTTTTATCTGGCAGTCAGATTCAAAAAAATTTCTTCCTCAGAAGTTAAGTGTCTTGCTATTACTTTGCTTTCTTTTCATTGATTTTATAGCTGAAAAAGCAACCAAAATCTTTATTTTCATCAATTACATGGAAAAGATAATTCGAAAGATAAAATTAATCTACCCAAACAATATCATGGGCTTACTAGATATTCAGCTGGAATTGGAAAGTATAAGGAAGTATAAATAGTATTTTTATATAATAAAACCTAACATAAAAAGCCAGACAATTAATGGCAAACATGGTTGAAATACTATACCTCCAGAAAATGGGAACTGTATTCCTCTAGGCCCAAAGGCTCAGGGTGAAGATCCAGTTATTAACCATCTTCCTAAAGACCTAGAGGGTGAAAGATATGCTGTATATCGAAAGGAAGTCTGATCCAAAGGCCAAAGCCACCATGGAAAATACATACTTCCTAAGTTTTAAGAATAACACTGTTTCAAGGACTAGACCCAGAGTGTTCCTTTCCTATTGGGGCATTTGAGGCAAGCAAATCTTAAGTATATGACTATATTTGAAAATAAATAACAAACTCCCACAAGAGGGAGCCCTGTTTTATCTTCCTTGTTAATTCATATTTGCAAAGATTAAATTGACCATTTCTAAAATAAGAATGAGAAACTGCTACATTACTTTCATAATTCTAGCTCATAGGCACTGATCAAGGCATATATAAATAGAGTTCGATATAATATTGGTTTAAATAAAATAGAAACTGAAATCCTAAAACCCTTTGGATTGTTAAATAGGTCTCATTTTCTCTCTTCTGGGCCTTGTCTTTTTGGATCCCGGTATTGATAACAACCTTAACCAAAGCAATGAGTTTTTAAGCATACCTATAACATGCTTACAGTGGGATTTTGCATATGGATATCTTTTAGGAACCTTGAACATTGCTGTTTCTTAGGTTGCTGAAAAGATGCTCAGAAGTAGACATGGGTAATGAATGATATTGCAGGCCCTTTGCTCAAGCATGTATATTTTCCCAGGATCCTACAGCTATTCCGCAGACCCAGAAAAAGATACAGCTTATTGACGGAGATGTCAACATACGTAATGTGTACAGCCACATAGCATAGTACACCCCTACTTTGCAAGATGGAAATGTTGACCAATATTATAGGGTGAGCACATACTGAGAAAGTAGATACTCTTTATATAGCTCTTAAAAATACTACTTCAACAGGTTTAAATTTCCATTAATCCAGTCTGCCAAGATATCACCTAGCTGATCAATAACAAGAAAATCTTGCTCAACCACATTTTATGAGGAGCTTGTTTCATCCTTCAGTAATAGCACTGCAGGTGATGCCAAAAGAAAGTAACAATAAATGAATATTTATGGAAAGATGTCTGAGTTTGTAAGCGCACTAGAGTCACTATACTAGCATCCTTCTGACACTGTTTTTATTTGAACAAATGTATTGAGAATTTTAAAATTAATGAACCAAATTTATCCTAGCTAAATAAACACAACAAGTGAGAGATGAAGCAAGATGCTGATCTATAGCAGTTAACCTCAGTGCACCCTAAGAAGTACTGGTAAAATTTATCTTGATTAAATTAAATCCACAGAATTGACTTGACAAATTCTGGGAGTGGAAGTCCACACATCCTAGTTACTAAGATTGAGGAACTGTGCAAAAGAATATCCTTGACATTATAATGGGATGGAGTTTTTAAAAAGTATTGTGATTATGAATAATATTGCTTTACCTTCCAAATAAAGTGTACAAGACTTCCAGTTCGAGACTTCCGGTTCCGGTCACGCGGACCGGAGCCAACCTCCGAAAGCTCCGGGACGGAGCGTTTTTTAAAATTAAATAAAGGGGCCGTCGGGGGAGTGAAATACCGGCGGAGAAGGGAAGATCGAAGAGGACCCCGGCCCGATCCGGCAAGGTGAAAACCGTGACCGAGGGGTCCGGGAGAGCCGCAGAAGGGGCTGAGGAAGCCGGCGGTGGCTGGCCTGCCGACCGGCAGGCCCAAAAACTCCGCGCTGCCGCGCTGCTGGGGAGAACCAGCGCGAGCGGGGACAGAAAGAAGGAGGAAGAAGCCGGAGAAGACAGCAAGGGCCGCTGGGAGGGTCTGCAGACCCAGAAACGACCCCCGGACGAGCAGAAGGGGGAAAAGAGAGCTGGAAGAAAGGAAGAGGGAGCCAGGTCCGTAGAACAAAGGAGGAGGCTAGTAGAACCGGCGGAGAGCAGCATCGAAAGGAAGGAGGTGACTAAAAAGCAGACAGCGGGGGAAGACTCAAGCAGAGGGACTGGTGAGTGTTACCCCACGTGCTGCGCCCCAGACCCACCAGAAAGGGAGCCCCAGGGAATCAGAGAAGGGCAGAACCTACCAGGGAAGAAGGTGGGAGGAAGAAGAAAGCTGGAAGGCAACCTGGAGCACTACTAAGGAAAGGCAGAAGGGATCTGTAAACGCAGGCTGCCAGAAGACAGGAAAAAGAGACCTGGACAAGACAGCAGAGAAAGAGGGGCAAGACAGAGCCAGAAAAGAACAAAGAGAAGGATCAGGCTGGCAGAGGGGAGTGAAGAGGAAGCCAAGGCAAAGGCACTGAATAGGCTTCCTGAACACAGAGCTGCCTGAATATAGGCTCTTACCCCTACACTGCCTAAACCCTGAAGCCTCCCCCCTTGAAAGGCTAGACTACTGGATCATCACCAGATCACAACCTAGTGTCCAATTTGGTCCAAATTGGAAACCAAAACAGTGCCAGGACAACAGGAGGACAACCTCAAGATGGCCTCCAAACAGACCAAACTGTCAGAAACGATGGGAGGTGTATCCTCCCATGCCCAGCATACTAAACCACCAGGAAGCACCCTACCCACCCCCACACCCTCCCATCCAACGGCAGATCCCCAGACCCATCAATGCACACAAGCCAGCTCAACGGCACACATAATACAAGAATTAAAGGAAGTAATAGGGATGCTGGTAGTGAGGATGGAAGGGATGGAAAAAAAGATGGAGGAAAACTGCAAAGAATTAAAACAAATGCAGATGGACCAGGGTAGGGAGCTGGAGAGAAAGTGGGAGGAGCAGCGCAGGGCGATGACCGCAGACCTGGTCCAAATGAAGGAGGCGATGCAAGCACACTACACGGGCATAAGGGAGGAAATGGAGAAAAACTTCCAGGAGATCAGGGAGAAAGTGGACAAGCAGATGGACGAAAGGGAGAACCATGTAGAGGGACAGATAGCAGAACTGAAAAGGGTGGCTCAAGACCAATCCACCATGATGCAATACTGGCAGATGGCGTCCACGATCAGGTTTAGAGGCTGGAAAGAGGAACCAAACGAAGCCGAAGGAGACCTGCTTGGAACCTTTGTAGAGGCCCTGGCACCATTTCTGGGAAAGAGCACCACAGAGATCGTTGGGCAATTTGACAGAATATACAGAGTGGGCGCATGGAAGGCAACAGACAGACGTCGGCCAAGGGACGTGGTTATCCACTTTATGACGCAGGGATTCCGGAACCTCATCTCAGCCACATCTTACAACAAGAGATTATACATAGTGTTATGTCTGGTCTCTCTCAGCTCATTAAAAGCTACGTAAATGTCTTTAAGAGATTTATTAAACACATTTCAAAAGGATTCATTTCAAAGCAAACTGCTGACATTTTGCTGGCAAAAACATCCAAGACTAATTATTTACATTTAGATTACAACAAACTCCTTCCAAACCTCCCAATTACTCACTCTGTCCTTATCATATTGTCCGAGACCTCATTATCCTTCGCTAGGTTTTCAAAACATCAGACTTTCAAAGCATTGCAAAAGTTTCCAAACCTCTCATTGATAAACGTTGCTCGTGACAAAGGCCTAATTTCTCACTCCTCCTCTAATACAGTTTCCGATACGTCACTTCCTTTTTCTACTTAACTGAACCCTCCTCCTATTAACCCTTCGAACTCTCGGATCCAGCCATACATTCTCCTGTTCCAAGTCTGATTCTGCACCTTGAGACTCCGATGCAGACTGCATCTCAATCTCCTCCCTGTCTGCCTCGGCTGCCGGGAGGGGAAAGCACCCAGAGGGACCTGGCTCGGCTGCCGGGAAGGGCAAACACTCAGAGGGGCCTGGCTCGGCTGCCGGGAGGGGCAAACACTCAGAGGGGCCCAGCTCCCCCTCCTCATCCTCCGACACCTCCCCAGCTGGTCCAGAGACACCCACAACACTATCCCCCCCCGCAGGCCCCTCCCCCGGGGGCCGTCGGAAGGGATGCGGTTTGGAGGGAAATGCAGTATGAAAATCCCACTTTAACTCAGGAGCCTCAATATCCTGAGCATCTACCCAAGAGCCAGCGGCAGGCCCACCCCCAGTCCAATCAACCAAATATTGGAAGCGGTCGTTGAGCCATCGGGAATCTCGGATGCCGGACACCTCCAACCGGGAAACAGGAACTTGAGCACGGCGAGCTGTCGGGCCCGGATCAGGAGGTCGAAGCGGAGAATCAGGGTTGACAGGAACAAGCAAGGAGCGATGAAACACGGGATGTACACGAAAAGACCTAGGCAAAGTCAAACGATAGGTCACCGGATTGATGACCGTCTCCACAGGGAAAGGACCCAGGAAACGTTGATCAAGCTTGCGGTGAATTCTCCCCAGAAACAAGTACTTGGTGGAGAGCCAAACCCGATCTCCAACAGCTAACGGCGGTGTGTCGCGACGCGAGCGGTCTGCAACCCGCTTGTAGTCTTCCTTGGCCTTAGTCAAGTGCTGCTTAACCATCTCGTGGACTGACTGCAGTTCGGTTAAATAGTCTTCTGCAACTGGAACTGGAGAATCGAGGAGCGTGAGCGGGAAAAATCTGGGATGATAGCCGTAGTTGGCAAGAAACGGGGTGGTCTGAGTGGAAGTGTGCTGAGAGTTGTTGAAAGCGAATTCGGCCACGGAGAGATATTTGGACCAATCGTTCTGTTGGTCGTTGATGAAACAACGCAAATATTGCTCCAGAATGCCAATCACTTTCTCTGTACCCCCATCAGTCTCTGGGTGATGCGTGGAGGCTAGATTAACTTGGACTTGAAGCGCAGACATGAGTTCTCTCCAGAACTCCGAGGTGAACTGGGTTCCTCGGTCGGACACTATTTTGTCAGGCAAACCGTGTAGCCGGAAGATATGTTGAATGAACAGCTGAGCAGTGACCTTGGCTGTCGGTATTCTTCGGCAAGGAATGAAATGTGCCATTTTGGTCAGCATGTCCACCACTACAAAGACAACGGTGTAGCCGGCAGAAACAGGTAGACAAGTCAAGAAGTCCATGGAAATAGCTCCCCAGGGTCTCTCCGGCGTGGGTAAAGGCTGTAATAATCCCGGAGGGGCTCCTGTGGCATGTTTTGCCTGACGGCATCGTACACAGGAATTCACATAGGATTGCACATCATGGCGAAGTCTGGGCCACCAAAAAGTCCGAGACACTAAGTGAAGAGTCTTAAAGAAACCAAAATGACCTGCCGCAGGGTTATCATGGCATTGAGTCAGGATGAGACCCCGGAGTGGGCCTGCTGGAACATATAACAGGTTGCGGAAGCGTAATAGTCCCTCGGACAAGGTCCAAGGTGAGTCGGGACCCACCTCTTGTCTCTTCCGTATTGCAAAGTCATCTAGTTGCTGCGCTTCCCGAATCTGTCGTCGTAGATCTACTGGATCATGCACGGCTGCGATCGATTCGATAGGCAGAATGGTTCGAAGCGGTAAGGGATCCTTGACCTGTAGATACTCAGGTTTACGGGACAGGGCATCTGCTCTTTTGTTGTACCCTTTCGGAATGTAGGTGACTTTGAAGTTGAATCGAGCGAAGAACAAAGACCAACGGATTTGACATTGATTCAATTTCCTGGCAGATTGCAAGAATTCCAAGTTTTTATGGTCAGTCCGAACTTCAACTTGGTAGCGGGCTCCTTCCAGGTGGTGTCTCCAGGTCTCAAAAGCAGTCTTGATGGCCAATAGTTCCTTTTCCCAAATGGTATAATGGCGTTCGGAGGGACTCAGTTTCCTGGAGTAATAAGCACACGGGAACAGGGGGCCGCCATCTTGGCGTGTTTGAAGTAGCACGGCCCCTACTGCAACATCTGAGGCGTCAGCCTCCACTACAAAGGGTCGACAAGGATCTGGATACTTGAGAATGGGTTCCTGAACAAAAGCCTTTTTGAGGGTCTGAAACGCCTGTTGCTCGGCATCGCCCCACTGGAACTTAACGCCTTTCCGTAACAGTCGAGTAAGGGGCGCAGTCAAGGCAGAAAATCTCGGAATAAATATCCTGTAATAGTTCGCAAATCCCAAAAATCTTTGGACATCTTTTGCTTTACATGGTGGTTGCCAGGTTTGCAAGGCCTCAACCTTGCCAGGGTCCATGGCGATGCCTTGTGGAGAAATCACATGTCCCAGAAACTCAATGGTGGTTTGATAGAATTGACATTTCTCTAACTTGGCGTAAAGGTGATGCTCCCTCAAGCGTTGCAAAACTCGCCGGAGATGCTGAAGATGAGTGGCTCGTGACGGGGAGTAAATCAGGATGTCATCGAGGTAAACCACCACAAATTGATCTAATAAATCCCGGAAGATGTCATTCATGAAATGTTGAAAGACGGCCGGAGCATTGGTGAGTCCAAAGGGCATAACGGTATACTCAAAATGACCATACCTGGTTCCAAACGCGGTCTTCCACTCGTCCCCCTCTCGAATGCGAACCAGGTTGTAAGCACCCCTTAAATCTATCTTGGTGAAGATGGTCGCTGATCGGAGACGGTCCATGAGATCAGGAATCAAAGGCAGAGGGTACCGGTTGCGCACCGTGATGGCATTGAGCTTGCGATAGTCACAGCATAGGCGTAAATCTCCGGTTTTCTTCTTCACGAATAACACAGGAGCTGACAAAGGCGAGGAAGAGGGACGAATGAAACCCCTGGCCAGGTTTTTGTCCACAAAGTCTTTCAATGCGGCCAACTCGGGTTCTGACATGGAGTAAAGGCGTCCCCTTGGAAGCTTGGCATTTGGTAGCAAATCAATGGCACAGTCATATGGTCTATGCGGAGGCAATTGGTCTGCCTCTTTCTCATTGAATATATCTGCAAAGTCCGCTAGATTGGCCGGCAAGGTGATGTCAGGGTGGGATGGTAGCTGAGCTGCACAAACTTGGCGTACGTGGTCTACGCATTGCAAACTGGGAAATGAAACAAAGTTCTGGGACCACACCACACAAGGATCATGGGTTCTCAACCAGGCTAGTCCGAGAACTAAGGGGAAATGAAGTCCCTTGGTAACATAGAATTGGATGGCTTCTTCATGTTGTCCTATGACCAGGCGTATGGGCTGGGTCATAAACTTGATCGGTCCAGACAACAACTCACGACCATCGATTGTCTCAACCAACATAGGTGGCTTCACGGAGCACAAAGGTATGGCATGCTGACGAGCGAAAGCTTCATTCATGAAATTGGTGGTGGCTCCAGAATCTAACAAGGCGTGGGCCGGAATACCCTGGGCATGATTTCCCAGAAGTATATTGGTTGCTAGGATCAGATGTCTCGGAGGACCGGGGTCGTCGTCTGCGGAACTGGAACTGGGTTTGGCGCCTGCCCGACCCAATGTTTCCATTAGGCCGGGCTCTGGCCGTTTCCCGGCAAGGTGGCTTGAAACTGCTGAGTGGGAGGCCGAGCTGGAACAGGAGTAGGACCTGCCGTACCACGTCTTTTCTGGGGGCAGGCCATGACGAAGTGACCCATCTCTCCACAGTATAGGCATAAGCCCTCAGCTCTCCGTCTTGCCTTCTCAGCCTCGGTCAAATGAGATCTGGCTGCACCAAGATCCATGGGCTCATCTCTGGTCATGGGTGCAGGGCGCCTCTCAGTGTAAGCCGGCCCTGTTTGGAAAATACGTCTGGGTGCCGGGATGGGTGGAGCGATAGGTAGGGTCTGGAATCCTCTGCGTGGTGCAGGAACTGGCTTGGCACTTCCGGTGACTGGAACCATGTGTTTGTCCAGGCGGGCATCCATGGCTTGCGTTCGCGCTTCAATAGCCAAACAATGTTGGTATAATGCATCCAGGGTTGTGGGTATTTCAGTAACTTTCAATCCATTCAAGATCTGGGAAGACAGACCATCTAGAAAGATTTCCATGAGAGCCTCATCATTCCAATTAATTTCTTGAGCTAGGCGGCGAAAATCTGATATATATTCCGCTACGCAGCGCGATCCTTGACGTAGCTCGCGTATCCGCCGGGTGGCATTTTGTCTACGAAGGGGGTCAACAAATTCTCTTTCCATCAGCTGGCAGAATCCTGCATAATTGCTCAGGACAGGATCTTGTCCGTCTATCAGAGGAGACGACCAATCAGCAGCTGGCCCAGAGAGTAAACTTAAGATGAACGCTACTTTCGTTTCATCGAGCTGGAAATCTGCTGGGGCTGAGGCAATGAATGTTTTGCATTGGTTTAAAAAAGCTGGAAATTTATTACGCTCTCCAGTAAACTTATCAGGCAAGGCTAAATAGCATCTGCTTCTTCTGGGAGGGGGGGCTGGAGCTGGGGCTCCGGCAACTTGCTGAACCTGCTGTTGCAAATCTCCAATTTGTTGCTGGAGAGTTTGAACTAATAGATGCAGAGCCGGGTTATCAGCGAGGAGTTTTTCCATGACGTCACTTAAAGCTCGGACTAATTTTCGTCTTTTCTGTTTTTTGTGTCACGAGCAATCTGTTATGTCTGGTCTCTCTCAGCTCATTAAAAGCTACGTAAATGTCTTTAAGAGATTTATTAAACACATTTCAAAAGGATTCATTTCAAAGCAAACTGCTGACATTTTGCTGGCAAAAACATCCAAGACTAATTATTTACATTTAGATTACAACAAACTCCTTCCAAACCTCCCAATTACTCACTCTGTCCTTATCATATTGTCCGAGACCTCATTATCCTTCGCTAGGTTTTCAAAACATCAGACTTTCAAAGCATTGCAAAAGTTTCCAAACCTCTCATTGATAAACGTTGCTCGTGACAAAGGCCTAATTTCTCACTCCTCCTCTAATACAGTTTCCGATACGTCACTTCCTATTAACCCTTCGAACTCTCGGATCCAGCCATACATTCTCCTGTTCCAAGTCTGATTCTGCACCTTGAGACTCCGATGCAGACTGCATCTCAATCTCCTCCCTGTCTGCCTCGGCTGCCGGGAGGGGAAAGCACCCAGAGGGACCTGGCTCGGCTGCCGGGAAGGGCAAACACTCAGAGGGGCCTGGCTCGGCTGCCGGGAGGGGCAAACACTCAGAGGGGCCCAGCTCCCCCTCCTCATCCTCCGACACCTCCCCAGCTGGTCCAGAGACACCCACAACACATAGAGGGGCAGGAAGTGAAAGTACTGAAAGAGATCCCCCCAACGATGCTGCGAGACAGAAAGGACTACCAATTTTTGGTCGACGAACTGAGATCACGCACCATGAGATTTCGATGGGAAGCCCCAACGGGGATGTCACTTTTCTATAAGAATAAAAGATGCTACCTGAACTTGGTCCAGAAAGCCAGAGAATTCCTTGCAAAGGAACTGACGGCAGGTGGGCCTCAACACATCACGAGAGAAGAAGCAGAAGGGTCACGGGGACGCGGAAGAGACCGAGAACAACGAGCAAACCACCCAGAAATACAGACCGACGCAGCAGCAAGAGAAAGGAAAGGACCAACTCGAGACACGACGACACAGAGAACAGAAAGCAACAACAACAAGGAAACAGGACAGACGGCGGATATCAGAGTACTACGATCCACTACCAAACGCACGGAGCAGCAAGGCACGACCCCTCTACACAACATGAGCACCAACCTAGATACCATGGGAATGAGATCAAAGAAGAACACAAGAGATAAAACAGAAGCGGTCTCGGAAGAGTATCCTGAAACCGACAATGGCAACTAATTACTTGACGTGGAACGTTAACGGACTAAATTCCCCACAGAAAAGGAGAAAGATATTTCATTATCTGTTTCAAGGAAGAAACGACATAATTTGCCTACAAGAAACACACATCAGAGCAGCGGACCAGAAATACTTAATCAACAACAGACTAGGTACACATTTTGTCGCAGCGGCGCCACGAAAGAAGAACGGGATTGTTATATACGTGAAGAAACATGTAATAGCCAAGCTAATAGAGTCGGACTCCCAGGGTAGATACCTAGCAATCGAAGTGACACAGGATGACAAGAAAATTCTAGTGATGGGCATATATGCACCAAATCAACAACAAGGAAAATTCTACAAAAAGATGCACAAGAAGTTAACACAACTCAACTACAAATCATGTATTATTCTGGGAGATTGGAACGGGGTCATAGAGATTGCCCTAGACAAGAAGAAAACAAAACCTAACCCACAGAAGCACTCCAAGTTGCCTAAATCTTTCTTCGACATGAAGGAAGACCTTGTACTGACAGACGTCTGGAGGGAACGGCACGGCAAAGAGCAAGAATTCACCTTTTTCTCCGACAGACATCAGTCATTCTCCAGAATTGACTTTATATTAACATCAAGCGACCTGTTAGTTGGTCTAAACGCGGTGGAAATCCTGCCCAAAGTACTAACAGATCACAATCCGGTGAAGATGGAACTAAGACACGGCGGGAGACAGAAGAGATCCTGGAGAATTAATGAAAACCTGTTTAGACATGGAGAAAAGGTGGCGGAATGCAAAAATGCCATGAAGGAATTCTTCAGCATAAATATGAACAACGAAACACCGATAGAAATGATCTGGGACACCAGCAAGGCGTACATGCGGGGGATTCTTATGGACATGAATAAAAGGCACCGTCGCCAACAAGAACGAAAAAGAAAAGAGCTAGAAGAGGAGATAAGCAAGAAAGAGAGGCTATTAATAAAAAGACCAGAAGACAAAATCACCAAAGAAGGAATTAAGATCTTAAGAAAGCAGTTTGACATGTTGATGGCAGACCAAGTTGCGAGGAACATACAATATGCAAAACACAAGACATTCTGCAAGGCCAACAAACCGGGTCGATGGCTGGCCTACATCCTAAGAAAGAAACAGAAATCCCGCATAATTGAAAAGATAGAATATAAAGGCAAGGAGGAATTTCGACAAGTAACCATTAAGAAAGCCTTCACAGAATTCTACTCGAAGCTATACGCCGAGGAGAAGACACAGGACAAAGAGACAGAAACTTTTCTACAAAATGAAAAGATACAGGTAATCACCGATACACAGAGAGAGGCCCTGAATGCCACAATCACAAAGGAGGAAATACACTCAGCGATCAAACAGCTGAAACCAGGAAAATCGCCAGGGACGGATGGGATAACAGCGACTTATTACAAGTGTCTCCAGGAAGAGATGTTAGAACCCCTTAGACAGCTATTTGTCAATATACAAGAAGGAGGCCAAGTTCCACCATCCTGGAAAACAGCCTATATTTCATTAATCCCCAAGGAGGGGAAAGATACTACACAACCCGCAAACTACAGACCCATCTCACTACTTAACACGGATTACAAAATATTCACAAAAATTCTGGCCGATAGACTAATGACTGTACTACAAAAAACAATACACCCGGACCAAAGGGGATTTATTCAAGGACGCCAGATGAAAACCAATGTGAGACAGCTGTTGAACATAATAGAGTACTTGGACAGGCACAAACAGGTACCAGCCGCCCTTATGTTTGTGGACGCAGAAAAAGCCTTCGACAGACTGAATTGGCCATTCCTGACGAACCTGATCCAGAAGATGAAAATGGGAGCACAGTTTCTCAACTCCATAAGGGCAATTTACCAGAAACAAACAGGCCAGATCATTGTGAACGGAGACCTAACAGACCCATTCAACATAGAGAGAGGCACGAGACAGGGGTGCCCGCTGTCACCCCTGCTATTTGTCCTAACACTGGAAATTTTACTGAACAGAATAAGAGCGGCAGAGGACGTACAGGGCATACAGATTAAACAGCAAGACTACAAACTATGTGCCTTTGCGGATGACCTGCTGGTGACAATGTCGCAACCAGCACAGTCAGCAAGGAAATTGATGGAGATAATGGAGGACTATGGTAGGGTGTCAGGCTTCAAAGTAAATATACCAAAAACAAAGATGCTAGTCAAAAACCTAGACAACAAAGCAAAACGGAACCTGGAAAGAATAACGGGTTGTGAAATAGTCAAGAAAGTCAAATACTTAGGAGTGGAGATAGAATCAACAAATGCGAAATTATACAAGAATAACTACGAGGTCCTGTGGAATAAGATACAAACAGACCTGGAAAGGTGGAAATCACTACGTCTGTCCCTGCTGGGCAGGATAGCGGCAGTAAAGATGAACGTCTTACCCAGATTTTTATTTCTCTTTCAAATGCTACCCATACTCAAGAAGGATGCGGACTTAGACAACTGGCAGAAGGGCATCAACAGATTTATTTGGGACGGCAAGAGACCGAGGGTGAAACTAAAAATCATCCAAGATGCAAGGGAGAGAGGGGGACTCAAAATGCCTAATCTAAAGCTATACTACTATGCAGCGACGTTGGTGGCGGTGAGCGACTGGATCAACATGACAAATGATAGAATTCTGAATGTTGAGGGGCATGGTCTACTATTCGGCTGGCACGCATACTTAGTATACGACAAAAAGGCAGACAGGAACTTCAAGGAGAACCCACTACGAATCCCATTGTTATGGGTCTGGAAGAAATATAAGCACCTCCTACACGACAAGATTCCCATCTGGACGATTCCCGGACACGCAGGGGATATGAACACATCCCAAGGGCAAGAAGTGGTGCCCTACAGTGAACTTGTACTGGGAGAAGAAAATAGGTTCCTCTTGCTACCACAAGCAACGCTAGCAAACAAAGGAATAGGAAGTACCTGGCTATCATATATACAACTGCAATCAAGGTGGCGTAAAGACAAGAAGAAGGGCTTCTCCCAGACCGACGAGAATCTAATTAAACAGATTAGAGAACAGGGGATCAAGCACATCAAACAAGTGTACAGCATTCTGATAGAAATGGACTCTGAAACCGAGCTAGTCAAGAACTGAATGATAAGGTGGGCACAAGACTTCGGACACTCTATCACCATGGACACGGAGAAAATCTGGGTGAGGAATGTAGAATTCACGAAATCGCAACACTTAAGGGAAAACTTCTACAAGATGTTCTATAGATGGCACCTAGACCCGAAAAAAATATCACTCATCTACCCGGACTCCCAGCCCAAATGCTGGAGGTGCGGGGACGGGGAGGCTACTTACTTCCACATATGGTGGACATGCAGAAAAATCAAAGCATTCTGGAGGAAGATATGGTGGACACTCCAAACCATTTTCAAAAAGCGTATAGAATTTCTACCTCAGGCTTTTCTGTTAGGAATCACAAAGGATTTCACTACCTCAGAGACAAAT
The DNA here is from genome assembly GCA_034064705.1 of Bothrops alternatus. Lineage (NCBI taxonomy): Eukaryota > Metazoa > Chordata > Lepidosauria > Squamata > Viperidae > Bothrops > Bothrops alternatus. The sequence goes on from JARGCV010000166.1 coordinate 1,295,009, forward strand.
TTATTTTTGAACTTAATTACAGCAGCAAGATTGTTGGTGGGACAATACTGGAAGAATCCGGAAATACCGCCTATTGAAGAATGGACTGTGAAAGTAACAAATTTGGCGGAAATGGCGAAAATATCAGCATACTTGAAAAATTGCTCCAATGAACAATTTTTGACAGACTGGAAACAGTGGATAGACTATATCCAAGAGAGACACCAATCAAACAGAATGCAGCTGGCGTTTAGCTGAGGCTCGATGAGAGGAGGGAAGAAGGGTTAACAAATCAAATGTTTACAAAAACTAATACCCAATGTTGAATGTATATGTTATATAACTAATGCCTCTTAACATAACCTTATGACTAATGTTGTTTGCTTTAATACTGTTAAAGCAGACTGAATCTCTACCTCAGGATATGAAACTTTTACCTCAGGATCTCTGGTTAGGGACTATAAAAGATTGCACTAGTAATGGGATGAAGTCAATTCAGAAGCGCAAACGAACAATATGCGATAGACTAGATACAGTAGATAGACCATATATAAGAGAAACACCAATCAAACAAAATGTATTCGGAGTATACTTGAAGATGTGAGGGAGGAGGGAAGAACGTTTACTAAAACAGATGTTTACAAAGATTAATACCTAATGTTGTATGCTATGTTCTAGGATGATTGCTTAGCAATAGGATCTTATGTTTAATGTTGATCACATTAATATTGAACCAGATAAGAGAAACACCAATCAAATAAAATGTAACAGGAGTTTAGTTGAGGCTAGACGCGAGGAGTGGAAAAAGGCTTACTAATTCAGACATTTTCAAAGACTAATACTTAGTATTGTATACCAGGTGTCATGATGATTGCTGCATAATATGTTTTTATGTTCAATGTTGATTGTTTTAATAAAAGAATTTTTATACGGAAAAAAAGACTTCCAGTTCTACATAAATATGAACAAAATAATTTAAAACATTAGCATAATTAATTGGGACCATCATAACATTTACCATAGCAATAATAAAATAAGATTTTTACTAAAGTGATTCAAAAGGTTAAACTGAAATTATTTATCTTGGTGCCTTTTCTGAAAGCAAGGGGGAGAGAATTGATGCAGTACAAAACAGAACACACTTTATTATTCGAATATGATACCTTAGTTAACTTATCTCATTGATTTAGTAAACCGCAATGGCCATAAGTTGCTTGGATCACCACTTTGTCTCAAGTTCTAAGCCCCCCAAAATGGGTTGTTTTGTAATTGTATAGGATGCAGTAATCAGTTGTTATAAGACCCAACATTTATTTTGATATCAGGCCCAACACAGTGCAAATATAATACAGAGTTGTATGATTCATCATTCACTAATGTTACAGACTTTCATCAGTAGATGTCTGTTCTACATCTTATTGGATTAATTATGAAGATGAAGCTTAATAACATCTTTGTAGTTCATACAGATGAATTAAATCTTTCATGTGTTGCGAAACAAAAAGGGTAACCTAGCTTCTACCAAAAGGCCTTCGCTTTCACATACAGTAGCTGACTGATGTACCAGTTTAAAAGCAGCAGATGAGATGGCTGCATTATGGCATGTTTGAATGGCATATCTTACTCTGTACTTTCTGACCAATTGTGACTGCAGAGGCACAAGGCAAAACAGTCACAGAACTAGGTAGGTTTCCAAACCAGCACTGACCTCCAAATGCTTCACTCTACCTAACTGTAGGACTGGCTACCAGCACTTCTGACAAATCCAGGTTTGAGAAAAATGATTCTTTATGTGTTTACTTTCTGTCACACCCACTCTGCCTTCCTAAAGGTAAACTGGCATAACTCTAACCCTAACTCCTGCCAACTTCATGAAGTATCCAAATAAGTTTTCTTGGCAACTTCACAAGAAAAATGGGAGGGGAGAAATGCTATTTATGCCATGTGGGGTTCATGGATGAAAGGCAGGAGATTTTTATTTTCCTATTTCCTAAAAGAGCATATAAGCCCTAGGAGCGGGTCTACCATTTGAGCATCACCCAGATCTGATCCTACTGAACTGTCAAGCCATGTCCAAGTAGGCATTGCCATCCGCTGAGACCTCGCACTTTTCCCACGTTCACAAATCAAGGTAGACAGCGAGGTGGCCATCTCGGAACGTTGCCGAAAAGCTTGCCCTTTTCCCGGATGTTCCTTCGACAATTCATTCTAGATTCTAGCCTAAAAGCCTACAATTCCCAAGGGAACCACTCGGGATTAACACACTTTATTATTCGAATGTGATGCATTAGGTAATTTAAATCAGTTTAGCTCCAGGGATCAGCCAAGTTCGACCTTTCACTCTACCTATGACTTTTGTCCTGAACTACTTAAGCTCGCTTATCTAGGAACACCCTTTCGAGGAAGGCGCTAGAGTCGTTTTCCCCCAGGTGGGATCCAGTGGTCGAGTTGAGGGAAGAAGAAAGCGACCCCAGCTATTGGTGATCCCACCCTTCGGCCAATCCCCAAAGGGATGGCGTCCGAGAACGTCTGAACTACCCGCCGCGACCGACCAGGCATCGCAGAGGAGCGTGCGGTCGTGGGGCAGGGCTGCTTGGGCGACTTGGGTGTACGTGAGAGAGCGGCCGGGAGGCAGGGGAGGCAAACGGAGCTCCTGTCAAGACGGAGGAGAGGCGCAGTCTTAGCCACTGGGCGCTGCTACCCGCTGTTTCTCCCTTACGCTCGCCGCGCTTCCTTCTCCCGCCTCGGTAGTCGCTGCGCAAGGCAGGCGCGCCCAGGCCCTGCCCCCTTAGCGTAAGGCAAGGAAGGGCGGGGGCCGGCGGGAGGCTTCGCCGCAGCGGCGAGCGGAGAAGCGGCGGCGAGAGCGGCTGCAGCACCGATGGCTCCTGCGGGCGGTAGCGGCAACTCAGCGACGGGGAAGATGGCGCCGTCGCACGTCCTCAAGTGCTGCCAGAGGGTGCTGGCTTGGGTGCCCGTGGTCTTCATCGCCCTGGTCGTGGCCTGGTCCTATTACGCCTACGTGGTGGAGCTCTGTGTGTGTAAGTAAGCCGTCGAGGTTTCGCTGCCGCCCTGCCGGGGAGATTCCAACTGCCCGAAGGCGGAGGAAGCTGCCCCATAACCGGGGAGAGCGCACTTTCGCTGGATTACTTTCAAAGGCAAGATCCGCGGGAAGGGAGCGGTGGTCTCCTTCCCCAAATTACTTTATCGGTTTTCCGGCTTCTTGACTTCCTCCTTCTTGCGCAAAAGTCCAGGGGTGATTCATTCTCAAAGGTTTGGAGAGAACCTGTTGCCTGCCGCCTCACTTTCTCTCAGCCCCAAGAAGTATGCAATGGCAAACCACTTTTGAAAAAGCTTGCCAAAAATACTGCAGACTTGTTGAGGCAGTCTGCGAGAATTGGACACGGTTGAACGGGAAGGAGGGGGGAAACCTCGTGTTTAAGACTACTCCTGGGCATTTGCCTTAATCTGGGAGAATTAGCAATCCATCCTCGTGTTGTCAAATCCGGACAGAGTCTCTTTTGAATCCTTCATGTGGATCAGAGGTTGCGGTTTAAGGAGAGGAATTGAAATGAGGCAAGTCACTCTTTGATTAAGTACAAGCAGGGTGTTGTAAGTAAGAGCAAAATGCCTCTTATGTAGCCTTATCTAGAAGTACATCTTTCTTTTCTAGTGGGGTTTATTCCAAGAAAAGTGTTTGTGGCATTGCCAAGTGTTTGTTTTCTCTCAATCATGGGCATTAAATCCTTTTAGGGTTCTTTTTTCATACTGAGATTGGGGATGCGGATTGATAACAGAGGTGTGCTGTTGTGTTGCAGTTCATTTTGGGACTGTGTTAAAATCCTCCTTTTTTTGTTTTTGTTTTTAAAAAAATATGTACTCCATATTTAATGTCTTGTATTCCTGATGCAATTTTAAGTCTACATTCAGAAATGAGAAAATAATTGAAAGTCCACTCTGTAGTTGATTCTTTACACTCTTGTTGGATGAATTATGAGCCTGCCACTCAGATATGAGAATACAAATGTTTTGACTAATGATAAAATGTACTGGCAAGACCTTTAAATAGACAAAATTTGAGCCCCAAAAGGTGATTGGGAAGAGAAATAATTTAGTGCAGTGTTTCTCAATCTTGGCAACTTTAAAACAAATGGACTACAACTCCCAGAATTCCCTGAGAAACACTGCTTTAATGTATCTGTACAGTAATGCTTCCCTGTGTTTCTTTGGATATTGCTCATTAAATTTTAACACAGAACTGGTTCCTCTCATGTTGGTCTAGAAGAGTTATCTTTAATTAATCCTTCATTTGTTAAAAGGTTTAGGGCCCATTCCAAATAAAATTAAAAATACAAAAATAGTTTGAGTAGATAGTAGATTCGATTTGTATGGTAAGGCAAATGTAGGTGAAATCCTTAATTTCTACTTTTTATGAAGTAATTAAAAGTGACTGCTGAAGATCATAACAATGAAAACTGTAATGCATGCATATCAACTTGGGGGGGAAATCCAACTGGGTTCAATAAATCTTATTTCTAAGAAAGTAAATATGGATTGCAGATTTAGTTATATTATTCACTTAACCAGAGCAATTCAAAAAAATGAAAGGATAGTAGTAACTAGTTTCACCGCCCTTAATCAAATATCAGTTAATCATAATAACCAATAGCACACTGTAACTCCATTCTTAACTGAAGGTGACATACGAATATAGCACTTATTTTAAGAAAATCAGAGGTAGATTTTTAAAAAATTGATCTATATTTTACTAAAACTATCTGATTAGAATGTTCATGAGCAAAACAGTACAACATGATAGATATTTCCAACATTCCCTGACAGCTTCCCACATATCAGTGGGGAATTCTGCAGGAAACACAAACTCAATTGCAATTCCCCACACACCATAAGCAAAATCTTTATTGGTAAGAAGTTTCCTCAGAGTGATGTCAATGGAGAAGCCGGTAGGGCTCCCTCTCACATGCAACCTCCCTAGCCCTCTATACTTGTGCCTCTCCGTTCATTTGTACACTCCAGAGCACTCTTCCTGACCCGATCTGCACTTCTGTGCACCCTCCCCAATCCTTATTGCATGTCTTGCACATCTCCACTTGCCCGTCTCCACTCACACTGCAGCTCTTGCACACTTCTTGCACTCTTTTCCACCCATGCTTCAGCCTTGCATTCTCTCCTCAATCTGTGCAGCACCTCTCACACACCCCAGTCCACCTTCCAGACCCATGCTGTACTCCTATGGGCCTCTACAACTCATGCTGCATCTGTTATGCACACTTGCACACCCTTCCTGACCTGCACCATGCCCTCTTCATCAAAGACTGGACCTTTCACACACCCTCATGCACACTTCTCAACCCATGTAGCGTGTATTATTTTTTATTAAGTCAGTGAGGAAGCTGATATGAGGTTTAAACTGGATGGAAGGAAGGAAGGAAGGAAGGAAGGAAGGAAGGAAGGAAGGAAGGAAGGAAGGAAGGAAGGAAGGAAGGAAGGAAGGAAGGAAGGAAGGAAGGAAGGAAGGAAGGTTGCTTCTTGCTGGTTTTCCACCAGGAACAGAGAAGTAGACAGACACCTGGAAACTACTCCCGCTCCCACTGATTTTTTTGCCCACTATGGTCATTCTGTTTCTCTGTTTAGGTAAAGAAATACTTCTGCAACAATGACCCAACAGGTTACGGATTGCCTAGTAGATACTAAAATGTACTATTCCTAAACAAAGCTGTAGTTCCTTGTAGTTTCAGTATAAATCTTGAAATAGTTCAAAGGTTTGTCTCATTTTGAACACCATTAATGGTTAGTTTCTAAATACCATCTCTTAGCATCAATTCTTCAGCTCTGCAAAATGATTCTAACTTTAAATGTAGTAGCTCTACAGAGTTATCCAAAAGGGACATTGTTCTAAACACAGGGAATAGGTCTTAAATAATGGCTTTTTAACTTATTCTTCCATGTTTTGATCTGTCAGTTTTGGACGGAAATGTTTCACATCCAAGGTGTATATGTTCTAGACCAGTGTTTCTCAACCTTGACAATTTTAAGGCATGTGGACTTCAACTCCCAGAATTCCACAGCCAGCATTGCTGGCTGTGGAATTCTGGGAGTTGAAGTCCACATGCCTTAAAATTGTCAAGGTTGAGAAACACTGGTAGATTTATAATTTGTATCCTTTTGCTGAAAACATTAGAAAGAAATAATGCTTTGGTTCTGCAAGGTTACAGATTGCATATAGAATTTGTTCATGAAGCTTTCAATATACCGTATGTGGCTAGATGAAAATGTTGAAAAAGGCAGTAGAGGAGGATTCTCCCTATGTTCAACCTTGACGCATTGATGCTGGTTTTTTCAGTGTCTTCTTCATGCATTGAACATTCTGTGATTTTAACAACTGAACTGGGCTAGTATGCTCTGGACTTTAAAGCATGAATATAACCCTGAAGTCACCAGGACTCAGGCTTTTATAAAAGTGACTTTCTCTTGCATGATGATTAATTTACAGTTGTAGCAGTTTACATATACCAGGTAGCTTCCTAGAAGAATATACAGTAAAGGGGTTTGATGAGGATGCAGATGTCTTCTAATTATGTGCTAATATTTATAACACTTTCAGGAATCTCTTGGCAGAGTTCCTGAAGTATTGATTTAGGCACATTTTAAAGAATGATCTGATTCTTCACACCAATGCACAGAAATCAATAGCTTGGAATAACTTTCATATTTTCTTTCTTTTTTACTTTTTTCATACATAGATTCTGTATGCAGAAAACTCTGAACAATTGTTATCTAAGCCATGTTCAGACACAGTGGCCTCAAATCATATGTGATCTAACATGTTTCTCAGTTTCTGCAAACATTTTATGGTTTTTCAAAATGGTTTTCTGATATCATCTAAAATAGGAATATGTAAATTAAAGTCTATATAGAAACCAAAGTATTAAAGCAGAATCTGATTCTAGATTTGAGATTTTGTGGATGATTAAATCTAGCCTTTAATATATTACTTGTGCAAAACATTTTGCATATCCAGTTCCAATTAGTTTGTATTAGGTATATGGGTAAGATGTGGTTCCATTCTTGGCAGTATAAATTTAATAAAAATGTATTCCATTAACCTCAGGAAACTAGCATATGGTTGGTCAAGACTGATTGACCTGAATGTTACTGAAAAGACTTCAAATTGGCCTGAATTTGATAAGAAGAGTCCACAGTAGATACTGTTTTTATTTATCCACAATTTGATTGCAAATTCTACAATAGGTGCATAAGATTTTAATCTTATTATTACATAGAACACACTGTCTACTCTACACTTATGGTACTAGAGAAGACTTCTTAAGTAAAACTACCCTTATCCTTGCCCTCATGGGGTTTTTTTTGGATTACATTTTGCGCTAAGGAAGACAACAGAAAGAGATATCATATGAATAGCCCTGGATAAATGTGAGTAACCAATATTAAATTTTGTTGCAATAAGCAGAAGGAAGGTACAGTAGTATAAAATAAAATGAGTGGAAATTAATATTTGACGTAATCATTTTTACTATATGTACAAAAGCCTTCTCCAATCTAGTGCTTCAAAATTTGCTGAGACAGCTCTCAAAATTCACATGCCGTATACCTATCTATTCGAGGAGTCATCCTTTTAGGAAATTTGTAATGCCCTTATTTTTATAATGTAAAGATTGTAGCTTACATTGACACTGTTTAGATAAACTACTTTTGGAAGGAGAATGAAAGTTATTTGGTCCAGTCATTTTTTTAATGCTGAATCTTCAGTATGAAAATAGGCTCAACTAACTAACTTGCATTAAACACATTATGTACCAAGAACAGATGTTGACGACTTTCTATATGCAGAAATTTATGGTTGATTTAAGATTGATAGAATTAAAACAATTCTATCACTTAGCAGTCAGCAATATCTCAGGAAATTGAAATACATATATTTGTTGTCTCCTCGCACTCACATTATTGCCCAGACTTGAATGAACAGACTTGAGATAGTTAATATGCTGTGCAAAAATACTTTTTCACTATTACAAGGTATGTTAGTGTTATTGTGTCAAGTGTGCTGATATGAAAGGCGGTATAAGGCTGTACCCTTACCTTCCCATTAAGCAGTCAGGATTCTTCCTTCCCCTGGCAGATACTCTGTTGGAAATCTTTAAAGTGATAAAAATGTATTTTCACATCTTCTGAGACTTATGCATGAAAGCAATATAACTGTGAAGACTAATTCTGACCTTTAATAAAAGAGGAAAGTTATTTTTCTTTTGTTTTTTATTCTCATTTCCTGGCAGCCAGAAATCATTTTACATGACGTGAACCATGATCAGGTTCTCTCAAATTTATTATATGTACTTGACATTTTGATATGATTGTGAATCCAAGGCGCAATGATTGATTAATGCAAATTCTTTGCAAAAACAAGGACAGAGATATGTTCTTATTTTGCTGAAATTTAGTAATGTCTTATTTAAGCTGCATTCCTCTAGGCCAGGGGTGGGGAAGTATGGCCCTTTTATGATTTGTGGACTTCAACTCCCAGAATTCCTGAACCAGCTATGGTGGCTAAGGAATTCTGGGAGTTGAAGTCCACAAGTCATAAAGGGGTCATAGTTCCCCTGCTCTAGATAACTAAAGATCTACAGTACTTTTTGTGATTACTACTGTACTTTATTTTGAACACTAGCATGAATAGTATATAATAGAGCAGGGGTTCTCAACCTTGGCAACTTTAAGACTTGTGGACTTCAACTCCCAGAATTCCTCAGCCAGCTTTGCTGGCTGAGGAATTCTGGGAGTTGAAGTCCACAAGTCTTAAAGTTGCCAAGGTTGAGAACCCCTGTAATAGAGTATACTTTAACAGAGCAAGTATAGATTGGTATTTTGCCATAGAAATAAATAGTTTTAACAAGTGGGACATAACGGAATGGTAACATCTATATCAACCTGCCAATTCCTTTCATGGGAAATCCCTTTCACATCCCCTCTCTCTGAATTTTAAAGTGAGTGAGTTATTTGCCTCTCCCATGAAAGAATTCCATTTAGCCCCCTCTGTCTTATACATAACACTCACACAACAATAATACCTTTCCTTGAATAGGGAGGTGCTTTCTTCTCTGGAATTTGAAGTGGGCAGTGCAGAAAATGTTGCTTGCTTGGGAATAATTTTTTTATATAATTGGCTCCAGTTTGCCTCCCCCCCCATCCCCGATCTAAGCAGTTTGGGGGGTGAGATTTCAAACCAAACTTTTAAGTAATAAAAGGCTGTTTTTTTAAAAAATACAAATAGCAAACTAAGGATTAGAACAGGGGTCTCCAACCTGGCAACTTTAAGACTTGTGGACTTGTCTAAAACTTATGGACTTCAACTCCCAGAATTTCCCAGCCAGCATGGGAATTCTGAGAGTTGAAGTCCACAAGTCTTAAGAGTTGCCAAGTTTGGAGACCCCGGATTAGAAACAGTTTAATTGCGGCAAATCACATGGCAATGTGATCTTCATTTTAATATTAGTGCTTAATAATGTGTAATCAATCTGAGCAAATAGGCTGAGAAATATACAATTGAGCAAACAGCACTTAAAATAACCTCCAGCCCCTCACATGATTGCCTATTTAGATCTTGGGGTTGAATTCTCTGGCCCTGGAGTGTGAAATCTATTTTCTCCTAGTTCCTGTTTTTACAAGCCTCCAGTCAACCCTCATTCAGAACAAACCCACCTCTGTTTCTTCACTTAACTTATGACCAAACATTTGGGTTCGATTCTGATCATAAGTGAGAACTATTATGAACATGAGAGAAAGTAAATTCTCTGTATTGCCTTTATCTTGTCCTCAACTCATACCCATTCTGGTGTAAAGTTAGTGAGCTCCCCTTAAACAAACAGGAGCTGGTCATATGAGGGGTTAGTATAATCCCAGTGTCAGTTGGCTACTTTAAAATCTCCAATCCCTGTCCCCAGAGCCATTCTTTGCTTTGGGCAACTGAAGAATCTACTGTAAAGGAGAGTGGTAATTTCCTGCCAGGTGGCAATGTTTGATAGAAGCCATCAAATTGACCAATCCCTTTCCCTAACATATCCTGCAAATGTGGGTAATCCTCAAGTTATGGCAGCTCATTTAGCGACCATTCAAAGTTATGACATAACCCCCCTAAGTACTTATGACACAGTTCCAAAGTTATGAATGTTGCAGCACCACAGCAGTCATTCACCCTTACGAAAGACCACAGAGGCACTGCAACATTCACCCTGCCTATTCCCCCCTCCCCGCCGCTGCCGGGTCTCCACAGGCACCTTTGGATACTTACCTTAAGAAGATCTAGCAAGCTTTTGGTTTCTTGGCTTGCTTCGGTGCTCAGGCTTTCGGTGCATTCTCAAAGCATGGAGGCCAAAATTAGCGCAAGATCAGTAGTGCAAGATGTCATGCTACTGATCTTGCATGATCTCCCGGTACTTTAAGCTTCTGTTCTCTGCAAATAGAGGCCTGGATGAGATCTGCGACAAAAGGCTTTGCAAATGGAGGGAAGGCCTGAAGCATCAAAGCCTTCCTTCCATTTGCAAAGTCTTTTGACGTCTTTGCAAAAAGCCTTTGCCAATGAGAACGGAAGCCAAAAGGTTTGTGCGCAGCCCTCCAGCCCTCCATTTACGAGAATGGAGGCCCGGAAGAACTCATGTTCCCTCACCCAGCTTCCATTCTTGGCAGCAAAAGCTTTTTGCAAAGATGACCGGAGCCTATAGGGACGCAATCTCTTGTCCCTACAAGCCTTGGCAAGCCTTTGCTCAAAGCAAAACCACGGCAGAGAGGCTGAAAAGGAGACAACTCCCTTGATCATTGAGATCTACATAAGTTGGTTGGTCAAGATGGGGGGGAGGGGGAAGCATGAGATATCTCAGTGGGTCGGGGGAGGCCTTGGGTGGTCGGAAGCACCAGGTCCCCCATGGCCTTCCTCACCCTAAGATACCTTGTGCACTTAACGAACCACACATTTGATTAGTGAATCTGTGGGTGAAAGCAGGGGGTGATCATGTTCAAGTTACGTGATACACTCCTATGAATCCTAGGGTTACAATGTAATTTGCAGGCTCCATTATATTCGTAACTCGAGGATTACCTGTAGTATACAGAGATGTGTGGTGGAATGTAGGCTGGATTCCCATGAGGCGAGATGGCTGCATTCCATCACAGATGGCACCATTTGATGGCAGCATAGCATAGATTAGAGATTGGCAGTGAGGACAAGAAATTTTATGCCAATTTAAACTTCTGCTTTAACTTAGCTAATTAAGATCATGATCAAATATCTATTTTATTAAGTCCCGTCCCAAATGTCCCAAAGAAGTTTTTCAAGGGGCAATTGTATTTTCTTGTTTTTTTCCTTGAAAATTATTTATTTTATTTATTAATTGTTTTACTTCTCATTGAAGAAGCTTATTCAGTTCTTCAGAATCAAAATGTTTTCAAGGGAAAAAACCCCAAGAAAGTCTAGTTGCCTTTTGAAAAGCACCTTTGGGACAAGCATGACCTGGGTGATGGAGAATCTCCACAGATGTTCTCCCATCCCAAATATTTATCATTTTATTACTGCAAAAATACAGTATTAATGGAGCATTTTCAAGATTGGAAAAAGAACATACCTGTTCTGATTATTCTGGACAAAATTAAAATTAAAATAGCAAATGAATAAGGGTGTTGTACTTTGTAGGGAATTGTAGCAAAGATTAGTGCAGAAGAAGGTTCATTGTTGAGCATCTAAAAGAGTAGAAAAGGGAGGTAGCTAACTGGTTGATTTTCTCTAGGAAGCGAATAGTAAGTTTACAGTGCTAGGGGGAAGGGGAAGCATTAGTGTATATAGATTCTTGAATCAGCAATGCTTATTCTATGCATGGCAACTTCCCAAATATACTGTGCTGGTTCATTTGGCTATGTCAAGAGGAGATGATTCATTATCTTATGCAGTGTTGTATGGTAGCCAATTTAAGAAAGTACCTTTATCTGCTGAAGAGTGTTCTTCTCATGTTCTTCTGATGACTTTAGATTGGGTTCATGCAATCCTAATTGTACTAAGTTTGCATGGTAGGATGATTGAAGATTGATCATTGTTTAGCTGTTCAGGCTTGGTAAAATTCAATTTTTACCAGAAATGAAATATAGTTTATGGAAGTTAATGATTTTTTGAGAAAGACAGCTAGTGATCAATGTATAGGGAACTCTGAAAACCAGATGCAGATTGATTAGAAGCCACATTATATTTCCAAAGAGCCAAGAGAGGATTATGTTCAGTACAATGCCTTATCTGCCAAGCATCTCTCACATAACCCTGAGATCCCCATGCACTCTTCCTGACCCGTTCCATTCCACACTCGCCTCCCCAACCTCTGTAACGTTTCTCCTGTGCCCCCTTTCCAACCCACACCACCCACCGTGTGCCCTCTCTGACTTTCACAGCATCTCTTGAGCACCTCACAACCTTCCCTTCGACTTGCAAATTCCTGCTGGCTTCCCCACTGACTTTGTCCATGCAAGCTTCCCACAAGCAAAGTAAATGGGGAAGCCAGCAGGAATTAGGGGAGGGGGGAAGAAAAGAAAAGGGAAAGGGAGGGAGATTTCTGGTGCTTCTTGCCAGCTTTCCCCAAGGAAACTCAATAGGGAAGGCAGCTGGAAGTTGTTCCTACTGCCACTGCTTTTTTAACCCACCCATGATATTTCTCTGTTTAGTTATGGAAATGTCTCTGAAACGATAACCCAGCAGGTCACGGGTTGTCTCGATAAGTCCAGTATTCGCTTTACATTATGTAAAGTACACTTGCAGTACATTATCCAATTGCAATTTTTTGATAATTATTTCCCCCTTTTTTTTCTTCAACAATAATTTGTAAGTGTTGTATTTTCTTACAACATAGTGGTAGGGATGTGCACAAAAGAGAATATTTGTTTGGTTTTTAACCCTAAACAAACTGTTTTTCTTTTGGAAATTTTGGCAAATCATTCCAGATCAGCTGTGATTCAGCAGAAACAAAACCATAAATATTTCTGTTTTGGCTTTGGAGGGATTCTACAGGATAGAGAGGACAAGATATTATCCCATCTCTTTTCCTTTCTTCCAGTGCTCCCAGTTGTCATGTCCCAGTTTACCCCATCTTCCTGCTGCCTTCTCTCCCATCCCTCCCCTTGAATTCCTACTGGTTTTCCCTTAATTTCCTGGGCTTTTTTCCATCCTCTTTTTCATAAACACCCAGACAATCAGGTTTTTACTCAAAACTCTTCTGCTTGGAATTACTGTGTCTCCATCCATATTTAAAACTAACAATTCCAGTTTGCTATATATCCTTACCAGAAATGTTTTTGGAATAGAAAACTGGTTTCTCCAACTGTTCCTAAAGTATTGTCTAGCATGCTTCTCAGATTGAATATGGGGAAAGTTGTGAGAAGCTGTGTGATCCTTCTTGTCTTAGCATCATACTAGAAATTATTCCTACATAATTTGAAAAAAAGCTCCAAGTAGCAATTGTTTGCTCAAACAAGCTCATTCAAATTGAAATTGTAAGATAAGATAAAGTCAAATAGTTTCCTTCTATAAATGGCATATATATTTACACACACACACACACACACATACACAAACATATACACATGTATACATAAAGGGGGAAAAAACAAAAACTGTCACAATGAAAGAGGTGTAAAATTGACAGATTTCTGAGCAACTTGGAATGCTTTTAATTATTCCTAGAAGTAATCAATGAGCCAACCAATAGCTTGAATTTCCAAAATAAGTTGTTATTATAAAATAAGTCAGAACTTATTATTACCAACACAATCTGTGGAATACAGATGGTTCAGGGTAGGTAAAAAAGATGCCAAGGTTTTCACAATAGCTTTGCTGGCTTCAATCCATGTTGGATTTGAAGGATCTGTAAAAGGCTCAGTCCTCAAGAAAGTCTTTGCAAAGCTTACTGAAATTTACTAAGCTATCATTTCAAGAAAAGAGACAAACAAAATGCTCTAGGCAAGATGCTAATCCACATTTAGTTTTCTAGAAACTGCTAAATTATCAGCATCCTTCACTATTGATCAGGTGGGTTGGAGCTTGTGTGAAATGCATTTCAATCATATCCGGAGAGGAACTATTTTGTCACTAGGAGAAATTTATTTCTATCTCTCTGCAGGTAGGTGCTAGATGGGGATGGTAGTGACATTTTCTTCAATGTACAATGCCGTTTGGCTGCTTTGCATCTCGAATGGTGTATATAGTATTTTGTGTTATAATGACGTAGTCACCTATTGCAGGGGTGTCAAACTGCCGGCCCAGGGGCCAGATGCGTCACGCCGAAACTGTGCCCACCCCATTGCCGGCAGTGGGAAAAAAGTCACGGTACATCGCGACACGTCACATTACATTTCAAGTTTGACACCCCTGACCTATTGGATCTGATGCTACTGCAAAGATAATTGCCACCTATCTTTTTATTTATTTAACTGTTTATTAAATTTATGGGCCACCAATCTTACCACAAGGTAACTCTGCTATTGATGAGATCAAGTTAAAACTCCAGGCATATACTTCACAGTCATGGGGATGGGATGGAAAATGGCGGATTAAAAAGAAAGACCATAGTGAACTGTTGCTCCTGAATGTTTATTAATGACAAATTGCTGGCATCCATATTTGTCATTTAATGTGAGTTGAATGTAAATATATAATTTGCGTCCTTTGTTATGGAAGAGACATAACATATGTAGATGAACTGTCTGTGTTACTTCAGACACCATTGATTTAGTCTGTTATTTTGTAAGGATATCTGACCACAAATACTGCCAGTTACAATCCAAAGTGTTAAATCATAACTTACTGCATTTAGGATCCTTGTTCCAGTAGATGACATCTAGCTAATATTGTCTTTGGCTTAAAAATGTGTTTGTGAGATTAAATTCTGCTGTAATTTAACAGTTTTTTAGTGGCTTATAGCCAGGAAACCCCCCCACACACACACACAAATAATAGTACAGACACAAAATACTGAAAAACTCAGATGGCATCAGACCCCAACACACACAAAACTAGCTGGATGACCTTGGGCTCTCTCTCTCAGTCCAATCCAGTTCACAAGGTTATTGTTGTGGAAAAAATAGGAGGAAGAAGGAATGTTAGATCTGTTTGCTGCTATGAGTTTCTTATGAAGTAATAAAGGCAGGATAAAGATCTTTATTAGATTTTGTATTATTATTTTATTATTCACAGTACACTGGTATAATATAGTCTTTTCTATTGTACTTTTCAAATGCCATTGTATTCTTTGAACTAAGATGGTATTATCTGAGAAGGAAACATTATTTAAGAGCTCCTATATCCAATGAAGCTAAGGTATATTGAGCTTGCAGATATTAAGTTTTGAATAGCCATATATGGGATAAAGCTATCAAGCAAATAACAACAACATTGGAATTAGCTGTATTTAAACTTCTTATTGAATATGTGTGTTAATTTCAAGTCTAAATATTAAACATACCAATTAATGTTAAATTTAAGGGAAAGAAAATTAATGAGTATAGCAACAACACTTAAAACTTTTATACTGCTTCATAGTGCTTTGCAGCACTCTCTAAGCGGTTTAAAGAATCAGCATATTGCCCCCAACAATCTGGCATCTCATTTTACCAGCCTCAGAAGGATGGAAGGCTGAATCATCCTTGAGCCTGTCAGGATCAAACTCATAGAAGTGGGCAGAGTCAGTCTGAATACTGCATTCTAACCACTGTGACACCAATAGTGATAATAAAAAGTATTATTAGTAATAGTTTTTAAAATTACCCACATATATTCACAGATAAGACCACCTATGAATAAACCAGCTCTCAAATTTTTAAACCAAAATACCATGAAAAATACATTACCCATAGATAGGACAATTGTAAAAATTAAAGCATATGAGAATTTTGAGAGTTGCCTTATCTGCTTGTGGTGTATTTTTCATGGTATTTTGGTTAAAACTTTGAGAGTTGGCTTATCCAGGAATATATACAATTACTAGTAAATATCAGATTACAAACCCATGGTTTTTTGAAATATCTTGTAATGACTTACTCAGTGATTCCTCACTGATCAAAAAATGAAAGGTATGAATATCATTTTTCATCATTTTGCCCTAATAAAGCTTGGGTGATTAATTTAACTCTTCAAACTTTTGTGACACTGAAATCTGCTTAAAACATTAGGTTTTTCTGTATCTGAAAACCATTGTCTGGTGCAAGGATTAAAAGGCTGTGCTGGATCCAGAGAGATGCAGTTTCAAGTCCATTCTCGGTCATGAAAACTTAGTGGGTGACTTTGGACTGTTCTTTCTCAGCTCATGCTACCTCCCCAAGGTGGTTGTGTGGAAAAATTGGAGCAGGCAGTGCAGTTTATGCCACCTTGAACTCTTGCTGATAAAGAGGGATAAAAATCTAACATTTTTTTAAAAGGAAATTATAACTTGATTATTGCACACCAAGAAGGATGGAATTTAGGATTATTGGACACCAAGAAGGATGGTCTTAGATTTGTTATCATTTCAATTTATTAAGCTGTGATGTGATCATATAAACTGGGACCCTCCGCCTGAATTTTTGTCTGCTGCCATTATATAATTTTCATCATTTCAGTTTCATAATCTGCACCTCTTGAAGGAAATATGAAATAAACACAATTGAAGGAACTACCGATTCAGCATGTTTGTTTGTCAGAAGCAAACATGCTATGAACAGACAAATGGGGAATTGTTTGCCAGTGACAGGCAAACAAAATCATTCCTTCATTTCCCCGGGGAAAAAGGTTCATAGTCCTTCAATTGTTTTGTTATTACCTATGTAAATAGATAGGTTTTTTTGAGTGGAGAATGACAAAATGCACGTTCTCTTCAATTAAGTTAATATGTTTGAATACATTGTGTTTTATTAATGTGCTCAATTTCTAAAATTGACAGATATACTCACACTCGTTTTGTTTTTCTCCAGTTACAATTACCTCAGCTGGAGAAAAAGGTATGATTCTTTCTTTCTAAAACATTTTATATCTGTGCATGTGTAAAGTCATAGAGTATTTGAGTTTAATCTTGCAAAATTACTAATTGCTTCAATTTTGGAAAGAAAAAATAATAATTCCAGCATCATGCCTGTCAGTCATGTGATGGATTTCTTCAGCTGTTGAAAAAGTGGGGTCTTGGCAACAGAAATATTGCTGACACTTGCCTAAAATCACTGTTTTCTAAAGCAACAGAAGCATAAGCTTACAGTTCATCAAATCAAGCATCCACAAGAATTGCTAAACTAAATAAGCAAAAAATAGTTTTTTGTAGCCAGAAAGTATCTCAAAAAATATGCAGAGTACTTTCCATTTTCCATCCAATAAATACTTGTGTGCCCTCTAACCTACATTCAGCAGGATAGTTTAGTCTAGTGCAGTGGTTCTCAACCTATGGGTCGCGACCCCATTTGGGGTCGAATGACCGTTTCGCGGGGGTGGCCGGACACCGCGGTCCGCCATTTTATTTTGTTGTTTTTTTAATTTTTTTTAATTTTTTTTAATTTTTTTAATTTTTTTTTATTTTTTTTATTTTTTTCCGGCATGCGCACGCTGCGCATGCACGGATCGGCCCGGTGCATGCACCGTGCATGCGCGGATCCGCCCATCGCGGTCCGCCATTTTGTTGTGGTTTTTTTGAAATTTTTTTATTTTATTTTTATTTTTTTATATTTTTTTTCGCGTGCGCGCGCCACGCATGCGTGGATCGGCCCATCGTGTGCACATGCTGCACATGCACGGATCCGCCCGTCGCGGTCCGCCATTTTGTTTTGTTTTTTTTTATTTTTTTTTATTTTTTTTTATTTTTAAAAAATTTTTTGGCGTGCGTGCGCCGCGCATGCGTGGATCAGCCTGTCGCGTGTGCATGCCATGCATGCGTGGATCCGCCCATCACGGTCCGCCTTTATTTATTTATTTATTTTTATTTTATTTTTTTGAATTTTTTTTTAATAATTTTTTTTTTATTATTAGATATCCGTTTGTACATGTAAACAATGAAAAAGTTCAAGTTAAAGCCATTCAACTTAATACAATCATTTTAAATTTGTAGACCTTCTTCACTCCGTGTGTGGCGCGCGTGCCGCGCATGCGCGGATCGGCCCGTCATGCGCGCCGCACGTGCGCGCATCTGCCTGTCGCGGTCCGCCATTTTGTTGGTTTTTTTAAAAAAAATTTTTAATTTTTTTTCCGCCGTGTGCGCAGATTGGCCCGGCACGCGTGCGCACGCCCGGGTCGGGGTCACGGCGCGCATGGGCGGGGCAAGTGGGGTCTCAAACTGAAAAAGGTTGAGAACCACTGGTCTAGTGGTTAAGGCACCAGGCTAGAAAGCAGGAGACCATGAATTCAAGTCATGCCTTAGCCATGAAAGTCAACTAGGTGACTTTGGGCCAATCACTCTCTTAGACTAACCCATTTGACAGGGTTGTTGTTGTGGAGAAAACAGAAGGTGGAAGATGTGTTGTATATGTTTGCCGCCTTGAGTTATTTGTAAAAATTAAAGGTGGGATACAAATAAAAATAATGAATAGCACAAATGTCAATTTTACAAATGTTTGAGTTGGTTGCATGTCTTTTTCTGTAAACTAAATATTGCTGCAACTTCGCCTGTGAGGTTCAGATCAGCAATCGTCTATATTAAAATACAGATTTGAAAAATATTCTTATTCTTTTCCTCCAAATTCCATCCCAGAATGTTCTGGTTTCCCCAGCAATGTCTCTCCTTCTTTAACAGCCTTTAAAATGCAAAATAATGGAATTGGATTCTTTGTTCTTTGTTTTTTTCTATGGAAAATGGTATGGAAAAGCCAATTACAGATGATGATAGGAAATGGAGAAAAGATGCAGAAAGAAGGAAACAGGTGCTAAATTAGAGAATAGGAAATCAGAAATTTCCTTTTGACATCTGTAAATTTGTAAGATTATCTGTTTAAAAAGCAAACTAATTTGTTCTACAAAACTCTCTGCAGCTGTAATTAAGTATCAGGAACTTGTTGGCTGGAAGATTCTAGAAGGAATATCTTGTCAAGATCAAAGATGATAGTAGCAGCTACTCAAGTGTTCTTTAGCACGGCTGCTGCTAATAAGATCTGGAAAGATAGTAATGGGAGAAAAAAGTAAAAAAAGAATGTGTGAAAACAGCAGCTTTAAACTTTTAGAGAAAGACTTAAAAATAACAAGTAGCAGCAAATTAATGATTCTTTCCCCATCTTAGTCTGCCAACCAGTTTTCTAATGTCCAAGGAGAGAAGAATGAATAAACCTTTGCTGATACAATCCAGCACTAGGAAACAGACTTTCCCAAAAAATATACTTCAAGTTTTTCTGGTCACAGATTTAGGTGCTACAATGCAATCTTGTTTTTACCCTAAGGTTAAAGAAATTAAATCCTTGTCTTGGTGACAAGTAAGTTTCTTAATGCGTATTTAGAAAAGGAATCCTTATTTAATCATTCCTAATAGCGAGATGCATAGACTAGCCAATCGCTGTGAAAAATAGTCTGAGTTGACAATAACAGAATCTGAAATAAAACTTAGAAATCTGGATCTCCTTTCTCCTATAGTCAGATTTTTCTGAAAATGGTAGCCCCAATTTAATTTTAACTGCTATAAATACTTGATACAATTCATCAGGGGGGGGGACTCTAACATAAAACAAAAGTGACTCTTTAATCATCTTTTCCAACTGTATGATTAAAATCTCCAAATCTCTTTTTTGCTAAGGCAATAGCAGTAACGAATCTCTAAGTAAATACCTTAAACGCATCGCAAAGGATTAACATAATGGTAAAGCCAGTTTTAAAAAAAGCATCTTGATCTATTCCAAAATAGAAGGTATTAGGAGAATTATAAGAAATAAATAAGAATAAATAATAATTAAATAAAAAAATAATAATAAATAATAATAATTTATTTATAAATAAATAAATAAGAAATAAATAAGAAAGAAAGAAAGAAATATTTAGAGGCTATCTTGAATTAGAATGGTATAATCAGGCCGCCTTTCCTTAAGCCCACGAGCAGAAACATACAGCTCTTATGTCATGCTTCCATACTGGGCATCACATGACCTTCAGCCCATCCCCAGGAGCGAATTTCATTATCTTTACACAAGGTGCTTTCAATTACAGTGACTATCAGGAGTCATCACACAACCAATTTGATCCTTTATTGCATGGGTATCAAACTTGCCGCATCACATGATGTGTTGTAACGTATCATGACTTTTTTTGCATTGCCGGAGCTGGGGTGGGCGTGGCTTCTGCATGATGCAACCGGCCCATGGGCTGGCTGTTTGACACCCCTGCTTTATTGGTACACTTCAGATGCAAGTAGCAAGATATTACTCTATGCAGTTCAAACCCTGTACTGGGAATTGAACTCCTGGTCCTTTGCATTTTAGATGACTATACAATTCTTGGGTTAGGAGCTATCCAGGTCCTGGCTAATTTATAGTTATTATAAACTTCATTTTGAGAGTCAGTGAAGCACTGCCTGAGATTGCACTCTGGTCTGTTTAGAAGTTGACAGTTGATGCAGCCTATGTTCAGGCCATAGTTGAGATATAAAGCTGAGTATTATATTTATAACGCATGATTCCATGCAGATATAAATGCAGATGTTAAATAAGAATGAAAGTACCAGGATAGAATAGTTTCTCGTGGATTATAATATTTTCTTATTATAAATATTCATAATTAAAGAACCAAGAAAGATATAAATTACGAGTAGCAGATTATGTTGGCAGACTGAGCATATCCAGGTGAAATAGAGGATGAGTTTTTCTGAAGCTAAGGTTGGATTTTATTAATTCAAATGTATTCAATTTGTATAGCCACATATCTCATATTTGTAACTCTGAGCGGCTCACATATTAAAAACAACCACATAACACAACCAATAGACAAAATATGGAAAACAGTAAAAACACAATAACCCTTAAAGCCAAATGAAAAATGTAATTAAAAGTAAAAATAATTTTTAAAAAAGGATTTCATTAGAATGCAAGGATTTCAACACATAATGATTTCCACTTCCATATCTTCTAATAATAAAATACAATTTATAATATTTATAGTGCTTACCTCAAATTGCATATACTATTGCTATCATATTCTTTATTCAGGAAAATGCACCTTTGATTCTGAACTCTGTTTAGAAACCTCAGGCAAAACTCGCTTGTGTTATCAATACTGTTATCAATACTTATCTAAAAAGAAGACAGCCCTGATTTTTAAACCCAGAAAAAAATAAAAAGCAAAGATAAAATTCCAGTGCAATTACTAGTTACTATGGTTGCCATCATCAACTGAAACCAATTCTGGCAATTTCTATTCCTCAAATATGTATCTATGTATCTCAGGGGGTTTTTTTGTGTGTGTGTGTGCCTGTCTGCTTGTATACTATTCCTACAAGTCATTTTCAAAACATGGAAAGATCGGGGTCTCCAAATAATTGAATTAATATTGGCTGTTTAAAGTAAATTGACTAGAAAACAAGAAACCCCATCGGGACTTATTTGGCTACCTATCTTGTATAATGATTCTACGCAGCTCACAATGATCCATAAAAACACAGCTAAAATCAGAAGTCTTCCATGCCCCAGGCTCCAGACTAAACACCCTTCCTATTCAACCCATACCCTAGTCCAGTGGTTCTCAACCTTTCTCAGGTTGAGACCCCACTTGCCCCACCCATGCGCGCCGCGACCCCGACCCGGGCGCGCGCCGAAATTTTTTTTTTAAAAAAAAAACAAACAAAAAACAAAATGGCGGCCGCGACGCATGCACGGATCGGCCCGTCGCGGCCGCCATTTTTTTTAAAAAATTTTTATTTTTTTTTAATTTTTTTTTTATTTTTTTTTCGGCGCAACGGGTGGACCTGTGCATGCGCAGCGCGCGCGTGCCAAAAAAATAAAAAAAATTTAAAATTTTTTTAAAAAAATAAAAAATAAAAAAACAAAAAAACAAAAAAACCAAAATGGCGGCCCGCGGTGTGCGGCGACCCCCGTGAAATGGTCGTGCGACCCCAAATGGGGTCGCGACCCCAAGGTTGAGAACCGCTGCCCTAGTCTAATGTTAGGGGCAAAAGCCAAGTGGAAGATTCAAACAGAAGGAATCCCTTGTATCTCAGGAGGGAGACTACTCCAAAGGTCTGAGTCAACTATCAGGTGGCAGGATTTAAGAAAGGGGACCTGGAGCATGCTCAGCTATCTAACATAATAGGAGCATAGATACTATTAGTGAGAGGCCATCCCACAACTAACCTGGGTCTGTGCCATGTGGAGCTTGAAAGATGATAACCAGTACCTTGAATTGGATCTAGAAAGCAACTATAGCAATGCAATTTTACTTGGGTAAACTGCTAGACACCCAAAACTTCACTTGCCCCCAGCATGCTAAACCAGTTACTGCTTTTAGATATTCTTTAAGAGCAGACCTATGTAAACTAAATTGCAGTAATCCATATGCCTGGAGCATCCTTTTGTGCTTGTATTAGTTTCTATGATAGAACAACATCCATACCTATAATTTCACACTTTGGTTTACAAGCCAGGCTTCAAATCCACTTCTGATTTTTGTTTGCCAGCTACTATAATTGTTATTTGACTCAATTGGAACTGATCTAAGTTTTGTATGAGCCTATTGTTGATTTATTGTTGACTATTACTCTAGGTTCTGTGCAATCTCATATTCCACAATTATGTCTCCAAATTTATTTTGCTAATAGGGCAAATGAAATGTTGCATTATTCCCCTAACTCTTTTTCATTTTACGTTTTTGCTCTTTTTAACAGTTTTCACTGATATATTACTTGTATTTTTATTGCAGTTGTCTATCTTGTGATTTTTCATCTGTCATTTGTTATGTTTGCGTGGTCCTATTGGAAGACTATTTTTACATCTCCTGCCTCCCCTTCCAATGAGGTAAATGTTATCATTGGCAAAGTTATGCAGTTCTTACTACTGAGTTATTTGTGTTACTAATGCTTGCTTTAAAATAAGATTTGTTAAGTTTTCTTTTTGTTTAGTTTTTCTGTCCCCGTTTAATAAATTATATTGTGCTATGAATGAAAATCATACAATTATTTTCTGAAATTACCACTTTGCCATTGCTTAATTTAGATTTCTTTAATTTGAACAATTTGCTATTTTGAATGACATAGCTTAGTAATACAGTGTTCAGATAGATGGCCTTTGTATTTTGTTTCATAATCTTAATATAGGTATAAACCAATTCACAATCTGTGCATTTTTATAATCATTCTTATTTTAACAATTATGCTCAAAACAAACTTCATTCTCACTTAGGAGTGCTATTAATTTTAAGACACCCAGGTAATGTCCAAATTCTGTAGAAATGTACAGTGTCGGTATGAAGTATCAATGCTCTAACCCATGTTACACCCAGAGGGAAGGAGGGAGGGAGGGAGAGAGAGAGATATGCACTATGGAACTCCTTTTGCTAAATTAAATTTAAAATGATCCTTCTTAAAAATAATTATTTTATCAATGCCCTATGGCAAAGGTATCAAACTGGTGGCCCACAGGCCAGAAGCATCACTTGCAAGCCACACCCACCCTGGCTCCGCAAAGACAGGAAACGTCGTGATACGTCACGATATGTCATGTGACACGATCAAATTTGACACCCATGTTCTATGGTAAACCAAAATGCAGCCTGAGACAATTGTAACTCGGCAGTTATACTTTTAATGGTTTTGCTAAAACTTACATCTCTTCTATTTAGAGTCAAACATTATCTGGGTCTTTTCTTTTGTAGGCCTGAATATATTTATTTCTTTTACTTTATTTTATTTACTTTACTTTATTACTTTATTTTAAAGTTAGCCTGAAGTGTGTTTTCACAGTTTATTTTCTGAAAGTAGAAAGGCAATGGAAGAGTATTATGTAGTATTTTAAAATTTAAAAATAGACAAATATTTGTGAATAACCATACTGCTCTTCTGTCACCCTAATGAGAAGGGATCCAAACCATCATTTCTGGGATTGATTGTGCTGGGCAGGCAGATTCAATTTGGAGACAACATTGTCATAGATAATAAGGAATCAAGCAGATAAAGTTTTATTAATCAAAACCAGCACTTGAATTGCATTCAGCATCTCATTAGGTGTCACCTGTTTTTAATTTGTGGCTACATACTTTTAAAAGCTTAGAATCTGCCATAACACTAAGAAGATCCTAAACCAGTTTCAGCCTGTTTACAAATAGGTAATACTAAAGAGGCATTCTTTAGGAGGAGGTGTATACAACAAATATTTTGAAGCTGACCATCTGCTTAGATTGGAGCTACAATTTTGTTCAGTCACTTTTTATGAAATGCATAGACCAAGTTACCATCCTGTTGAATTGAAATGCTTTCCACATTATGACATCTTGTCTTAAAATATAAGTGTAGTGCTCAGCTTGTCAGTGTGGAATGGCAAAGTGATCCCTGTGGGCAAGTGAGGGTTTAATGAGTGGAATCCTGTTTCCAACCAACCAGTGCAAATGTCCATTATATAAATTTGAACAGTGTAGTTTGCATCTGTCTAGGCCACTGCACATTTTATGTGACAGTCATGTACTTAACATGCATTTACTGTATAATTACCAGATAATGTCATATACCTAGGAATAATGGGGAGAGGTACGACATAAGTTTGTACAGTAGTAAAGAAATGAAAGGGGAAATAGATTTTGGGTTAGGATAATATACATTATGTGTTTGGTGATACAAACTGGTCAGCTCTTTGATTTTGATTTAATATTTCTTTGAATTAATAATGCATAAAAAATTCTGAAACATTCTATATGTATCCTCTAAATATAAGTTAGCAGATGCTAAATAAAATGAGCAGAAAACAAGCATGCTTCTCTCCTTTTCTGCAGTTTTGTTTATCAAAAAGTGATAAGGAGCAATATGAAAAAGAAGAGAGACCAGAATCTCAGCAGGAAATTCTAAGAAGAGCTGCTAAAGATCTGCCTGTCTATACTACAACAACATCAAGAGGTAAGCCATTTAGGAATGGCATTAGTGTTGCCTTCACTGGAACGGCACCAGATGTGTTATCTTTATTTCTACATCAACAGACAGATTTTTCCAAAATTAAACTTTCATTCTTCCTGATGTCTGTATCACGTGAACATTGCTAAAATGTTCCTTAGTCAGGCTGAGTTGCATGACCCCTCTACTAACTGCATTTATAGCATTCATCCATGTCCAAAATATACCGAAGATCCATTATTTGCAAAGATATTTCTGGTATTTTGTAAAAAAAAGGACGGTAGTATCTCTCTTTGTTTAAGATATGAGGGAAATGATACTTTCTTTTCATTTAAAATTTTTTGCATGGTGTATGTTTGATTGATTGGTTGATTGATTGTTTATTTAATTTATAAGGCCACCCAACTCATACATGGAGACTCCATGTGGTTAACTCAAAGTTCCAGGTATTTGTTGGTTTATAAAATCTATCAGTGTCCCTCTCACAGTGACAATTAAAGGGAAAAATCAAAATTAAGAACTGTTCCAGATACTGTTTGGATCGGGGTCCCCCACCCCCAGGCTGCAATCCGGTACCAATCTGCAACCAGTTGGGAACGGCTGGGCAAAGGGCAGACAAGCATGCGAAGCTTTATTTGTGCATAGGTGGGATTAGGTTGCATGCGCGAGACCATCCCTCTCCCGTACTGCTGTCATTGCTGCCTGTCTACCGTGCCAAAAAAGTTGGAGATTGCTAATTTAGATTATGTTCATCTTTCAGCTTTCCAAAAGTAGATATACAGATAGGTCACTTTCCTATTACTTTCACAGCAGTTATAGTTGAGCAGCTCTATACTGGAGTTGGGTGGCCAGTAAAATCTATATGAATAAATAATAAGTTATTGGAGAGTTTTCACATTACTCCATACCCATTCATCTTTGAAATAAGCATCTTATTTATATTTTTAATTCTTCTAGATTCTGTTTTGAGAAGCAGGAAAGTTTTAAAGTACTAATTCTAAAGCTTCGTGTTTCATATCTTGACTTTGAAATCTTCAATATAGCTATTAGATACTGCGATAGATGCCAGCTGATCAAACCTGATCGATGTCATCATTGTTCTGCATGTGACCTGTAAGTATATACCAATTCTAAGTTGGATTGATGAGTCTATTTTCAAACATATCATCAGGCCTGAAGTCACACAGTTCCTTTTCCACATACAGGTAGTCCTTGCTTACTGATCACTTCTTCAGCATGTCTTCAAAGTTACAACGATGCTGAATGAGTGGTACTTACAACTGATCCTCAATGTTCCGGACGTTACAGCATCCTCACAATCATGCAATTGCAATCTGAGTGCCTGACAACAAGCTTGCATTTATGGCAATTGTGACAACATCTCACAGTCATGTGATGGCCATTTGAGACCTTCCCTGCCAGCTTACCCCAAGCAAAATCAGTGGGGATGCCCCCCACTTCTTGCATACCATATTCCCTAGCCCATGGGTAGGCAACCTTGGTTCTTTTATGACTGGTGGACTTCAACTTCTAGAATTCCTGAGCCAGCCATAAAAGAGTCAAGGTTGCCTACCCCTGCCCTAGCCTCCCTGCACTTGCATGCATCCCACATCCTCTTTCCTTGGCCTCTGCAGCACCCCCTCTCCCAACTTACGTGTGGCCTGCACTGGGCCTCTCAAGGCTCATCCCTGGGACTCCTGCTGCTTCCTGCTTTACGACCCTCATGTCTTGGAGTTATGAGGACAACTGGGAGTGCCTTGATCTCTGTCTTTAAGTAATGCAGTCACATGATGTAGAACTTTACAACTTGGCAACACTTGGAAACAGCAATCCTGGTCCCAATATTCATTGCAATTTGAGGACTGCCTGTATAAGGTGTTTCTTCATAATAATCTGTTTTGCAAACGGGGAAAAATATCTAAATTAATTTATTTCCTTTGTTACAGTTATATGAGAGATTGACGCCCAGATTTACACAGTGACCTTCCATGGCTGAAAATGGGCTTGAACTTGCCTATCTTAGTTATACTTTTCATGTGTTTGTATAAACTGTGTCATCAGAACTAAGAATAATGTATAACCATAGTTGCTCTCTTTCCTATGAAGAAGTATAATTGTAAATTGTGTCTTTTTAAATAGAGTATTTTAATAAGTCTTATTTGATTAAACACTCACATATTGGTGAGTTACATGGCCTGGGTTTACACATCAGTCAATCAGATCTCTGTTATGATCATAGATCGGCATAAAGAGAGTGGGGTACAGTTAATTAAGAAGCACGGAAGATACATAAGAATTATAAGAAGCTAGAAAATATAAAAATATATTAGGTCAGAAATAACAAGTATAAAAAAATCTAAAAGATGGGGTAGAAACATCAAATGGATGTAGGAGAGAATAAAAGTTAGTATATGGAAGACTATTTCAAGTTACAAAACACTCTCCTATGGTGAACCAGATGCTCATTAAGTCTAATTTATGGCACAGGTCATCATCAGATGAACCTTAAGCACTGCTGTGCAGAATGTGACAACATTGTATGTTGTGGCAGGGTTGATGTCTGAAAGCAATAGGAGGTGTAAAATTATCCCTTACATTCTGGGTATTTATGCAGTAATAGTGAAATGAGGCTAGTACAAATGTCTCTGTCATAAAGTCACTGGAGAAGTGCATTCTCTG
Organism: Bothrops alternatus; assembly: GCA_034064705.1. NCBI lineage: Eukaryota > Metazoa > Chordata > Lepidosauria > Squamata > Viperidae > Bothrops > Bothrops alternatus. The sequence continues at coordinate 1,322,743 of JARGCV010000166.1, forward strand.
TTGTTCCTGTGTGTCCAGTGTCACAAAAGCACAGTCTAAGTAAGGAATCTTCCTAGTATTGGCTTTCAGGGACAGCTGAGGGGACATCGTGCCAGAGTAAATGATCTCTGGGGATTAAATAAATAAGGGAGTCAGAATACCTGTTAGATTCATTGGCAATACCATGATTGTGAAAATAGCTTTCCCAGGGTGATGGTCATCCATTGCAAACATTAATTTAAACCAATAATTATGACTTATTAAACTAGTATATAAATAAGCATAGCCTCTACAGAGTTTATGTATCATAATAAATCATTTTTTTCTAAAATTTTGGAAATTTTATTTGAAATGTTTTATCTTATAAACTAACCAGCATATTGATGCAAACTGTTCACTGACATTCATTTGGGTCTTTCTGTGAGCAGAACAGATTAACTCATTCAAGAATCTGAATGTTTATTTATCAAGCTTTCCATGCCAAGATGCCTTGCTTATCATTTCCAAGCAAGCAAGCATTGGGAGCCATGGTTACACCAAACTGCAGTCAAATTATGTTTACATTGATTATGTTATGCTGTGACTGCAATAAAAATCACAGTCTGGTGAGTGTCAGTGTTGCCATGGCATAGAAACATTGATTGCTCAGATACTCATAAGCACTTCCTGATGGTGCTTTCAGAGAAATCTCTTTAAAAAAATCCAGGGGCTCTGACAGATTCAAGTCTTCAGTCTATATTATTACACTATTCTACTACAGGAATTGTACTTTTTGCAACTAAAACAGAAGCGGATGTGATTCATGATGTCCTTGAGAGATGTACAAACAATGCAGGATCAAAACAGTTGGCTTTAAAATTTTGTATATCAGAAGCAACTATTCACAGTCTTATTCCTCTCTTTTCCATTGCACTCCTAAATGACAAAGGGTACAAAAAGATTTGTACCCTTGTTTTCCAATTAATCCCTGTTCCAGGTCCATAATTTGCAAGTGAGAAAGAGTTTAAAGGTGCCCAGTATGATGAATAGGAAAGTTACCGAATCTGTCAATTTCTTTCATTTTGTCCTCCTTTGAATTACATCCTTTCCCATCTCACTTTTGGAAGTGTTTTCACTCTGATAGGAGTAAAGCAGAGGCCAGGGCAATTGCACAGCTTTTTTAGCCTTCCCCCTTTTGTTCCCCATTCCTATCCCTGGGGAACTCTCCAACATCTATTGCAAATGGTCCTGATTCTTCTTGGCCCCACTTTATTCATTTCCCTGAGGCAGCATCTTCACTGTGTTCTATTTTCTAAATTCCTCTTACCCACTTTTATTTCCATCCCTATCACCCAAAAAGCTTAAAGATGGCAGTTTTGGGAAAGTCTTTTTTTCTTTCTTTTTGCATTTTCCTAGGGATGTATTTGAGCCTCCTGTGGGTGCATTGCCAAATCTCTGAAAGCACTGTATTGGGAACATACATGCATACATACATACATGTCATACTATTCCCTTTCAAGGTAAGCTATGGTATGCAAAGCACAAAAAGGAAGTAAGAAATAGTAAGCCAAAGAAATTAAAAGCATGAGATAAGAAAAGGAAATGTAACTTAAAAGCAAAAAGCTGATTTGCGTATTCCTTCGCTGCTATTAAGCTGCAATGCCTTAGATGTTGGTTCTTGTCAACTCTCTTATGTATTTGATCAAAATTCTTCCAAGCACCTTCCTAAATACACTTAACAAACAGTTCTTGTTTGGTTTTTACAGTCACTGATGCTTACCTTTATGTTTACATAAGGAAACAATATAATACAAATTGTATTGGATTCCATATGCAAATAAATCACTTGGATTACTTCTGGAAACAGACAAATCCAGATTAAGCCATAGATCGTGGCCTCCCTGCTGCTGACTGCCAACTCCTTTTCCATCTGGTTACCTAACCCATTCTCATCTCAAAGATGACCTTGTCCACTGTCCCCTATCTCATTCACTGATTCATTCTCACTGACAGCCACCCAAAACTGCAGCCAAATTATAATAATAGCCACTTATGGATCATGTTCCTTCCTTCCATCTACAGCCTCTTTTACTTCATCATTCCACAAATTTTTCATATTCCCATTAATGTAATGTACTTATTTGGTACTCTCTAATCTTTTCCCACTTTGTTCCAAGCAGTTTCCACATTCCTTTTTCTTAGTTTTCTACTTTCCAATCATTCTGTTAGGAACTTAACTTGTTGGGAGGTTAATAATAAAACATACTTGGGTCTCAGACCCAGGCTGTCAGCTACAGCAACCTGAATAGCATCAATTCATAGTTTCTGACATACACCTTAGCACTTTATTCATAATTTCATCTTCAAATCCCGGCATGCATTCATCAATTTCCATTAAGATTAGACCACATTCATTCATTTCTATATCACTGTATCCATTTCTGTTTCACATACACATAAAAACCAATTGTAATTTCATACAATTTAATTTCATTAGTTAATCCATGTTCTATATCATCTTCTCCTTTTACATTTCAAGGTGTAACATTTCATTTGCTATAGTTGTCACAACATAGCCCATACATATCATTCTTTACCATACATCCTGACTTCAGTCATTTGAAGCTTTCACATAATGTTTTCAACAATATAGGAAAGTGTAGACTATTTACCATTCTTATTGCCATATATAGCATTCCTTGCTGATTGTAAAAGATTAAAAAGTCCATCAATTTTGGTACATTGTTGGTAGTATTCTAGAAGCATAACCAAAACTCAGGTTGACCCCAAGCATGCTCATGCTATCCTGTGCAAGCCAATCTACTGTTGCTGTATCCTATGAGTTCAGAGAATGCCATGTATTGACATACACTCAGAATTCATGTATTGGGAATATGGAGGTTAAAAAAATATAAATTATCATTTAATGTCACATCTCAAAGCAAATTATGTACCCATGGCTGTGCTGTACTTTATTTTTTTTTAAATAAAAGATAAGCTATAATGTATGGTTTTGAGTTTGTGACAGAAGTAAGATAGGAGTTCTATTGCACTGGGTCCACTGCCCTGCTTTCTTGGCAGCGTACAGCCCATAATACTCCTTCTCACAACCTTTTGAATTCCTGTGTCAGTATTACAGCCCCCAGCTGAATATGCCTGCATTCAGTATATTATTTTTAATGCTGTTGTACTCCATTAATCTGCTTTAGAATATGCTAAGAAGGATGTGGTCTCTAGAAGCTGAGTGTTATGCTTTGTAGTAGTAGCATTTCTCCAGCACTAGGAGATGGAGAATCCACCAAAGGGTTATGACTGTATTCCTGCCCAATCAGATCAAGTCAGCCAAAGCTGCCACACCCCTTCCTGGACCCTAGATCCCAGTTTTTGACTTGATCTCGCCCACGACAGACATGAAGCGTGGCTCCTAGGCAGATACAGTCACCTATTGGTGGATTCTTCATCAGGTTAGAGCAGATTTTAGGAAATTATTTCAGTTTAGCAGGGGTTGGGAGCACAACGCCCCCTTTCACAGATAACTAATGTTTTAATTTGAATTAATGCTAAAGGTAGTAAACACCAGATGCATGAAAAAAAATCCAGTGAATTGAAAATGAAAGATGGTTGTAGAAAAGTTGTATGTGGAAGAATAGCAAAGTTAAGTGGAAAGTGCTTCTTGCTCTTTCCTCTTACCATTTTTTGTGCCAAATGCACACATTATGCTTGCCTCTATCCATGTCTTCTCCCAATTTGTAAAATGGATTGAGTTAAAAAAGGGTTTTAAGGCTTAAGCATGCTTCTCCCTTTTTTCTCAACTTACATTTTCTTGATTGCATTTTATTGTGAAGGAAAATATAGGGGGAAACTCTGTGAATTCACCTTATATTACTTTGCTTCTTCCTGAATGCTTTAAACAATCTGGATACAGAGGTGGAATAGTTTCCAAAATGTTATTGTGCTGGAATAGATTTTGAAAGTTTGAGATTAAATATACCTATTGAAAAAAGCATAATAATATTCATTTATCACCTTTGCATTGATTCAAGTGTCTTCCTTTATTTTAGATGTATACTGAAAATGGATCATCATTGTCCTTGGTATGTTATTTTTTATTCCTTCTTGTTTTTGGTTTCATACCAAAACAAATAAGGAAGGTCTTTTATTATTGGGTATGCACAAAATGAGTTAAGAGTAGGAATAACTAGGAATAATTAGGGGGAAAGTTAGAGAGTGAACTGCTAAGAAAAGTCTAAATTTAACTTAGGTTGATTTTTATTTTCTCACCATAAACACCTTAGGTTATTTTCTCACTAGCAACAGACAGCACATTCTAGAATCATCAACTCTGACTGTCAAAATAACAGAGAGGCTTTACAATGCTTCAAGGATAGCTAAGTAATTCTCTGAAGATGCTTTAATTAAATCACTAGTTTGTAAATGGTCATTCATGATTCATTAAATTAATGGAAGCTTTATTTTTAAACATAGGTAAGAACAAGGCCAAATGGTAACATTGTTAGCAGTATTTGATAAATACATATTACTGTTCGGTTTTTAGTTGTTATAGGATAACTAGAAGGAAGATAGGGATCCCGAAGTCCCGAAGGTCATCTTTGGACTTTAACCCCTATATTGTAATGCCCCCAATAGAATGGTGCAGTGGCCTAGAGATGGCGCTCTTGCCTCACAATCAAGAGGCTATGAGTTCGATCTTAGGTAGTGACATATATTTCTCTCTCTGGGTGTAATGAGTAATTGTCTGCTGAGAACTCAGCATAAGCGTCAAGGGCATCTGGCTAGTAGACGCTCAGCTCCATTCAGTTGCCCCAACTCCACTCTGATGCAAGGGATTACAGGGTCGTTAAAAGAAAAAAAAATGTGATGCCCCCAATAACTATCCTAATGCTGACTAATAGGAAAAAGCAGCATGATTTCTTGCTGCATTGAGAAGGAAAAAACCCAAATTATAGGTATAACATAATTTTTTATACTTATAATCCTGTCCCCCCAAATCAGGAGAAGAATGAAAAATGGTTTGTGGTTTTATGTCACCTGTCAATTATGTATTTTTTGTTACCTTGTTGTTAGTGTTGTGTTTTTTTATTGTTAGCACCCTGAGTCATTACGATGAGGTGGGAAGCTATATAAATTAAAGGGAATAAAATGTGCTGCAATGCAAAATTTATGCTTTTAGTAGAGTCATACCCAAAGCATCAGAGTCCTCTCAAACGCTTAAGAGTCTTCTCTGGAAAACAACAATCAGACAATCTGATTTTTATTTTTATTTTTTTCAAATAAATAAACATTAAAATTAGTCTTTACTACCATCTTCATCTTCAGGAGTAATCTTGAATTCCATATAAGTCCATAGTTGTTCTTAATTCTTTGTTCTTTTCCTCACACACACACACCCAAAAAGACAAAAACAGCTAAAGAACTAGAAAATATTCTGGAAGGGTGACAAACAGCAATTCCTTTAGTCTGCTTTCTAGGAAACAGTAACTAACTCTGATCTTTATAGCAATGTTGTGAGGATACAGGCAACTCCATTAGCAACTGTTTTTGAGACCATCTATAATATGGTTGCAATAATTTGTTTAACCCTTGCTATAGAAGGGGGAAAAAAAGCTATTTCTGTTTCCTTTTCCAGGGTGAATAACTGCGTGGGATTTTCCAACTACAAGTTTTTTCTCCTCTTTTTATTTTATTCCCTCCTGTATTGTCTGTTCGTTGCTGCTACGGTTCTTCAGTATTTCATAAAGTTTTGGACAGTAAGTTTTTAAAATTAGAAGTTTTAAACTTAAAAAAAAATACAGAAGCATTATGCTTTCATGCGTCATAGTTTACGTAACTGTCATCAGTCTGAGTGAAGCAGTAAAATACTAAATAATTAAATTTTATATATAATACATGGTTTTTTGTTTGCTGCAGCCGAATTTGCTATCTTGTGGATCGTACATTTTATGTTGGCTTTTCATGCATGTTTTAAGAGAGCACATTATATATATATGACATTCATATCAACATTGCCCTCTTCTAATTTCAAAATAAACCTGATTTTTAATCTTCATTCTGGATGAATAGCATGGCCTGGCTTCATAAGTCAGATTGTTTTTAATATTGCTTTAAACTTTTGGAATAGCAGCATTGTTGTTTTGGAAAAGAATTGCTTAACATTCATAGACTGAAAGACATTATTTGAATGTGAATAATTTATACAGTAAGTAAGCACAAAATAAAACTTTTTGTAGTAAAAATAACTTGTACATGCATTTTTGCATTAAAAATATATTTTACTCAGGGTAAACCTAATCAAATCACGAGGGGTGATTTATTGTTAACCTGCCCACACCTGTGATATCTCTTCATGATTCAGGCAAATGCAGACATTTGTAGACTGATTCATGCAGTTTCTTTTCTCGTCTTGGTATGTCGTGGTACATGCCAAGTAATGAAGACTTTGTACTAAGTCATAGCTGAGAAATTACAAGACAATAGGATTCTTAATGAAATTTGAAATGTTTGATTTTAAAATTTGACTTGAATTTATTTTAAGATTTTGATGCATTCCAAACTTTGAAAAAGGAATTCCCCAATTTCCATATAATGGAAAAGTGTAATTAACCAAATCCTTCTTGGATATTGCAGCATGGCCCACTGAAATAAAAGGTGATATGTGCTAAAATAATCTTAGCATATCAATAATCTTAGCATATCATAATAAGAGAGAAGTTAATTGAGGTGGAAATAAATTATTCAACCAGCAGTCATCCTGAGACTACGTTTTCAACTCTAGCATTCTCTCTGATAATGTACTTATTTTGTTATTACTAAATATCTAGGGAACAAGGTTCCTTCCTTCCTTCCTTCCTTCCTTCCTTCCTTCCTTCCTTCCTTCCTTCCTTCCTTCCTTTTGTCTAAGTTATAACATGGTTTGTTTTTACTGGATTACATGCAACCAGCCATTGTGATCCATAACTGCATATTATTATTTATTATGATGTGTTCTTATTTTGTGACTTAGTGAAAAAACCATAGTAAGCCATAGTTTAGCATTATTTATTTATTTATGAAGTTTATTTTATAGGTGAGCCATGTTAATGTTTTAGTCAGCTTGGTACTTGTTATTCTGTAGAGTATTTTACATAAACCCTTGCTGGTTTGTTTGTGTGTGTGTGTGTGTGTGTGGTGTCTTTTGCATAATCATTTGGTGGTTGTGTGTGTGTGTGTGTGTCTATGTGTGTAATTTCTCTCCATGATTTGTACTTCTTCTAAGAGATTCCTAATTCCCTCCGTTTGCCAAATAGGAACATTTCAGGTCACTTAATTTTGCCAAAACTATGGCTAAAAATATGAATCTTAACTGTTGTGGAAAATAGGATGAAAAAATCTATAGATATCCTGATCTACTTGGACTGCCTGCTTTCATTAGACCAAGACAACTGGCCCAATGATTTGAGCAGCACAGAGCTTATCATTAAACATAATGTGGAACAGAGCCATAGGCACAAGATCTGTGGCTTTTCTGGACCCACAGACTAAGGTTGTTTTTTATGTAGCATTAATTTTGAGCAAAATTGCTCATCATATTTCCTTAACATTTCACATTAAGTATCAAATATTTTAATTTCATTTAAGTATTAGCTTATTAAATTGAGAGGAGGATTTTTTGTTTTTGTTTTTTTTAAAAAAGATCAATAACCAGTGAATAGGGGAACAGGGATGTTATCTGATTTAGGGGACAACTTTTTTCTGATAGTACCTGCTCCCCCAATGCACACTTAACCATACATGGCAATAAGTTGTAGAAGACAGCACTTGAGCCACCTGGAGCATCATGCACAGGCTTAGTTTCATTGGAACAAGTATGCAGAACCTCAGCTGATGTCCCTGGAGAAGTGTATGGATATTCTAAAGTTCATTGAAAAATATATAAGAACAGTTGAAAATAAAGGAGTAACCAAGAAATGAAAATGGCTGCAGAGATTGTGGCAAAGCATCAATGCCTTTGAAGACTATCCTGAACCATGAGTGTAGTCTGAAGCTCTGTTTGCCTGGTGAATTTTAACCCTTTTGTGACACCTAAACAAGAGTTCTTCTCTTTGCCTCATCTTTATTCAGTTTTGCTGCTTTTTTGTTCCCTCCTAATGTAATTATATCATTATGATCCTTTTTTTCTGTTTCTTCAGAAGGAGAAAAGATTGAGATGGGGAATGAGACAAAAAATGTATGTTTGCTTGCATACATCTGTATAGGAAATCCAAGTTATTTATCATACTTAGAGACCCTCCATCTCCCTTTTAGAGCAACGTAGTTTATTTTCTAAAGTGAGTTTTTTGATAATCCGTAGGAGGTGGTATGTATGTATATATGTGTGCATCTGAGACTTGTTTCCATGATTTGTTGTTCTTCCCAAAAAATTCTTAATTCACTGTTTGTCAAATGGCACATTTCAGCATTTCAATATAACTTACTCAATTATTAATTCATGTTATTGTGAAGTCTTACTAGTCTCTGAGGTTGATTGTTTGCTTGCAGATATTTAATTACTTCTTTGTATGGTTTTTTTTTTAAATTATGTGTAAATGTGGTTTATCTCTATTTATGGCTAAATTTTCTGAATGTCAAGCTTTAAGGCATTCCCTAGTATTATGGTCTGGGATGCTCACAGTTTCCCAGGGAAACTATAATTGTCTATCCATGTTGTGAGAATAAGGTGTTTTCATCATGTCTTCTGATTGATGTTTATGGATGCACTCTGTTAGTCTTCTGCATGCTCATGCCAGTTCATGTTATAATTTTTTTGTCATACCTTTTTGTTGGAATATTGCTTCCAGCTCATATGCACACATTTAAAAAGGTTGCCAAATGTACATGTATTATTGTACATGTATATCATATAAGCAGGAAGGAATTTCCAGGACTGTTTTCAACTGAAGTTGACAACTAAGATTACAAGATGGAGAAGCTGGACAGAGCACGTGTCTTTTGTTTGTATTAATACTTTCCCCCCCTAAATATTCTTCCAGGAGGTGAAGAAGTACAGGGACCATTTGGATTAAGGAGTCAGAAAATTCAATAAATTCTACTGTTGAAATGTTTTGATTCATATTTGGGTAACAAATTTTAGTTCAGATTATGATGAATGTAGACAGAAATTGCCAGTAAGTTTCTTAGTTGATTTCTGTTGTAGAGGTAGTTTCAAGTTGGGCTTCAGATAATAAAAATTAGAGAGAGCAATGAATAGATCTCTTAATTTTAATGGTGTGGCTTGAATATACACCATTAAAACCAGTGACTCCTTTATCTCATGCAAACACAAGTTCATCTTCACATACTCATTCAGTGAATGTAAACTATTGGCCTCTTGACATTGAATACTGCACGCTTTACACCTTGTGCACGCAAAGACCATGAATTTTCTAATAGCATTTTTATTTGTTTCTGAACACTAGTCTTAAGGGCTTCTGTTTAATAAATTGTCTTTATTTGCACAAAGCTTTGCCGCAGGAAATCTGCTGAGAATTGTCCAAAGGTAAAATGCAATTTAAGCAGTAGTCTCTGCTAGTATGTTCTTATGTACATTTATTTCTGATAGTGGGTTACAAGATTATTACACAATATTTCTAGTCCTTTATAATTAGCAATATGTATTTTATTTAATGCCTGAGGGAGAAATTGGTGCTCTGAAGTGTAGCATATATTGACAGAAAATTAAATGATGTAAATGTTATCTATATTTTATTAATAAAAAAGCAATTTCAGTCCCCTGTTGTATAGTCATTGTTTAAAAGGAACATGCTGTTGAATTTTTAATATGAAGCTATTAAGTATTTAATAAGGTATTTAGTCATTTGAGCATATAAAAATTGTGCTACATTAATAAAACATTAAACTTTTCACTCAACATATGAATCTTCAGTATATGGAAAATATTTTTAAAATCTATAAAGAATTCTCTTTTCCTTTCATCTGCTTACAGTGTACTCTGTGTTATAATACAAAGCTGTTTTGAAATATATGAGGTATAATAATCTTGTTTGAATAGTTTAAACCTTCAAAATGTTTGCAACAAGCCTCTGCAAATAAGAGATTATTCTGGTTAAGCCATTGCAATGTCTTCAGAGTATGTGATCCCGAGTTCAGACCATCTCAGGGTATTTTCCTCACAAGGATTCTCTTCCCATTTCTACTGGCACACAGAAAAATAATCACTATAAAGAGAATAAAGGAAGGTCTTCCTCCCTTGAACTACATGGTGAGGAAAACCTGTTAGAAATTGGTCTTGTTTTCCCAGCCCCGATTATGCCCTTCCTGAACCATCAATATCAGGTTCCTTGAACTCTTTGTTCACTGCCAAAAGAGTCTTCACTGAACAAAACTAGACTCATGCTTTCTGAAGTCACTTTTTGGGGGGGAAGAAGGGCAGCAGCTCAAAAAATGGTAGCCTTTTGTTCCCCTTCTTAGACAGTGCTTTGTGGGCTCCTTCTTTTGGTAACTGTTGTTCTAGTGTAGGCTGAAAGTGGAAAAAGTTGGCTTACTTCCCACATCTGTAGTCAAAAATATGCATTTTTTTTATTTTAAACATTTGTGTATCCCTTAAAGTGACTATCCATATCAATCAATAATATAACATTAACATATTTATTTTTAAAAAAATATTAAGACAGCAAATAAAAATTATCACACAGACATGTTCCAGTTAAAAGAAAAACAAAGTGGAGTACTTCCTTCTTTTACTTAATTTAATTAGCATATGGATCAATATTTCTCTGATTCTCTCCCAAGATTATACTGGGAGAAGGAGAAAAATGCTGCAGTGTTGCTTGTCTGCACCTAATACACAGCCATTTTCTTAACACTAAATTCATCTTTAAATTGATTTCAAGAGAAGGCATTAATCAACATTAGCTGAAATTGACATGGTTTGGAGTGTGTTGGGGATTGGAAATACCATGGGTTCTGCAGATCCAAATGTTGTATTGGATTGCCTCTTTTTTCAGATCTTGCCACTGCTAAATATCAGTTGCAGAGGTTTCCATACATATTGCAAGTACGGTCTGAAAGTCAGCCTTCTCTTCTATAGATAGAGTTACTTTTTCCCTTAGTGGAGTTAATCCTGAAAAATCTTCTGAGGAGTCGAAGGATTCCTGCCTTAAAATCTTGTATTTTCAAGAAGTTTCCTTAAATTTCTTAAATGCATCATTCACAGGTATATTTTTAATCATTCTTTTCTTCCTTAACGAAAACATTGCTTAAATCTTTCTTATTTCATCTAGCACAACTATTTCCTTGCTAGTCATTAATTAGTCCATCTTGCAAATTTTTCAGCTCTTCTATCCTTTCTTAATGTCAAAGTTAACAAGATGAATTAGAACAATATTTGTTTTCCTCCTGATTTGACTGGTTCGGTGTCAGTTGTTAACTTCTCCAGTTCAGTGACTTTTGTCTATTGTGAAAGTTATGACCACAAAGAAATTCATTGTATGTTGTCAAATTCACATATAAGTGTTGGTTGCTGTACATGAATTCATATTATTTATTTTAATTCAGAATAAAATCTTTATAAGAAAATAGCATTTGAACAGGAAATCGATGAAAATGCATTAATAGAGTTCTTTTCTTTTTCTTCTCAGAACGAACTACCAGACACCCGTGCAAAATTCCATGTTCTTTTCCTTTTCTTTGTGGCTGCTATGTTCTTCATCAGCATACTGTCATTGTTTAGTTACCACTGCTGGCTAGTTGGTAAAAACAGATCAACAATTGGTTAGTAAATTACAGGGATTCTTATTATTATTTCTGTTATTCTTTAGTTCCTACCCCATCCATTGACCCAGCAGCTCAACGTTCTTCAACTCATTCTCACAATAACTCTGTGAGCTACGTTTATGTTGAAAATTGTATCTGACCCAAGGTTACCCTGTAAGTTTAATATCTGATCATATTTGCATATAACTAGGCCCAACAAGTAAGTGTCTTTAGATTTTACAATCTTCTGTCAGCAAAGGTCAGATTCCTGTTTCTTTTCTTATCAAACTTAATATAGCTAAGAAAATGAATAAAGGAAATGGGAATCATGATAATAGGATTTATTTCCAGCTACAGAAACTTTTGTGGAAAGAAAATATCGCCCTATTGATGCCAGGCCACAATCTCTTTGTTATATACCAGGAATATCAAACTGCCGGCCCGTGGGCCGGATGCGTCACACCAAAACCGTGCCCACCCCATTGCCGGCAATGGGGGGAAAGTTTCGATATGTCGTGCGACGTCTGACATGCCTGTTATATACTATATACCCATTGAATGTATAGGGAAATAAATAAGAATTTCTGTTTATTCTGAGCTTAAACACGCATGCTTCTAGATTACACAAAATGAAAATTATAACAAAGTAGCTTACTTTGTATGAAGAAAGTAATATTAATAATTGCAAAGGATTTGGAAGGAAAATTGTGTTTTTTAATTGCTAACCAAAATAAATATTGTACAATCTTGTTTAGCTAGACAAATGATAGCGTTATAAAATATTAGTTCCTTCTCTTGTTCTTTTTTTTTTAGTTTTTATAATGGTCTGAACAAAAGAAAAAAATTGATGCTGTATATTTGTATCTGAAGCAGTTTTTCTCAAATATAGTTTAAGAGCTATAACATGTTTTACAGCCTTGCAAATGACATTATTTTCATGAGAGATGACTCAATCTAAGAGATGCTTTATTCTGTTATTCTTAATATTTCGCTTTGGAAGACATTTTCACTTTCCTAAATTGATGAATTTGTTTTCCTTTATGTGTGATATAGAAGCTTTCCGGGCACCAATGTTTCGAAATGGGCCTGACAAAAATGGCTTCTCTCTTGGATGTCAAAAAAACCTAAGAGAGGTTTTTGGAGATGAAAAAAAATACTGGCTGCTCCCTATTTTTACAAGGTACTGTCATTTATATATTGTACTTATAAATTCTAAATTTTAGGTATAGAATTCAGAGGTATATAAATCTTTAAATATTAATCTTATACTACTATATATTCTGGACTGTGACCAGAATTAAAGATTGATATAGCGCTTTAAGTTAACACACTTATTGATATTAAACCAAAATGGTGGCTTATGATTACTCTTAGCTGTACAGGTAATCCTTGGATTGTAACCACTTGTTCAGTGACCATTCATAATTGCGACAGCACTGAATGAAGGGGATTTACTATCATTTTTACTACAACTTCAGCATGCCTGTGATCAGATGATCGCAATCCAGGCATCCAGTGCCTGGCTTCTGATTATAATTTTGCAGTTAGCCACAGTCAGGTGATCACAATTTCCTACATTTCCTGCCAGCTTCCTACAAACAAAGTCAGTGGAGAAACAGGCAGAAGTTGGAAGTTGCTCCTGCTCCTGACATACACCATAGTGTAACAACCCACACAGATTGCTAGGCAATGTGATTGTGTGACATTGCACCTTACGACTGCATCACTAAGCAACAAAAATTCTGGTCCAAATTGCAGTCATAGCCTGAGGACTGTCTGTATTATAATTAGTGCATAGTGAAGTCGACATCCACTTCTTAAATATTCTGAGTAGTTCATTACATTTCAAACACTATTTTTTGCTGAATTAGTCTTACCTTTTAATCATACAAAGCACTGACAATAACGTAGGTACTTTAGTTGCTGCTAATGCACGTAAACCAGTGAATTCAAAAGATATTTATTAAATATACTGACTTGTTGTAATTTTGAACGGCCCAAATTCCTTTTCAAGAATTCAGGTGTTAATGGACTTCCGATTCCAGTCACGCGGACCGGAGCCAACCTCCAAAAGCTCCGGGCCGGCGCGTTTTTTAAAATTAAATAAACGGGCCGTCGGGGGAGTGAATCACCGGAGGAGAAGAGAAGATCGAAGAGGACCCTCGGCCCGATCCGGCAAGGTGAAAACCGCAGCCGAGGGGTCCGGGAGAGCTGCGGAAGGGGCTGAGGAAGGTGCCGGCGGCCGGCAGGCCCGAAGACTCCGCGCTGCCGCGCTGCCGGGGACAACCGGTGCGAGCGGGGACAGAAAGAAGGAGGAAGAAGCCGGGGAACAGCAAGGGCCACCGGGAGGGTCTGCAGACCCAGAAACGACCCCCGGACGAGCAGAAGGGGGAAAAGAGAGCTGGAAGAAAGGAAGAGGGAGCCAGGTCCGGAGAACAAAGGAGGAGGCAAGTAGAACCGGCGGAGAGCAGTATCGAAAGGAAGGAGGCGACTAAAAAGCAGACAGCGGGGGAAGACTCAAGCAGAGGGACTGGTGAGTGTTACCCCACGCGCTGCGCCCCAGACCCACCAGAAAGGGAGCCCCAGGGAATCAGAAAAGGGCAGAACCTACCAGGGAAGAAGGTGGGAGGAAGAAGAAAGCTGGAAGGCAACCTGGAGCGCTACTAAGGAAAGGCAGAAGGGATCTGTAAACGCAGGCTACCAGAAGACAGGAAAAAGTGACCTGGGCAAGACAGCAGAGAAAGAGGGGCAAGACAGAGCCAGAAAAGAACAAAGAGAAGGAACAGGCTGGCAGAGGGGAGTGAAGAGGAAGCCAAGGCAAAGGCATTGAATAGGCTCCCTGAACACAGACAGACCTCCCTGCCTACAGGCCCCTAGACCTGCACTGCCTGAACCCTGAAGCCCCCCCTCCCACTGAAAGGACAGATTACTGAACCAGCACCAGATCACAGTCTAGTGCCTAACCTGGCCCAAGCTGGAAACCAAAACCAAAACAGTGCCAGGACAAAGGGAGGACAAGCTCAAGATGGCCTCCAAACAGACCACACTGACACAAACGAAGGGAGTTGTATCCTCCTCAGCCCAGCGTACTAAACCATCAGGACCTACTCTACCCACCCCCACACCATCCCATCCAAATACAGGCCCCCAGACCCATCCACTCCCACAGGCCAGCTCAACAACACACATGATACAAAAACTACAAGAGGTAATAGAAACGCTGGTTGAAAGGATGGATGGGATGGATAAAAAGCTGGTGGAAATGGACACAAAGATGGAGAGGAGGTGTGTAGAGGCAGAACAAAAGATGGAGAAAAGATGCAACGATATAAAACAAATGCTGAAAGACCACGGTAGAGAGCTAGAGAAGAAATGGGAGGAGCAACGCAGGGTGATGGCTGCAGATTTGGAACAAATGAAGGAGGCGATGCAAGCACACCACAAAGAAATAGGGGAGGAAATGGAGAAAAACTTCCAGGAGATCAGAGAGAAGGTGGACAAGCGGATGGAAAAAGTGGAGAATCAAGTAGAGGGACAGATAGCAGAGATGAAAGGAGTGGCCCAAGACCAATCCTCCATGATACAGTACTGGCAACTGGCGTCCGCAATCAGGTTTAGAGGTTTGAAAGAGACATCAAACGAGACCCAAGGGGGCCTGCTCGGAACCTTCATAGAGGCCCTGGCAACATTTCTGGGAAAGCCAATCCCAGAGATCGCGTGGCAATTTGACAGAATTTACAGAGTGGGCACATGGACGGCAACAAACAGGCGCCAACCAAGGGACGTGGTCATCCACTTTGCGACGCAGGGATTCCGGAACCTCATCTCAATCACATCTTACAACAAGAGTTTATACATAGAGGGGTAAGAAGTGAAAGTACTGAAAGAGATTCCCCAGACGATGCTGCGAGACAAGAAGGAATATAAGTTCCTGGTCGACGAACTGAGGGTACGCGCTCTGCGATACAGATGGGAAGCCCCTACGGGGATGACACTTTTCTATAAAAATAAAAGATACTGCCTGAACTCGGTCCAAAAAGCCAGAGAATTCCTTGAAAAGGAACTGACGTCGGATGGACTTCAATACACCACGAGAGAAGACGCAGAAGGGCCACCAGAATGACAGACCGATGCAGGAGCAAGAGAAAGGAAAGGACCAACTCGAGACACGACGACACAGAGAATAGGAAGCAACAACAACAAGGGAACAGGACAGACTACAGAGGGCAGGATAACAAGATCCACCACCAAACGCATGGAGCAACACGACACGATCCCTCTACGCAACTTGAACACCAACTTGGATACCATGGGAACGAGACCAAGGAAGAACACAAGAGATAGAACAGAAACGGTCTCGGAAGAGTATCCTGAAACCGACAATGAAAACTAAATACTTGACATGGAACGTTAATGGACTAAATTCCCCACAGAAAAGGAGAAAGATATTTCATTATCTGTATCAAGGAAGAAATGACATAATTTGCCTACAAGAAACACACATCAGAGCAGCGGACCAGAAATACCTAATCAACAACAGACTAGGTACACATTTTGTCGCAGTGGCGCCACGAAAGAAGAACGGGCTTGTTATATACGTGAAGAAAAATGTAATAGCTAAGCTAATAGAGTCGGACTCTCAGGGTAGATACCTAGCAATCGAAGTGACACAGGACGACAAAAAAATTCTAGTAATGGGCATATATGCACCAAATCAACAACAAGGAAAATTCTACAAAAAGATACACAAGAAGTTAACACAACTCAACTACAAATCATGTATTATTCTGGGAGATTGGAACGGGGTCATAGAGACTGCCCTAGACAAGAAGAAAACAAAACCTACCCCACAGAAGCACTCCAAGTTACCTACATCTTTCTTCGACATGAAGGAAGACCTTGTACTGACAGACGTCTGGAGGGAACGGCACAGCAAAGAGCAAGAATTCACCTTCTTCTCCGACAGGCACCAATTATTTTCCAGAATTGACTTCATCCTGGCATCTAGTGACTTGCTAGTCCGCCTAAACACTGTCTCTATCCTACCCAAAGTACTAACAGACCATAACCCAGTGGGGATGGAATTGAGACAGGATCGGAAATCGCGGAGATCCTGGCGAATTAATAAAAACCTGTTTAGACACGAGAAACAGGTGGCTGAATGCAAAAGTGCCATGGAGGAATTCTTTAGTATAAATATGAACAACGAAACACCCATTGAAATGATTTGGGACGCTAGCAAGGCATTTATGCGCGGGATCCTCATGAACATGAACGCCAGGCACCGACACAAACAAGAACGAAAACGAAAGGAACTAGAGGAGGAGATAAAGAAACAGGAACAGTTGTTAATAAAAAGACCGGAGGACAACGCCACAAAAGAAGGAATTAAGATACTAAGAAAACAATTTGACATGCTGATGGCGGATCAAGTAGCATGGAATATACAATATGCAAAACACAAGACATTCTGTAGCGCCAATAAACCGGGTCGGTGGCTGGCCTACACCATAAGAAAGAAACAAAAAGCCCGCATAATTGAAAAGATAGAGTACAAAGGCAAGGAAGAATTCAAACAGGAAACCATTAAGAAAGCGTTCATCGAGTACTACTCAAAGCTATACGCCGAGGAGAAGATACAGGACAAAGAGATAGAAAAGTTTCTACAAAACGAAAAATTAATGGTACTCACCGATACACAACGAGATGCCCTGGACGCCCCAATCACGACGGAGGAAATACACTCAGCGATCAAACAACTGAAAAAAGGAAAATCACCCGGGACGGATGGGATAACGGCTATCTATTACAAGCATCTCCAAGAGGAAATGATGGAACCCCTCAGAAAGCTATTTGTCAACATACAAGAAGGAGGCCAAATCCCACCCTCCTGGAAAACAGCCTACATTTCTCTAATCCCCAAAGAGGGAAAAGATGATGCACAACCGGCAAACTATAGGCCCATCTCACTATTGAACACAGACTACAAACTCTTCACAAAAGTGCTGGCCAACAGATTAATGACTGTATTACAAAAGATAATTCACCCGGATCAAACGGGGTTTATACAAGGACGTCAGATGAAAACCAACGTGAGACAGCTGCTGAACATAATAGAGTACTTGGAAAGGCACAACCAGGTACCTGCAACCCTCATGTTTGTGGACGCAGAAAAAGCCTTTGACAGACTGAATTGGCCATTCCTGACGAACCTAGCCCGGGGGATGAAAATGGGAAAGCAGTTCCTCAACTCCATAACAGCAGTCTACCAGAAACAAACGGGCGAGATCATCGTGAACGGTGAACTAACAGACCCATTCAATATAGAAAGAGGCACGAGACAGGGCTGTCCGCTGTCACCACTGCTATTTGTCTTAACGATGGAGATTCTGCTGAACAAGATAAGAGCAGCAGAAGACGTAAAGGGCATACAGATTGGAAAACAGGACTACAGGCTGTGTGCCTTTGCAGACCTACTGGTGACAGTATCGCAACCAGTACAATCAACAAGGAGTTTGATGGAGATAATGAAAGACTATGGCAAGGTATCAGGTTTTAAAGTTAATATATCAAAAACAAAGATGCTAGTCAAAAATCTAGACAGCAGAGCAAAACAGGACTTGGAAAGAATAACGGGTTGCGAAATAGTTAAGAAAGTTAAATACCTGGGAGTGGAGATAGAAACAACGAATGCAAAATTATACAAAAATAACTACGAGGTGCTGTGGAACAAGATACAAGCAGATCTGGAAAGGTGGAAAACACTACGACTATCCTTGCTGGGCAGGATAGCAGCAGTAAAGATGAACGTCCTGCCAAGATTTCTATTTCTCTTCCAAATGCTACCCATGCTCAAAAAGGATGAAGATTTGGACAATTGGCAGAGGGGCATCACCAGATTTATTTGGGATGACAAGAGACCGAGGGTGAAACTAAAAATTATCCAGGACACAAGGAAGAGGGGGGGACTAAAAATGCCTAATCTAAAGCTATACTACTATGCAGCGACGTTGGTGGCGGTGAGCGACTGGATCAATATGACGAATGATAGAATACTGAATGTTGAAGGGCATGGTCTACTATTCGGCTGGCACGCATACTTAGTATACGACAAAAAAGCAGACAGGAACTTCAAGGAGAACCCACTACGAATCCCACTGTTATGGGTCTGGAAGAAATATAAACACCTCCTACACGACAAGATTCCCATCTGGACGATCCCCGGACACACAATAGGGGACATAAACACAGCCCAAGGACAAGAAGTGGTGCCCTACAGTAAACTTGTACTGGGAGAAGAAAATGGGTTCTCCTTGAAACCCCAAGCAACGCTAGCAAACAAAGGAATAGGAGGTACCTGGCTATCATATATACAACTGCAATCAAGGTGGCATAAAGATAAGAAGAAGGGTTTCTCCCAGACCGACGAGAACCTAATTGAACAGATTAGAGAACAGGGGATCATGCACATCAAACGAGTGTACAGCATTCTGATAGAAATGGACTCTGAAACCGAGCTAGTCAAGAACTGTATGATAAAGTGGGGACAAGACTTTGGGCATTCTATCACCATGGACACGTGGGAGAAAATCTGGGTGAGAAATGTAGAATTCACGAAATCGCAACACTTAAGGGAAAACTTCTACAAGATGTTCTATAGGTGGCACCTCGACCCGAAAAAACTATCAATCATCTATCCAGACTCCCAGCCCAAATGCTGGAGGTGTGGCGATGGGGAGGCTACCTACTTTCATGTATGGTGGACATGCAGAAAAATCAAAGCCTTCTGGAGGAAGATATGGTGGATACTCCAAACCATTTTCAAAAAGCGTATTGAATTTCTACCACAGGTGTTTTTGTTAGGGATAACAAAGGACTACACTACCTCAGAGACGAGCTTATTTCTGAACTTGATCACGGCAGCCAGATTGTTGGTGGGACAATACTGGAAGAATCCAGAAATACCGCCTATAGAAGAATGGACTGTGAAAGTAACAAATCTGGCGGAGATGGCGAAAATATCGGCATACCTGAAAGATCGCTCAAATGAACAATATTTGGCAGACTGGAAACAGTGGATAGACTATATACAAGAGAAACACCAATCAAACAAAATGCACCTGGCGTTTAGTTGAGACTCGACGTAAAGAGGGAAGAATGTCTACCAAATCAAATGTTTACAAAGACTAACACCTAATGTTGTATGCCTATGTTATATGACGAAAGCATCTTAATATGATCTTATGCTTAATGTTGTTTGCTTTAATATTGATAAAGCGGATTGAATTTCTATCTCAGGTTATGAAACTTCTACCTTAGGATCTTTAGTTAGGGACTATAAAAGATTGCACTATTACTGAGACGAAGTTAATTCAGAAGCGTGAATGAACAATATGTGAGAGACTAGATATAGTAGATAAACGATGTACAAGAATTACCTCAGGTTATTAAACTTTTACCTCAGGACTTTTGGTTAGGGACCATAAAAGATTGTACTAATACTGAGATGAATAATATATGATAGACTAGAAACTGTGGATAGACTATAGAAAAGAAAAACACCAATCAAATAAATTGTAACAGGCGTCTAGTTGAGGCTTGATGTGAGGAGCGAAAAATGTTTACCAAACCAGACGTTTATAAAGATTAATACTTAGTGATGTATATCAGGTGCTATGATGATTGATGCATACTATGATCTTATGTTCAATGCTTATTGTATGATGGTAGATAGACCATATACAAGAGATGTTTTTTCGGGTCTTATGAAGACAGCTTATTAATATGAACCCAGATTTAATATTGATTGCATTAATACTGGGAAAGCGTACTGAATTTCTACCTCAGGATACTGAATTTCTACCTCAGGATTTTTAGTTAGGGGTCATAAAAGATTGTACTAATACTGAGACGAATAATATGTGATAGACTAGGAACTGTGGATAGATTATAGAAAAGAGAAAACACCAAGCAAATAAATCGTAACAGGCGTCTAGTGGAGGCTTGATGTGCGGAGTGAAAAATGTTTACCAAACCAGACGATTATAAAGATTAATACTTAGTGATGTATACCAGGTGTTATGATGATTGATGCATACTATGATTCTATGTTCAATGCTGATTGTTTTAATAAAAGAATTTTTTATTAAAAAAAAAAAAGAATTCAGGTGTTAATACCTCTGCTTGCTCATGGCTTCCAAAACCCCCAAAAATATTCAAATACAGATTTCAAAGTAATTTATATCAGAGTATAAGTCTGCCATGTGAGTAAGATTTAAAATTAATGCTTCCCTTTAATTTCTTCCAAATATGCCTTACCAACTTGAATACAGAAAAATGGAAGGAAACTACTTTGAAATGGATCCTGCCATGGTTATCAAAGGAATGCTAACGATCATTTGTTGAGATGGATAGCCATAGAAATCAAATAAATAATAGCAAAATAACAACTTTCTTATTGTGGCCATAATAACTTTTAACTTGATTGCTTGCATTCTATAAAGCAGACATGTCAAACACAAGGCCCGGGGGCCAGATGCAACCCACGAAGTGGTTTCATGTGGCCCGCAAAGCCATCCTGGAAACAGTGAGGGAACGGCCCCCGCTGCCCTGGTCCTGGCCAGCTGGGAGCCAATGTACAATTTTGTGGTGGCCATCTATGCTGAAACGTATTCAGTCTTAACTCCACAAGGTCGTCTGGAAACAGCTTGGTGCCTCAGGTGCTCGAGGGCCAAGCTGGCTGTTTGCCACCATCCAACCCCCCACACATGGCCTGAGAGGAACAGTGAGGCTCCTCCAGTGGACCATGCCTTAGCACTTGCCCTGGTCCCACCCCTTCTGCCAGAGACCCTCAGATCTGTCCCACTCCTGCCCAGGCCCCCACTGGCACCCTTGACGCAAATGATGTAGAGCTGGCCACACCCAGCCAGTAGGCCACACCGACTCTATCCATGCCCACCCAGTAGGCTGCACTCACCCTGGCCACACCCACCCAGCCCCCCGAGGGCAACCACAATGCTGATGTGGCCCTCAATGAAATTGAGTTTGACACCCCTGCTATAAAGACTGAAGACAGAATACATGGACAGTGATGAAGCTGAAATCAAGAAATTAAAACACTTCCTTTCCTTCTTTATCACTTAATAGCCATTATTTAAATTATTTATACAAAAAACCTAGGGATTTGTTCTTCCCATAAAACATTTTCTTAATCAAGAGAGAGAGAGTGAGAGAGAGAGAGAGAGAGAGAGAGAGAGAGAGAGAGAGAGAGAGAGAGAGAGAGAGAGAGAGAGATATTCAGAGTCAAATATTAGTATTTGTGCAGTTATTTCTTAGAAATTCAGCATAGAAATACCTTGTTTATTTACTAAGTCTACTGGATTTGAAAATTTTATCAAATTAAGTTAAAAATAAAAATGTGATTTTGGATATGAATTTCTAATGGAAGAATCGTGCTAATATACTTGGAAAAGCATTGCCATTATAGATAATCCTATTGTACTTGATGAAGTCAGTAGTCCAATTAGCCAGTTACAATTTATTTTGATTGACAATGCGCCATCAAGTAATTTTCAACTCCTAGTGACCACATACATAGATGTCCTCCATGAATAATTTATTTAGCAATATCTAAAAGCCTTTATTAAAAAGTTGTAAATGGTTCAGAATTGTTTGGTCCAGAAAGTTAAGCAATGAAAAACTTAGTGTACTCTGGAATTACATAGACTACACTAGAAATGTACTGATAAGATTGCAAGAATGTACCATTCAGACATTCCTGATCTGAAAAGCAGCTTAGGAACATTCCATTTTTTTAGATGCCATCTTTTGACATTTGCAGAAAAATTATTAATATCAAATAATCGTTAATGTTCTCTGAAAGCTACATGCAACTACAATAAACTCTTTCTTGCCACAGGTACAATACTTGGTGCTGGATATGATATGTTCATGGTCTATGTACCACTCTTCCACTTAATGTGATGTTTTAAAACTTAAGTTGTATATATGTTTCTGTTGTGTGTATTCAGCAAGCTAATGAAATATTTGTTCTGTCCTGTTTATTATACTGTGCAGCTTAGGAGATGGTTGCAACTTTCCAACACGCCTGGTGATTATGGATCCCGAGCAGCTCGCTGTCTCAAGCCAAAATGAAACTGGTAAAAGGTGTGTGCAATGCTTTCTACATAGGTACACAGAAGTCTGCTGTTGCACGCACAGGTGACAATTTTTATCTCATCAGCAAATAGTTTCAAACCTAGTTGCAATGAGAATATGTAAGAGACTTAATGCATAGTGTAACATATGTGAAGAAGCCTGGCATGGAACTCTCAGTTTGCTTTCCCAGCATCATCCCTTTGTCTGAAACAGCATATTGGACTGATTGTGAAGTTTCTTATTCTACAGCAGAGAGAGAAATTCTGATGTGGGAATCCTACTCTCTTCAGACACAGCTAATAAGGATTGTGATATGGATTTCTGTGGAGGGAAATCACTCTCTCACAATGATTTGGTCATAGAAACAAAGTCAGAGTTGGTAAGAATACAGGATAGATATGTTAGATTCTGTACAGGTTGCAGATATTGATGGGCCACTCCATAGATACGTCTGCCTTTTTTCTGAAAATGCCTGGGCAGGCTAAGTGCTCAGGAAGTAGACTTCGAGCTTATTCTGCCTGAAGATATGTGCTAAAGGAAGCTTTACAGGCCAGTTGGGCTGTCTACGGAAACTAAGAGATTGAAATCTGTTCCTCCTCTTCAGCCATCTGGGATAGGGCAGAAAAAAAGAGAAGATTGCCACCTGGCACCAATGCAAAACCAAATTCATCTGAGTCATGAAGTTCAAGTCTTGGTGCAGACTGATGATGTCTGACTGGATTGTGCATAATTCTCTTTTGGCAAACAATGTGTGGTTATCAGCCCTTTAAGGTAGATTAGACTAGGAAACCAAAGTAATAAATGTTAATACTACTTTTATTGTAAAATTACTGTAACAGAATCATGCAAGTCTGACTATACTCCCTCCCTCCCCCTTTCCTTTATCTATTTGATATTTGTCAGATATTACTAGTATTGAGAACACCATATTCCAAAACAGGTATTCCAAACAAGGCTTTTAAATTTCTGGTTGCAGTAAAGAGGTCTGTTTTATAAATCTTTTGTCATGTGGATAGATTGAGAAAGGATCATTACTGCCTGATTCTAAAGCTAAGGCAGGGGTAGGCAACCTTGGCTCTTTTATGACTTGTGGACTTCAACTCCCAGAATTCCTGAGCCAGCCATGCTGAGGGGAAAGGGATAGGTTTCCATGCTTAGCCATGCTGGCTCAGGAATTCTGGGAGTTGAAGTCCATGAGGGCTAAGGAGAGGGCTGGCATTTGTCTGTGTACGATGCTTGATTATTATCCCTGTCAAGGTCTGCCTCTAAGAAAGCCAGGACTTGGACAGTGGAAATGGATAATAAAAACTCCCTTTTTTTCTAACCCATCTGTAAAAGGATTGTCACAGCAACATATGTGCGAATAGTGAAAACTGGGGGTGTCTAGTTGTAAGTGAAGATGTTCAAAGCTGCAGCCTGACTGGATGTTCATGACTGGGTAATGAAAAGTAGCTAGAGTTTTAAGATGGAATATTACCTGAGGAAATCACTATAGAAGCTTGAAAAGTGTCATTCCATTGAGAGGCCAGCAATTCAAGAACTGTAGCAGCACTTATCACACCTCCTCGGGGAATTGTGGAAGAAAACTGAGGGTATTTGTTGTTACGGGTTGGTGGCTTAACTCCCCTTGCCCTTGTGTGCCAGAGGTCCTCAGAGAAATCTATCACTGATTTTTTTTGGCTATGCAAAAGGTTCCCAAGAAGGTATCCAAAAAGCAAAAGAAAGGAAAAGTAGGTTTAAAAAAGTAAAAATGAGCAAAAAAATCTTATGGTTTTTGAGATGGATGGAAGAGCTTGTGTAGTTATGCATGTTCTCCAAAACAAGAACTTCAAAATAGCCATCTCCTACAACAGGAACCAGTCCTCTCGTCCCTGCCTCTACCATGGGGAAATAGGATTATCTTTTATCTCAATCTAATGACACCATTTCAGCAGTAAAGAGAAACTGCTGTTGATCCTCCATTTTCCCAGAATGCAGATGCTGTTTATCATTGGCTGGGCCAGTGCTACAGAACAGTCTCCAAAGGATCAGAAGTGACCCTTCCCCCACTTCCAGTTGATAGCTATCTGCAAGATATTAAAAATAGAAGTAGGCCAAAGTGCGTATGTTTAACGGTATGTGCAAATGGCCTTGGGAGGCAGAGGGAAGAGCCACAGCCAGGGGAATGGTCAGACAAGAGGCAGCTAAGCCCTCAGAAGGAATGTGGGTGTGGTAAATGTCTTAGAAGGAACACTCCCTAGTTTCTTGGGTTGTAAATACAGGGGGGGGATGTACTTTCAAACTTGCAAGATCTTATTAATGTAATCTTACAATAAAATAGAATTAATCTATCTGGTTACATTTCTGGACTAGGCTGACATTATATGGGATATCTCAATTAATTTTGTTCTATTGTTTGTATTCCTTTTTTATTTTTTTAGCTTTATTTTTAGCTTTATTATAATTGTACATTAAATTTCTTGCTGATTGGCAGATTAAATAAATAAATAAATGGGGGTGTACTGGAAACTCTTATTCAGTCAAATTGTTTTAACTGAAAATATGTAGAAAATCCTTTGGACTACTTTTCCTCGACTTCGTATTTCATTGTTCTCTGAAGTTTACTGAGCCCTAGATTGGATTCTTGCCACCTGTTTTTGATGTGTAAGTGGAGAAATTAGAAACTAAAAGGTTTCTAGCTGCTTTATTTCAGAGTTTGAAAGTAGCATTTTTAAGCCATTTATTTATTTATTTATTTGATTTGTATGCCGCTTCTCTCCGGAGACTCGGAGCGGCTCACAACATATACAAAACATCAAAATATTAAAAATAGATACTCAACACACATACAACTTTCGAACAACAACCCACAATCATCCCCAGGCCTGCCGGCAAAGATAAGTTTTAAGGTTCTTTCGGAAGGCCGGGAGAGTGGGAGAAACGCGGACTTCAAGGGGCAGTTGGTTCCAGAGGGTGGGCGCCACAACAGAGAAGGCCCTCCCCCTAGGACCCGCCAAACGACATTGTTTCGCTGACGGGACCCGGAGGAGGCCGACCCTGTGCGCTCTCACCGGTCGTAGGGAAGTATGTGGCAGAAGACACATACTTAAATAAAGATATTTATTTAGTCCAATAAATATCCAAATTTTAAAAATCCCTGACAGGTAGCCTCTGAACACCTTTAGCTATTTGCTGGAGGAACAATTTCCAAGATTGCTTTTAACATAAGTTAGTAATCCTGCTTGGCAAAATAAAGTAAGGTGTCTGGGTATTATATTTATGATCATTTTAAAAAAATCAAATTTTGCTTGTGGGGCTTTCTTATAAATTTAGAGTTGTCTTTCTTTAGATTAAACATGAATGTTATACAGTAGTTACGGCTACAAATCTGAGCTTTGAAAATCTGATTATATGACAGCAGTGACTCTTAAAAAAGAAAAATCTAAAATCATTCAAGTTTTGCAGCCCAGACCTGTTGGATTATAGGAGTACATAATTAGAAGCAACAGAATGAAATTTTAAACATATTTCATGAGGAGTTGCAAGAGTGAACTTTTGTGGGAATCCATTCTCTCTAAAAAAAATTTATTTTTCAGCTCTTCTACTAGTCAGCCATTTCCTACTAGGCCACTCAGTGAATCTCAAAATCGATTGCTCGCCGGTGATAACCAGTGGGTAGAGGTCAGTTCAGAAGATGAAGCTGTTAAATCAGGTATGCATAATTAAGGTAGCTTGTTACAGGGCAGGATTTCACAATTCCTTTATTTTTCTAAATCTATTTTTATTTTATTCAAAAAAAGTTAAAATACAAAGTACCCCAAAAAAAATTTAAAAAAGAAAACAAGACATTAAAAAGAAAAATGTGCATTAAAAAGACTAACACATATACACATAATATCCTTCCTAGTTGAATACTCATTAATATATTACAATTATATTAGTTTCCCACCCCTTTTGAAATAGGCCCAAAGAATTTTAAACTACTAATTCTATTTACAAGTTGTTAACCTGTCATCTGTATGCAATATTAATAACACAATATTTAACAGGAAGAACGGTAATAATAAAAAAAGACAAAATTCCAAAACCCCTGTTAATGAACTGTTATTGTAATCAACTCGTAAAAAATTTACTATGGCTTCTTAACTATCCCAAATCATTCCAAAAATTAACCGATTGATCCAATCTTAATACCATCTCTTATCAATTTTGTCTGCTTAAATACAATAAGTCCAATCTCTAAAGCCAGCTTGTCTTCCCAAAAATGTTCAGATGAAATGGCTCCTTAGTTAAATGTGATAAATACATTTCCCAAGCTCCTTCACTCCACTTAAAAAAAGACCAATTTACAAGTTATCCACCCAGACCGTTTTCTACTGTTATATAAAAATGCAGGCTTGAACTTCATGGGCATATGGAGTCAACTCTGTTATTTCTAATTCTGAATTCATACTTCTTCCCAGCAAATCTCCTACTTTGAAATCATATTCCTTTTGTGGGTTTAATTTATTTACAGTCACTTACCTCTGGATGTTTTCCACTGCCATTATGAGTTCAAACTTTTTAAAAAAAGCTTTCCGCTAAGAATTGCATGTTGCCAAGCAGTCTTTTCTCAAGTGTCACCCTCCTTTCCTTGTCTATAATCCAATTCAATGTTGTTCAATGTGGTAGGAAAGAGTTATTCAGACCAGAACAAGAAAAAGACAAAAGAACAGAATATTAAAAAAGATTAAGAAAAATAAACTCCAAACTTCATAAAAAACAAAATCCCTGTAGTGAACGTCCAATAAAAATGTAAATCAAGTAAAAACATTTTCACTATGCAAAGAAAGGCCATGTTTCCTTATGGAAAAGCTGAAGTTAATGAAAACAGCCAAATAGATCAAAGGAAAAAAACAAAGAAGAGATAAAATCCAGCAGGGGGTTGAAATAAATCAGCATTCAGCAAGCCAGGGAACTGCAATCTTCAAGATTCCCCCCTCTTAGCCATCCAAAAGCCATTTTGGGTCATTCCTAAGTGCCCCCATTTAAATCCAGGGACCAACACTGCCAAAGAACCTGCTTTGGCAACAAAAACTGAAGATCATCAGCAGGAGAGAAAACTCTTCCTATTGGACAGCAGCCATCTGGGAGAAGGATTTCACAATTCCTATTGATGACAAATATCTGTAGAGGATCTATCAAATTTATATGGCTGCCCATCTCATAAAAAATTCTCAGAAGCATACTACAATTAAAACAATAAATACATAAAAACAGTCATTATTTAAAATATAAACAGCCACTATTAAAATAATTAAAACACCTGGCATAGGAGACAGTGATTATCAACAAAGAAAGCACAACTAAGTAGTAATTGTGTCCTACTTTGTTTCATATGTGTAAAACCTCTAAAACAGACTCATCTTTTTCATTTTCAGGTGTAAAAAAACATATTATAGTTTCATTGGAGAGTTGATCTTATCTCAGTATCCATTTCTTTCAGAGAAGGAGAAATGGTAAGGAAATATATTCTCAGAAAAGTCAATAATATGACTGATTCCAAAATCTTTTATGTAAACAGGAAAGTAAACATGGACCACACCATATAGGCTGACCTTGAGTAGCACTTAATAATAAAATGTTTTCTGCTTACTTTGCATATTTTTATGTTAGCTTATTTTTAAAACTATAACCCACAAGGTTACCATATTAAGCATTAATTGAATTTGAGCTGCTTCCAAATTTAGCAGTTTTTAATTCTGTTCTTCAAAAGAAATGAATGTAAGTGTATGAAATAAGGCCAAATGCTGCTTTAAATCCACGTTTGTCTGAAATACAGAAAAAATATTTCCAGTATTGATACTAAACATCTCATGGTGGATCTTTTCCCAAAACATAGACAGATTTCATCAAGTTGCAGGTTAAATTCAAAAGACAGATAAAAAAAACTCCAGAGAAAATGGAAGATTTGCAAAGCATTGACAGAGTAGAAACCTCTTCTGTATAAAAAATAGTAATAATTTCTAAAACAACTGTTAGTTTGGCAAGAAAAAGCTGATTCAGCAAAGCAAGTGGCAGTCCAGGTTTCATAAGTGCTTTAGTATTTTTTCTGGAAAGTTTTTCTTATATTCAGCAATTTATAGCAGAGAAATCAGTTTTCGATGCAGAATTAGCCATGTTTTTACTTGCTTTTACTTATCTTTATTCAATACAATACTTCTACGGTTTGTTTTCCAAATAGATTTCTACAATACATTTGTGCTTGGATGTTATTTTTTTAAGGAAGACACCAATAAATCAATGGAACGATTCCAGCATGTTAACAAGATACGGAGAACGAGCTTGTTGATGGTATCCAGTGGATGCTTATAAGCACTTCCAGTGCAGAAAGTCTGATGCCTTAAGATTCGTGATGTGCATTTTTGCAACATGGACATAAGCTGTTACAAGGGCCAAATTCTCAAAATGCCCTGCAAAAGTCCGCAAGACTTAAGAAGTGCAGAAACTATGCATTCCAGCTGCACTGTGGTAGTGACTGATTCTGCAAACTTCATGTGTGAAGCAATGCCATGCTGGTGTCATTATTTTCATTAACAGTTCTGTGGGGTAGGAAAGGGTAGTAATGTAGTTTACTATAGCATTTCACCATTAAAATTCCACAATATATGTGGCTCAATCATCATCCGGTGGGCTATTGGTATTTGGTACTTTTTGTTCCCCCCCCCCATAACCATCATGAGTTAACCAGTAGTAATGGTAGAGGTGTTGTGAAGCAGCCAATCGAAAACTATGACTTTCTAACTTTCTCTGATAATTAAAGTCCTTTTCTTTCAGACTTGATTTGTTGCAATACAGTATTAAAGAAGCAAGGTTTTCTTCTCGGCTCACTAGCAATCTGAAGCACTAATTGAGAAAATGATTTTCCTGAGCAATTTTTGTCATTATTTTTAAGAAATCTAACATTTTAAATTCTTGAAACATGGAAAATTGATGTTCTCCCTCCCCATTTTAGAATATTTAATAATTGTGAATTTTATCTGTAAGCATTTTTGCCCGCTATCCCCAATATACATATTCTTCCTGAAGTCTGCAGGTTATTCAGCCGTGAACAGAAATCATTCTTTTTCTTTCTGTTCTTGCTTTTTTTAAATAGAAAATAAGCCGGTATGAACGTGTTGTTGTGGGATTGGATTTCATAACTCTCTGTACTAGGAACATTGAGTGAACTAGGGAAGGAACTGGGGAAAGGGGACCTTGTTCCCAGCCATCTGCTTCCATTGTTCAAATTCCCCATCTTTTCTATTTCTCTCTGATCCTGGATCCAGTCCTATCTTTTAACAATAAGTATTGATGTATAATTTCAGTACAACAGTAAATGCTTATCTTAATCTGTTAGAAGGTAGCAAGACATTTGATGCTTGACTCTGACAAAAACTGTATGCATGCATTTCCTTTCCCACAAATCATCAATCCTCCAAGCAATGTTCTGATTATTATGACCCTTAACAATGTTGGCAGATTTAGATGTTCAGCTTCTGCAATTCTGGGAGCCGGTGGTGTCCACATATTAAAGTTGCTAAGGTTGAGAAAGGTTTTGAAGAGGTCATAAATCTCTCTCTCTCTCTGTCTCTCTATTAAATCTATTACCATCGGTTGTATATCAACTGTTCTACATTTCCTATTTCAATCCATAAAACAATTTGTACAAGTGATATATTTTAAAAAACTGATTTTGAGTATTTTAAACAACAGGAACTAGAATAAAATGCAAAATATATGCATATTTGGCTTTTCCAAATTAATTTCTAAAATGAGAATAAAATACACTGTGCAGCTTTTGTGACTCAGTGCTTCATCCTATCTTTACAGCTCAAGTTAGGCTCAAGTTCTCATTGCCCTCTTGGTCAAATCATGTGGTTCACTGCTATGAAGTAGTACTATCTAGTACAGTGATGGCGAACCTTTTAGAGACCAAGTGCCCAAACTGCAACCCAAAACCCACTTACGCATCGTCGGGTGCCAGGTGGGTGTGGCCCATTGGGTGGGCGTGGCTACGGTGGTAAGGGCAGACTGGGTGGGACTAAAAAGTTAAATCAATCAATTCCAATTTTGTGAGTTTTTTTTTTCCCTGTGAGAAATTGATTGATCGAACTTTTTTTGTGTGTGTGTACACGGCGGCGGAGGCCTAAAGCGAAAAGGTTTTATAAAACCCAGCTGAAGGTCTAGGACTGGGGCGACGGCCCGCGTGCCCACAGAGAGGGCTCTGAGTGCCGCCTCTGGCACCCGTGCAATAGGTTCGCCACCACTGCACTAGTACATCTAGATATAGGGAGGAGAAAATAAAAGGAAGTCAGACTGTTAAGAGCACAGTACAAATTCTGCAAATCAACTACAAGCTACAGCAAATACATTATCCCTTAAATTATTTGGTACATAAGAAAGATCAGTTATTGCAAGCTAATTGTAATGATATGGGAAGGCTCTTGGGAGAGGGGAAGAGCCACAGCTGGGGGAACAGTTGGATAAACAGCAATTTAGACCATGGAAGCAGTGTGGATGTGGCAGTCTCAGAAGGGACCCTCTGTAGTTTCTTGGACCTTAAAGATGACAAGGGAGAAATATATTTTGCAAGCCTAATGTCATCCTTATGACCTTATGAGGTTTACATTTAGCTCATCTGGGTGTGCTTCCTTCCTGGACTATCTTGCAATGCTGACATCAATCTTGCAGCTCTAAAAATGTATATCTCTGCTGTTGCCTTTTTCCTCCAGGAAACTAGGAAGGAGGGTCCCTTCTGAGATATTTGCCATACTCACATTGCTCCCCTAGGCTAAGCTGGCTTTTGTCCAACCATTTTCCTGGCTGTGGCTCTTCCCATCTCCCAAAGTCATTCCCATGTAGCATTACACCAATAACTGGACTACAGCAAAAGTTTTCTTAAAAGATAAGTAAAAATTCAAATGCATCAGTGAAAATGGATAACAGGGTTGTCTTAGTAAAGTATATAAATATATATGCACTTATTTGTTTGGCATTTGATTTCTAGTAATAATTAGGAGTAAATATTATTGCAATCATTAGGCCACTGAAAAAATTCCAACAGTGATTAGTGAAATCAACTATATGTTGGGTCAGAAACAAAAGTGTTTATAATACTGAACTGTAACTAACAGGTAGAATATCTTATTAAATTATACCAAAGAGTATGATATTTCATGCTGATTATATTGGAAGATGTGTAGATTTTATTTAAGTGCTTTATCAAAGCATTTTGCTAATTAACGTATAATGGTATAATTGGAAACATTTTATGTACATTCATTTTGGAGAATTATAGCTTGCATATTGTAAGCATAGATTCTTGGTTGCCTTAGGAA
This sequence comes from Bothrops alternatus, assembly GCA_034064705.1. Classification (NCBI taxonomy): domain Eukaryota; kingdom Metazoa; phylum Chordata; class Lepidosauria; order Squamata; family Viperidae; genus Bothrops; species Bothrops alternatus. Next base: position 1,354,944 of record JARGCV010000166.1, read on the forward strand.
GTCCCTTCCCAATTATTGTTTAAGTTTAGTTCTACAAACATAAGACTTGATTTACTGGCTGCTATTATAAATTAGATTTTATGCTGCAGTTTTAAATAAGACAAGTATTTTCTAGTAATTACGATTTCTTATTCCAAGGAATTGTAATTAATAGAAAAGGCTTAAAACAGCACTTGATTAAACAGATCTCTGGCATCTTGTGTTGGAGAAATGTCATAGCGGTCGTTTTTGTAATTTTCTATTAATATAGCGACATGGTCCAAGCAATGTAAATGACACTATTTACAATATACAATTTCATTTAGATCATAGCTACCAAAAATGTATCTTATACACCTGTATTATAAAAGCAGGTTTAGTCTTAAAATCCAATGTGTATTTTCCAGATTATACTTGAAAATTGTAATAGAATGAGACTGTCCATGTTTACAAAATAAATGACTGAAAATGTCTTTTGGAAGATTGAATAGCAATTAATGGCTCATACTTTGATCATATGTTGAGATAGCATTTTTGTTTCCTGGTACCAAAGAACTGATAAGCTATTAGACATCTTACATTCTACTGCAATCCTAATAACTCCCAGGATTCTTAAATTAATGAAGAAAGTTTCAGAAAGTGGTTTAAGGATTGTGGTCTTTTACTTTAATCCTAAATGTATTTACTTGGAAGTTCTACTTATTTTGTGAACGAACTACTATATGGCTCAAGATTGCACATTATAGGGTATTATGGACGTGCTATCCACTATGTCATTTCCACCCAGTGTAAATTAATGGCCATAAGAATGGCATTCATAGTTTGGCTAAAATTGCCACAACCTGTGTTATATACCAGTGGGTACATCAGATATATTGCACTGTTATTATGACAAAGTGTATGCAGATATTTTACTTATAGATCTCTCTGTTGTAGTAATAGGCCTGCAACTATTCAAATCTAAAATGGTATGAGGATACTTAGAGGATACATAATGTGAATGATGCAGCTGTTCTTTATGTTGCAGATAGTATTCCTATGCACAGAAAAAGCATATTGCCACTAATAATTTAATAAAGACTTTTTAAATGGGCTTTTATAAATGAACTATGTAAGAGAGATCACTTTGCCTGAAATTTTCTTATTTTTAACTGCACCTTGTAATATCTTCACGTATATTTTCCACCAGTGTAATTAATTTTCAATCATGTTTGACTTTTGTATATCAAAGTAGAGATCATGTCTTAATTATAACTGTTTTTAAAAAGCATAATCTTTAAGCCCTTCTTTGCCAAATTGAGGATACATTAATGTGTTATGACATAATGAATGCATAAGAAAATAAATAACTTGGGAACAGGCTTTCTGCTATATTTTGATTTGTTATTTATTTTGTATTATCATAAATGAGTAGGGACATAAAAAAGAGGAAAGGCATTAAAATGCATTTAGCCTCTATTGAAATGGAAAATGTCTCAAGTCATTTTATGCACTGTCTGGGGATTCTTAAAAGCAAATCTCTTCCACTTCTTAATTCAATTAAGACAATACTCATTAATTGATGATTAAAATGTTAAAATTATTTGGTGTCTTCTCTGTTCTTTTCTATTCCTAACACATTTCAAGGGCAACCTTAACATACTCTAAATAAGATGTTAACTGAGCCTGTACCACTGGCAACTATCTATACTTGCTTGAGCCATCCATTAAAAACTCTTTCAATTGGGCGACTATCCTAAATCAAAATTTCTTCCAAACCGCAAGCTTGATTTTATACCAATGGTTCTTCACTCCACGCCCTCTTTAAATACCTTTTTGTGGCCACAGACCCTCAAGATTTAAGTTAAATAGTAACATTTCTTGAAGCCTTCACAGATCCTCTGTGATAACATCACAGATTGAGAACCATTGCTATATACTGTAAAATGGATGAAGTGGGAATGTTCTCTTTGCTGAGAACATATTAAAGTTTTTGTGGGGTTTGCCTCTGAATGCAAAGGTAGATACATGGTTTATTTTCCAGGGGATAGAGGGATGGGAAATAGTAGGAGGTAAAGCGAGCTCTGGGATTTCTAAAAAAAAATCAAATAGGTAGGTAAAACATAAGGGTGGGTTAATGCATCACTAATATTTTTCTTACGAAAAAGAGCTCAAATCCTTTTTATAACAATAGTACTAAACTCTGAAAGGAAAAAAAGCATGCATAATTTAGTAGAAAAGCTTATGTATTTATGAAGCCAATAGCTGATTGAAAATGAGAATATATTTATTGACTTTGTGGCATTGTTTCACATTGTCCCCAAAAGCAAGCCCACTGAATCCATAAATCCATTAGAATGGCAAAGGACACATATCAGGAATCTGCCCATCTCTTGGACACGTTAAGGTGTTTCAGATGTTCTGAAGCATACTTGTGTTCAGGAAACTTTGCTTTCTGTTCAGCTATTTTTTGCTGCTTTAATGCAAATACGTTTTCTTCATCGTGGCGATACTCCTGCTCTTTTGTCATATATGAACAACTTAGCCAATATTCATTTTCAGCTTCAATTTCAAGTCTCCTAATCATATTTGCCTTCATTAAAGGACTAATGAATCTTGGCCGTCTGTGTTTACCAATCCATTGTTTTCCAGGAATTCTGTTTCGAAATAGTACTCGAGTAAGAAACATCCCTGTAAAAAGAAATACGAAATGTTAACTATTTGAAATATTAAGTGGGTGAACATTCTAAGTCAATGTATTTGACTTACATTAGCTAAGAGCAGAATTAATTTTTATAAGTTCCATTTAAGTAATTTGTGCCCTCAACTTGGAGAATTCCAGATCATTTACAGAAATTAAGAATATCATAATACAAATCCCTAATAATGTATTAGATTAATATAGGCATTGGTGGTTCCATAGCTCACCTCCAAAGGTCTTTTGAAATATCAAGCTTTTTGCTAGATTCTGGAAGGACATAAAACAAATGAAATATTTTCATTTTTTTTCAAGAGAGTAAAAAGACAAGGGAGAAATCAAAAGCGCATTTTTTCGAGTTTTTTTAATGAACCATTATATCTATGTATCAATACTCAATCTAAAGGACTCCTTGAAAGAAAGGAAAACTAGATCAAATGCTTTCATGAAATTAATAGTAGTAGGGATGGCATCTTAAAAGAAATTTGCACACTAATGCTAATTGGGATACTGGTGTGAAAAATACAAGTATTTTAATTATTCAGATTAATATTTTGCAATTTGCATTGGAATAAATACCACTGGAATTACAGTATACAGATTAGGTGAAACCTGGCTCAATAGCAGTAACCATGAGAGGGATCTTGGAGTCCTAGTGGACAATCACTTAAATATGAGCTAGTAATATGCTGCAGCAGCCTAAAAAGCCAGTGCAATCCTAGGCTGCATTAACGGATAGAATCAAGATCATGTAAACAGGGATCTTCAAACTTGGCCCTTTTATGACTTGTGGACTTCAACTCCCAGAATTCCTCAGCCAGCATGGGAGTTGAAGTCCACAAGTCATAAAAGGGCCAAGTTTGAAGACCCCCGGTGTAAGGTATTAGTACTGCTTTTATAAAGCCATCATTAAGACACACCTGGAATACTTTCAGTCACATTATAAAAAAGTTGAGACTTTGGAAAGAGCGCAGAGAAGAGCAACAAAGATGATTAGAGGCCTGGGGGGGCTAAAACATACGAAGAACAGTTGCAGGAATTGGGTACGGCTAGTCTAGTGAAAAGGATGAGGAGTGACATAATAGCAGTGTTCCAATATCTAAGGGGCTGCTACAGAGAAGAGTGAAGGGGTTCAACCTATTTTCCAAAGCACCTGAAGGCAAGACAAGAAGCAATGGATGGAAATTAATCAAGGAGAGAAGCAACCTAGATTAGAACCAAGGAAAAATTTCCTGATACTGAAAAGAATTAACCAGTGAAATGGCTTGCAGTTAGAAGTTGTGGGTGCTCCATCACTGGAGGCTTTTAAAAGAGACTGGACTTGATATAGAATATGGGGCCTCCTGCTTGAGCAGGGGGTTGGACTAGAAGACCTCCAAGGTTCCTTCCAACTCTGTGAAGGAAGTCAAAGCCCCAGAGAAGGAAATATTAAAAGGGCAGAAAAATACATTTCCTCAAAAGGATTTTTAAAAGCAGAAACCAACCCTGGCCCCAAATCTCTCTGTCCCAAGCAGGAGCCAGCCCTATACAAATGCAAATGTAAAACCATCAGAAAGTTGGAGCCAGAAACTCAAGAAGACAAAGAGACCTAAAATTTGCATACCCCACCCAAACTCTAGGAGCCATTAGCCAGGGAAGCAGGATATGACTTCCGGGGCATAATAGGATTAAACCATAGATACCAAGGCCCAGAAAAACACAGACTCGGTTCAAAGTTCATGCCACAGGAACAGGAAACTATTCCAAACAAAAGGCTTTCAGAGGGTATAAAAACCTACTCCACATGTGCCCAGCCCTTGATTTATCTCCTCCTTCCGGCCAGAACCATCTTTCAGTCTGGCTCTTCAATAAACTGTAACCTTCTTCCCAAAGTAGTCACCACGTTGTTTATTTACCCCCGGCTTGGATGAACCAGGATGAAGACTTTCTTCCCACATCTGTTAAAGGCTCTGCCTCCCCACTCTAGTGGGGAAACCAAAGTAAAATCAGGTATAAATAGAACTCATGCTGCAGTGGCAAATTCTGGCTGGGGAATTCTGAGAGTTGAACTTCACCTATCTTTTAAGTAGCGAAGGTTGGGGAGAACTGCTTTAGTCCCCTCCCAAGTTGAACTGGGCTGGCGTTGAAGACCACCTGAAAGCTTTTGCAGAAAACACCCGCTACTCTCGCAGCGGTATGGCCGGCTGCGACCTCAATCGGCGAGGCACCCACAATGATTCTTACTACTGACATGCAGGATCGCCCTCGTCTAACGAGGCAATGGGCCGCCGCAGGTTCCTTTGCCGCCTCAAGGTCACTACCCGGCCTTCCAAACTCACCGGGCCTCGATGCGTCCTTTCCACCACCAGCGATCCGGGTCGAGCCAAATGGCGCTCCGAAGGCGGCTGCGCTGAACGGACCTCAAGTCTCGCCTCTCGCGAGAGCACTGAATCAGAGGGCGGGTCATAAAAAAGGCAGGTAAATGCGGACTGACCAATTGACGCCTGGCTACGTCACGGGGTTTCAATAAGAAGGCCAATCGGCTGCCGCCGTCCCGGGAAATTCAAAACGCCGCGAAGGGAAAGAAGTGGCCAGCTGTGGCCTGAGGCGGGCGGGCGGGCGAGCGAGTGGGGCGTGTGGTGATCGCAGTCTTGGCGAGATAGGAAGGCGTGTTTGTCCCGCATTTCGGCGGCTTCTGCGAATGATCGGCGGTATTCAGGGAAGGCTTAGACGGGGAGGCGAGAGCTTTTCAAACCTCCCGAAAACGGATTTCCTGCAGTCCTTGTTAAACGCTCCTCTTGTCTCCTGAAGGAAGAATGGAGTCTTTAGATAGACTTGAATATTGAAGGGCACCATGGATTAATTGCCAGCGAGATTTGATAAATATTTTCTTCCCCAGAACAGGTACAGTACTTGTGCATGTGCTAAAAATTGGGATGGTTGAAATTGTGCCAATGTTCAATGTGCAGATGGAGAAAGGCAGTGTCTGGAGATGTGCACAGTACCGTTTCGTTTTCTGTTACGGTTGTAATGTTTGTTTAATTCAGTTTAGACACCAAGTAATTCCAGGCCATTTGCAAATAATGACATAAATGCTCATACAAACGAAACCAAGGTGGGATCAATATACAGACAAAAAAACAAGAGACACACCCAAAAGAGCCCAATGCCTGGGAGAACAATGAGGTCTTGAAGGCTTTATGGAACACCAGGGTAGGAGTGACATGGATTTCAGGGGGATTTCATTCCAGAGGACAGGCACCCTGACATAGAACAGAGGTCCCCAACCTTTGGGGCACCAGGGACCAGTGCCATGGAGAAAGGTTTTTCTGCGGACCAGGGGGGGGTGTGTGGTTTTGAATGCTGCCTGCATCCCGAGGATGGAGCTTTGGTTGTTTGTGCAGCCCGCTTGCTGGCATGCTGCAGACCAATGCCAGTCCACAGACCAGGGGTTGGGGACCCCTGACATAGAAGCGACACTTTTGGGATTCTTATAGATGACACTGTTTAATCAAAGGAACCCAGAGCTCTCCAGCTTTGCTGGCACATATTGGCCAGGCAGAAACCACAGGAAACAGGTGATCCTTCAAATATCCTAACTTGATACGAGGTAAGACTTTATGGGCAATAACCTTCATCCTGAATTGCATCCAGACGCCAACTGGCAACCAGTACATTTCACTGCCTGCACTGCTATATTCTAAACCAGGTAAAGCTGAGTGATTTTTCAAGGGCAGCCCTATGTAGAGCACATCGCGGCAGTCAAGCCTAATAGTGTTGCTTTGTGGGAGAGCCCTTTAATTTTTTCTGAAGACATAGTGATTTGTTTAAGGCAGGGGTGTCCAACTCGCAACATCACATGATATTTGCGACATATGGTGACTTTTTTTCCATTGCCGGCAATGGGGTGGCCGTAGTTTTGGCATGACAGGTCCAGCCCATGGGCCGGCAGTTTGACACCCCTGGTTTAAGGCTGGGGAGGAAAGCAGCATTTCTCACATAGAAATGCAATATAGAGGGAAAATATCTAGAATTAGATAAATATATGTGCTACTAGATCAACCGTGCCCTTTTATATAAATATGCATGTATGGAAAGGCTGTTTCAACTATTTCTAAGCTATAATATATTTTTAGCAATCTTTTAATGTGTTCATTTAACATAAGTTGAAAAGCTGAAAACTTTCATGTTCTTCCTGAAATTCATCTTAGGAATGATCTATTAGCTTTTCTTCAGTATGGATGTAACAGGAACGTTCTTCAACAAACTGCGAACTTTGGCAGTCACTTTGGAGAAGCAGGCTGAGCAATTTAAGCAAATTTTACTCAAAGAAAATGAAGGTGAGAGTGCAGTAAATAATTGCTTTGCTTCAGAAAGCTTATGCTAAGACAAAACCAAACAACTTGATTTTGGCTTAAACAACACAGTATATAAATTTGGACACTGTCATTCTGCATTTGGGATATTAACTAAAACATTGTTGTGTTTCTGATTCAATTCAGTTCAGTTCAGAAGAATTATACATTTAATTGGTTCATTTCTGAAGCTCTGATGTTCCTAGGACTCCCAACCAATGACCATGCTATTTTCTGATATTACTAGAACATCTCATCTTTTAAATAACAAACATTGATGTACAGTGTTGTATATTATTTTTCTAAAGATTTTGGTTGTGATTATTTATTTTCAAATGTTCTGAAGAATTTGAAGATGATTCTTCAATGAGATATCTACATGAACTCTACTCTGAAGCCAGAACATTAAAGGTAGATATGGCCTGCTTCTCTTTATTCTCTTCACCTTTAAATTGTTTCTCTAGGACTTCATCATTTTTAAATGTGTTAAAGTCTGGTTTAGTGGAAGATCAGTATGTGTGAAAATTAGCTTCCCTGTGTTAGGTAGTATCCTATGATAGTATTTCATATTCCCTGAGATAGAAAACCTGATTTCTTCTATACCAGGGGTAGGCAACCTTGGCTCTTTTATGACTCATGGATTTCAACTCCCAGTATTCCTGAGTCAGCATACCTGATTCAGGAATTCTGGGAGTTGAAGTCCATGAATCATAAAAGAGCTGAGGTTGCCTACCCTTGTTCTATATCATGCCTCCTGAAACCTTCCATGGTAAATTCGTAATATTTCCAGAGAACCCACCAATCCTAAGATCTTCTATTAGGAGGTGATAGCCTTATTTAAAAACACGTTATTTTGGATAGCATGAAGTCATAATTAGACATGTTCTAAAATAAACTATGCTTTTATTAAAATGAAAAACATAGGAAAGGAATCTTGTTGCTGCTTCAATGTAATGAACAGCTTTTGTGCTAAACCTGACATGTAACTTGCTAACACACACACACACACACACACACACACAGGGAGACTATATTAATGTTTATTACTTTATAATGATCAGTTCTAACTCAAACAAAAACAAACCATAGGCTGATGCTGATAATATTCTACATACAAGTTCTTCAGAAAGAGATGCCACATACGACTTCATAAAGGCCACCAAAGTTCTGATGAAGAGAAATGCAACCAATCTTGGAAAAATAAGAGATCTGTTTCAGAAATATGGTTACAAGCCATTTATTGGCAAGAATGAAGGTAATTTTTTCCCCTAGAAAATTTGGTATTTTAATATACTGTACAATTTATGTGTGCATTACTAATATTAAAAAGAATAGACACCTCAGCTTGGCAATGCCTAATATTACACTTCATCTTTTATAACTTATTATTGCTGCTAGGTTTGGCACTGCTTAAGTCAAAAGTTTAAAAATTTCTATAATATACATATGTACTAAAAACTGTATGCCTCAATTTATTTTAAATTTTTGCCAATTTTCCTAAGATACAAAATTTACTGGCCTCTGTTCTGTAAAATAAGCTCATCTATACGTAGCTTCTAATTATTCCCATTGTATTTCCTTCCATGGCATGTGAGGATGCATGTTCATACTGGTATAACCCATAATTATTTAAACCAATTCTGATTAGCAAGATTTTCCATATCTCCACTGCATCTATAGGATGGGGATATGATGGAGCATTTGCAATAGTAGTAGTAGTAGTAGTAGTATGGAATTTTTTATTCTCTTGTAACTAAGTACAGGACATATATGGAATAATTGGTATAATGATATATGCAATCTGATACATCATAATATTAAACACGGAACCTCTAGATTAAAAGCTTTGTGATTACATTATATTGTAAATGAATTCGAAATAAGTATTTGTTTAAAAGTGATTTAAAATTTAATGATTTAAAAATGATCCTCCTAAAGTCTTTAAATATATACATTGCCAAGACATAATACACTTTGGCTTTAGAATTATTCATCTCTTATTTTTATATAGAGGTCATTATTGCTTATTCAAAAAAGCATAGTTAAAATGCTTGATTTAGTGGTGAAACCTTGGTTATAGAGCAAGCAATGGTAGTGATAAAAGGGTAAGATTTATACAGAAAATCCAAATTTGTGATGTATTTGTTGACTTTTGGTATGCCTTATCACCAGATTCATTGAGACAATTCTCTTCTTAAAGTAATAAAGGTTGAAGATGAAACCAACGCTGAATCTGCTGTATCTGGTGAAATAGAGCCAAAACCTCTTGATTTTCCTCAAAAATCATCTGGCTCTCATAGTCCTCTGGAAACTCCTCAGCTTTCAGATTTTGGGCTTTCAAAATATGCCCTTCCAAGTTCTTCAGACAAGTTACACATTCCACATAGCCAGAAGAAAGAAGTGAAAGTGGATAAATCTGAATATTTGTTACCTAAAATAGAATATTTCAAAATCCACGGGCATGATCTGTCTGTAAATGATGAAACCACAAATTTAATGGAAGACCAAACAATCTTCTTACTTAATAAAGCAAGAAAAAATAGGTAAGTAGTATCCCTGGAAATCACTACAAAAATATAACGATTATTTTTTTTCAGTAATTGTGTATTTTTATGTCTGAAGTAATAAGAGTAATATTTTTGATGTTATCTTCTTAGATGGATAAGTATATCATTTCTGCTGCCTCATCTCTGAAGATTCCAAGCAGCTTTCAAGTAATAATATAATATTGAAATATAAAGAGACAGTAGCATAAACAAGAAGGCCATGATGTATCTTGGTGCAGAATCATGCACTGAAATGTTCAAACATGTCCAAATAGCTTTCTGAAGAGCCATATTTTCATGGCTCTCCAAAACTAATGGGGAGGGATGGCCTCTGAGGTAGAATATCCCTGAAAAATTCAAGCATAGGATCTCTTTAAGCAGCACTCCCTACTATATCTCACACAATGAGCAAATTCAACTCAGAGAAGGCAGTCTTGTATATGTACAAGCCCTAAGCCAGTGTTTCTCAACCTTGACAATTTTAAGGCATGTGGACTTCAACTCCCAGAATTCCACAGCCAGCAATGCTGGCTGTGGAATTCTGGGAGTTGAAGTCCACATGCCTTAAAATTGTCAAGGTTGAGAAACACTGGCCTAAGCCATATTGGACTTTAAAGATAGTAATTAGCACCCTGAAGTGTACTTGAGAGCTAAGCAGTTTCAAAAACAGTACTGTAATATTACATGAGTGGACCAGAACAATTTGGGTCCTGCATGCTCAATCATCTTGCAATTTCCAAAATGTCTTCTATGGCAGCCCTAGGTTGATCAGTTACAGTAAACCAGCCATGAGGTAACAATAACAAAGCTGTTGTGATGTGAGCAAAGCTTTCTGTAGTAAAATTGACCATTATGTTGCACGGGGCTTCTTGGCCAAAGCTCCTTACCTGCTGTTCAAAGAAGAGCTGTAAGCCTGGAAAAAACCCCTAGCTTGCAAGCCATGACCTTGTAGGGAAGTATAAACCCACGGGGAATAAAATGAGCTGACTCTGAATATAGTTGGGAAAGGGTTGATATATTTGTTGCAAAGCATCGCAGGAGAAGACATCAGTTATAGTTGAACTCTACTTCTCTTGACGGTTGGTCATGCTGGTTGAAGCTGATAGCTCATAATGGCAAGAATTGTGTTCTTTAGGCTCTCAACAATTATGCTGCTGAATGTCAGTAGCAAGCTGCTGAAAATAGTATGGTGCAGTTTCCTATCATTTTGATGGAAAATGAGGAACCAGTAGTGTAATTCATAAGTTAGTATAAAGTATGATAACAAGGAGAGGGATTGGGAAATCCTTGTGCTGGTCACATGTGATTACCCCATCTAGTGAACATTAGCATCTGGTCCAGCTCGCTCATCCATCACTATCCCCAAATTGGTTGCTGTACCCCACAAAAGAGGTTGCCCAACCCTACCCCAGATAACCTCTGTATATTTAGGTCGTCAAACCTTTATATAATTTTATAAAGTACAAGAGGACTCACAATCTATAATTTAACTTAAAGTAAATATCAAAAGAATGGGAAAGAAAAGTAGGTGAGATGTCTTTTTATTTTATTTTAAGATATGGATATTAGATTTAGAAAAGTGAATAAGAAATAAAGTCAGTAATGACATAGGTAACATTTATTCCCATTTTGCTGTTCCTTTGGAGATAAACAACATTATGCAAAGCATAGAAAAGGAATAAGAAATAATAAAGCAAAGAAAAACATGAAAGAAAAGGAAATATATCTAAATCTAGTTTACACTAATATCATTGCATGTTCTATTGTATACGTATCTTTCTATTCTTACAACCATTAATTTTATTCTTCCAGTAATTATGAGAAAATACATATTTGCAAAAATGTATTCACATCAGCAGTTTCAGCAACTAGAAGACTTGTGTTGTGTCATGTATAAGATTAGTTGTATTTTATTTAAATAATAACATTTTTGTCTTTTGCTAATAACTTGACCAGATCAGCAGGGGTGATGGTATCGAATCAGAATGTGGTAGCGCTCAAGCAATCAAATGAAGCATATGGTAAGTCTTATGTAGGTCAAATAACTTCTGGGATATCTCGTATTCCTAAATAAAGTCTTGGGAATCAGCTTGAGAATGTCAAGGTTGAGAAGCTGTGCCTTAATGTATTTCAGCCAACATTTGGGATTTGATGAATAACCCCTTGTTCTGAAGGAAAATCTTGCAGGTTCTGGACTTGCTTCTGCTGAGCCCACAAATCAAAACTCAGAACTCTTCCTATAGCATTGCCAGTAGTATTCAGGGACATTGTCCCAGATATCTCCAAATAGATTCTAGATGAGAGAGGAAAAAAGGAACAATCAGGAATCTCAAATTTGCAAAAATGGCAGAAGAGAGCAGGAGGCTCTCTTCTGATCCTGCTGAATGAGTCTTCTATTTTCATGAAGTATATTTCTTAAATCAATCCTTTGATCCATTTTTTGCATAATTTAACATATTTTCAGTGTGAATATATCAAATGTTTTCAGATAATGATTCTTTGGCTTCACCTGCTGCACCTGAGTTCTGCACACCTGGAGTTAAAATTCCCCACAGAAAGACCACTGTTTTATCAGAGTCTCCAGAAAGTAATCATTTGGATGTTCCTAAACACACCACAGAAATTCCTCCACTCGATACAAAATCACAGCAAATACAACCTATGGTAAGCATTGAGCACCAGACTGGCAAATTTTAGGAATCTCTTATTAAAATGTCTGTCACATATTGAATCCATAGTATGCCTCAAGAACAATATCTCTCTGATTGCTTGATTTAGTTGCTTAATATGTTCTGAAAAATATATGTTTCAAAATTTCAACACTATTTTTTTTCTTTCCTTAGCATGTAAGTGCCACTAAGATAGTGCCAGATAATGATCTTATTATAAAAGACAGTGTTCGATCTGTCCTGGATTCAGACAAATATCTGGAATGTATTGAAGAACCCGCTTCTCCAGCAAAGTCAGTATATGAGGACCTCTTCAGTTCACCATTACCACCGCCCGAAATAACCGTGATTCCAAAGAATCTTTTGCAGGTTTGACATGCAAAATTAATTTGCACTAAAGTTATCATTTCATCAGCAAAATTGGAAACATCTGTTTTTCAAACTCTCTTCTTGTTTAAACTTCTTTAGATTTTATCCCAGTACAATCCAAATATAGAAGTACCCAGATCAGCTGAGAAAGGAACCAAAGAAGGAAATGCTTCGGTTTGAAAAAAAGCAATTTCTTCTTACTGATAACAAAGAAAACAGGTAAGATTTGAGTAAAAAGCACATTTCCCTTATATTTTGTGAATGAAAACAGAGTTTTCGAAAGTTGAGTTTTTTGCACTTTCGTGCAACTGAGATTTTTTTTTATCTTTGCCTTAAACAGTAGTCAATCAAAATCTTTGATATCCTGATAGTTTTCTGCCACCCTTCCCCCAAATAATTTTTATTCCATCTTGGCAGGAAAAAAAAGATGAGCATTGACAGTATAAGTAGTACTCTATCCTTATATACTGTATTTAATTTGGCCTGGGTCACACAAAATATAAGAGATATTGTTTCTTGTAAACAAGTTAACCCAAGTGCTATTACTTTACATGATAACCAAGAATAATATTTTCTATTTTTAATGAGCTGTCTTACTGAATACTTTGTCTTTTAACTACCTATAATGATCCACTTAGTATCATTTCTCTAAACAAGCCATTTTCACACTTTCCTGATGCTAATCATTATTGTCAGGAAATCAATTTGTGGCTTAAGATCTCCTAACATTATTTGTCAATTGAATAAAGATGCTACAGTTATTTCCTGGGAAGAGAGTCCTATTATGAAGGAATCAAAATACTCATCCTTGTCAGATGCTTTGGATATAAAGCCCTATCACTCTAGCCAATGGGTAAGATTATGAAAGAAGAAAAAGTAAAAGGTAGAAATATAATGGCAGTTCTCCCACAAAACAATGTAAACACTTGAGGCCTTCAAGGATCTGAGTATTTTGTTTATACTCTGCAAGAACTTTCCAATGTGGGGAAATGGGCCCACAAATAGAAAATATGGAGTAATATAAACATATGTGAAGTTATGCTCTTTGGGCAAAAAAAATCTAAACATCCCATTAGGACTTGTAATATAGAGTTTTCATAGGCATTTGGTTAGCTCAGGGGTCTTCAAACTTGGCCCTTTTATGACTTGTGGACTTCAACTCCCAGAATTCCTCAGCCAGGAATGCTGGTTGAGGAATTCTGGGATTTGAAGTCCACAAGTCATAAAAGGGCCAAGTTTGAAGACCCTTGGGTTAGCTAATGCAAGAGTGCAACATTGAATCAAACAAGCCTTTGATATGATTGGCTTTACTTATAAATTAGTATGCAATATGCACTGAAGAAGGCAAAATGTGGGTAAAATGTGAAAGTGAATGAAGCCAATTCACTTTCAATTTTTTTAGGAAGAAATGACTGAAAAGTTGTGAAAAATAACTACTGCTTTTCAGTTTCCCATTAAAACTAACTCTGGAAATCAAAACACAAATAGAATGCTATTTCCCTAATTGAAAATCTTGTAAAATAAATGTTTGTATCTATTGAAACATGTATACTAATAGCTGAAGATAATAAAACAAGATTGTAATATAAATGTGCTTCATTATTACATTTGCAGAAAATACACTGGATGAAATGAAGATTAAATCTGAATTTTTTCTTCGACTACCAATCTAAAGAGGTTTTGGGAAACTTAATAGGAATAAAAAACTACTTTGTAAACTATAACTTTTAATTTCAAACTATTCAATCATTTTTACTCTCCTGTAAAAATCAATAAAGAACTAAATATGCTGTCAGTTGATTAAATTATTTGTAAGCATGTTGCCTTTTGAATCACTGCAGTTGTTAAATAAATCACGTAACTGTTAAGCAAATCTGGCTTCTCCCATTAACTTTGCTTGTCGGAAGCCAGCTAGGAAAGTTATAAATGGTGATCACATGACCCCAGGACAATGCAACTACATATTTGCCAAGTGCCTGAATTTGGATCACGTGACCATAGGGATGCTGCAACAATCATGTGAAAACTGTCACGTGTCCTTCGTCGTCCGTGAAAAGAAACCAGGGACACAGGAACCAGTTGACAAGCAGTTTTATTCTGTGTAGTAATAAGTCTGCGCTGGGAGTGACCTGCTCTCAGCACTTTACATAGCCTCCCCCACCCTACAGTTCCGCCCCCAATCAACAGGCCAGCATCCGGCCTTCGGATGTAAAAAGCAGCATTCCAACACCCGGCCTCCCCCCTGCCGCCGTTCAGTTCAGGTGTGCGTCCCAATGGCGTTTGTTTCGGGCTGCTCCGGCCTGGAATGGTGTTGCCAGGACCCCTTAGGCCGACGGACGCATCCTGAGCCGTGCCACCAATCTGGACTCACAGGACTGTTCCGGCTCTCTCCCACGCCGGTTAGCCGACACAGAAGCCACAGGTTATTGGGCCTCCGTGGGATGCCCCGCCCATCGGCAACATCACCGTGCCATATCCTGCGCCACCAGTAAACCGAGTCAACCGGACCCTGCTGTGATGGAGCACCAACCAGCCGACCCTTCCAGCCACTGACATCCGTGGTCCGTGCCCGGTTCGCCCTGCAGATGGCACCAGGGCCTCACACCGCCCGGTAGGCCCGCTGCACTGCCTGGGCCAGCTGCTTGCTTCTGGCAGCCAGCTGCTTGGCTTCCCCCCCCCCTCTTGTGTATGTCAAGCCCTCGGGGCTTGACAAAAACTGTTCACAAGTCACTTTTTTCAATGCAGTTAACTTTGAACTATCACTAAACAAATGGTTCTAAGTTGAGGACTACCTGTATCTGTGCTTTATCCCTCTGAGTTCAGTATTTTATCTGCCCTCAAATGAATAAAACCGGGCTTTCTGGGACATCTCTCAGAAGCCAAAGATTATAGCAGCCTTGATACAGAACCAGTGAATACCTGAATAAAGCATATTAGTATTTTAATGCTACTAATAAAGAACAGAATATTTAAAGTGATAGACCTACACTTAATTTTTATCAAGGGAAATGTTATGTAAGTAAACATTAATTGCTTTTAATCATTTGCCTAGTTAACATAAAATAACTTTACCAGTTATTTATCAATTCCAGAAAATATATTAGGGATTAACATTTCTGTGAAATTATTAGAGAAAACATGATGTACGCTATTAGATGTTCGACTTACTAGTAAAATAGGATAATAGTCAAAATAATATCCTATCAGAAATTTAGAATTGTTTCAACATTTTAGAAACAAATTTTCAGTACAGATGCATTTTCAGACCACCTCATCTATTTTCTAGGCAGGTCAAAAATGCAACAGTGTGAAGGATTAGCATCGCATTCAGAGAGAGATGCTAATGTGATTGGCAAGAGATATTATGACATGACGTTCCAGACATGCAGACTGTACTTTTGGCAGATAACATAGGAATCTTGGTAATAGCTGAGAAACTCATTTTCCAGTTGGGGGAGAGAGTTAAATTGGGATAAGAATGTGACATCGGAGGAATTGGGGAAACAAAGAAAAAGTATAGATGAAAGGAATCAGAGAGCCTTGGGCTGTTGAAGATAGGCAGTTCGACTGATTCAAGACCACCTAAGGATAGTTATTTTTTCTACGTCCCCATCCTTCTTAATCCACCTCCTGATTGCATTTGTTTCCACTATTTCACCCTGTTTTCCTTTCTCCATCCTCCCCCACAGCTTTTCTCTCTATTTTCCTTATGCAATCTTTTGTTCCTATAGTGCTGCAGAGTTTTCAATGTTGCCTGTCCATTCACATATTAAAAAACCAGAAACTTTTCTCTAGAAGAAATAAGCAGCAATGATTTTTTGGCTATGGAAATTACATTGCTTGCTTCCTCTGCTGACAAAAGGAAATGTGTCATCTAGCAAAGGGAAGTTCCTTCTCTTCCTTGTTTCAAAAAAGGAAAAGAGGTAGAGTTGAACTTCCTCCTTCTCAAAATTAACACTGAAATTAGTCTGCCAATACTTAAAATTTGGCACTGAATGCCACAGTACTATCTATAGGTAAACTAACTGTAGTTACCAGGTTTTTTTTTTCCTTTGGCACAATAATGCACAGAGGTGGGCCAGGTGCATTCATTGTGGGAGAAAACAAACTATTACGGACAGAAAAGTAAAGCAATGTGATAACATTTTTTGGAATATGGCACTGGAGTAGTCCGTATTTTTCACTGTATATTTATTTACTACAGCATTGTTGAGGCAAGAATGAGCACCATGTATATTCTAGTTCATTTTACAATAAAATTATATTTATGAAATACACATTCCTTTAATCACAAACAAGTTATCAATAGCATATTCCCTAACAAGTTTTTAAAAAAATACAGAGAACAGCTGTTGTTTCTGTCAACTTTATAAAAAAAAAAACCTGACAAAGGAAACTAATAGCTTGAGGGCACACCTTGTACAATAACATAATTCAATTATCAATCCTTCTTAAGATCACTAAGTGTTCTAGTATTCTCACTTTACATTTCAAAAATAATCAGTACAATAATGCAGATACAAATCGATGAAGGTCTACGGATGACAGTGATGTAAGGCAAAATATTAGTAAGGTCTCATACGACCAGAAGGAGGTGGCGCTCGATTTGGTGGAGTAATTGCTATGTCTAGGTAATCCCCTATCTGGAACTTCTGAGACTGCAAAGTCATGGAATCATCTGTGCCCTTTCTTCCCGACATTGTACTACCAATTTCCTTCACCCTGTAGAAAGAAACAAAGGAGACATTATTTTCCTCCAGGAAACCAAGTTATTCAAAACCAAAATGGGAAAAACATGTTGAACATAATTATGTAACTCAACATGAGATATTCTACCTCCTTTGCCCTAGTACTATCTATTGTGAACCCTGGGCATGAAGATAATATGCCAGAAAACTGGAATTAACCATATATCCTTTTGTGTGGGTGTTCTTCAGGTGATTTTTGTGTGTGCTATACATAACAGTGTTAACATTTTCTTGTTTAGATTTGTGTCTTATTGACCTCAGCAGCTTTTCAACCATAATCCTAAACTTTGTTTCATGTGTTATCTTCACCTAACTTTTTTAGTATTAGTTAAGCCTATCTGTAATGTTTCAATACAACCTTGAGTTTGTGGTCCATTGCAAATACAAAGACTGGGAAGCATGCAAGACAAATGCATATTATTTTAAAGTTAATGCTTTAAATTTATAGAAAATGTCTAGCATGCACACAAAAAGAATGATAGCTTAAATATCATTGAGAAATCATACTATAAACAATTAGTCAACTTATGCTAAGCTGCCCTACAACTAAGCAATTGCATTGGAAGAACAGATGTTCTCTAATCTAAATGTACAAAAATCCTACTCATAATTAGCTATCTGAAATTTGCAACTTAAAATACTCATCTCTAGCTACCAAATTTAAACCCTTTGTAATTTCTTTAGAGAGGAATTATTATTTTTCCTAGCATCAAATAACTTTCTCCATCTGAAAGAAATCAGTTGCTTTCTCCTGAAATAATTGACAGCTACAGTTTGGAGATATATACTTATTTAGCACCTGCCTAACTTTACAAATATATTTCATAGTAAAAGTAAAAGTATATAATTAACCACTATAAGAAGACTCTTTAATTTGCAAGCACTAAGTTCAAGATTCATCATTATATTAATTTTTGTTCCATACTGTATGCTATAATTTTCAAACAACTACACTGTAGATTCTCTGTTACCATCAGCTATATTACCTGTACCCAGGCCTTTTAAGATCTGTATAAACTATTGCAAAGTTGAAATGTGTCCCCTTCTTTCTTGCTTCTGGATAGACTTCCTTCACTAAACTGGTCAGCTCTTTTAAAGTTGCGTCCATCCTGGAGGAAAACAAAATCAAGGTCAATTTAGTTAATATAGATTCTTACTTTATGGTATTTATAAGAACTTAAGAATCCAGAGAACTGAAAAGTACTGCATCAAATATTTTTCCCACTAAGTATTTCACAAATATTTAATTTCTTTTGGTGGTAAACATCTTTTTCAAAATTAGCTTCCTCTGATTTCCCAAATTATGTGAACACCAGAACACAGAGGTATTTTGTATTTTCTCAAGTCATTACGTCTTGATTCTAATTAGCACTTAACTCTTTTTTTGCAAAGCATTCATGTAGAAATCCATCCATACATCTACCATATTATTGTCTTTCATTAGTAGTAAGCAAAGGAAATTAAAGGAGGAATAAAATAAATTTAGCTTATCTCAACACCACAGCCCTCCATATATTTTCCTTTGCCAACCATCCTTGTTTCCATCATATCTATACACAACCTTACTTTACATCCTTGAAACTTCTTACTTATTCTAAGACGTTCAGCTCCATTAAAGTCTTCCCCTTCTTTTTAAGTTACTGATCTTTTTTATAAAATTTAGTTAGTCCTTGTTCACTCTATAAGAGGAAACCTCCTCAAATTACTTTTTTTTATATCAAACTCACTTTTGAATCCACTCTCCTGACCTTCCATATTACATCACACACACACCTTAAGTACCCCATTTCCATTATATTCAATTTCTTCTGATGTTTCTCCTAACTTAACTAGGTCACTTGAAATATCCAAGTGATAAAATACTCATTTACTTTTGTTTCTTTTGTCAAACATTAATTCTCCCAAATATTAACCATTGCCTTTCCACCCATATTTGCATGACTTAATTTTTCCATGCATGTTACCATTCAAATAGAATATACAAATCACCTACTTGCTCTAGTAGCCACGTATATTTAGCAATCATATAGTCTTTTTCTCCTCTCAGGCATACAGATTAATTTTCAGATGCTTTGTTTTTTTAGGAATATGCAATAAAATATACATATCCATGTTTTCTGTCTTTAGAAGCATAACCTACATATCTATCAACAATTATGTTTGTGAAAAATCAGTACAGACAATTCTACAAACAAATTAAGCAGACTTCTTTATTTGGTGAACATGGCAACGTCTACATTTTCCCCAAATATGTCTGTCTTACTTGCTAGAATACAATTTCCACTGCTACAAACTGTGTCCATTAATAGGAAAGCTATAAAATAGACTTCCCAATTTTTCTGCCTTTTATCTATCAGAAGTAGGACTTCTGTACACTAGAAAAAGCAGCAACCCCTTTCTGCTATCATACCATAAAAGATACTTTATTATCATACCATAAAAGTTACTCTTAATGCAATATTGAGATACAGGCAAATGGTACCTGTATAGGGAAGAACTACAACTCACCATGTGTAGATCTGAAGTTCACTGGAAGGTACATTTCCACGCGCAAATTCATCCATTCGGTGATGACGCCCATTGTTTGTGGTGAAGACTCTCAACAAGAGGGGACAAGTCTACAAAGCCAACAGCCAATCTTAACTGTATTTATACCATGTATCATTGATTTTGTTGAGAAACAGAATATAATGCATATAACACAGAAATCCTATCCTTCTGAAGAATTTTCAAGTCTGTTAGCAACCAGTGAAAAAAGAGGAGGCAATTTATTATTTTGTTTTCCTTCCTGCACCACATCCAGTTTTTTTCTCCAACTTATCAGCTTCACAGTTAGCATACTTCTCCAGCCTATGCAGCAGCTTAGAAGACTTTAATTTAAAATCTACTGCCTGCCTTAAACAACACTTCTGATATTTCCATAAGCAATTCAAAATTGGCTCAAAACCATCACAGAAGTTTATGCCTTTCTACTAAGATTATCTCCAACCACAAGGTCTTAGGAGTCCATAATACTTATGATTCTTCAACTACTGCAGGGGTTCTCAACCTTGGCAACTTTAAGACTTGTGGACCTCAATTTCCAGAATTCCTCAGCCAGCAAAGCTGGCTGAGGAATTCTGGGAGTTGAAGTCCACAAGTCTTAAAGTTGCCAAGGTTGAGAACCCCTGAACTACTGCGTCCATTTTAACAGAAGTCTTTACTGATTGCTAGGCTTGGATACTGTATTCTATTAATCTAAATCAGCTTAACAAGATGCTGAATTTGCATATAAAGATGACTTATTATGTCAATTATCTACATAGCTATATAAATGATATTAGTACTTTTAAGTTTAAATACACTTAGCTGAAATATTTAGAATGTTTTGTTAGTTAGTGCATAGGCTTTTCTCATACTCTCATTTGCACCCTCCCAAAAAGAGCCTACAAACTCTTCTAGATTTACCAAGCCCAATGATACTTAGGCATTAGGCACTTAAGCATATAATTAAGGTCATATATGATTGATGCTTAAATGGGAAAACAACAAGATAACTCAAGTATGTAGGTTGGATTGAGAAATCAAAACATGGATTTGCAAACCATTCTCATATTTTTGCCAAGAAAACTGCTTGGCCATTCCCAGAAACTCATTGTAAGTAAAGCTTGACTTGAATGAGACTTTAAGGGCGAGTATGACAAACGCATATTTAGGATCACTCATGGCACCAGAGTGAGACTACCTAGGCTGATAAGTAATTATCATTTAATTGCCATGTTCGCGCAACCCGAGAGCCAAAATCAGCCAACCGCATTTCAAACCTGGTATAAGATATGAAACCCAGTCCGTGTAAATTAATTTATGCTCGTTTGTGGCACAAATGTTCCCAGTAGAACCACAGTATACATAACGGTAGGGAAGCACATCGTAGAAAACACTCGACGGCTCTCACAAGCAAAGTGGCGAGAGAGATGAAATTGCATGAAGTTTCCATCCGCTTTGCAGAGAGCTTTCCCACGTTCAGCCATCCTTCGTCTCCAACTGATCCGATTTTTAAATGCGAGGATGAATGTGAGGCTTACTCGCCATCGCAACCTGAATACAGCACGATCAAGGCGAGCCAAGCGGCAGCCAGCCGGCCCCGCTTCTCCCCGCCACCTTCAACTCCTTTGTACCTTCTCGCGATCTATCGGCTTTTCGGGCTCTTTCTTAATCTCCTCCTGAGTAACGCGAGACTCTACCGCCATCGGGACGGCCCTTCGTCCGAATCCCCCGTCGAAACTAACGTGCGAGGACTTCACGCCGTTTTCCAACCGCCGACCGACAAGCTCACCCGGAAGCACTTTCTCAAGCTCCGCCGAAATAAGATGGCGGCGCCCATCAAAATCGGGTTGCCTTACTGGGCTTCCCCGCGGGGGAGGGGAAAGTCTCGCGATACTTAGGTGTGCCCGAGAGGTAAAAGAGGTTCTGAAAAGGCAATTCCTTCTAAATGGCCAATACGGGTCGGCTGCTAGAGATGAATTTTAAGGCGAGGCGTGAAGGAAGGGCTACAATACAGTATGTCTGTGCACGCTTGACGATGTGTGCGCTATAACTCCAAGCATGCTGACTAGGGAATTCTGGGAGTTGAAGTTCACACATCTAGTTCAGGGGTAGGCAACTTAGGCTCTTTTGTGACTCGTGGACTTCAACTCCCAGAATTACTGAGTCATAAAAGAGGCAAGATTGCCTACCCCTGTTCTAGTTGCCCATGTTAAGAAACATTGCAGTAGGTGATGGGCGTTGAGATCGTTTAATGAGTTCTCCCACACGTTAAAAATGTATTAGAGTCGAAAATAGGTGGCTGTGCAGTTTTTTTGACAATATACAGAAGTGGTTTGCCATTGCATTCGTTCTTTGGATTTTTTGTTTCACTTCCCAATCTTGCCTAAGGCGTGGGAACTCCTGATGATCTAACTTCATCTTATCCTTTCAGCTTTTGAATATCATGTATCGTGGCCTTTCACACAAAGAGGCTTAATATCACTTATGTTTGTAGGTTCATGAATCATGCCTTAAACTCTGGCCAAGTTTACACATATTCTGAGTAAAAAAGTGGTAACTAGGTTGCGGCTCAATATATTGTACAAACTTAGATTAATTTAGTTCATGATGGTTAAATATGCTAGATAAATTTGTGCTATGTAAATACCATAATATGAGGTATTTGGAAGCTTAAATAATACTCATCTGAAGTATGCTGTGTGGAATTTCTTAATTGTTTAGTTTTTTTCTATAATGTAGGTTATGTATATACATCATAGCCAAGTCCAAACAGAAAAATATAGTATGATTATCAGTACACAGTTTTTAATTATAGTAGTCAGAAAACATGGCTAAAGTTTATTAAATGGATTCATATAGTCATTTCAGCCTGCAAATTCTTGATGTAATTTATCTGCACATTTATTTGTTGTTATAATCAGTTTTATAGGTGTGACACTCAGCATTACTCATTAACCAACAGTCAAGAATATGGTGGCCTAGTGATAACAGATCTGTGTACTGCAGTGACAGTCCCGGCATCCTAACCTGTTCAATCATTCATGCCCTAGTCATCTCTGTCTGGACTATTACAATGCACTCTACATGGGGCTACCCTTGAATCTAGAAGCTTCACTTGATACAGAATGCAGCTGCACAAGCAATTTTGGGTACCTGCATACATAACACCTTTGCTCCACAAACTGCATTGGGTGCCAGTTAGCTTCCAGATCCAACTCAAGGTGCTGATTGTGATATATAAAGCACTGATGGCATGGTGTCAGGCTATCTATGGAACCGTCTTCATCCCATTACATCAGCCCAGCCCACCTGCTCAGGAAGGGAAAGTATGGTATGTTGCAGACGACCCCATCAGATAAAGAAGTCTGGTGGGGTCTACAAAGAGAGTCTTCTCTGCCATTGGCCTGTGGAGTATTCTCCCCACAGAGGTGAGGCAGTGCCCTACACTTCTGGCCTTCTGAAAAGGAGTTAAAACATGACTCTAGAGTAGACTAAGTCTTGTGTGGGAAGCCCAGAACAGCACACAACTGTGCGACTGGTTAGTACCCTGAGAGCCCTTCCTTTGTCTTTTTAACTAATTTTTAACAAGATTTAATTATCCTTTTCTTCCTTTTAACCTTTTTTTTTTAAAATAATAATTTTATATGCTGTTTTTATTTTTTAACATTTTAT
The DNA here is from genome assembly GCA_034064705.1 of Bothrops alternatus. Lineage (NCBI taxonomy): Eukaryota > Metazoa > Chordata > Lepidosauria > Squamata > Viperidae > Bothrops > Bothrops alternatus. Next base: position 1,378,464 of record JARGCV010000166.1, read on the forward strand.
TGTATATTGGCCAGAGTTTATCTCTGAGGGAGATGGTTGGTTCAAAAAATGTGGTATATAGAAAGATCTGGAGAGTTGCAGTTGCTTTTCCAGCTGTGTACTGATTTGTCCAGGGACTATTGTAAATTTCACAATAGTAAATAGTAAATTTCTGTGGATGCAGAATAATCTTAATGAACTCTCCACATAGATCATTTTGATAAAATACAACTGTTGCTCTTTTGAAATTTTGCAAAGATTAGCTAGATGGCACTCATGTCTGTTTTCATGCTTAGGATCTAGGGAACTGAAAATTAAATCAAACCAAAAAAGCTTTTATCGTACTATTTTTACCATTTATTAAAAGAAACATTCTAAATCTTAGAAAGCAACAGAGCCCTTCACACTGAATTGGCAAAAGTAGTGAATATTCTGTGGTATTTTGTAGATAGGCAGAGCCACCGATTCATATAATTTACTATAATTTTTTTTTCTAAGCTCACTGGATCCCAAGAGCCAGGCAAGATCAATTGACTGGTCAGTTGAGGCAATCAACTATTTTGTCTACAGCAGTGCTTTTCAAATCTGACAATATTAAGATATGTGGGCTTCAACTTTCAGAATCCCCAGCCAGCATGCTGGATGTTGGTCTGCATATCTTAAATTTGCCAAGTTTGAAAACACTGACCTACAAGGCTGGCATAATTGAAAACTCATTTTGTGCACCAAACAGAATATACACAGGTGGGACATTTATTCAAATGAAGCTTTGTACAATGCATTCGGGGAGCAGAATAGCAGTTAGTATCATTTCAAAGAGAGCTGGCTTTTGGCAGATTTTAAATTGAATGCCTAACAGGTAATATAAGTTAATTCTTTTCTCTCTCTTTTTTTTTTTTTAGCAGACAGTCCTTACCCCCAACATACTGGAACTGAGAGCCTCTGAATTTGTTCTGTCATATTATTATCATATACATATATCATTAATACAGACACTCTGAATTATTATTTTATTCTGGTTAGTCTAAGAATAAATTGTCAGAAATATTTGAAGAATTTTATTTATCATACAGTTAAGAATGCACTGTGCTCAGAGTAAAGAAACAGAGGGGTCACTTGTTTTGAATAGTAAATGTATGTTTAAAGGGGGTGGAGTAGTGTGGACAGGAAATTAATTCCTCATAGGGAATGAATCATTTGCATTCTTGGCAGTCAAGTTCAGATTTACAAGAATGTTTGGCTTGATAAACTTCCTTCCAAAGGTTTTAGCTCAGAGTGCAAAGATGGCAGGAAAGATACGCAAAAAAGGATACAAGGATAGACCTTTTTTTAACAGGACATAATTAACGAGGTAATTCAGGCAGAAATTGTGCAAGGTAACAATTAACTAATATTTTGTTTCTGATTGCATTGACCACTAAGCAGGGTTTATTATATGGGAACAGCAGCTAAACTGCTGGAGAGCAATCAGTACAACATATATTTGTGAAAATATGTTTCTTACATTTGTACTACTTCGACTTGTGACCAAATTGGAACCAGAAATGCCATTACTAAGCAAGGTAGTTGTTAAATGAAACTTTCAAGTTCTCACCCATCTACCTGGTTAACATTTACCTGGAAGTGAGTCTTTTTGATTGTTGCCACATTCTCTGGAACTGCTTGGTGTATAATGCTGATCTAATATCTTTTTTTTAGGTAAACAGTATGGTGAAGCTTTGACTTTTCTCTGGTTTCAGTTGGCTTTATTCACTTACTCATCTAACTGGTTCTCATCCTTCTGATTTATTGTTTTAAATATTGTTTTTACAGGGGGCAAATCGATTTATAACCACAACTGGGACCAGAATTTCTATCAATAAATGAGGTGATCATTAAGCAAGCCATGCCTTATTTTCCTACCATTTTTGTCACAGTAGTTATGTGAATTATTGTGGCCGTTAAGTGAATGATATCATTAAGCAAATCCATTATGCAATTACACTTCACTGTTGGAAGCTGGCTAGGAGTGTTGCCACCTTCTGAATTTTTTTTTTTATTACGTGACTGCAGGGACATTGCAATAGTTCTAAGTACGAAGGCCAGTCGTAAGTCACTTTTTTCAGCACTGTCATAACTTGGAATGATTGCTAAAGAAGTGGTCGTAAGTCAGCGACTACCTACCCAGGACATTTGGAGAGCATTAGATTGGAGAAAGATGTCCCAAAACTGCTTTTTTTCAGGAGGCAACTGGACTTTCTTGTTTTTCTTTGAAGACGTTTCGCTTCTCATCCAAGAAAAACTGAGTTGAATAAATTACAGCTATTATAAAAATAGGAAACAAGTTAAAACTCAGAATTTAAAGGAATTTGAAGCCAGGAACAGACAAACATTTGGTGGCTGGAAGCATGTTTAACATGTTTTAAAAAGCAATGGTTGGCCAATTTTTCACGGAATTTCTCATTCCAGAAAACATTGCAGACTACAGGAACCCTTTGCGCTTCAGTTTGAGATGCAGACAACCCAGACTCATCCCCAACAGCCTGTGCCTGTCTTCAACAGTGAAGGGACACAGGGCAGAAAACATCCTGCAACCAAGAAGGCTCCGCACACATTTGCACTACTCAAGGACACAAGTAAACTTCCAAATGGCTTCAACGACTCTGTAAAAGAATGCAAACGACCAGCCATCTGTAAGGCATATACATCCTTCCATTCCCCACCATCCAGTCAGAGCTGAAGAAGCTTCTTGGATGAGAACTGAAACATCTTTAAAAAAAAAAACCACAAGAAAATCCAATTGCCTCCTGAAAAAAAACAACCATGACCTGGATGACTGAGAGTCTCCATAGACATTGGAGAATGATACTAAATGATACTGGGCCAGTGCAACTGAATGTGCTGATGGCTTCTGAATCCTTCACTGAAAATAAGAGTAGAGATTTGGAATATTAAAAAGTTAGATGTTCCTTACCCTAGAACAGGGATAAGGAATTTATTGCCCAAGCGTTTGGTATGAATGAATGGTGGGTTTTTTTACTTTGACAAAATTGTTGAAAACTGATAGCACAGTTTCCTACCATTATAAGGTGTAACAACATTACAAAATACTGTAGCATATGCCTTAAAATAGGCTTAACATAGCTTTAAAAAAAGGAAGATCAACCCCAAATTCCGTGAAAAATTGGCCAACCATTGCTTTTTAAAACATGTTAAACATGCTTCCAGCCACCAAATGTTTGTCTGTTCCTGGCTTCAAATTCCTTTAAATTCTGAGTTTTAACTTGTTTCCTATTTTTATAATAGCTGTAATTTATTCAACTCAGTTTTTGGGAACTGCATAATACACTGATCACGGGTTGGGTTTGCATAATAAAATAGGCGAAATAAGCCGATGTGTCAGATACTGTACATCATCTACATCTGCCAAATTGATTCATGAACAAAACCTGGTATTCTAATTCCATCTCTGTTCTTCCTTTGAGTAAGTTTTTGATTCCTGTTAAGTGCCTGGACAGGTCCCTGCAGTTTTTTGGCAAGGTTTTCAGAAGTTATTTGCATTACTTCTTCCTGGGACTCAGAGTGACAAAGCCTAACTGGCTTTGTGCCTAAGGCAGGATTAAAAAAAACAAAAAACAGTCTCCTGGTTTCTAGTTGGATGCCTTAACCATTGCACCAAACTGATTCCATAAAAGAGTTAAGGCTGGGATAAGCAAAAGCTTTGCTTTGCCTTTGAGATTGTCCATACTAACTATTGCCCCTGCAGTACTGCTTGGAAAGTGGATGGATGGATGGATAGATATTTAATAAAGATAGTTTATTTAATAAATAAATATCAAGCTATATTTTTGCTAGCTGAACTGAATGACGTCTGCCTGTTCTGATCTGAATATAAGGAATTAAACAGAAGAACTACATAAGTGCAGCTTTTGCCTAATTTTATTTATTTCTTCTGAGTTTCAGCTTTCCCAGCACTACCTTGACCCACTTTGTTCTCATTCTTGCCATTTATTCAACTTTCACCTCCAGGTTCCTTCTTTGGTTTTGCAAGTCTTTTTTTGTATCCTTCAATAGCTTCAGTCATATTAACTTTCCTGTTCTAAGAATTCAAACTTTATTTTCCTTACCCTGAGCAGTACTATATGGATACTAGCAGCAATGAACCTTTTTTTTTGAATGGTTTATGAGGTCTTAGTAAGCTTATCTCTCCCTTACTCCTGCAATGTACCAGCCTTTGAATGAAATTCTCACATCGGGGTTTCCTTCTCCAGTCACTGTAGACTTCATTTGAAATGCCCCCAATCAAGCTTGATTGCTTTGCCCAAACACATTTTTCCTTATCTTTGGAGGAACAACTTAACATAGTATGGTCTCAGAAACCATCTTTCATGGACATTATTTCCATAGTAGTATATTTGTTCTGTTTCCAAAGCTCTTCCATGGACATGAAGGATGGTTGAGTTCATTCCTTGAGTTTCAGAAGCCAATATGTGCATAGACTTAGGAACCTACTAACTGATAGCCCTTTCAGTCCACACATGAATGAGCTGAAAGGGTTATCGGCAGTCTTCGTGAATCTTGGCAGCTTCTCTGTTACATTCCTTATCCACACTTCCATAAGCCCTAATTGCTGTTTGGCTGCATATTTATTCCTTAGATTGGCTGACTGCATAGTATCAGAAAGAAAAGTAGTTAACAGAATTGCTTTTTGAATTGTCATCTGAGCATCCTCCCCATATTCGTTAGCTGTCCCCGTTTGCTATGTGGTTTACCTTATATTCCTCCTCTAAGCAGCCGCTACTTTCTCAGCAAAAAAAAAAAAAAGCAAGCAATTACTCAGTCACCCTTAATAAACCCTTCAGCAGCTTTCAGGACACACCTAGTGCAATTAACATCTATTCAGAAGATGACCTTTTAACCCATATAGCTAAGCATAGCGCCTCATAGTTTTGCAGCTCAAAACTTCTCTTACCCCTGTTGAATTCCGCTTCCAAACTTTTGGTATCTCTCCCCATTTCTTGCTCAGAGATTTGAGAAGATACCTTGTTATGTACCTATCAGGGCTGCAATATCTGGGCTACAGTATCTGATCTCAGCTGCAAATATCCAGGTAACCATTGGATGGCAATAGTTGTTTCTCTGTTTCTCTGCTGCCATTTAATGGATCATATGTGCCTGTCCATCCCACTACTGATGTATCTACCAGCTTTTTGCTTTCTTTATCCTAATGCATATTACAAGTCTTTGGAGTAGAAATTTTTATACAGTGCATCTAACTCATAGCTAGGGTAAATCAGTTGCATTCCTGACTAAAGCCAGACCAACGTACCAAGCAGAGGACTGGGTTTATGTTGGACCCAGAATGATGAAAATACACAATTCCATATAGCCACAAAGCAAACAAACTATGACTTTGGGTTAGCACAGTGTGCAAACCTGACAATTAACCTCTTCCTTTCAAGGCTTTTTCTAAAGCACTGGGGAAAAGCAATGATTACGTATTTTTTCCAAGCATTATGAAGCCTAGGATAGACAAGCAGCTATTTTCCAATTCTTCTGAATAAGCGATGTCTTTTGATATTATTGTTAACAATAATATATGTTTCCCATTCTGGCAATAGATTGCCTGAAAAATCTAAACCGAGCTGTTTTTAGGCTGTTCAAGGGAGGAGTTTTGTCATATATTCCTTCTTTTTAACACTGCACAAGCAAAAGCCACTGAGATGTTTTAATTAGAGAGCAAGCACAGCCGGTTGCTTTCCGCTGCGTGACGCATGTAGAAACCTATCTGCTCTAATGTGCACAGAACAGAAGGTCTAAAGGAAAGCTACTGTTCTCTTTCCTTCAGCTTTAAGCATTTTATAAGCCCATCTTCATTCACAAAGAGATATGCTCAAATGCATCTTTCAGCCAAATGAACAAATAAAGAAAATCTAAGGCATTGAAAGGACGAAGAAGTTCTGAAGGTTTTAGCATTTCTTAATTGGAAATTTAGGGTACAAAATATTAATTAAGTACGCTCATGGTTCCTTGGATTACAATTCTGATCAACCTAAATAAAATGATGGGGAAAAATAGTTGGGGAGGATGGAGTATGCTATGTTCTGGGATGATTGTTTAGCAATAGGATCTTTGGTTTAATGTTGATCACATTAATATGGAACCAGATAAGAGAAACACCAATCAAACAAAGTGTAACAGGAGTATAGTTGAGGCTAGACGCGAGGAGTGGAAAAAGGCTTACTAAATCAGACGTTTTCAACGACTAATACTTAGTATTGTATATCAGGTGCCATGATGATTGCTGCATAATATGTTTTTATGTTCAATGTTGATTGTTTTAATAAAAGAATTAAAAAAATAATGCAGGAAGGAAGGCTATTTTAAAATATGAATTTGGAGAATTTGGAGAAAAATGGACTGCTCTAACAGAAAATAATAGCTTATGCATAGAAACTATATAGTAGGGGGGGAAGTTGGTGAAGAAATATAATTTTGAATAATTATCCCACCTTATAATGTAGCCTTCTCCACTCTGTTATATTCTCCAAGACCTAGAATTGCAATTCGCAGAATGGAAAACCTATTAGCCCTGCTAGTTGAGGAGTTCTGGAGTTAAAACCCCAAAACATTAAGTGGAAGAGGGCAGATTGTCATACTATGTCAGCAATGTACCCAATCTCATATTAAAATTGTTATAGTAACTTCCCAATACTCTACTACTAACAGTATGGTAACCATGGATCACAAATTGGATTGACAGAAAGTTAGGTAAGGGGAGACTGGTTTTAGGAGTAGTGTACTCTATGGCACAGCTTACACTTCACACTAAGCCATGGTTTGTGTAACCACATTTTATTGAATAAGCATAACTGGCTGAATTCATATAAAATACTAAGCCAAATTGATGTGTGAATTCAGTCTATGATAATTAAAACAGACTGTACGTTATGCCCTCAACTACAGAAGTATATTCCACATACCACTTCACAAGTGGTGTACAGCTAACTTAATCTCCTTGTTATTCAGACTATGGACAGAAACCTTGGAGGATAAGATAGAGTAAAAAGAGTCAAGAACTTATTCTATCTCATAAAATATCAGATTGGGGCTGCTGTATCTCCTCAATTTTTTTTAAGTTATTCATTGTGTGAAGAAAGCACATTGCTTGTATAAAGAAGATTCCAGATACAATCTGTCGTGTTTCCAAATACTGAAGTTGCAGTGATGGGAAAGATCTTTCTGTGACATCAAGAAAGCTTCTTCCAAAATAAGATAAACAATAGGGCACTCTTCTCCAACCTGTTTCCTTGAAGATATGTTGGAACTCCAACTCCTGCCATTCTCGGTGGACCACGCTGGTTGCCTAATTCTGGGATATGTAATCATAACACAACTGAAGAGCATCTGTTGGGAGAATAATTGGGCAATCAGAAAGATAGTCCAGCTTAGCATAAAACCATTTCCTATATTTCTAATATTGTTTACAATTTGAAGACAAAAGTTTTATTTTTATTCTGCTTTTGCTTTTGGAAACCAGTTATTATTTTGCCCACTTTAGTGGACAGGATAAGTGGCCAAACGGATACTCCAGGTCTAGCCCAGCTTCATGAGTCATAAAAGCCCACTCAACATCCGATTATAGCACACACCACAGAAACGGAAATAGAAAATGGCTAAAAATGGAAAATAAAGCTATGACGACTGTTGAGCTTTTCAAATTAAAAAGTAAGTACCCTTAAAATAAGCTAAAAACCTGGTGTGGGCAGGAAGTTCAGCATGAAGATGCAAATCAATGAAAAAGGCCTTCAGAAACTGAGGAAGCAAGCAATAGTGAGATGAGAATATCAAGTAAGTCCAAATGTCTTAATTAATGTGCTGCTTGTTTTCACTGGGAATTCTTTTCAACACACCCAATACAGTATGTTTTTTTAAAAAAACAAACAAACCCAAAACTCTGTAAATAAGTAAGAGTTTTACAGGGAATCTTCAGTACTGTCTTCTCAGCTGTTTTGCAGTGCAATCCTGCACATATCTATTCACAGTAAGCCCTGCTGATTAGGATTATGTGCCATGAAATTGTTTTCAGCTCCTGGTGGCCATGTAGATTTTTTTCCCCATTATGATCTATCTGTAACCTGTTTTGTTTTTTTTTTAGATCTCCCAGTGATGCATTCATCACCACTGTAACTATAGGAAAAACACTGACACCTTGAATGTTAGTGTTGAAGACGAGTCCTGAAAATATCATGGGCAGATGGATCATTGAACAAATCAATCCAGGATTCTTGTCTGAAGCCTAGATGATCGGCCTCAAATTATCCTACTTTGGAGACATTACACAAATACCCAGTTCTCTTGGAAAAAGGTGGGAAATGCAGAAGGGAAGAGAAGAGGGTGTCCAGCAGCCTGTTCATCTGTGCTTTGGGTAAGAACTCTGGGTTGATTTGTTCAATGGTCTATCATATCAGGAGTCTTCTCCAACACCAGCATTCAAAGGCATCAATACTTTTCCTTTTTTGTTTCTTCAGAATCCAAAGCCAATCTAAATATAGCCATAGCTCCATCTTTGCAGTCACCGCCAGAATATTTTTTCTATGTGAATCCTAAAGACAATAAAGAGTAAATATATTAACTCTATGCTAGGTTTATAGTATGTATTATGTTTCCTAACAAGCTCACTGAAGCAATTCTCCTAGTCATGTTCTATCTCATTATCTCTGGGTCTACATATCAACATATTGAGCATTAAGTTTTCTCCTTCTCCTCCTTCTCCTCCTCCTCCTCCTCTTCCTTTCTTCTTCTTGAAAAAAAGCTTTTCTCATAGTACATTTTTGAAGTGGCCTCAAGTAGTAAACAAGATGCCAATCTCTGAACTAGTTTAAAGGTCATTTTGAAATCTTACATTCTTTCCGTGAACTCAGGATTAGATGACAATAATGAAATACCTGTGGCTGATTTATGGTCAGCATTCCCAGGATTCCTTGTCAGCCTAGAACAGTTCCTTTGACTTCTTTTGTTGACTTTAACATTGTTGGCCTCAATTCCCCAGGCAGTATTATCATTCTTATTATTAGGCTGCAAAGCTTTTGATAGTCAGGGAATGTTTTGGGTGTGGTTGAAGGTCACCAGTATAAATTTTCAGTTTTGAGTAAAGTAGAAGGCTGTGGATCCTAAAAGAGTATGAGAAGGCGCAAATGGGTGATATCATGAACATATAGGATTGGTGTGCTTGCTAAAATAGAAACTGTACAGGTAGTCCTTGACTTTATGACCGTTCAAAGTTACAACAGTACTGAAAAAGTGACTTATGACTGCTTTGCACACTTAAACTGTTGCAGCATCCCCATGGTCACATGATCAAAATTCAGATGCTTGCCAACTGACTCATATTTATGATAGTTGCAGTATCCCAGGGTCTTGTGGTCACCTTTTGCGACCATCCTACAAGCAAAGTCAATGGGGAAGTCAGATTCACTTAACAACCATATTATTAACTTAATAACTGCAGTAATTCACTTAACAACTGTGGCAAGAAAAGTCATAAAATGGGGCAAAATTCACTTAACAAATGTTTCACTTTAAGGCAGAGGTCCCCAACCTTTTGGCCACCAAGGACTGGTTCTGTGGAGAAAGGTTTTTCTGCAGACCGGAGGGTGCGTGGTTTTGTATGCTGCCTGCATCTCATGGATGGGGCTTTGCTTGTTTGTGCAGACCGGTTGCAGGCATGCATAGCCCAGTATCGGTCCATGGACCGGGAGTTGGGGACCCCTGCTTTAAAGCTCAGTTGTGGTCATAAGTTGAGAATTTCCTGTATTTCCTGATCTTGAGCAAGTATCTTTTCTGCAAGTTGATTTCTCATTACTATGAATGAGAAATTAACTCGGTGAAAAGATACTTGCTCAAGATCAAGCAATACAGTTTGTACTTTAGGAAGAACACCAATCCTATATGTTCATGATATCACCCATGTGTGCCTTATTGTAGCAAGAAATACACACATACACACACTTCCCAGTGTGATGCCTTCTCATTGTGGAATTACATCTCCCACAATCCCCAGTTGTGTGGGTTGGGAACACATTTAGAGGGCAGCAGGCTTAGGAAAGATGGTGACATCTAGACTAGAAATTTTTGGCAAGCATGGTTATTCGGCATGCTGAGAAAGCAAGTTGGGTTGATTTCTAATGACAAGTTACTGTATGTAATCACTAATTATAATTTTTCACTAATCCTAACCACAACTCATAGTTTAAAAATGGGGTTGCTCATTGCATAGTTTTTGAAACCAGATGTAGCTAAGGTCAAGTCATTGTTTATATCACAGGTACATTCTCCACGGCCCACACAATTCAGATTCATAGCCCATCAGTACAATGACTCATGAGAAAAGACCTGATCAATGAAAACTAAATCATAGGAAGTGTTCTTTTAATTTCTCTGAGCTCCCTTAAAAATTGTCTCAGGTCTAAATACAAATTTTGTGGCATACAAGCATAACACAGATAATAGAATCAGAGTCCTTCCTAGCAGTGTTGTGGAATATATAGCAGTATGAAAATCATAACTAATGTTTAACAATCAGACTGAGAAATAAAATGGCAAATTTGCATTTAAAACTAATACCTGTACAGAATCATTTCATAACTTCTATATATAATGTTATCATTTTAGCATAAGCATTCTTATGATTCTGGGCTTACATATCATACTGAATAATTGTTTCAGTACAATTGGTTGAATAACCATTGGCTGGATGCACATATCAGACTAAATGATAAATCAAAGGTTTACAAATCTTGGTAGTTGGCTTTACATGTCCGCTAAGCCAAAACCAGAGAAATAGTACAGTTTTCTGATTTTCAACTTTGAATTAATATTAGTGTACACAGGTAATGCATAGATCCTGCTCTTGATTTAACAGTTTCTACACTGGGGCAGCCAATCTTAAATTGGATTGCAATTAGCAATCCCTTTTTAATTTGTATCACAATTACAGTTATCAGCATCAAATCCAATTTAAATGATGCTGTGGTAGTACATATATTTCCTATGCCCATCTCAATGAAATCCATAGGGTTCTCATCCAGAACAGCTGGTGGTCACCAGATTGAGGAAAAGGCTATTCAAGTTCCTTCTCTCCTGCATTGTAAAGGTTTTTGAAGAAGAGACTACAAAATCAGAGGAATTGGTGATAATTCCTATGTCTTTGGGATACTGATTATTTACATCTCAAAGTACAAGTAGTCCTCGGCTTACAACAGTTCATTTAGTGACCATTCAAAATTACAACAGAACTGATCTTTCTGGCCATAGTTGTTAAGTAACTCACTGCAGTTGTTAAGTTAGCATGGTTGTTAAGTGAATCTGACTTCCCCATTGACTTTGCTTGTTAGAAAGTCACAGAAGGTGATCACACAACCCTGGGACAAGGCTTTTCAACCAGTGGTACGGGTACTACCTGTGGTACATTGGCACCTGGCAGGTGGTACGCGACCATCCTAGAAAAGTGGTAGCGGGAGAGGGGAATGAGCTGAACCGGTGGCAGCACCACACAAGCCTGAGCGAGAGATGGCTGGAGCTGCAGGGCTGTCAGGGCTCAGCGGAAGCACCAGGATCAGCGCCAGGCTTGATCCTGGTGCTTCTGCTGAGCCCAGAAGAAGCGCCGATCAGCTGGAATGTTGCAGCATCTCCAGGGTCTTGTGATTTACATTCAGATGTTTGCAGCTGATTCATATTTATGATGCTAACAGTGTCCCAGGGTCATGTGAAGTGACCAAAACCTGCTGCAACCACCCAGCAGATGGGGGGAATAAAAACCAAACATCCCCACCCCACCCCGCTGCCAATCCTCAACAGAAATGCTCACAACAATGAAAACCTCAGACAGGAGGAAGAGCGCCACTGGGTGGGCAGGCAGGTATCTTGCTCAGCTGTGCCTTGGGGGCACTTTTTCAGTGCCATTGTATCTTCAAACAGTCACTAAGCGAACTGTTGTAAGTCGAGGACTACCTGCACTTTATCACTTTTTTTCTTTTCTTTTTTTTGGTCATCAAGTTTTTGACACCTTGCTAGGCGACTGGTGGTACTCGGATATTGTCATATCCTAAAAATGGTACAATGGGTGAAAAGGTTGAAAAGCCCTGGTCTAGGACAAGTACCTGTGGTACATTGGTACCTAGCAGGTGGTACACGACCATCCTAGAAAAGTGGTAGTGGGGGAGGGGCATGAGCTGAACTGGTGGCAGCACCACACAAGCCTGAGTGAGAGATGGCTGGAGCTGCAGGGCTGTCAGGGCTCAGTGGAAGCGCCAGGATCAGCGTCAGGCTCCACCTGGAGCTCGGTGCTGATCCTGGTGCTTCTGCTGAGCCCTGAAGAAGCACCAATCAGCTGGAAAGCAGCACTGATCCTGGCGCTTCTGCTGAGCCCAGGAGAAGCGCCGATCAGCTGGAATGTTGCAGCATCTCCGCCTTTCGTAAACTCCTTAAGACACATCTCTGCCGACAGGCCTGGGGCAGTTGACATCTTGCCCCTAGCCAGTGTATGTTTGTGTGTACGTTTGCTGAATGAATGGTTTCTTAATTTAGAGGTTCTCTTTTTTATATATGTATTTTTTATATATGTATTATGTAGTTTTTTATATTGGATTTCTATTTATGCTGTGAGCCGCCCTGAGTTCCCGGAATAGGGCGGCATAGAAATTTAATTAATAATAATAATAATAATAATCTCTACGGTCTTGTGATTTACATTCAGATGCTTGGCAACTGATTCATATTTGTGACGGTCACAGTATTCCAGGGTCATGTGAAGTGACCAAAACCTGCTGCAGCCACCCAGCAGACGGGGGGAATAAAAACCAAACACCCCCCACCCCCACTGCCAACCATCAACAGAAATGCACGTTTATAAGTACTGTCAACATCCCAAGGTTTTTGTGGGAGCAATGCAACATTGCTGAACAAACTTTTGTTTTTACATGCTAGCTACCTCTATTCATTAGCCACCAAACTGTTATTCCACAGTTACAATAGTATGACCTCCAATATCTTGCTTTTAAAATACTGTTCCAAACAGACTGCTGGAGTGTAAAATTAGTCAATATGAACTGTTAAAAATAAACTACATAATTTTGGCTAAGTACACATATTTCCCCTTTTAACAATCTAAGGGCAGTATTATACTTGTTCCCAGAGGTATTTGTGATTCACATGTGTAATATTATTTTTAGGTGTGCTTTATAAGCTACACTTATTGGGAAAGGACCATTAAGCAATAATCTAATTTAAGCAATCACATTGCCAGGCTTCATGGGACAAGCATTACAATAATTTTAAAAATGAGGTTCTACTGCTTTGCTTATATATGATTTCAATCTTATTTAAGGTTGGCTGGTATTTTATAATTACAGAATGGACTGCTTCACTCCATTCTTTTAGCCCTGCAAGTTTCGGAAGAACTTAAGGATTTTCTTCTCTCATCTAAACTAGAGTTTCTTTTCCAACTTCTCACCTCAATAAATGATTCTCAAGGAGCATTTCTGGAAATTTTACACAAATTAATCAGTGGAATGACTTGCCTCCATAGGTTGTGGGTGCTCCAACACTGGAGTTTTTAAGAAGAGATTGGACAACCATTTGCCTGGAATGGTATAGGCCAGGGGTGTCAAACTCAATTTCATTGAGGGCCGCATCAGCATTGTGGTTGCCTAAGGGGGCCGGGCGGTTGTGGCCAGGGTAGGTGTGGCCTACTGGGTGGGTGTGGATGGAGTAGGTGTGGCCTACTGGGTGGGCATGGCCAGCTCTACATCATTCGCGTCAAGGGTGCCTGTGGGAGCCTGGGCAGGAGTGGGACAGATCTGAGGGTCTCTGGCAGAAGGGGGTGGGACCAGGGCAAGTGCCAAGGCATAGTCCACTGGAGGAGCCTTACTGTTCCTCTCAGGCCATGCGGTGGGGGGGCTGGATGGTGGTGCGGGCTGCCCGGAGCCCTGGGCAGCAGAGGTCAAATGCCCAACCTAGTCCTTGAGCACCTGCGGCACCAAGGCCAGCCCCACTTCCTCAAGGCTCTTGCTCAAGGTTCTCCTGGTTCCTCGCTGTTTCCAGACAGCCTTGTGGAGCTAAGGCTGAATGTGTTTCAGCATACATGGCCACCACAGAATTGTACATTGGCTCCCGGCTGACCTGGGCCAGGGCTGGCTTCGCGGGCCACATGAAACCACTTCGCGGGCCGCATCCGGCCTCCGGGCCTTGTGTTTGACATGTCTGGTATAGGATCTCTTCCTTGAGCAGGGAGTTGGACTAGAAGACCTCCAAGGTCCCTTCCAGCTCTGTTACTCTGTTAAATAATCGGCCAGACAATTGAAGTACCAAATGTTCTTGAAGTCACATTTTCTTCATTTCTAAGAGAAAAACATGCAAAAATTGGTAAAAAAAACCTGATTTTTTTTTAAAAAAACAAACAAAACAGATTGAAGATTGAAATTGAGATGGCAAGGAAATATCAGTCATACATATGTCTGATTAGAGGATTCATAAAGAAGACTACAGAAAGTTTTTTATGTCATAGTATAATAGAATTTGAAGGGCGAAGTGAGCATTTTTAATTTTTTTTTATTTACTGGAGGAGTATTTATTTTTTATTTATTTTTAAATGTATATGCCGTCCATCTTACTATCGAAGCAACTCTGCGCATATTATATATATGTTATATAACAATGTGAGAGGAACAGAATTTTAAATCATTGGAAAATATTTGATTTGATACATAGCTTATAAAATGTTTTTTTTTTTTGCATTGCATTGCATTATATGGCATTGTATTTATTATCACAAATGACCAGCTCAAATTATCCTACTTCAGACATGCTATGCAAATATCTAGATATCTGGAAAAGGCAGCTGAGAAAGGTGGAAGGAAAGAGGACGACCAGCAGCAAAGTGGATGGATTTAGTTTCAGTAGCGATGAATGCACCATGGAAGACTTAAAAGAACAGGTTGGGGATAGATCATCATGGAGAAAATCTATCTATGTGGTTACTAGGTGTCAAAAACAATTTGATGGCACATAATCAAATAACTTGTGAGCACCATTTGTTTTATTTTAGTGCCTTCAAGTCAGTGTTGACTCCTGGCAACTGCCTGGACAAGTCCCTGCAGTTTCCTTGAAAAACTACACTGCTATTGCTTGGTGGTTTCTAGTGAGTATCAGCAGCCCAGTCTTGAGACTGTGGGAGTCACAAAACATGGGTGGAGGTTGCAGCTGGTCATGGATTGCTTCCTTCCAAGCTTATTCCAACTTCTTGCTATTGCAGGATCTACAATTCAGTACATCGTTAGAACATTTCCCAACAGATGGCTGTTCAGCTTAAATACTTGAAGGAAAGAAGAAGCCACAACTTCCTTAAACAGACTGTTTCACTGACATTTTCACCCACTGGTTTAAGTAGTCCCTCTAAAGCAGTGGTTCTCAACCTTGGGGTCGCGACCCCATTTGGGGTCGCGACACCATTTCGCGGGGGTCGCCGGGCACCGCCGGCCGCCATTTTGTTTTTTTTATTTTTATTTTTTAAAATTTTTTTAATATTTTTTATTTTTTTGGCGCGCATGCGCCGCGCACACTCAGATCTGCCCGTCGCGCTGGAAATTTTTTTTTAAAAAAAATTTAAAAAAATTAAAAAAATAAAAATAAAATAAAAACAAAATGGCGGACCGCAACGGGCGGATCCGCGCATGCGCGGCGTGTGCGATGGGCCGATCTGTGCAGGCGCAGATCCGCCCGTCGTGACCGCCATTTTGTTTTTTTTATTTTTTTTTAAATTTTTTTAAATAAAAAATAAAAAAAACAAAATGGCGGCCCGCGACGGGCGGATGTGCGCATGCATGGCACGTGCGACGGGCCGATCCGCACATGCACAGATCCGCCCATCGCGGCCGCCATTTTGTTTTTGTTTTTTATTTTTTTAAAAAAAATTTAAAAAACCAAAACAAAACAAAATGGCGGCCCGCGACGGGCAGATGCGCGCATGTGTGGCGTGTGCGATGGGCCGATCCGCGCATGCACAGATCCGCCCATCGTGGCCACCATTTTGTTTTTGTTTTTTTGATTTTTTAAAAAAAAATTAAAAAAAAATTTTGCGCACGCGCGCACACGCACTCGCCCCCAGGTCAGGGTCGCGGCGCGCATGGGCGGGGCAAGTGGGGTCTCAACCTCAGAAAGGTTGAGAACCACTGCTCTAAAGCAAATATTTCAATTTCCTTAATCTTCCGCATAGTAACAATACCTGACAATACCAATCTCATCCTTTGTGCATGACACTACTTTTATCTCAACCACCACCATGAGTTGAGTTAAACAGTTAAAAAAAACACACCAGACATTTGGGAGATACAACTATCAATCTGAGATTAATAGACAAATCAATAGAACCAGATGGACTCCCAGGGAGAATCTATTAAAAGACAGACCACAAAAATTGAACAAGGAGAACACCACTTATTGTTAACTTACAACTCACAATTCAAACCCGTCAAATACGTTATTAATAAACTGCAGCCCATACCGGAGAATGGCACCTACTTTCTCAGGCACTTGAGTGGCAGACCCAGGCTTGTATGCTGACAAGCACCCAACCTGAAGCAGTTTCTCACAAGCAACAAGAAACAACAGAACAATGATGCTAACATGGGAAGCAGATCCCGCAATAAACCAAGATGTTTACTTTCCCCCCACATCTACACCAGCAGCCCTATCAGAGGTCTCAAAAAGTACATGGACAAAATGAAAGACGCTTTCTCTCTCACATTCTTCCACTAATGTAATATGTGCCACATTCATCAGCAATGCATTCTGGATTCTGTGAATGATAAATGGGACAAACTTTCCTCCTAAGGTAAACTGGTTAATTAGTTAGGCTTGATAACCAACTTAACCAAAACCACTCAATAAGTTTACAATTAAAACAAATAAAAAAACAAGACAGTAGGAATTACAGCAAACAAATAAAATCAATAGTTGAAATCAACAGTAAAAAAGTGTATAAAACATGTGTTTTAAAGTCTTTTTTCTTTTTTAAAGCTCTGCAGGAAGTGTATCCCAAAGATTTGGGGCAGCAGCAGCAAAGAAGGATCAATCTTGAGTCTCTGCCACATAAACTCACAGCAATTCTCACCTGGAGGTTCCTATAGAAAGAGGCATCTTCTCCATCAATAGCCTGGATCTAAGTTGTGTAGAAACATACTCGTGGCCTGCATGGTGTCAGAACAGCAAATGTCACATGGTACAAAACCTACCTACCACAAATCTTGTATTAACTGAAGTTTGTGGCCCAGAAACAAACAACCAACATAAAGTACATTACTGTTGTTGTGTTGGAGGTTACCAGGATACATATGCCAGTGTTAAGGACATTCTCCTCCAGAAAAGGATGCTATTAGTTTATCAATCTAAGATGGTAAAAATCTAATAATAAGAGTCTTGGAGGTGTACTGCCCTCCCTTAGAATATAATATATATCATATTAACAAAGGCATTTTATTAACCTTTCAGGTCAAAGTTCCTAGTCAAGTTGAACAAGGATCTAAAGAAAAAGCAGTAGAAAATACATCTCCAAGGAAGCTGTGTACATCTTAAGATATCTCAAAGTGAAAATTAACTGGTCTAACAATACAAGAGGACTGACTAGACACCCTCATAGTAGTCTGTACTGTACATCAAAGCTGGCATCCAGATTGACTTGAATATGAGAGATTTAATCTGAGAAACACTACCTAATTGAAAGAACTGCAACAAACCCCTGAGGATGCTATAAAAGAACACCTGGAGGAGTAGGTGTGGATATAATTCAGCCCTCTCCTAGCGCAAAACAACTCAACAAGCAGATGCAATACATGCAGAACCCCAAAAAACAAAACCCCACTATTGGCTTTCATATGACTCTGGCTTTGCCCTCTCAGATTTGAGTTAATGTTCTTCCATCATTGCTTTAGCTGTTTACTTTGCTCTTTCTGCTTCATTGTTCATCTGTATACCTTAGAAGCACTTTTGAAAGAGATCAAAGAGAACTCTTTGGAGAAATTGTGTTGACTGTCCTAGTAAGCATTTTATTCCTGGTACCAAGCAGATCATAACAAAATCACTGGTGTAGTCATCCAAAACCCTTCCATAGTCCCTTGGAATCCAGCTGAATCCAGTAATTATTTCAGGTAGATCTTCTTAATAAGTTCATTAGTCTGCAAAGGTCAGATGGATTGACTAAAACAACTCTAACAGGATAGTGCTTTGTCCATAATACAGGTAGTCTTTGTTCAGCAACCAAAGTTCCAATGGCACTGAAAAAGAGACTTGTGAACAGTCCTTGAAATTGCAGCCATTGCAGCATCTCCCCAGTCATGTGATCACAATGTGGATGCTTGGCAACCAGCACATATTTTCAGGTAACAGTATCCCATGGCCACATGGTTACCATTAATGACTTTCACAGCTGGCTTCTGAAAAGCAAAGTCAATGGGAAAGCTGGCAGGAATTCTCACGTCAGGGTCACATAACATCATACTAAATGGTTCATGATATTTTGCTTAATGACTGCAGCTAGAACTGATGAAGATGTTATAAACTGACACAGTCACATGACCATTTTACAATCATGACACTTAAGTTAGAACTGCTGGCCCTAACTGTAGTCAGTAATTGGAAAATGTGAGGTGTCCCCAACCGTGAAATACCTCTCTAATCAGAACACAATGATGTGAATCATGTCTTGGCCTTGTGGTCAGTTATGATAGGCTCATAAATGACATGGCTGTTGTGTGTTGAACCATTCCTGAGAAACCAGTCCCAAGTAAATATTGAAATTCTCCAGCATCAAAAACCTAGAAGTCTCCAATGCTAAAACCGGTTCTGTTAATCTATCACAACTGCTAAAGTCACACTCACACTCAGTATGAATCACTTCCCTCATAGGTATTGTCAAACTTTTGGCAGCCAGCTGCAACCCAAAACATGATTTTTCCCAGTTTCCTTTAACAATATTTGTTAAAGGGGAGTGGACTAACACTACTAATATCTAAGCAGCTACATTGCTTTGATTTTAGAAGCCAACTAACTGCTCAGTTTGCTAAGGCAGAGATTCAGAAGATGGTCACTGATTTTGGTTTTACTCAGGGCTTTTTTTGTCATAGAATGCCTAGAACGGAGTTCCGGCACCTTTTTTGGATGGAACCTTGTAGGGTAGGCAAGGTAGATTGTATGACATGTGTGAGTTCCAGCATCTTTTTTTTTTTTTTACAAAGAGAGCATTGGTTTTACTAATATTAGCCTTTCTGTGTATTGGGCAAGAACACTGTTTTTTAGACTATGGAGATTAAGAAATGGGAGGTATCATTCCTTCAAGATAGATCAGACTAAGAATCCAATATCGTATATATCCTATAGATATAGTAAAATGCACTTACCACCCTGCTTCCTTTTAACTTTGTGAAAACTAGGGAGGAGCTTGTTCAAAATATTTAGTCAGATTACATTCCTGTGCTGTCTTGGTAATGACTGTTCCTCCCATCCCTCAAGGCCATTCCTTCTTCCCTCTACAGAAGCTGCCAAAGTTTTCCCAATCAACCTATGAATCTCTCAGGCCCTGATCTTACAAGTATCCTGGAAAGGGGAAAATTGTTCTTATGAATCACAGTCATACCACTTGCCAACTACTTTCCCTGGCTAGTTCTACTACAGGGCTTTCCAAACTTGGCAACTTTAAGACTTGTAGACTTTAACTCCCAGAATTCTTCAGCCACCATGGAGATCTCGGAACTGAAGTCCACAAATCAAAATAAAGTTGTGAAGTTTGGAAACCTCTAGAGCAGGGGTGTCGAACTGCCAGCCCATGGGCTGATTGCATCATACAGAGGCCATGCCCACCCCAGCTCCAGCAATGCAAAAAAAGTCGTGATACGTCACATGACACGGCAAGTTTGACACCTATGCTCTAGAGTATCCATTTGGGAGAACATAAGAACATAAGAACATAAGAAGAGCCATGCTGAATCAGGCCAAAGCCCATCGAGTCCAGCATTCTGTGTCACACAGTGGCCCACCAATTGTACATGGGGATCTTGAGCAGAAAGAGAAGGCAAAACCCTCCCTTTCCCTTGACCCCCAACAAATGGTACTCAAGGGAATCCTGCCTGCCTCAACCAACATAGAGGTGCACATGGACATCCGTTTTAATAACCACCGATACACTTGGCATCCATGAATCTATCTAGCCCTGCCTTGAAGCTGTCAAGGCTGACAGCTGTCACGACCCCTTCTGGAAGTGAATTCCATAAATCAACGACCCTCTGGGTGAAGAAATATTTCCCTTTATTTGTCCTCACTTTCTTAGCTATGAGCTTTAGGAAGTGCCCCCTTCTCCTGGTATTGTGTGATAGAGAAAAGAATTTTTCTCTATCCACCTTTTCTATCCCATGCATGATTTTATACACTTCGATCAAGTCACCCCTTAAATGCCGTCTTTCAAGGCTGAAGAGACCAAGGCGTTGCAATCTGGTTTCATAAGGGAGGCGCTCCATTTCCTTGATCATTCTTGTTGCCCTTTTTTGCATCTTTTCCAATTCCATTATATCCTTCTTGAGGTGCGGTGACCAGAACTGTACACAGTACTGCAAGTGTGGTCTCACCATCGATCTGTACAGAGGCAATACAACACTTGCTGACTTATTTTCGATTCCCTTCCTAATCATGCCAAGCATGGAATTTGCTTTTTTTACTGCTGCTGCGCATTGGGTTGACATCTTCATCGAGCTGTCCACCAAAACCCCAAGATCCCTTTCTTGGGTTGTCTCAGAAAGTTTGGTCCCCATCAGTTGGTAAGTATAATTGGGGTTCTTTGCCCCGATGTGCATAACTTTGCACTTGTTTAGGTTAAAATGCATTTGCCACTTTGTTGCCCACTCACACAATTTTGAGAGATCCTTCTGTAGCTCCCGACAATCAGTTTCACTTTTCAAAACCCGGAACAATTTAGTGTCATCAGCAAACTTGGCTACCTCACTATTAACTTCTACATCCAGATCATTGATGAATAAATTAAAAAGTAAAGGTCCCAAAACTGAACCTTGGGGTACACCACTTCTCACTTCTTTCCATCCGGAGAATTGTCCATTTATTGCCACCCTTTGCTTCCTACAATTTAGCCAGTTACCAATCCAGGACAAGACCTGTCCTCTAATTCCGTGGCTGGAGAGCTTTTTTAGGAGCCTTTGGTGAGGAACTTTGTCAAAAGCCTTTTGAAAGTCAAGATATACAATATCAACTGGGGCTCCTTTATCTATGTATTTATTTACACCCTCAAAGAATTCTAACAAGTTAGTAAGACATGATTTGCCTTTGCAGAAACCATGTTGATTTTCTTTCAGCAATGCCTGTTTTTCTAAGTGCCCTGTAATTTTATCTTTAATAATGGTTTCCATCAGTTTGCCTGGAACTGAGGTTAGACTGACTGGTCTATAGTTCCCTGGATCACCTCTGGATCCTTTCTTGAAGATCGGGGTTATATTTGCTTCCCTCCAATCCTCCAGTACAGTGCCTGATCTTAGAAAAAGATTATATATTTTAGCTAGAAGTTCAGCAATTTCACACTTGAGTTCCTTGAGAATTCTAGGGTGGATGCCATCTGGACCCGGCGATTTGTTGACGTTTAGTTTAGAAAGGCATGCAAGAACATCTTCCTTGTTTATCTCTATCAGGTTTAATTCTTCTATTTCCCTCCCTGGGAAAACTAATTCAGTGGCAGGCAAATGTTCTCTATCCCCCTCGGTGAAAACGGAGGCAAAGAAGTCATTTAGCCTCTCAGCAATCTCCTTGTCTTCTCTGATTATCCCCTTCTGACCATTGTCATCAAGTGGCCCAACTGATTTTCTGGTTGGGTTCCTGCTTCTGATGTACTTAAAAAAGGTTTTGTTATTATTTTTAATATTCTTGGCTATATGCTCCTCAAAGTCTCTCTTGGCTTTCATGACTATCGCCTTGCATTTGGTCTGCCAGAGTTTGTGATCCCTCCTGTTCTCCTCGGTAGGAAGAGCCTTCCATTTCTTAAATGAGTTTTTCTTCTTTCCAATAACCTCCTTTACCTCATTCGTAAGCCATACTGGTATCCTCTTGGACTTTCCAATCCTCTTTCTTCTTTTAGGAATGCATTTTATTTGAGCCTGCTGTAACGTATTTTTAAACAGTTTCCAAGCATTTTGGAGGGATTTGACTTTTTTTACTGTTCCTTTTAGTTTCTTCTTTACTATTTTCCTCATTTTGTCAAAATTCCCTCTGTGAAAGTTTAAGGTCTCTGTGTTAGTTTTCACTGACAATTTGCTATCCATGGTTAAGTTGAAGGTTATTGTGTTGTGATCGCTGGTTCCTATGGGCTCGGTTACAAGGACATCATGAACCAAATCCTGTGCGTTAGTTAGAACCAAGTCCAGGATCCCCTTTCCCCTGGTAGGTTCCATGACCATCTGCTCAAGGGAATAATCGGCTAACATGTCGAGGAACCTTGTCTCTCTTTCATGTGTAGAACAAGAATTTACCCAATCTATTTGGGGATAGTTGAAGTCCCCCATTATGACTACCCTATTTCTTTTTGAGGCCTCCTTAAATTCATTTTCCAAATAGCAATCTGCCTCTGGAGTTTGGTTGGGAGGGCGATAGCAGATCCCTAACGTCAGATTAGTTTCCTGTCCTGGGATTTTTATCCACAATGTTTCTGTGGGTGAGTTTGAATTTTCTTGAATTTCGAGTTCATGAGATTCTAACTCCTCATTTATGTACAAGGCCACGCCACCACCATTTCTCCCTCTCCTGTCCATCCTATACAATTTGTAACCTGGAATCCTTGTGTCCCATTGGTTTTCATCTGTCCACCAGGTTTCTGTTATGCCGATAATATCAATATTATTTTCCTTCACCAAGCATTCCAATTCCCCTATTTTTGCTCGAATGCTTCTAGCATTTGTGTACAGACCTTTATATGTAATTTTCTGGTGCACTTTCAACTTTGACTGTGGATTTTGACTGTAGAATTTGGTTGTAGAATTTGTAGATGGTCTACCATGTCCTTCTGCTTGACTATTACAATTTAGTTTTCCTGTTGACTCACCAATGTGTGCATAACTTCCACCCTCCATATTAGGCAGTGCGCCTTCTCGAACCGGAAGCTGCCCAGCTCCTGTCGACTTGCCCCTATGAATCAGTTTAAAAGCTGCTCTGAAACCTTTTTAATATTAATCGCCAACAGTCTGGTTCCATTATGGTTCAAATGTAACCCGTCCCTTCTGTACAGGTGTGGCTTGTCCCAAAATGTTTCCCAGTTCCTAATGAATCTAAACCCTTCCTCCTGGCACCACTGCCTCATCCACGCATTGAAGCTCCTGAGCTCTGCCTGTCTAGCTGGCCCTGCGCGTGGAACAGGTAGCATTTCTGAGAATGCAACCTTGGGGGTCCTGGACTTTAATCTTCTACCTAGCAACCTAAATTTGGCTTCCAGGACCTTCCGCTTAGCTTTTCCAATGTCATTGGTACCGACATGTACCACAACAGTTGGCTCCACCCCAGCACTGTCTATCAGCCTGTCTAGATGCCTCGTGATGTCCGCAACCTTTGCACCCGGCATGCAGTTTACCATGCGGTCAACGCTTCCATCACAAACCCGTCTCTCTATATTTCTAACAGTTGAATCACCCACTACAAGAAGCCCCCCTCCCACCACCCGTGGAGAAGTATCCTCGGTGCAAGAGGATATGGGCACATCCTCCAGGGAAGGGGTCTCAACTAAAGGAGCCTGTCCCTCTTCCACAGATTGATGTCCTCCCTGCCCAAGATCTCCATTCTCCAAAGCAGCTGGAGAGCTGCTCAGCATGGAGTGGGACGCTCCTGCTGCATCCCTGAAGATCTTCTCCTGCCTCGCTATCTCTCTCTGCTTCTCCAGGTCTGCTACCTTGGCTTCAAGGGAAAGAACCTGTTCCCTGAGAGCCAGGAGCTCATTGCACCGATCACACACCCAAGACTTCTGTCCAGCAGACAGATAGTCATACATGTGACACTCAATACAAAACACTGGGAAGCTCCCCTCCGTCTGCTGGCTATCTATCTCCATTTCTTGTTATTATATGTTTGCTGTTATTATTATACTAATTATTATTAAAAAAACACACAGCTTTTTTGGGTTGTTCAAATTTTTGTTTTGGTCTCAGTTTACTTTTTGGATTTTTTCTTACTTGTTTTAGGATTTTATCGCGCGCTGTCAGGGGCGCGATGGCTGCTAAAAAAAGGTGAATTTGTAATTAAACAGGAAACCCCACAAACTTACCAGGGCTCAGCAGGTAATTCTTCCCAAGGTTCCTGCCAAGTTCCCTTTTCCCTTTTTATTTCCTGTTTTAAGTCCTTATTTGAAAAAGCTCTGCCCGCTCTGGGCGCCGTTCACGTCGGCAAGATGGTGAATGTCCCCAAAACGCGCAGGACTTACTGCAAGAAGTGTGGGAAGCATCAGCCCCACAAAGTCACCCAGTACAAGAAGGGTAAAGAGTCTCTGTACGCTCAAGGAAAGCAGAGATATGACCGTAAGCGCAGCGGCTATGGTGGTCAGACAAAGCCCATTTTCCGGAAGAAGGCCAAGACCACAAAAAAGATTGTGCTGAGACTGGAGTGCGTGGAACCGAATTGCAGGTCGAAGAGGATGCTGGCCATCAAGAGGTGCAAGCACTTCGAGTTAGGAGGAGACAAGAAGAGAAAGGGCCAAGTCATCCAGTTCTAGATATTTGGTATTGAACCCATTAAAACTCTGTCAGAACACACACACAAAAAAAGAAAAGAAAAAGCTCTGCCCAAGCAAAAGCAGCTGCCTCTCTGCCCCACAAGGAAGAGTGAGCTGCTTGCTCCCAGCTACCAGGGATTAGCCAGCAGGGGGGGCTACAGCAGAAAGTTCCACCCCCTCCAAACCTGTGCTGAGGGCAAACTTTAGAAGAAAGGGGAAGGAGAAACCCCTTTTATGGCTGCTAAAAAAAGAAAAAAAAAGGTGAGTTTGTAATTAAACAAGAAACCCCACAAACTTACCAGGGCTCAGCAGGTAATTCTTCCCAAGGTTTCTGCCAAGTTCTCTTTTCCCTTTTTATTTCCTGTTTTAAGTCCTTATTTGAAAAAGCTCTGCCCAAGCAAAAGCAGCTGCCTCTCTGCCCACCTGAATCAGCCCACCTGATTCCCAAGCCAGTTCTTGGTCATTCAAGGCAAATTAGCTTCCTTGGAAATACAGAGCTCTCTATTTTATTTTGGACCAACTGCCATTAGGGGGGGGCGGGGAGGAGAAACGAGGCTGACAATGGAGCTCCACCCTTTCCAGAAGGCCTGTGCAGCCGAGAACCGAGCAATGGATTCAATCCATAGGGGCTGTCAGGACTGCTGCTGCAAAGTGAGTGGAAAAGGCATCCCCCCAAAATAAGACCTGGTGCCTCTTTCGGAAGCAAAGAAATGTAAGACCGGGTGTTATTTTTGGGAAAACACAGTACATACCTTTGTATTTGAGACACATACACTTACTAACCCCCCCCCCCAAAACAACATTAGAATAGAAAAAAAAGTGTTACAGATAATTGTCAGCTTATGACCACGACTAAGCCCAAAATTTCTGTTGCTAAGTGAAACAGTTTTTAAGTGAGTTTTGTACCATTTTATCACCTTACTTGACACAGCTATTAAAAGATTCACTGCAGTTGTTAAGTCAGTAACAAATAAGTTATTTAGCTGTTAAGTGACTCTGGCTTCCCCATTGACTTTGCTTGTCAGAAGGTTGCAAAAAGTGATCCCCAAGATTCCAGACACTGCAACCATCGTAAATATGAACCAGTTACCAAGCATCTGAATTTTGTTCACATGACCACGGGAATGCTGCAACAGTGGTAAGTGTGACAAACGGTCATAAATCACTTTTTCCAGTGTCGTCGTAAACGACCATCGGTCACTAAATGATTGGCTGTAAGTCAAGGATTACCTGCATTCTACAGTAATCCCTCTTCCCTTGTAAAGGCCCACCAGGTTTTTAATGCTAAAATTTCTATTCCCAGTCACTAGAAACATAAAAATCATGGAATTATGAAGTCGGAATAAACATATGGATCCTCCAGTACAGTGGTTCTCAACCTTTCTCAGGTTGAGACCCCACTTGCCCCGCCCATGCGCACCGCGACCCCGACCCGGAAAAAAAATTAAAAAAAAATTAAAAAAAATCAAAAAACAAAAAACAAAATGGCACCCGTCGCGGGCCGCCATTTTGGTTTTTTTTATTTTTTTAAAAAAAATTTTTAAAAAAAAACAAAAAAAATGGCACGACGGGCGGATCTGCGCATGCACGGATCGGCCCGTCGCACGCACCGCGCATGCGCGCATCCGCCCATCGCGGTCCACCATTTTGTTTTTTGTTTTTTGTTTTTTTTAATTTTTTTAATTTATTTTTATTTTTTAATTTTTTTTATTTTTTTTCGGCGCGATGGGCGGATGTGCGCGTGCACGGCGCACGCGCGCCAAAAAAATAAAAAAATTTAAAAAAATTAAAAAAATAAAAAAAAATAAAAAAAAATTAAAAAAAATAAAACAAATAAAACAAAAACAAAATGGCGGCCGGCGGTGCCCGGCGACCCCCGCGAAATGGTTGCGCGACCCCAAATGGGGTCACGACCCCAAGATTGAGAACCACTGCTCCAGTACCTCTGCAATTTGCAGGAAAACAAGGTGCCCATCTTTAAAAGCTCCAGAGAAGGAAAACCCACGGCTTCTAGGGATACAACGCGGCTCCCACAGGTGCAGCCCTTGCCTCCTCCCCTACATATGGGGTAGAAGTAGCAGGGAGCAAGGCCTGAGATGTTAATTGCCTGTTGCAATTCAAACTCTATTGCTATTGTATTTGCACAATGATTTCCACTCAAGTATCTCAGGAACTGAGTTTTCTTCATTGTCATGGTATTGTGGTCAATTGAGGATGATCCTGCCCCCACATACTTTGATAAACTGGTCAAATACTAAAGGGATAGTATGTGCATGTGCATATATCACACGCGCCTCGCACACTCCTAGAAAGACAAAGGAATTCATCCACTCAGCATCAAAGCAGGAAGACTGTTAGGAATCCTTATCTTATCACCCACCAGCAGCCTTGGGAGCAAGGCCTGAAGTACTCCCTGCTCTTCCCTTTCACCAGATTTTTTTTTAAAAAAGATTCTGATGACAGGTTCAATCCGCAATACACTCTCATTTTGAATGTTATAATAGCTCTATTTTGTATTTCTTTTAAGGTTTTATCCAGGCCAACCAAACTAGATGAGGCTGGTAAGAAAGCTGCCTCAGTCCCTTACAAAAGAGCCCAACAAAGAAAGAAAAGATTAGAAAATTTTAAAAGCTTTTTTTGTGATCTTTGAGTATTCTAATAAAAGTTTTGTTCTACACAATGGCACACATTAAAATGAAATCCTGATACCCGCTCTCGACAGACAGACAGGATGGATGGATGGATGGATGGATACCCATACCCATATACAAATATATATGTAATAAAAACTGATAAGCAGTTATTTTATTAAGGAATATATCATACATTATTTTAATTACATAAACATAAAAATGTAATACATATTTATTATTATATTTGGAGTTTTATTTTTAAATGCGGTAATAATATTGATCTGCAAGCTTGGAAGGTGATCCCCAATTTAATGGGATTTATTTCAAAATAACTAATGTTTCTGTATATAAGAATGGAGTTCAAGACAACTCTTGTTGAAGGTGCTATAAATCCTGGCACATGATGTGGAAGCTTTGCGTGTTCAGTCCATTTTCAAATAAAAAGAATCACAGCGTCTCCATTAGAATGAATAGACCTGTTGAGCTAGCTAGACCAGCTCATTAACTTCACCCCTGAATCACACCTTGCACAGTTTGCTGAGGTAGACAGTCCTTTGCTGCAAAAGCCAAAATTAAATTAGTTCATACAGTCTTATAAATCATAATTTGAAAACCGCAATGGTTAGGCTCACCAAAGCAATTCAACACTAAACCGCATTCTGGATTAGCAACATGTATGAACCAGTCACTTAAGAGTCTGGTTTCACCCATTGCACTAAGGAGCCCTGGTTTTTGTTTACCATTATTTATTGAAAGCTATGGCAAATCTAGACAGCATACTAAAAAGCAGAGACATCACCCTGCCAACAAAAGTGCGTATAGTCAAGGCCATGGTTTTCCCAGTTGCAATGTATGGCTGTGAAAGTTGGACCATACGAAAGGCTGAGTGCCAAAGAATTGAGGCCTTTGAACTATGGTACAGGAGAAGACTCCTGCGAGTCCCTTGGACTGCAAGGCGTTCAAACTGGTCAGTCCTAGAAGAGATCAACTCCGACTGCTCTTTAGAAGGCCAGATCCTGAAATTGAAACTCAGATACTTTGGCCACCTAATGAGAAGGAAGGACTCACTGGAGAAGAGCCTGATGCTGGGAAAGATGGAGAGCAATAGAAGAAGGGGACAACAGAGAATGAGGTGGCTGGATGGAGTCACTGAAGCAGTAGGCGGGGAGCTTAAATGGACTCCAGAAGATGGTAGAAGACCTGGAAGAACATTGTCCATGGGGTCGGACACGATGGGTCGGACACGACTTCGCAACAACAAATTTATTGAATAAGCTAATATTGCATCGACACACAAAACCGTAAGCCACGCTTTATAAACCCAACGGTTGGGTATGCACCATGTTTTGGTTTAGCTGTAGGTAACTCAGTTCTGGGGATCGTCTAGAATAGATAGAAATCCATGGTTTTATGTACCTCCATTGATTTCAATGGAGTCAGTTCATTTATAAAACCCCAGCATACGGTAACCTAACATGCATGCAGCTGTCTGACAGTCGTGCGGGCAGATTCAACGAGCCCGCCTCGGGTTGACCCAGCGAAGCTCTTACCGCGAAAGCGCCGTCTGACTTCAGAACGGAGCACCGGGAAGGGGCGGCGCAGATATTTCCAGCTGGCTCCGCCCAGCCGGTGTTTGACGGGCAGAACCTCACGATCCCGCTACGCCGCCCCCCTCCCGCCCCGCTCCGCGCTGGTATGCGAAGGGAGGGAGATGGAATGACGCCGAGTCTGGATCACGTGGGGCGCGTGGAATGCTAACAATGTAGCGAATGTCCCAACTGTGTCCCGCGGACGCCGCATTCGGAGCCCGAGAGGGGGAAAGAGAAGAATGGAGAAAGAGCCGCGCGCCGGAGGCGGACGCCGCCGCTGCCGCCGCAGACACAGGAGGGGAGTCGCCGAAGCTGCCCCCTGACTTTCCATTGGGCATTCAGGGAAAGAAGGGGGGTGAGTATGGGAAACCCCGTTCCTGCTAGCGCAAGGGCTGCGGAGGGGTGGGGCCAGGGTTTCCCCGGGGGGGGGGGACAGGCTGGTCCCCCTCCCTCTTTCTTTGCTCCGTTGCAGCTTTCTGCCGTCCTTCTTTTAAAGACCAAGGTGGGAACAGTTCTGGGAAAGGGTGAGGGGGGGCATTTTCCCCGGGAGCTTCTTTGGCGCTGCTCGTGGTGCAAAAACTATTCTAATAACTTCGGGCGGGCAGGAGAATCGGGGAGCCGGCCAAGGGCAGCCGCGTCTTCTTGGAAGTTGGAAGAGGTTCAGGAAACCAAAGTTGGTCCCATGCCGCGGAGGAAGAGAGCCCTGGCCGAGGAGCGGAAGACGGAGTGGCGGGGTCGCGGGCAGGAACGGCCGGGAAGACAGGATACCGTAGACTTGGAGGGAAGGACTCCGGGGTAAGAAGGCAGAAGGGCCGGATCGGCCACCGTTCTTAAGTTGGCGAGACTGGTCAGCCGTTGGAGGCCCCTGGGCCAAACCCACCCGTTTCCATTGAGGCTGAAGTCCGCTCCACCCCGCCGCCGATATGGACGCGGAAAATCGCGCAGCGATTCGGAAGGCGGGTGGATCTTCGGCCGCTGAATTGGCTGGTCTTATTAGGCGAAAGTTGGGACATATTCTGTGTCCCAGGCTCGGTGGGGGTGGGGGGGGAATAGTTGCCGACCAGAAAGGCCTTTCGCCTCGATCCTGTTTGTGGCCGAGAGAAAGCCAAATTGTTTGCCAGCCCTTTGCGTTGCCAGGACGCGTTCTGGCTGAGAACGCGGGACGGCATCCCCTGGCCGTGCAGACGTCTTGGAAAGCGCTGCGTGCAGCCCTAACCCGCGTAGGAGCGTTTGGATGTCAGGGAGCACATCTGTTTGTCTCGTGAGAATGATGACAGAGCGTTGTCTAGACGGGTGTGCCGCGGGCAAACGAGCGCTACACGCGAATGAACGTGCACGGTTACTGGAGTGATGAGTAGCGGGACCTGTGGAACGTTTGAACCGGCAAATGTTGATCAAAGCTCCTTGGAAGGTGTTGCTCCTACAGCGGACCTGCCCGAGCCCGCTGTAGTTTAGAAGGTTCAGTCCTTTCCGAGCGTAACATGGCGGAATCTGATCAGTCTGGAGAGGTTTATTTCGGATTTAAAATGCGGAGAAACGAGAGTTTGATTTTATGATTTTAATTCTACCGTGGAAGATGTACCAGGAATGCGTCCAGAGGCGGAACTCCACCGCCCGATCCAATACGGTGCAACCTCTCTGAGAATGCGGGGGGGGGGGACGGACGGCGTCTTTTTCTTTTTAAAAACAAAAGAAACAGACGCCAAAAGATGGTGCAAAAGGTTCTCAGCCTTGCAGCTCTTGCGGACAGGAGTGGCCAAGGGACCTTCCCTCATTATCCAAAGAAACCTCACTCCTCCCGGGGGGGGGGCTACATCCACTCCGGGGGTTTTGCACCCTTCCAGGAGAGATCTTAACCCGACGAGCTTGAAGGATCGGGCCGAAGGGTTTGGGTGCCTGGCCGTTCCCGAGCCCGCCCTGGGCCGGAGCGGGCGCTCCCTCTGACCGCGTTGGAGGCCTCTCCTTGCTCCCACCGGAAGAGCCGCAGCCAACGCCGAATAAACTTTCCAGCTTTAGTCAATCAGGCCCGCGCTCCGCTGAGGGAAGCTGCGCCTTATTCCGCTCTGTCCTCAACTTTCCGTCGGAGCAGCCGCCGCCGCCGCCGCCTCTTCCCTGGGCTTGGCTTGGCTTGGCTTCTGAGGTCGATGGGAGTTAGCATGAGGAATGGGCAGCACCATCCCGGCACCTCTGCCTTGAGGGCCGACGCCCCTTGCTGATCTTTCCTGGATAGGACTCTGGCCCAAGGTTGAGAAGGGTGAGGGAAAGGGGGAATGGGCCACTGTTACAAATGGACTTTTTCATTTATTGCCTCTTCTGTGTCATATGTTTCATAGAATCTTAGTGTTGAAAGGATCCTTGGCAGTCTTTTAGTCTAGACTCTAGTCCAACCCCTGCTCTGGGCAGGAATCTTTGTTGCACCCAGACAAACGTCTTTTAAAACCTCCAGGCACCACTCCTGGAGAGAGGCTGTTCCCCTGCTTAATAATTCTTATAGTCATGAAATTTCTCCTTATTTCAAGTTTGGATCTCTATCTGTTATCCTATTTTTGCTATCCTATCCTATCCTGCCCTGTCCTGTCCCGTCCCATTTTCAGGTTGCCTGGAGTATAAATGTGCACCCTCTGACTTGTGATAATCCTTCATGTATTGAAAGAGTGCTATCAAGCATCCCTTAGCCTGTTATTCTTTAGGCCAGTGATGGCGAACCTTTTAGAGACTGAGTGCCCAAACTGTAACCCAAAACCCACTTATGCATAGTCAGGTGCCGGGTGGATGTGGCCCATTGGGTGGGTTTGGCCCATTGAGTGGGCGTGGCTGCAGTGATAACGGCAGACTGGATGGGACTAAAACGTTCAACCTTGCAAGATCTCCCCCCCCCCCAGAAGTTGAAATTGACTGATTGATTGAACCTTTTTTTTTTTGCACACGGCAGCAGAGGCTTAAAGCGAAAAGGTTTTATAAAACCCAGCTGAAGGCCTAGGACTGGGCCGATGGTGCGCGTGCCCACAGAGAGGGCTCTGAATGCCGCCTCTGGCACCCGTGCCATAGGTTCACCACCACTGCTTTAGGCGAAAGATGTCAAGTTTCTTTCACCAATCTTCATAGGGTTTAGTCATCAAGCCCCTCAGCATCTTTGTCTCTCTTCTTTCCAGTTTTTCAGCATCCTTGTATTGTGGCAACTGGAACTGAACATGGTGTTCCAGATGTGGTTTGATGGGTGCAGCATAGAGCAAAACTATTTCTGCCGTTTGTTTGTTTGTTTACAGATTTATATGGCCATTGAAATCACACACATTTTGTTGAGTAAGGCACAGTGTTGAAGTCTCTCAAAATCTTTTTGAAACTTGAGTCTGTTTTTAGTGATGTTGTTAACAACCTGACCAAACTTGGTGTCATCTGCAGATTTGTTGAGCATCCCTTTGCCTAACTTATTAATGAACATGAGGAGCTATAGATCCAGAAAAGAACCCCTTGCATAACTCTCCCTATGTTTGATTCCTATAAAACATCTCTACATGTGATGCTAAATCTATTATATTCCATATGCAGGTGAAATCTATATTGTTAGAAATGTGATTTTCTTTTGTTCCCCTGAAGAAGTTATTGAGGAGGAGGGATTCTTTTGCAGTTTGAGAAGTAGCAGCAGTGATATCAAAGAAAAGTTAAAGGAGACCCAACTAGACAGAAATATGGAACAGGATTGGTAGGACATAATTGATAGCTTTGATAAGAGAGGAAGCTAATTTTGACATTTATAAATATTGATTTCTTGTTCTTCGGAGATTAAGAATTTTCTAGTTTCATATATTTGATCAATCATTTTTAAAGAGCGTCCTGAATAGAGTTAATTTTCTCCTAAGAATGAAACCTTCCCTGGTGACTTTTATTGAGAGTAGATAGATCAAATTTTTCAACTACTTATTTTAAAAAATTGCACATATTATATAGTATGGGCTTTTATAGTCAACAGTTCCATTTTATCACACCCAGGCAAATAGCTGATAAATCTTTCCTATGACAACTAATGTCACAAAAATGTTTTTGACCACAAAATGAGTTTCCTTTTGTTGTCTGCTGCATTAAGCTGATTTTAATTCCAGAAATGAAAGTTCAGTATTGACAATAGTTGTCCCGTGAAAATACAAGCTTTTACATGCTTACCAACTATCCAAAGTTGGTTGGAACCAGGCAGCATCAAAATTAAATTAATACAAATACCTGAAAAATAAGTCTTGTTAAATTAAACTTGACTCACTTAACAATATATCAGCATCAGATTGCACGAGGGTGATTTTAATTGATATAACTATAGAAAATTAAAATGTAAAACAGAGTTTAGGCCAACAAAACTGATATCTTGATATGATTGTTATGTAGACTATGAAACAGTTCCAAAGAATAGAAATTCATGAGGAAATATTCACAGATTGATGCATTTCTGCAGTATGGGACTTTAATTTGTATGGGCTTGTCTGTGCTATGTGTTGTGTCCTTTTGCATACCTTACTCTATGAGCAATGCTTCCAAGAGATGAGATTTTTCTTTCTGCAGACAGATTATATTGGACCAAAGGAGATGTCTTTAGTGACATGTGGGAATGGTTTGCACCCAAGATACTGCAGTAGTTTGTCTCATTAAGGTCGCACTGGGACAGCTGGGTTCTTACTTAGCTTTTTTTTTCCTTCTAAGGTGCCAAGAGAGTTGTGCAATGGTCTGCTCTCTCCATATGTCAAACATACAAATGAATGTAATATAGCAGCAATTAGAGTGCCATTAAACTGATTTGGCAAATTTGCAAATGCAAATTACACAATGTGTAGCACAGGGCTTGTGGGGGAGGGAATGGAAAGACAAGGTGAGAAACATCAGGCAGGAGATTTTGCGTTGACTTTCCTGTTTTAAAAGAGCACAAATTACCTAGACTGGTAATTTGTACTGAATTGTTAAATTTCTGACTGTATAATATTTTTTCTGTGGCAGATTGCTTCAGGAATATTTCAATTCTAGTTTCCAGTGAAATAAAGCCATGTGCATTAAAGTAGTCTTCCTGGAATTCCATTCTCAATCTGTGAAAAATAAATGATCTTATTATTACTTGTGTATGATTCTTATTAACATGAATAAGAAACTAATGAAGACAAATTCTATATGTTGTATGTTAAGAGTCACTATGTACTCTAACTGGTTTGAGAAATCTATTATAAATTAGTTCTGTGAAACTGGCATATTTCTTAACCTTGGTCATAATTTAACAGAACAATAGAGTTGGAAGGGAGGGATCTTGGAAGTGTTTTAGTCCAACCCCTTGCTCAGGAAGGAAATCCTGTACCATTTCAGACAAATGATTGTCCAATTTCTTCTTAAACACCTCCAGTGTTAGAGCATTCGGAAATTTCTCCTTGATTAGTTTCCATTCATTGCTTCTTGCCCTGCCTTCAGGATCTTTGGAGAATAGGTTGACCCTGTCTTCTTTGTGGCAGCCTCTTAGATATTGGAACACTGCTATCATGTTACCCCTAGTCCTTCTTTTCACTAGACTAGACATGCCCAATTTCTGCAACCATTTTTGTATGTTTTAGACTCCAGTCACCTAATCATCTTTATTGCTCTTCTCTGCACTCTCTCCAGAGTCTCAACATCTTTTTTATATTATGGTGACCAAAACAGTATTCCAAGTGTGATTTTACCAAGGCATTATAACATGGTATTAATGCTTCATGTGATCTTGATTCTATCCCTCTGATAATGCAGCCTAGCACTGTGTTGGCCTTTTTGGCAGCTGCAGCACACTGCTGGCTCATATTTAAGTGATTGTCCACTAGGACTCCAAGATCCCTCTTGCAGTTTATATCTGAAATAGAGCATAGTTTCTTTACTGAATACATAAGAACTAGTTTTATAGCCTATTTCGATCTTCCTCAAGATTCCACGGTACTCATTTTGAGGCAAACCTTTCTACATCCTAGTGGAGACTGGCTTATTCATAGCATGTCTTATTTTTTAAAAAAACACTCATAACCTTTGTCTTGGATGCAGATTACAGGCTAAACTGATGGTAGCAAACATTGATATATGTGAAATGAAATGTAGATATATTGAGAAGAATGTTGTGGTAGAATTTAGTATATACTTAATGTTTTTCATGCTCAAAAGCAAGTTTGTGCCATTTTTTTCATTTTGTGTTTTACTTTGCTGTGCTAATATTGACGATATTGTATAGATTGCTCTCTAGGCATTTTGGACATCAGCTCTGACCAGTGCCGTTTAGCATGACAAGTGGTAAGAGACCATGAAAGTTAAGGCATCTAGAGAGCAGGAAGATGATGTCTACCTCTGCTGTAAACTCTAAGACAGGATCTTCAAACTTGACCCTTTTATGACTTGTGGACTTCAACTCCCAGAATTCCTTAGCCAGCGTGCTTAGCTGAGGAATTCTGGGAGTTGAAGTCCACAAGTCATAAAAGAGCCAAGTTTGAAGACCCCTGATCTAAGATGTAGGGTCAGTTATAAAGGAAATGTAGCTCTGCCTAATTCCCACTCTTCAGCATCTCCTGTTTTAAGTAATTGCCTTTGCTGAAGAATTAAATCTTTCCTGCAGCATACAAAGTAAGATTCCTTACCTCTGGTGGAAATTGTGATAAGGAGCTTTATGGGATTCATTTAATGTCAGATATGGCTTTCTATATTCTACTGAGAGAATCCCTAGTAAAATGCAACAACGTGAGGGTTGCCACATGTAAGTTATACATTAGCCCCTAGATAATATTGTAATTGCCAGATTCAGCATAAACGGCTTTGAGTAGTCAAGATAAACAATGAATAAAGTGTCTGTATCATATTGTCAAGTCTGTCTCCTTTTCCAAAGTTTCTTGGATGTAAGTGGGATGCCTGTTTAATGTTCATATTTCTTTGATAACTTCTTAGCTCATGGAGACACAAAAAAACTTTTCAGGAAGTCCATGCAATTCTAAAATATCAAAACTGTTCTGGTCTTGTATGAATGTCATAGTGATTGAATCCAGAGCTGGCAATAATCGGACTACCTGTGGTTTATGGGGTTTACTTCATTTTTTTAGAATCCCACATTTGGATGAAGAGCTCAGCTAGGTAAAAAGTAATGGTAGGATGGGGAAGGTTCAGCCCATGAACCTTGCACCGAATATACCCATTTGTATCTGTATTTGTATCTGATCAGAGATTCTAACGAGCACTTTCCCAAGCATTCAGGAGATTTTTCTAAAGACCTAGTCAAGGATTACGAATAAATACTCCTATTTATAGACTTTGAAGCCAAGTACTATGTAATTCCTATGTTGCCATCCCCACATCAGAAACCTTTTCAAACATGATTATATTTAGTAATGTTAAAACCAGTGGGAGTCCAGAATCCTTGTTGATATACAATGTCCTAAACTACGTCTGTCTGGACCTGATGCGTACTTCCTATTCCCAGATGTTCCTCTTAATCTGTTTTGAAATGAATTAAAATGTATATTAGATCTCAGAACTTCAATGTACTTTTGTAATTTGCTCCAGATATTATGTTTCAGCAGATAACATTTGATGACTCTTGTCTGGGCTGAGAAGCTAAGTTGGGCCATGTTACATGGAGAATACCAGGAGGGCTTTGGACTAATTGAAAACAACATCCAAAAAGAAGGGAATGACAAAAGATCTTTGTATTATCACCCAAAAATCTATGTGGACTTACAAGAATTAAGTATGAATTGAAGGAATTTTTGATTTTTTTTAAAAAACTAGATATTATCGCTTGTTCTAGTTTATCGCAGTCTTTGCTATAGTTTTTAATATACTTTAATTGGTGATTTAGAAGAGGAATATGTGCCCCAAAGAATTTAATATCTATACTCAACTATTGTAAAATGTGTGTGTAGCTGATCTTCATATTCTTCTAGTGCAGGGGTTCTCAACCTTGGCAACTTTAAGACTTGTGGACTTCAACTCCCAGAATTCCTCAGCCAGCAAAGCTGGCTGAGGAATTCTGGGAGTTGAAGTCCACAAGTCTTAAAGTTGCCAAGGTTGAGAACCCCTGTTCTAGTGTACATGTGATTGTTGTAGCTATTTATAGAAGAAAAGGGGCTTTCCATTTTTCAAAAAATCTGAGTTGTAAGAACTGGAATGAAAAAAAGCCTTCTTTTCAAAGCAGTGACAGAAATGGTTGTGGTTTATTTCCATTCTGCAGCATGGACAGAGAGGAAAAATGCTTAAATACTTAATTTTGTTTTGCATATTTACTGCCAAGGCTTTAATAATAATATTTCTAAGCTGCTGGTATTGCATTAAGTTAAATCAGCTGCAGGAAAATCTCAACTAATTATTATGAATGTATAGTAATGATAATAAACATGTAAGTCTTGAAAGAACTGCAAAAATCCTTTTTTGTTTTTAATTGAAAGTTAAGTTCTATATGCATTTGCTCAAGGATTTGGTATCAGGATCCTAACCATGTATTTGGTTCCCGAAAGATCTTTCTGGAAAGAAAGATGAGAATTGCGTGAGAGCATCAAAATGCTGAAAATATATGTTGTAGGTTGCAGCACAGAAGAACTAAGATACCACATGGCTTGAAATTAGGAATCATTGAATTATAGGGCTGGAAGGGATCTTGGAGATCTTCTAGTTCAACACCCTGCCCAGGGCACAAGGCATTATATCATTCCAGACAAATAGTTGTCCAATCTTTTCTTGAAAACCTCCAGCAATGGAGCACCCATGACTTTGGGAGGCAACCTCTTCCATTAATTAATTGTTCTCACTGTCAGGAAATTCCTCCTTAGTTCCAGGTTGGATCCCTCTGATGAGCTTCTGCCCATTGCTTCTTGTCCTTCCCTCAGTGCTTTGGAGAACAAATTGACCCCTTCTTCCCTATAGCTTTCAAGTGAGGGTGAAGGTTCATTCTGTGAGCTGGTGGGTTTGGTTTCCAAATGTTTCGTTACCAGGTGACATCTTTAGCGAAGTTTAGAGGATGTCAGTGTTCTTCTGTTTATAAGGGCTTCAAGTTGGCTTCACTTGAATTTGTCTTGGACCTAGTGCTTACCTTGAGGCATTCCACTGCATACTTCTCTCCACATAGATGTAGTTCCATTGAAAAGCACATGCTGAGTGCATTTGGTCAGCCAGCTGCAAATCCATCTGGTGGTTGTACTGTCTATCCCATTGTTCTGTCTTACTAAGAAATAGGGTGTGGTCTACTTTATCAAATACCTTATTGAAGTCTAAATATATTATGTGCCCAGGATTTCCTTGATCTGTTAATTTAGTCACTTTATCAAAGAAGGCAGTAAGGTCTGTTTGGCATGACCTGCTTTTAACAAAACCCAGGCAGGCTTCTAGTAATCACCTTGTTCATTTCTAGGTGCTCACAGATCCTCTGCTTGCTTATCTTTTCCAGGATTTCCCCAAGTATTGATGTCATGCTGATTGGTCTATAGTTTCCTGGAAGTATTCCCCCTTTTTGAAGATTGGAATCACATCAGCTTTTTTCCAATTGCTCCAGGAACCATGAACAATTTTATTCAGTGGTTCCATGATCGATCATATGTGTCAGCTCCTTCAGTACCTGCAATATCAACGATTTGGGCCTGGCAATTTGAACTCATTCCAAAGTGGATAGATGTTCTCTTACCAAATTTTTTAACAATTTTGACTTCTATTCCTGTTCTGTCTCCCACAGTGGTGTTTTTCATAGGTGGGGCTATTTTTTCCTTATGCATAAAAACAGTTGCAATGAAGGAATTAAGCAATTCTGCTTTATTGATGTACCTTTTCATGAATACTTGGATGGGTTTGGAAAAAAAAACTTCCCAATCCTTTTGCTTTTGGCTACTGCATCAGCCTTGCTTTGTTCAAGAAGTTGTCATCTTGTGGTTTTTGAGCATCTGGTATATGTGTGTCTTTGGTTCAGCATGTTTCTTGTAGACTTCTTTTTTTTTTTTAAAGTATTTTTATTAATTTTTACAAAAATTTTAACAAAAGATAAAATAATAATTCAACTGTAAACAATCATGTACATATACAATTACCAAACAATCAAACAAAA
Source organism: Bothrops alternatus (assembly GCA_034064705.1). NCBI lineage: Eukaryota > Metazoa > Chordata > Lepidosauria > Squamata > Viperidae > Bothrops > Bothrops alternatus. The sequence continues at coordinate 1,417,500 of JARGCV010000166.1, forward strand.
CTGCTCGGTACCCCCTCCCCACCACATCCTCCTAAAACAAAACTAACCCCCTCTTCTTCCCCTCTAACAACCTACTTACACCTTTCTCTACTTCCATCCCCTCCTCCCACCTCCATCCTGACCTCTCCCTCGTACCCTCTTGGAAAAGAATATGGGTGAAACTTGGAAAAGGATATGGGTGAAAAATGTAAAATTTACACAAGCTCAGCATTTAAGAGAAAATTTTTATAAAATGTTTTATAGATGGCATTTAGACCCAAAAAAATTATCACTTATGTATTCAGATATGCAACCCAAATGTTGGAGATGTGATTCCATGGACGCTACTTATTTTCATATTTGGTGGTTTCTTGTAGACTTCTTGATTCCAACTTCAGCTTTTTCTGGCCTGGTCTCTGTGTGCTTTATCTTTCAGTATTCATTCCTTTTGGATGATCCCATATTTTTCTGGGAACAACAGTCAATATGATTCGTCCCACTAGGTATATGTTTATGACTATTATGTATTGTACCATGTTGCGAGGTGGAGGAATGCAAATTTCCTGGTCATCTTGCTGCATAGCAATTTATCTCATCATGCTTCAGTTCCCACCACATTCCACTCCCCCATAACTGGCTTTTGAGCAACTTGCCCTTTCCCCAAGTCTTGTTCACTCTGTGTTGCAGACTGTAAACTATAAAAGTCTGTGCCCATTCTCAACTGCTGGAAAAACAATTCCAGATCAGAAAATGAATCCAATGACCTGCCATTGATGAAATGATATCCATTATTCTTCCCCTAAACTGAAGACAGTACGAAGGAAAAAAAAAATCTCATGATAATTTTCTTTCCTGTAAGCTATTTGTGCAGTGCTATCTATCTTTCCTAGATCAAGCTTTAAACATCAGGTTCCTTGTTCTACTTTCAACATTGAACTGACTATTTTTGTTCTTTCATTCTTTAGAACAGGGGTGTCAAACTCGCCGCGTCACGTGACGTGACTTTTTTCTCCTTCCCGGAACTGGGGTGGGCGTGGCTTCCGTGTGACACATCTGGCCCATAGGTCGACAGTTTGACACTCCTGCTTTAGAACTTCTAATCAACTCCCCCTAATACAGGGGTGTCAAACTCACTGCGTGATGTGATGTGACTTTTTCCCCATTACCGGCAATGCAGTGGGCGTGGTTTCGCCATGACACATCGGGCCTGGGGGCTGGCAGTTTGACACCTCTGCCCTAATATGTAATGCTGTTAAAGAAAAAGATTAAGAGTTTCTTACATAAGGTATTTTTTTTAAAAAAAGATTGTTCTAGTGCTGATTTGATTTAAAATGATATTTTATAGTTGAATCTAACTCTAAGGTTCTTCTATATCCTGCATAGTTTTAATCTTTTATTATTTAATGATTTTGGTTTTATAAAAAAATACTATATAAATAAAAACAAGGTAATTCCAGATTTTTCTGAATACCTTAGGATAAAAAAAAAATAAAGGACGTAAAAAAGACTTGCATGACAGTATCTTTGTTTTTTTTTTCTTTCAGACACTGGAGAGAAAAGAAGAGATTGGAAAACCATTTGTCTGAAACAGTATAGGTTTCCAGCTTGAACAGGGGGTTGGACTAGAAAGCCTCCAAGATCCCTTCCAATTCTGTTATTTTGTTAAAAACAGCAAAAGGTTTTTAGGAACCATAAAACTGAGCTGAAGAGAAATGACATCAGCTACTGCTCCATGACTATTGATCCTTCTGTGTACCAGAGACTGGGAAAAGTGACAAGATTTGCTATGGAGTTTGCCACTTACCTGTGAATTGATTTCAGGGAAAAATGTTTTATAACAAACTGATATCTTCCAGAAGAACAACATTGAATATCCATAATTATATATGCAAAAGAAGTTGGTATTGATGCTGAAACAAAATTGGATTAACCATGAGGCCAAAGACTTTTCCTGCTACTACTTACTCTGGGAACAGTAGACAAAGATTACAGGAGATCCGGGAAGGTCTGAAACAGCCTGCCAAATCTTCTAGTCAGGGATTACCCATTGGACCAGGCAGTGAAAGTTCTCTGGACTCTAAAATTCTAGTAGGAAAGGATGCTGCCAGACAGCAGCAAATCCGACCGGCTGCCAAATTTGGGAATTACCAGAAAGCACTGCGAGAAATCAGATATTCTCTATTGCCCTTTGCTAATGAGTTGGGCACTACCTCTGCAGTTGTTGAAGTCAATAGACAAATGTTGCAGGAACTGGTGAATGCAGGATGCGACCAGGTGAGTATGTATTTAGAGCCGAAATGGGCAAGAAGGCCATTCTGTGCAGGTTGTATTGACTTCTGGATATGTTGGAATTATTAGACGACAATTAAGTTGTTGTTCAGTACATGCAGTGCATTCATTTGGGCCATAACTTTTGTCCTGTGGTCCTATTGCCATTTCATATGCTTGGCAATCATCATACAATTTGTTAACCAGAGTTTGTTGAGTAGGTTTCAACTCATTTGGTCACACTTCATAGGAATATATAAACTAGAGCTAAGCATTTTTTGGGCCAAGGGGACACACTTTAAAATTATGATGTTGATCTGTGAAGTCTTCATGTCCTTAACTGCACCAGATGGATAGCCAAATATTTTCACTTAGGCTCTTTCTTTTTCTTTTTTTGAAAGGTTTGCTGGAGGCCTTAAGAGTCCAAATGAACATGGGGTTTCATGCATCCCTTTTAAGCTTCATTTCAATGAAAACATTACTAGAAATTCATTGCTGAAAATCTGACATTTTGCCTATTGGGGCAATGTAGGATGCAGTAATCAAATGGGACTGACAGCTGTACGTAGACTGTAGGTCATGAGTTGGCCTGTAGTTACAAAGCCTAGTTTGTAAATCACAATGCTAAGGGATATACAGCATTCTAAACCAACATTACTCAGGTTACCTCATGTCATATGTGAATACAGGCTTTGTATAGTACAGTCATCAATTTGAGGACTTTGGATAATGTTGGAGTTGTGAACCAAGCCATCGTGTTTTGTACCAGGCTGATATAGTTGGGACTACCACTGCTTGCCCCCAAATTATAGGAGGGTTCTACATCCCTTTGAATTCCTAATTTACTAAATCAAGCCTTTGATCCAGCTAATCCAAGATTGTTTTACCAACCTTTGTTTTGTTTACCAACTCCAGAATGTCACTCTATACTTTTTCTGATCCTGATTAAGTGCTTCATAAATAAGAAGAGTTTGCATAAAGCATCTTCTTTCAGAATGTTAAAGCAGCTCTGTTTTATATTCCAAGCTTGCACTATTTTCTAGGGCCATGTAGCTGTTTCAGAAGCTGATCTTGATCCTCACCACTGTTGTCCATGCCAGTTTATATGATGTAAATATGTAACGTGACCAACTTTTTTACAATGAAAAGGAGGACACAAATAAATTGAAGAAAAAAATATCGTAAATAAAAGAAACATTTTATTCATTGCAACAATAATACAGAATACACTATAACATGATAAATGCATAATAAAAACATTTGTAACAGTAACATTTTATATTGTAATTATGCTTATATGCTGCACCCCCACATGCAGCCGCCCTGCCAGCACTGCTGTCCCGCCCTGTAGAGCGGGCCCTGCGGCTCCTAAAGCACCAGCTGCGCCAGCTCCGGCCCTGGGGGGGGTAGCCTGCCGTCAACACACCCCGCCTGCAGTCGCCCCACCTGTAGCTGTCCTGCCAGCACTATCACCCACCCTCAGCCCCGTGTACAGCAGGCCCCGTGGCTCCCACAGCACAGGGGGCAGCCGGCCACCGCTGCCACTCACACACCCGCCCGCAGCAGCCCCACCGCCCCTGCCTCTTGCGCCCTCAGCCATTATTGCCCTAGCAGGGCCGAAGATCAAGAGAAAGTTACTGTGGCGTCGCCGCTCCAGTCTCCTCCAGATATCTTCGGGACTAACTAGGAGATGGTGTAGTTGGGTAGCAGGGAGGGGTGCAAAGTTCCTGCCAATTCGCCTTTGCTGCAGACAACTTACATGTGCAAAGTTTGCTGGTCGGGTGTTTTGGCTCGCTCAGCAGCAATTCCTATTGGCTTTTGAAAGCCAATAAGGGGAGTAGCACAGCTCATGCAAAAGTTGAAAAAAAAAACATCAAAAAAGGTGCCGGAACGCCGTTCTGAGCGTTCTATGAGAAAAAAAAAAAGCCCTGCAGATTAGTCTTTAAATATCGAAAAGGAGGACATGTAGGAGGACACTTTTCAAGGGAGGACAGAACTCACAAAAGGAGGCCTGTCTTCCCTAAAGGAGGACAGTTGGTCACCTTAAAATATGTGGCTGCTTTAACAATTTAAAATGAGGTGCTTCCCATGCATTCCAAGACACAATCTTGCAAAGAATTACATTTCGAATCTTCTCCATCAGTGCTTTTTCAATTTGGCAACTTTTAAAATGTGTGGATTTCAACTCCCAGAATCCCACTGTCTGAGGCAGGGGTTCTCAACTGGCTGAGGAATTCTGGGAGTTGAAGTCCACAAGTCTTAAAGTTGCCAAGGTTGAGAACCCCTGGTCTGAGGAATTCTGGCAGTTGAAGTCCATATATTTTACACTTGCCAAGTTTGAACAATACTTCTACATGAAAACTGTACTACTGAACTAAAGAAAAGTACACCCTCTGACACTTCCTGAAAAATGGTCTGAAAACACTGTGGGGGGGGGAGGGGGGAATGTTGTTTTTGATTTTGATTTTTGCCTAGTCCTCAGTTCTTACAGATTTATTGCAAGTCATGTGATATAAACACTGCAAAAACCTGGAGTTATAAATCCAACAACTAACATGCTCTGAGTTTTTATGATTGCAGTTGGAAGTTTAACTCTGAAGTCTAGCGCACATTTGCTCAAAAATAATACTATTTTTGAACAATTTATTGAACTCCTTCATAAATGTTGCAACTCTTCCCACGTTGTGTGAAGTAGCCTATTGTGTTAACTCAGGCATTGTGGTTTGTAAACTGTCACTTATGATTATCATTAGGTATGAACCCAGATAGTTGTGGCTTATTTAGCAGAGCATAGTTAGGCAGAGTATCGCACAATCCTGTATGGGAACCCAGTCTCTTTTAAGTATTTTAGATTTTATCTGTAAAACTATCTACTAAGAAGGTCTTAATTAAACCACAGTAATTAATGTTATTCTCTTGGTAACATCTGCATGAAGCGCACACTGCTATAGATGTTACTCTTTCAATAATTATAAGATAGTCCCAGAACTTGTACAGCTTCATACCAAAAGGCATGACTTTGCTCATTTAAAAAATATGAAGTCAGAAATGCTGCTAATGGCCTATCAACTGGTAAACAAAACTTGCTTAGCTTGAGTGTGCTTGTTGCAGCCTTCAAGAAAGAGTGGAGCACAAGCCAAAATGTATTTCTTGCAGATCAGTAAGCCATTTAGAAACACCCCAGGCTATTAAATGTGGAATGCTGCGTGCAGTTATAGATAGTAGCTTTCAGAATTTTAATTTCATGGAATGCAACCAAGCATGTGATTGGAAGAGTTCAACCACTTGAAGAGCTTTAAATTGTATTGTGATCTTTCTCCCTCTCCCTGTTTGAAATGAAAAAGCTGGCAAGGTTTTCTTGTTTCCATTGTAAATCAGTAATGCTGATATACCTTGTTGAATTGTTGCAATTTGTCCTTAGATTACAAAGATGCCTTGAGCAAATATTTGAATGCACTTGGTTTTTCCACTAGGGAAGAAGTTTGAACCTTTTTTCCTATGAAGTAAAAATACTATGTCTATAGCAAAAAATAAGAATCCTTTGAATTAAGTTCAATTCTCAATGGTTATATTTTTGGGGAAAAATACAATGTTTCATTATTGCCTTTTGGTTTGTTTGTTATTCCCACTATAGACTGTAATCCTGAGATTTAGTGGTGGGTATTGTTGTTGTTGTATAAATCTTTCTTTTAGATTTGTTAAGAGCACCCAACTACCAAAAAAAAAAAAAAAGACCAGGCAGCTTACAAAAGCAGGTCTGATCATGCTAAGCTCTTTTCAAGTCAGCCATATCACTTCCCCCCTCCCCCAAGCTGCCTTGATTGGTGTTATGATCAACAGAAACCTCGGGATTTTAAGGTAAAAAATGTTGTTGTAAAACATATTGAAAGAAGACAAAGGCAGACTATTTCCTTAATTGAGAAAAATGCATAGATGCATTCATGTTTTCGCTAGAATTCAAGCTCAGCTCAGTAGCATCTTTGCTTCTTGCTACTTGAAACTCAGCTAAATTCTTCTTCTTCCTCTCCTCCTCCTCCTCCTCCTCCTCCTCCTCCTCCTCCTCCTCCTCCTCCTCCTCCATTCTATGGCATCTGAAATCTCAGCTGCAGTTGTCAGAATGCTAACTTTTGTACCACTTCCCAATTCTTTGCTTAAGCAGAACTGAAGGATATTCCATTCTGTCCCTAAGGGGGCTGCTACTTAGAAGATTAATAACTATACAACTAATGCCCTGTTGGGTCATCATTTCAGAGATATTTCCTTACCTAAATAGAGAAATGGAATAACCAAAGGCAAAAAGGCAGTGGGAGCAGGAGCATCTTCCAACTTCCTGCCAACTTGCCTGCAGCTGATTGCTCTCTGGCAGGCTATGGTGTGACCAGCCTACCTGACCTCCTCAGGCCTATATTTGGCCTTCACTAGGGCAGGACCAGTTTACTAAACCTCTGGGCAGCAGCTGAGGAAACTTAAGTGACCACAAATGTGTAAATTTCAAGTATAAATTTAAATCCATTGGAGACACAATTCTCAGAATTTGGATGCTTTGTGTAAATTAGCCCATTTGAGGCACCTTGGTTCAAAAATTGTTGCCCTAGGTTGCATCAGTTAAAAGTTACAGACAAAAGAGTTTTAGTATTATGTAGCTACATTATATAGGAATCTGGAGTATTAAACGAACACTTGATCTTAGACAAAAGACTGAGAAGCATTGGAATATTGATTACTTATGAACAATATATCTAAGAACATCTGCTTATGCCTATCTTAAAGTTAGGAATTTGACATTTGTTATGGCAGCATTCTTGCTTATACTGCAAAATCAATTTAAAATTGCTTCCATGTAATTCTGGTGAAAACAAAAGTAAAATAAAAAGCAAAACCAGTGAGGAGTACTGTGATTCCTGAAAAGCTAAGACATATATAAATTATAGTAACAACATGATGGGGCTAGATCAGTGTTTTTCAAATTTGCCAACTTTTAAGAGGTGACTGGGGAATTCTGGGAGTTGAAGTCCACACATCTTAAAGTTGCCAAGTTTGAAAAACATTGTGCTAGATGCATTTTGAAATTATAATGTCCTCTAAAAGTTAATGCCACAATTAATTTATTGTGCTTTTTGTGCATGACAATGCCTTTTTTTATCTGCTGCAAGAGACTAATTTTGCAGTGTTTCTAAAAAATGCAGTACTGTTATATTTATGATGCTGAAAAGTCTGCTTTAGAAAGGGAGTCATCATTGTCAAGCCAAATACGGTACTTATGCAAACACTGGTAGTTTTCTTCACCTGCTGGGAAAGTTAACAACAATTTCCTGGTAAAAGGCTTGAGCTGGGAAAGAGATGACACTGCTTTCATAATATGCAAGTGACTTACAGAATGCAAGTGAAGGTGGATGACGCAGTTGATCAGACAGATAGGAGAAGTGAGATGAATGAATGTTCAATTATGCATAGAATTGAGAACAGTTTGTGGAGAAGAGCTTCCGCCTAGTTATAATTGTAGAATGTATTATGAATTCTCTCTTTTTAAATATGTACATAATCTGTTTTTGTCAGTGTCTGAGTTCCTCCTTGAAAGAAATGTCATTTTTATACTGGCTAATTTTTCTGTAAAAGTCACTGGCAGAGCTGAAGTCTTTCCCCCAAATTGTTAGTTAAACAGATACGTAAATAATAAGCTATAAGACTTTTCAGTACTTGTGATCTTTTTTTTTATGACAAGGAGCATTCACAGGACTCAAATGAGACTCAGTGTATTTCTTGTTTTCTATGAATAAGCAACTAAAGGACAGAACAACAGTTTTGTAGGAGCAATATAAATCATGCATTAAAAATTCTCTCTTCCAAATTGTAGGGCTGTGTAGTGCTTCAGATTCAAAAATGAAAAGGTGCTTCAGAGCACACAGGGATGCACAATATAGCACTTTCTGCAGTTTACCTGAAACTAAATAGAAGTAATCCTTGATTAATAATTATTCACTTAGTTACCGTTCAAAGTTAAAACAGCTCTGAAAAAAGTGATTTACAACCTGTCCCTGTATTTATGATTGCCACAGCATCTCTATGGTTATATAGTCAAAATGGAGCTTGTCAACTGGCATGTATTTATTACGATTGCAGGCTGCTATTTGGGACTTTCCTAGCTGTCTTCTGACAAAGTCAATGGGGGAAGCCAGAATCACTTAACCACTACAGCAAAAAGGTTGTAACATTAGGTATGACTAACTTAACAACCACTTTGCATAGCAATGGAAATTCCGGTACCAATTGTAGTTGTAAATTGAGGATTACTTTTATAACTTTTCCCAGGACTTAACTGTAGAAAAGACACAGCTGCTTTCAGAAGATTCAGAGATAGGTGTTTCATGTTTGTGCCTTTGAATCTGAAGCACTATGCAATTCTATTAAATTGAAATATTTTTTCTTGCATTTAATCATATTGTGATAAACTTTTACTTAATATCATTATTTAATTTTAATATTACTTTTAAGAAATACTTGCTGACTTTCTAATTATAAGCAATATAAAAGTTAACAAGGGAACATTTAGAATGCACTCATTGCTTGGTTCTAAATATGGTTTATCTGATTTTGTCTTAGTATATTGTATGATTCCAGAAAGTAGACTGTGTCTATACCTATATCGTTTGGCACTATGTATGACTCCAGTTGTTATGGCTTGTTGAACAAGCCAGGGATTAATGTGGCCAAGATTTAATATTCAAGGGAGTTTTTTTCCTCTGTTTTTTACAATTTATCATAGAAATCCTGGTTTCTATGTTTAAATATGCAGGTATTACATTAGCTATTTGGAAGCCAAAGGAAGTACAGGCATATCAGGTAGAGAAACACTAGTCTTCCAGATATTTTCAAGCCCGCTATGTCCCACTGTTGCCTCTGCTGACTCAGAGGCATTGAAGTCTATCTACTGTACAACTGTGGTCATAGATTCTTGCTATATGCCAAATAGGCAGAGTTTTTTTTTTTTTAAAGATTTGGAGTTGGTTATTTAACTAGTTTGCCAACTAGAAGGCCAAAAGGATTCAATTTATTTTTTTCATAAATATCAAAGCAGAAGGAGATTTGTTCTTCAAAATGCCCTTGTAGAAGTGATGACACTCAGAGTACGTAGTTTGCTATTATGACTTTCCTAGCTCTACTGGTGGTTTTTAAAAGAAAGTTGCCTCTCAAATAATTTCTGCCATGGTCCCTGCCCTCTGGAACAACATCAGGAGTGACTCCAACCCTTCTGGCCTTCCAGAAAGCCATCAAAACTTGGATGTGCCATTGGACATGGGGATCCCAAGGAAGTATGAACCTTTTAAGTAGTTATATTGCCTATAGTTAGAGTGCAGTCTCCTCTTTTATTGTTATATTGTAAATGTACTTTTTAATTTTTAAATTATTTTTAATAGTAGAAGATTAAGATTTGACTTCTGTTTGAATTATCTACACCACTCAAAGGTACAGGCAAATGAGATGTGCAGCCATATAAATTTAATAAATAATAATAACAATAACAATAATAATGATTTTATATCTACTGTTTTCAGTTCTTTTTTTGCTATCAAGATTGAAGATATAAACACAAGAGCACACTTTCTTGGTGTAGATATCATGCACAGCCATGATTTGTTGAAAATATTGTGGTCCGCTTCACACATTAAGTCATAAATTATGGTTTACAATAGCTGGGTTAATGTGTCATGCTGTAGCAAAACAAAACTACCCATGTTGTGGTTTAGCCTTAGACAATGTATTGTGCCTGATCGTCTGAGCAAAACAGGGTCTTTTTGGCGAGGTTAGTTTGTAAAATATTGCACTTGTGGAATAATTAAAAGCAAATGCATATCTTAATTCCATACGTAAAATCAGTTTCCTTAGAATAGGATGTCGCTGCTTTGTGTAAGCAGAGTATATAGTAATGCTGTAATAACTCACTTGATAGTATTTTGTCTATGTATTTGGCTATATTAAAGAAAAATAAGGGGTTAAACTAAATAAAACAAGTGATATAAGTGTGAGAACTACATCTTATTTTGCAAAGAGGAAATGGTTTCACCAGGCCATTGATATTTCTATTATTTACTCATTTGTATGGTCAAAAAAGTAACTTCTGACCAAAAGGTTAAGAATGCTACTAATGCTTCAGGAAGTGATATCACAATATTATCAGGGTGTAGTGGTTCCTTTTGGAAGGTTTTTATGAAACCTTGACTCTTCTTGATAGCTTAGTCTTGACAAGATTCTAAATAGTTTTGGAAAAAACACAAATGCTATGTTTTGCAGATAGACCGATCTCCTTAAAAAAAAAGTATGTAGAGAAACCAGTTTCTTATCAGGCATTTCTGATTATCTCCATCCAAGATTAGGCTTATAGTTCAATATTTTTATATTTCTTGGTTTTCAGCTAGTCTCCGCTTTTTTCCTGACCTCATAGAATGTGGATTTTGAAGTATGAAATAACAATAAACTCATTTTACTGACCAGGAAATGTTTATGATTAGGAGAGATTTCACCAGAAATAGCAGAGCTCCTTGCTTGAATTTTATAATGAATACAGGCAGTCCTCAACATCTGACCAAAGTTATGAAGGTGCTAAAAAAGAGTGACTTACGATTGGTCCTCACATATGACCGTCACAGTGTCCCTGGGGTCACTTGATTAAAATTCAGGAGCACAGCCACTTGCATTTATTTAGGATGGTCGCAGGATTGTGGGGGTACCATGATTGCTGTTTGCAATCTTGGGGCTTTCAACAAGCAAAGTCAATGGGGAAAGTTGGATTTGCTTAATGTCCACATGATTTTCTTAATGACTGTGATAAAAACGTAGTAAAACAGAATGCAACTTACTTAACCTTATTGCTTAGTGACAGTTCCAGTCCCAATTGGGCTTGCAGATTGGAGACTACCGTATGTAAAATGTAGGGATTTGTATTTGTTGTTATAGCATTCATTCATGCGGATTTGTCCCTTAAAATTACAGACAATTAGCAATTAATTTCTAAGAAAGCCTTTGGGTTTATAAATAGTTTCCATGAAAGCTAAAATGTAACAAAATTAACTGTGATCAGGATCTTTACGGAATCCAAATGTGTGCACACTTACTGTAAATCAGTAATGAATCATGAATCAGATTTTTCAGTCACAGTGGTTGCTAGCACACATATTAAGCCATGATGTAGTTTGCTTAGTTTTGGCTTAGCATGTTGAATGAACCCATTGTGGTAGGTAAATAATGATTCATGGCTTATTGTAATACATCAAGAGAGTTTGGCAATCTCAACCAAGTTAAAACAAATTCTAGACCTTGGAATAAACTGGAGAGGGCTTATTACAACAAACTTAACATTAAACTAAATACAACTTAGTACAGTGTATAAATCTTATCTTTGCTTTCATATCTTGGCTCAAAATTAAAAAACAAGCAATTAGAGATACTTAGAGATGCTGAATGTGAGAGGATCAAATCCTGAGCTATTGCCTTAAAAGAGATACTGGCTAAAAACTAATAGTTATCTTCCAAGCATCAGAATCATAAGTTGTTCTACATTGGCTATGTGTTGATTTCTTTGCTTCCAAAGATTTAGTACATGAAGAATAGGTGAAAATAGACTTCACCTATTAGTCAGGGAAGGGGAGAACATTCATTAAATTGATATTGTTAGTTCTAGAGATTGCAAATGCTTAAATCAAAATATTCACCTGGTGACAGGTAGTTGAATAAGAGAGAGAGACACAGGGTAATTGCATGACTCACAGTATGAATGCGGTTGTGAAGAGATAAACAATTTAACAGATCTTGAAAAGAGAAAACTCTGAAAACTGAATTGCACAAGACATCCTACGCTAAAGGATATTAATGCCAGTAATATTGAGCATGTTATCAGTTAGGAAAATATGACAAGGTACTTTGGAATGCAGCAGTTACATGCCAATTCGCACGGAGCTAGCATTTAAAGCACCATATGGATATGGGGTAGAATCAAGATTTTCAGGTTTTTCTCCTAGTTTTGGGGACATATTGAATAAGTTTGCTTTTAAAATTATGTCAAATCCCTATACTACAGCTTGTGTATATTTTTTTAAAGTAGAAACATGCAATTTCTAACTTTACAGACTGTCCCAGACTTTGTAGCATATCAGGGGCCACCTACAAAAGTGAGTGGTTCAGAATCTTTAGCAAAACATATTTAGAAGCGAAATGGATGTCTCTTAAGCCTCAAATAATTTATGCGGGAGTCTCCAATTATTTTGGCACTAGACACATTTTAAAATTTGAAAATATGGGTTGTCTTTTATATTTTATGCTACCTATTTTGCTCTGTAAATTTTATGTTGTATGGTTGTGGTGGGATACAAATATTTCCAAAACAAGGTTTAGGTGAAAGCCTAAGGCTGTATTCACAGCACTTTGATTTCCATGAATAGCATGTGGTGATTCCAGGTTTAAGACTTGTAAACAAGAATCAATACCAGGGGTCTTCAAACTTGGCTCTTTTATGACTTGTGGCTGAGGAATTCTGGGAATTGAAGTCCACAAGTCATAAAAGGACCAAGTTTGAAGACCCCTGATCAATACCTTGAATTAAGACTAGCAACACATTGGGAACAGCTGCAATTAATGTTAGAGTGGTATAATGGTCATGTAATAGTTAAAATGGAATTTTCTTGTTTTCTGAGATGAAGGTCCTGCAGCTGTTGCTTGCTTTCTCCCTGGTAGCTTATTCTTGGTCATTTGTAGACATAGACAGAAATTGAATAATATTGCTGCAGCTGCTTTGCATGGAAATGCCTGACCTTTTGGATGTTTCATCTAGCTGGTTCTTTTGCCTCCAGCAGTCACTGAACAATTCAAAAATTGTACCCTACCATTTTTGAACTCAAAGCAAACTGATGGTGTATTAATTAACAAGCCTTCCTTCTAATGGTCTAGTATGTTGACAGTCTAAATTCCAGTCTTGCAGCTGTTCAGGCTGTACCATAAGAATATATTCAAATAGGAGTTCTATTTTTCCCTTCTAGCAGGATTTTAATATTCCTTTGCTTTTCTGTCTTTTGTTGTGTTCTGTCTGTATGTTATGTGCAAGTTGGTTTGGAATGTCCTGGCAGCTTTAATGGAGACTGCAAGTGAGTCTGATCAGAGAGCTAACTGTGGAAGGATTAGTACACTGCAGATAAAAATAATAATTCGTTAGATTTGTAAGGTCACCAATTCAAAAAGACTCAAGAAGACGAGCAGAATAAAAAGCATGATAAGAAGACAAAACCAGTACAAAAAAACCCAATGTATTGGGGAAATTGTCTTCCCAATTTTTTGGGGGGGATACCATCAACTAGGGAGTATCAGCTGGCAATGCTTTGAAGGAGAGCCTTTTCTGCTGCGGCTCCTGCCCTTTGAAACATCCTTCCCCCTGGGATTAGATTGACCCCCATCCCTGCTTGAGCCTGGGGCCCTGAGCATGGGTCTATTTATTTATTTGGAGAATTTATGTGGCTGCCCACTCGCCTTCAGTGAATCTAGGCAGCTTGCAAAAAATAAAAAAACCAAAATAAAAAGAGTAAAAACAATAACCCCCTACTTACCTTGTCTCCTAATTGTACAGAAGATAAATTAAATTGTGCCTGGCTGATATGCATTTTTGGTTTTTTTTTCTATTTTATAGGTAGTCCTCGACTTACAACAGTTCATTTAGTAACCATTCTAAGTTACAATGGCACTGAAAAAAGTGACTTATGACCATTTTTCACACTTACGACTGTTGCAACATCCCCATGGTCATGTGATCAGAATTTAGACGCTTGGCAACTGACTTGTATTTATGACCGTCATAGTGTCCCAGGGTTATGTAATCCCCTTTTGCAACTTTCTGATAAGCAAAGTCAATGGGGAAGCCAGATTCACTTAATAACTGTGTTACTAATTTAACAACCATGTTACTAACTTAACAACTGCAATGACTCACTTAACTGTGGCAAGAAAGGTCATATAATGGGGCAAATTCATTTAACTGTCTACCTATCATTTAGGTTAATTACCTAGGAAAACGTTCCATCAAATGTAATGGGATTAAGGCTTACCTATTGTTGCATGTTATGTTCTACGATGATCGCTTCTTAATATGATCTTATGCTTAATGTTGGTTACTTTAATAATGAAAAAGCAGACTGAATTTCTACACCAGGTTATTGAATCTCTACCTCAGGATCTTTTACTAGGGATCATAAAAGATAAAATACAACAGACATTTAGTTGAGGCTGAAAGTGAGGAGTAAAGAATATTTACCAAACCAGACGTTTACAAAGATTAATACCTAGTGTTATATGTTGTGTTCTATGATGATTGATTATTATTATGATCTTATATTTAATGTTTAACTACTACCTCAAGACCTATTGTTAGGGATCATAGAGAATAAAAAAATGTAACAGGTGTATAATAGAGGATTGAAGTGAGGAGTGAAAAATGTTTACCAAACCAGACGTTTACAAAGAATAATACGTAGTGTTGTATATCAGATGCTATGATGTTTGATGCATACAAAGATTTTATGTACAATGCTGATGGTTTTAATAAAGGAATTTTTATATTAAAAAAATGTAATGGGATTTATTACTGAGAAAATATGCAGGTTATACTGGGCATAATTAAATCCAGAACTACAAATACTACCGTACTTTGGTAGTTCTTTTTAAGGGCAAGGAGAAATTAATTATTTTCTGTTCAAGGAAAGTTTGAAATACAATACATTTTATTCACATATATTATGTTTTATATTTGTTATGGACAACTTTTTGTTATTTGATTAACATCCTACTTTTTTTTAAAAAAACAGTGAAATTTAATGAACAGTGCATGTACTACTTCAGAAACAAAGATCAGGTCATAAAAAATTGATCATTCTCTTCCCATCTTTCAAAGAAGGATAAATTGTTAATACCAACCCCAAAGGCATTTGTGCTGTAGTACAGATAGTCTTCAAATTACGACTGTAATTGAGACTGGAATTTCAGTCGTAGGTCATAAGAAAGACTGAACGGGTCACCATGAGACCACATCCAATTTTGTGACCTTTTTGTGGCGCTCCTTAGGCAAACATGGCAGTTGTTAAGCATACCCATTGTACCCAGTGAGCAATTTTTGCTGAACAGATGTAAACACCAATTTCTAGCAAAACAAATTGTCATAAATCACAGTCACATGATCATGGGACACCGCAAACAGTTGTAAATGCAAGCCTGTTGCCAAGTGCCCAAAATGTGATCATGGGAGAGAGGGGCACTGTTGGAACTTTGGGTCATAAATAGCTCTGGGAGGTTCATCATAAATTTGAACATTTGCTAAGGTACTGGTCATAAGTTGAGGACTACTTGTACTGTAACAGGTGAAAGAAAAGCAAACTGCACAAACTAGGAATCACTTCCTACACCAGTTCTTAACTTTAGCTGGATCAAAAGGGCTATTTTTTTCATAGAAGAAGTAGGGGAAAACACTACAGAATAAAGTAAAGATTCACATTGAAACAATACCTTTTTATTAGATCAATTCAGGCTTTTCGATTCTGGTTTCTGTCAAGGAAAATGGCAAACACAGCAAAAAGTAGATGGAAAGAAAAGAACTGGCAGACATTCAAGCCATATCTGTATTTTGTTACAGACTCGGATGAAATGTGGGAGTGAGCTAGAGACATTCATACAGGGTTCCAATCAGGTGTAAAGAGAGTGTCAAGTTGCACCAAAATTCTTTGCATGACTGCTAGGGAGAAGCAACAAGCATATATTGTTCAATTCACCAATTCAGAGTAATCTCTAGTCTTTTGCAAAACGTACGTACATAGATCTTTTTGATGGGGGTGGGGATAAAAGATAAAGAAGGGGGGAAATATTTTATTAGATGATCAAAGATGAATTCTCTCAAAAAAAAAAAACCCTGCCTTGATATATTTCAAAACCAAAATGGACCAGGGGAGTGTAAACATTTTCCCCAGCTGGGTTCCCTCCTGAGATCTTGATTGGGGAGAGATAAGAGTTTATAATCCATCATACATAGAGAGGTGAACACTTAGCTGGAGAAGGCTGATGGAGACACTTCGAGGACCAGAAAACAGACTGTGGAGAAATTAAGCAGCAGATGGTAGACAGAAGAGCAAAGTGTGGGAGGCATCCGTGCCAGAGGAAATAATCAGCAAGAGATAAGGAATGGCAGATAGCAGAGAGAAAGCACAGAGGTTCAAGAAAATTACCAGGATCCGCATAAGAAGAGAGGGATGAAGAAAATAGGATGTAGAAATGGAAAGGCAACTGGTTTAGGAGTTTATTACCCACACCAGAAGCTGTTAGGATGCAGCTCAGTTTATAAGGGAGATGAAGGAAGGGTTTGTGTTTGTATATGTGTTGAATGGGATACTTTTTGGTATAAAATTATGCCCAGTAGTTCTGTCCTCTAAGCTAACAAAAGTTATGCATAAGTTGAGTATGTATCCCACATTGATAGAAAGTTCCCAATAAAGAGTAGATCAACTAACCATAAGGATTTATTGCCTATCATGTTTTTCTACAGGTCATATTAAAGATAAAAATGAGGTTCTTTAACAGAATAACAGAGTTGGAAGGGACTTTGGAGATCTCTTTGTCCGACTCCCTGCTCAAGTAGGAAACTATAATATTTTCAGATAAATGGTTGTCCAATCTCTTCTTAAAACTTTTTGGTGTTGGAGCACACATAACTTCTTGAGGCAAGTTGTTCCACTGATTAATTGTTCTGTCAGGAAACTTCTCCTTAGTTCTAGGATGATTCTCTCCTTGATCAGTTTCCATCTATTGCTTCATCCAGTTTTGGCTGCCATAATGTAAAAAATGCAGAGAAGAGCAACAAAGATGATTAGCGGACTGGAGGCTAAAACATATAAAGAACAATTGCTGGGATTGGGTATGTCTAGTTAATGAAAAGAAGGACCAGGGTGACAAGATAGCAGTGTTCCAATATTTGAGGGACTGCCACAAAGAAGTAGGGTTCAACCTATTCTGCAAAGCAACTGAAGAAGCGATGGATGGAAACTAATCAAGAAGAGAAGCAACCTAGAACTAAGGAGAAATGTCCTGACTATTACAACAATTAATCAGTGGAACAACCTGCCTCCAGAAGCTGTGAATGCTCCAACACTGGAAGTTTTTAAGAAGAGATTGGACAACCATTTGTCTGAAATGTTATAAGGGTTTCCTGCCTGTTATTCTATTATTCTTGTCCTGCCTTTAGGTTCTTTGGAGAATTGGTTGAACCCCTCTTCTTTGTGGCAGCCCCTTAGATATTGGAATACTGCTATCATGTTATCCCTGATCCTTCTTTTCACTAGACTAGATATACCCAATTCCTACAACCATTCTTATATTTTAGCGTTCAGTCCCCTAATCAAAATTGTTGATCTTCTTTGCACTCTTTCTAGAGTCTCAACATCTTTTTTATATTGTAGCGACCAAAATAATTTAATAAAATAATAATGTAATAATTAATATCAAGGCTCATAATACTAAACTCCATAAAACTTTGCTTTTATTTTAAAAATAATTGTGCACGCTACCGTATGCATGATAACCATCTTATCCCCCAAACTGTTGATTTTGTCACTCTATTCACCACATATATCCATAAACTGTGTTACTACTAGAGTGACACAAGCTTCAGCCCATGCCTTTTATTGTCATCGTGCTACAATTATTTATTTATTATTAAATCTCACTGAACAGCTTGTCTTCAGAAAAGTAGTGATCATAAGAAAGAGAAAAATTAATTTGAGGATCATGCCCAAACAGCTTTTGGAGAATGCATATCTCCTATGAACTATCCAGTAATAAATTTATCAATCAACAGAATCTTGTTACTAGAGGTGCATCATTTGAGCAATACCTTTAAAATATTTCTAGTTTCATTAGTAATTACTCCCCAAGTTGCCTGTAGAAAGGCTTGTGTCCTCCTATGCATGTTGTTGTTCAACAACATCTGAAGAACCGCAGAATTCCAGTAATAGACTGTCAACAAAATCAAGAAATTCGAGTTTGTTTGAGCAAAGCTTCAATTACAAAAGAGCATGGTTGTATACTACATCTTCTTTATCACTATCAAGCATCTTTAGTCATTTATGAATATGAAAATCCATTACATTTATACATTCCTTTTGTGTTATTTAGATAATTCTAGAATATATAGATAAAAAAGATATACATCATTTTAAAAATGTACATTACAATATTTTTAAAAATTCAATTTTAAGGAGAGATGCTTTGCTCGAGCTAGTTCAATTTACCTACCACTGTTTTTGAATGCTTTGGGTAGGCTTATCAGTTTCTTTGAGTTCTTTGGAAAAACAATTTAGCAGAAAAAAAGGTAGGATAGCATTCTGTAAGGATATCAATTTTAATTAATTGTCAGTGTATCAAATACTAGGGAATTTGTATAAGGCTTATGCATTTTTTTCAAGTTATTCTGAGGACAGCTGGTTTAATAATTTGATCTGTACACACAACTGATGGATTTCTTGTGCTCTGTCTGACAGGATTATTCTGTTTAAATCCTAAGAATGTTTGTAGGCAGAACAGATTTTGTACATAATTTACATTTTTCTCTGTGAAAACAGAGAAGAAATTAATAGAATCTAGTCATTTCAAAAGTAGTAACTGCAATGCTGAAATAGTTACCATATTATACTTTTTATAAACACAATATTAGCCAGCAATTTTTTTTATATATATAAATGCAGTATTTGGCAAAAGTGTGTATGGTAAAATTAGCAAAATGCATCATCGATGCTAATGACGGAGAATAACCTCATCACAGAAGTTCATTGGAAATACTATCCAGACAGATCACTTACTGAAAGTTGGGGTCAAGATGTTGCTATCAAGTATATTTGTATTTGTGACTGTGGCAGAGTGCAAGAGAATGAATGGTTGCTATTTATGATGTGGTATAATTACACTCTGGCAACTGAACACGTGGAGAGTATGTCTGGATGATAACTAGTAGAACATCAGTGGGGAAAAACAACCTGTTGTCACAACTCATTACTCCTAAAAAGCCAAGTATCAATCACTATTTTTTTTAATTGCAGATAAACAAGCAATTGCATCTTGCTTGAATGTCATTTTGTGTTTGTTCTACTTTATGGATGAAAATATAGCATCTGAGATCCCTCAACATATTTGTGATATTTTCCTTATCAGAATTGAATGAAATAAAGTAATAAAGTAATGAAAAAAAGGACTAGGGGTGATATGATAGCAATGTTCCAAATGCTAAGGGGCTGCAACAAAGAAGAGATGATCAAAGCATTTTCCAAAGCATCTGCAGGCAAGATAAGAAGCAAAGGATGGAAACTAATCAAGGAGAGAAGCAACCTAGACCTAAGGAGAATTTTTTTTTTGTAAAAAATTCTTTTATTGAAACAATCAACATCAAACATAAGATCGTATTAGAAAGCAATCATCATATAACCTGCAATACAACACTAAGGATTAGTCTTTGTGAACGTCTGGTTTAGTAAACATTCCTCTTATATATGTTCTAACTACTGTTTCTAGTCTATCACATATTGTTCATTCGAGCTTCAGAAGTAAATTCGTCTCAGTAGTAGTGCAATCTTTTATGATCCCTAGCAAAAGATCCTGAGGTAGAAATTCAATAACCTGAGGTAGAAATTCAGTACGCTTTTCCAATATTAAAGCAATCAACATTAAACATAGGATCATATTAATAGTCAGAACAATTAATCAGTGGAACAACTTGCCTCTAGAAGTTGTGGGTACTCCAATGCTGGAGGTGTTTAAGAAGAGATTTGTCTGAAATGGTATAGGGTTTCCTGCCTGAGCAGGGGGTTAGACCAGAAGACCTCCAAGATCCCTTCCAACTCTGTTATTCTGTTTTGTTTTGTTTTTGAGTTTTATGTCTTTATTGAATATTTAGTGGCTTATGAGATATAAACAACGTAGAATTATTAAATGAGTTATAGTTATAATTTGTAGAGTTATAATTCCGAAAAATGCAGTGGGTGTGGGCTGCTTCAGAAGTGACTGTGATAAAACCAGAAGATTGAAGATCATGAATGGATTGCCAAAGGAATTTGGATCAAATGTAAGAGCGAATTATTGGTATGGGAAAAAACCCTCACTTTGAATGGTTTTGTTACATAGAAAGAAGGAATGAGGTTCAAACCACAAAGAAAAATTCTGAATGGGTTGAGAGGAAGGAGAAAAATGATCAAATCATTGTGATGGGGCTGATGAATTCTTCAAAACAAAAAAGGTGAAAAGTTTAAAGAACAAAGAATGATGTATGGATGTACCTGAAATAAGGATGATTTGCCAAGATAGAAAGGTATGGACATGCATAGTGTACAAAGTTGCGTGTGAGAATTGGCTCATTTTCATTTTATTTTATCTCTTTTGCTTACCAGTCCTTTTCTCTTCTTTGCATAGCATTGCTTCCCCTAAAGGAAAGAGCACAGCTTGTATCTAATAAAGATCTATGTACACATGCTAGATTTTCACTGTTTTAGGTTATTTTGTATATTTACCACTTCAGTTGGGGTTAGAATTTCAGTAGACTAGACTAGACTAGACTAGACTAGACTAGACTAGACTAGACTAGACTAGACTAGACTAGAATAGAATAGAATAGAATAGAATAGAATAGAATAGAATAGAATAGAATAGAATAGAATAGAATAGAATAGAATAGAATAGAATAGAATAGAATAGAATAGAATAATAACTTTATTGTCACTTGAATGTACACTAATCGGCATACATTAAAATGAAATTTCGTTGCATACAGCTCTCAAAGGGTCACCACCTCTGATATACACAACATAATATGACAAAAATAAATAAATAAATAAATACAGAATTATGCATATACCCACATATATTATATGATACAGAGAAACAACAGTCTAGTTTGGATTATGCATTCATGTGCATGGCAAGAAAAATGAATCTTGTGAGTTTTCCAGACCATTGCTTACCATTGCTAAACAAGGTGGTTGTTAAAGTGAGTTGTGCCCAATTTCATGACTTTTTTGCCACAGCTGTTAGTGAATCACTGCAGCTGTTTATATTTATTTATTGATTGATTGAACATACAGTATTTATAAACTACCAACCTACCTCCTAGACTGCCTCTGAAGCAAACTCGGCTTCCCCCATTGACTTTGCTTGCTTACAGGAAGTCAGCTGGGAAGGTTACAAATGGTGATCACATGATCCCAGTGCTGCAACCATCATAAATACATGCTGGTTGCCAAGCACCCAAATTTTGACCACATTACTATAGGGAGGCTGCAGAGGTCATATGTGTGAAGATTGGTCATAAATCACTTTTTTTACTGCTATTGTAACTTCAAATCTTCATTAAATGAATGGTTCTAATTTGAGGACTTCCTCTATACATATCTTTTTTTTTAAACTTTTTTATTAATAGATATATATTTGTACATGTAAACCAGGAAAAAATTCAGGTTAACTGCTATCCAACTTAATACAATCGATTTAAATTTGTAAACATTCTTCACTCCGTATGTCAAGATTTAACTATAAGCCAGATACATTTTCTTTGATTGGTGTTTCTCTTGTATGTAGTCTATCCAATGTTTCCAGTCTAACATATATTGTTCATTTGAGCGATCCTTTTTCTCTTTCTTATGATCACATCCTGACCTTGTATTATGTTTATGTCCCCTATTGCGTGTCCGGGGATCGTCCAGATGGGAATCTTTTCGTGTAGTAAGTACTGATATTTCTTCCAGACCCGAAACAGCGGGATTCTCAGTGGGTGCTCCTTGAAGCTCTTGTCCACCTTCTTGTCATACACTAGGTATGCGTGCCAGCCATATAGTAGTAAACCATGTCCTCCAACATTCAGTACTCTGTCATTCGTTATGTTAATCCAGTCACTCAACGCCACCAGCGCCGCAGCGTAGTAATATAACTTCAAATTGGGCATTTTTAAACCACCTCTTCTCCTTGTATCCTGGATGACTTTTAATTTAACCCTCGGTTTCTTGCCATCCCAAATAAATCTGTTAATGCCCTTCTGCCATTCATCTAGGTCCACATCCTTTTTGAGTATAGGTAGCATTTGAAAGAGAAATAAAAATTTTGGCAATACATTCATTTTTACTGCCGCTATCCTGCCCAGCAGAGACAGTTGTAATGTTTTCCACCTGACCAGATCTGTTTGTATCTTGTTCCACAACACCTCGTAATTATTTTTATATAATTTCCCATTTGCAGCTTCAATCTCAACTCCTAAGTATTTAACTTTCTTAACTATTTCACAGCCCGTTATTCTTTCTAAGTCCTGTTTTGAGTTGTTATCTAAATTTTTAACTAGCATCTTCATCTTAGATATATTTACTTTGAATCCTGATACCCTACCATAGTCCTTAATTATCTCCATCAGTCTCCTGGCTGATTGTGCTGGTTGAGTCAGTGTCACCAGCAGGTCATCCGCGAAGGCACATAGTCTGTAGTCCTGTTGTCTAATCCGTATACCTTTTATGTCATCTGCCAATCGTATCTTGTTCAGTAAAACCTCCAGCGTTAAAACAAACAGCAAGGGGGATAGCGGACATCCCTGTCTAGTACCTTTCTCTATATTAAATGAGTCTGTTAAGTCCCCATTCACAATGATCTGGCCTGTTTGTTTCTGATAAATTGCAAGTATGGAATTAATAAACTGTTCTCCCATTTTCATCCCCCCAATCAGTTTTTTCAGAAACGGCCAATTCAGTCTATCAAAGGTTTTTTCTGCATCTACAAACATGAGAGTAGCGGGCACCTGGATATGCCTTTCCAAATACTCTATTATATTAAGAAGTTGTCTTACATTAGTTTTCATCTGACGTCCTTGTATAAATCCAGTTTGGTCCGGGTGAATTATTTTTTGTAACACTGTCATTAATCTGTTAGCCAAGATTTTTGCAAAGATTTTGTAATCCGTGTTCAATAGCGAGGTGGGTCTGTAGTTTTCTGGTTGAGCGTTGTCTTTTCCCTCTTTAGGGATTAGAGAGATGTAGGCTGTTTTCCACGACAGTGGAACTTGACCACCTTCTTGTATGTTGACAAATAGTTCTCTAAGGGGTTCTACCATCTCCTCTCAAAGATACTTGTAATAGGTCGCTGTTAACCCATCAGTCCCGGGCGATTTCCCCTTTTTCAATTGTTTAATCACTGAAAGTATTTCTTCTTGTGTGATCAATGCATTCAGACTATCTCTTTGTTCATCGGTAATTATCAATAACTTTTCGTTTTGCAGAAACTTATCTATCTCTGTGTCTTCTCTTCAGCGTATAACTTGGAGTAGAATTCTGTAAAAGCTTTCTTGATCGTTTCTTGTTGAAACTCTTCCTTTCCTTTATACACTATCTTTTCAATTATGCGGGATTTTTGCTTTTTCCTTAATATATAAGCCAGCCACCGACCAGGTTTATTGGAATTATGGAATGTCTTATGCTTTGCATATTGTATATTCCTTGCCACTTGATCTGCCATCAACAAGTCAAATTGTTTCCTTAAAATCTTGATTCCCTCTTTGGTATCTTTGTCCTCCGGTCTTTCTATTAATAGTTGCTCTTTCTTACTTATCTCATCTTCTAACTTCTTTCTTTTTTGTTCTTGTTTGCAATGGTGCCTTTTGTTCATGTCCATGAGAATCCCTCGCATGTATGCATTGCTAGCGTCCCATATCATTTCTATAGGTGTCTCCTTATTCATATTTATGCTAAAGAATTTCTTCATAACATTTTTGCATTCATCCACATTTATATCATATTTAAACAGGTTTTCATTAATTCTCCAGGATCTCCTAGGTTTCTGTCCATGTCTTAATTCCATCCACACCGGGTTATGGTCTGTTAGTACTTTGGGTAAGATTTTCACCTTCTTTAGGCTAACAAGCAAGTTGCTGGTTGTTAATATAAAGTCAATTCTAGAGAATGATTGGTGTCTGTCTGAAAAAAAGGTAAATTCTTGCTCTTTGCCATGTCTTTCCCTCCAAATGTCTATCAGGTCGAAGTCATCCTTTATGTCAAAGAAGGATTTAGGCAACTTGGGGTTTTTTTGCGGGTTTGGTGTTGTCTTCTTTTTGTCCAGGCCGACCTCTATGATACCATTCCAGTCTCCCATTATAATGGATGATCTGTAGTTGAATTGTATTAACTTTTTATGTACCAATTTGTAGAATTTTCCTTGTTGTTGATTTGGTGCATATATGCCCATCAAAAGAATTTTCTTATCATCTTTTACTATTTCGATTGCTACCGTAGATATCTACCTTGAGAGTCTGACTCTATTAATTTAGCTCTTATATGCTTTTTCACATAGATAACTATGCCATTCTTCTTTACTGCTGCTGCTGCAACAAATTGTGTGCCTAGCTTGATGTTGGTTAAATATTTCTGGTCCGTAGTTCTGATATGTGTTTCTTGTAAGCAAATTATATCATTTTTACCTTGGTTCAGATAATGAAATATTTTCTTCCTTTTCTGTGGGGAGTTTAACCCGTTAATGTTCCAAGTCAAATATTTACTTGTCATGATCGGCTTCAGGACACTCCTGCCAGACCACTTCCACTTTTTCCCCTGCTTTCTTCTTTGGTCTCGCTCCCATGGTATCCAGATTGGTGTTTGTATTGCCTTGTGGGATCTTCTCTTGCTGTTCTATACGTTTAGTAGTAGTCCTCGTCTGTCTTTGATCTTTATTCTTTCCTGCTTCCATGATTTTATTGACATCCATACTCTGTGCAGTCGCATCCTGAGAAGCTCCTTTATCTTCTCCTGCTGCTGCAGTGGTCTGTGCCTCTGGGGAGTTTGATCGTTGTTCTAAGTCCATTCCTCTTTCACGTGGCCAATCTACATTTTCCAGTGTTGTGGGCGGGGATCCCCCCGCCTTCAGTTCCTTTTCAAAAAATTCTTTTGCTTTCCGGATTGAGTTCAGATAGTATCTTTTGCCGTTATAGAGTAATGACATTCCAGTTGGGGCTTCCCATCGATATTGTAGAGCGCATGTTTTCAGTCCAGTGACCAAGAACTTGTAGTCTTTTCTTTCTCCAGCATGTGGATTACGAATCCACAAGGATGGGTTTATCTCCTGTCCTCCTGCCCATGTGACTAGGACTCAAACTTCTAGCTCCGCCTCCAACCGGGGCTTCCTGTCCTCTGACCGGACTTCCTGTCTCCCAGTTTTTTCCTAGTCTTCAGCCCGAGAACATCTCCAGGTGTAGGCTCCAGAGTAGGATTTAATTTTTAGCTGCAAGTTAGGAGTTTAGGTTCAAACTTTTCTTTAAAGCGTTCACAACAGCAGAAGAGGAGGAATCAGAGGCGATCAGGTCCAGGGGACCTCTCGGGGTCTCCCGGGAGCACCGAGGGAGCAGGAGGGGAATAACGCCCCAGCTCAGACCCCCGGCCTGAATCCTCCCTGCAGACGGAATTCCTCCCCCTCCGGAAAACCGGCAGCGATTGGCGTGGGACGCTAGCGGTCGAGGAATCCGGCGACGGAGCACAACAAAATCGCAAGTGGGACTGCGGTGGGGGGAGGAAAGCACCGCTCAGCCACTAAGCAGGCACGTGGTGCGGGGCCCTATAGCGGCCACGCAGGCGGCGAGCAGGGGTCTCCGGCGGCCTTTAAGGCCGAGAAGGCATCTCCGGCGGCCATTAAGGACCGCGTGGAACGAGGCGGACGCCATCTTGGCCTGCCGGTCCCTGGGTTTTGGCGTGAAGGGGCCATCTTGAAAGGGGCGGTCCTTCCAAGGGCGGCAAAGGCGGCCATTTTTCGGCAGGCCGAATCTCCGGAACGCCCGGCAGCAGGTAGGGGCCAGTTTCCAAAACGCAATGCCAGAGGAGGGACGGGACGTCCCTACAGGCGCGCCAAGTGACGCCTGGGACAGCCCCATAGGGGGTCGCCTGGCGCTGTTCAGCCAAGTGTGGCAACACACCACAACAGACGCCTGGGTGAGGGACACAGTGACTCAGGGCCTAGCCTTAGAGTTCTACGCTCCACCCCCGAGTCAATTCATAAGGTGCCCGGAGTCCCGAAACCCCTCAAAAGCAAGACTTCTAAAAATGGCCATAGAACACCTGATAGAAATCAGGGCCATAGAACCGGTCCCGGCAGGACAGGAAAGACGGGGGTTTTACTCCATCCTGTTCGTCGTTCCCAAGCCATCCGGGGGGTGGAGAGCAATTCTAGATCTCAAAAGGCTCAATCGCTTAGTAATATACAAAAAGTTCAAGATGCAATCCCTCAGATCCATTCTGGCCAGCATCCGAAAAGGAGATCAAATGTCATCGGTAGACCTCACGGAAGCCTACCTACACATACCCATAAGGCAGGAACATCGACGCTTCCTGAGGTTCTGTCACAAAAACAAACACTACCAATACAGGGCACTACCATTCGGCCTCTCTTCGGCACCAAGGGTATTCACAAAGGTGCTGGCCGTGTTGGCGGCGCACCTGCGCATGCTACCGGTGAGGGTACTCTGTTACCTGGACGACATATTAATCCTATCAAGTTCACAACAAGCGGCCCTCTCAGATCTACGAGTCACACTAGACACACTACAGACACACGGCTTCTCAGTAAACTTCAAAAAGAGCCACCTCACACCTTCAACTCGCCTACTACATTTGGGGGCGATCATAGATTCACAAACAGGATTAGTACACCTTTCGCAAGAAAGGCGGGACAGCGTAGGGAAGCTCGCACACCTTGTCCAGGGAAAGAGTTCAGCCACAATAGTGCAACTGTCCCAACTCCTGGGAAAAATGATCTCATGCCTGGGCATCGTCCCATGGGCCAGACTCCATTCCAGGAGGCTCCAATGGTTCCTCCTCCCCTACCAAAGGCTAAACCAGGGCGCATCCTCCCGAAAGGTCAGACTTCCCCCCCAAGTCCTGTCATCCCTCCGATGGTGGACTTCGGCAGCCACGGCCAGGGGAACACTGTTCAGGGAACCAGACAGGCTGACAGTAACCACCAACGCCAGCCAGTTCGGCTGGGGGGCTCACTTCCAGGATCAGATAGCGCAGGGCAGATGGACACCCCGGGACCTGGTCCACAGCATCAACTGGCTCGAACTGAGAGCGATCCACCTTGCTCTCCGCCAATTCTCCCCCAGCCTGAAGGGAAGACACGTGCTGGTCCTAACGGACAACGTGACTGCCAAGGCACATGTGAACAAACAGGGGGGAACGAGATCAGCGGTTCTCATGCAGGAAGCCAGAGAACTGGGTCTTTGGGCAGAGGGATACCTAGGGTCAATAAAGGCAGAGCACATATCCGGGGAGGCAAACAGCCAGGCGGATTCACTGAGCAGAGTCACAGTGAATCACGCGGAGTGGAGGCTGGACCCGGCCTTGTTCGAGGTAATCTCGAACAGGTTCGGCCGTCCACTAGTGGACCTCTTCGCCTCCCCCAAGAACAGGCAGCTCCCCCGCTTCATTTCCAGGTTCCCGACCTGGGGAGCGGAGGGAACGGACGCCCTCAGGTGCAGATGGCCGCGGGGGCTGATGTACGCTTTCCCTCCCCCTCCGTTGATTCAGGCGACCATTCGCAAGGTCATCCTGGAAAGAGCGGAGGTGATTTTGATTGCCCCACATTGGCCAAGGCGGCCATGGTTTGCAGACCTCGTAGACCTCTCAATCTCACCAGTATGGATAATTCCCCCTCACCAGGTGTCGCTCACCCAGGGGAATCTTCAACATCCAGACCCACAGTGGCTACAACTAGCCGCTTGGCACTTGAGAGGGAGGGGCTAGCCAGACAGTCGTTCTCGAAGGACGCCACGACATCTGACATGGAAGGTAGCCTTCCTGGTGGCCATTACATCAGCTAGGCGGATCTCGGAGTTGGCGGCTCTCTTGGTTCGAGCGGACCTCATGATCTTTTCAGAGGACACAGTCACATTACGGCTAGACCCATCCTTCATCCCGAAGGTCAACTCCTGGTTTCACAGAGCTCAGGAAATAGCATTACCAAGCTTCTGCCCGAATCCCTCAGATCCCCGGGAACGGCGATGGCACACCCTAGACGTGCGCAGGGCCTTACTCCTTTACATAAAGAGGACTTCGGCCTTCCGGAAATCGGAAACGTTATTTGTTTCATTCCAACCAGCAACCAGGGGTCACAGGGTTTCCTCATCGACCATTGGCAGGTGGATCAGGGCATGCATAGCAGAGGCTTACGGGGCACAGTCACTACAGGCCCCGGCGGGAATAACGGCGCACTCCACTAGGAGTGCGGCGACTTCAGCAGCCTGGTACACGCAGGCGCCGGTGGAGGAGATTTGTAGGGCGGCGACGTGGGCGTCCCCGACCTCCTTTATAAAAAGCTACAGGATAGACCGCTTCGCTGCGGCGGAGGCCTCCTTCGGGAGGCGATCACTGCAGCAGATCATTGCCTCAAATGACACTCCAGCCTAGACTCCCACCCGAGGGGACATGGGAGGGCTTGGGTATGTCCCATCCTTGTGGATTCGTAATCCACATGCTGGAGAAAGGGCGTTGTCTTACCTGAACGCCTCTTCTCAGCATGGGGATGAAGAATCCACACACCCTCCTCTAACAGTCTAGGCAGATGTTGATTTACAGGATTGCGAACAGGAGCCATGAGGACCAAACTACGTGGAAGGAGCTTCGCCCGAGGAAAAAACTGGGAGACAGGAAGTCCGGTCAGAGGACAGGAAGCCCCGGTTGGAGGCGGAGCTAGAAGTTTGAGTCCTAGTCACATGGGCAGGAGGACAGGAGATAAACCCATCCTTGTGGATTCTTCATCCCCATGCTGAGAAGAGGCGTTCAGGTAAGACAACGCCCTTTCTCTTAACATCTTGGGGGGGGATCTCTTTCAATATCACCACCTCTTGCCCCTCTACATACAATCTCTTGTTATATGATGTTGTAAAAATAATATCTCGGAATCCCTTTGTTACAAAATGGATAACCACATCTCTTGGTAGATTTTTTTTTTTTTGCGATCCATGAGTTAACTCTGTGGATTCTGTCGATTTGCCAAGAGATATTTTTAGCCTCCTCTCCCAGAAATTGTTCCAAGGCTTTTACAAAAATTCTTTTCAAGTCTTCTTGCTTTTCATTTGTTGATTCTCCCAGTCCCCTGACCCTGATTGCTGTCATCATCTGCCAATATTGCATTATAGTTGATTGGTCCTGAACCTCACTTTTCATCTCAGCCAGTTGTCCCTCAATTTGACTCTTCACCTTTTCCATCCTTTTTTCAACCCCCTCTCAGACCCTCTTAAAATTTTTCTCAATATCTTCTCTCATTTTCTTATTGTGTGTTTGCATTGATTCCTTGATTTGGTCTAGGTCTTCAGTAACGGCTTTGCTTTGTTCTTCCAACTTCCTCTCCAATTCTCTGCTTTGTTCCTTCAACTTCTGTTCTACCGGTAGTTCTTTGCCTTGTCTCTCCATCTTCGTACCCATCCCCTCTATCTTCTTATCCACTTCCTCCATCCTCTTTTCCACTGCCTCCAGCTTTCTCTCTATTTTTTCATACATTGCTGACATTGTCTCTTTTAATTCTTTCATCATATGCATTTCTGGAGAGGCCTGGGTAGACAGGGGGGCCTGGGATTCTGTAGGTATGGAGGAAGATGGGGGGACAGGTAGGTTGTTCCCTGGTATTTTAAGGAGCTGGCCTGAGGAGGGTGCTGCCACCTTTGAGGGTATTATTTTGGACTGCTTAGTGGCCATCCTGAGTTCAGTCCACTGTTAGCCAAGCTTTTTTATGCAGAAGATTAATCCTTACTCGTATATTGCCAAGATGTTTCCTTTTATAGTCTTTTTTTATCCTCTTGTAGCCTTTTTATTCTTTTTCTTATGTATTTTTTGTAAGGTTTTTAAGGTTTGCGTCTAGCCTGCCCTCTAGTGTTCACTCTCGCAATGCCTTCTCACTTTCCACTTTCTCTCTCTTCCGGCTACTTTCTCTTTAAAGTAAAAGTAGTCGCCATCTTGGACACTTTTTGTTTATTGTGAAAGTAGTTAATCAGCGGTATAATATAAGAAATACTTGCTTTTTTAAGCTCTTGCGTTCAGTCCGTCTGTCTCAGTGTCTCTTTAAAAAGTTTTCTCACGCTGAGGCTTCTGGGTCTGTCAGCCGACAGAGAAACAGCTCCGGACTGGAGCTATCGTGAGCGCCTGGGGAGTCCTCTTTCTTTCTTCCTGAACGCTTTTCCAGGGAGTTTTCAGAGGCTCTCGACCCGCACTCACAGCTCTTGACCCCTTCTCCGACCGAGGAGGGGTTTTTCCCGCTGCGAAAAACAGCTGTTTTGCGCTGTTTTCGCGGCTTTTCAAGCCCCGGAGTTCGGAGCCTCTGAGAGTGGCTCTATCGTTGCCCAGGCAGCCACCAGAAGTCCTCTGTTATTCTGTTATTGTCTTGCAAATGGAAGTCTTTCTTCTTCTGCTTTACTTTAGTAAATTAACAAACTGCCATGTCTGAATTAATAAACCACTTTGTCAGCCAGATTTGAAAAGTGCCTTTGAAGATGATCATGAACTTTCTCTTCCGAAGTAGTGTTAGATTTCCTTATTGAATCAAAGAAAGGTGTTTCTGGGTACTGTAATGTAGAGGATGGGAAGCTTTTTCTTAGGGACATTGCTGTCAGCTGACTCATTTGAGTTTTACATCCAGTGGTAGAGGCAGAACAAAGCCGGGGGGGGGGAACACAGCTTTTCCTCTACACATTCCATCACTTCCTTAATCGTTTGCATAACCATAAGTTGCTGAGGACTTTTCAACTCAGCATTAAGGGCTCATCTGAAACTGAGTTTTCAGAAATATTTTTGGCATATTTTTAAGATTTAAAAATATCAGAACAAGTTCTTTCCGTTTGCAAAATCTCATTTCTTTTGTGGCAAGTAAATTAGGCAAAGGAGTCCCTGCGGATTTTACTCTGCTAATTGTGGCCAACCAAAGGGGTCAGTGCTCATCTCCATTTCAAGGACATTGAGCCAGCACTGTTCGAAGACATTTCTGCAGACACGTGGCCAGCTTGATGTCATGGGGTGCTGTTACTTTTGTATCAAAGTGGTACCTATTTATCCACTTGCATTTGTATGCTTTTGAGCTGCTAGATTGGCAGGAACTGGGGCAAGGAGGGGAACTCAGCATGTTGTGTGGCTCTCGGGTTTCAAACCTGGGCTGCCAGCTTTCAGGCCAACAAGCCCAGCATCTTAACTGTTGAGCCATCTTGCTGCCCCTTTTCGTGGAAAATATTTGTTGCATATTGCTAAATGCATTCACCACCTTTTATTTGTTGCTTCTCTTCATGCAGTTGATGAAATGGACTTATGTCTATCAGAGTTTCTGTAACAATAAATTATTCTTTAAAGTGTCAGCATATTTTTCTGTTGCTTTTCATATAACAAATTTATTGTTGGAAATTCTAATATTTCCTTTCCTTTAATGCAAACCTACAAAGGATCAATGTTGGACCAGTTAAGAATACTGAGGTGCTCGCTTCGGCAGCACATATACTAAAATTGGAACCATACAGAGAAGATTAGCATGGCCCCTGCGCAAGGATGACACGCAAATTCGTGAAGCGTTCCATTTTTTTTAAAAAAAAAGAATACTGAGCTGGACGCTTTACCTGATTTTGTGGCATTCAGGATCAAAACACGAATGGAGAATATTGTTAAAGTGGAATCTAATTTTCTGAGGCTCACTGAAGCACAAATTAACCAATGCCATTTTAGCCCAATGCAACTTTGCTGGGAGTTGAAGTCCACCCATCTTCAAGAGGCCAAGGTTGAGAAAGAGTGGCCTGGTGTGTTGTGAATGCCCATCCCATGTTCATTATGGTTCAGTGTCTATGCAAATCCAGGAAATAAAGTTAGTTAAGTAAACCATGATTCAGCTAATAACGAGTAAGTCTGAACTTGTGTAAAAGATTGTCTAACTTGCAATATATTCAGCCAGTGTTCCTGGCCTTGGCCATTGTCCAAACAGAGCAGCAAATAGCAATCAAACATCATATTATATATTCAGTTGTTTTCTACTCTTCGTGCCCCAGTAGACATCATCTGCCAAGATTGCCCGTTGGTTGCTGCTTTTTGTGAATTTTCATAAGCTCTCACTTGTACTATCCCTGGTAATATCTATTTTCTTCTAGCAACTTATTTTTCAACTGCCTTTTTGTTAGCCTTTTCCAAATACCAAGATCTTCTCCTAGTGACTCTTGTCATTGCATTATATGTCCAAGGTATTGAAGCTTTAGCTTCTTAGTGCATCAATGAATCACCAGGTTTAATTTCATGTAAAATATTTATCTGGAGTAGGGAAAGTTTGCAATCCAAACTACTGAATTCTCAATTTTATCCAATTATATCAATTTTATTCAACACCTCAGTTAAAAGACATCAATTTTTCTTTGTTCAGCTTTTCTGGTAGGACATACGTTATATTACAGCTTGGAAAACCAAGGATTTGATCATACATTTGTTGTCAATATGATGTTACTGCACTCAGGAATTGTCTACAGTTGTTATGGTCTTTCCATCAAGTAGCACTTGTCATGATTGCACTCACCATTATTGTAATTTGATTAGTTTAGGAAGATAAAATATATATTACAGGTAGTCCTTGACTTACAACCATTTGTTTAGTGACCATTCAAAGTTACAATGGCACTGAAAAAAGAAACTTAATGACCATTTTCCACAGTTAATGACCATTGCAGCATCTCCATGGTTATGTGATCAAAATTCAGAAGTTTGGCAACTGATTAATATTTATGATGGTTGCAGTGTCCCAGAGTCATGTGATCACTTTTTGCAACCTTCTGCAAAGTCAATGGGGAAGCCAGATTCACTTAACAACCCTGTTACTAACTTAACAATTGCAGTGATTCACTTAACAATGTAGCAAGAAAGGATGTAAAATGGGGCAAAATTCCCTTAACAATTATTTTGCTTAGCAACCAAAATTTTGGGGTTGACTTTGGCATTCACTTCTTGTGATATGTGGTGCTTGCTTTCCAGTATCGAATAATTCAATATGTTCTGAAAATGCTACAAAGAAATCAGATATCAAAATAAAACGTCTCTGTACGTATCACTTGGAACATTAAAAAAATGTGAAGGAAGAAAGGAACACTATATAGATAGTCCTCACTTAACAACCACAATTGGGATAGGCAACTCATTGCTAAATGACAAAGTCATTAAGGGAAACATGAAGTGACCACACATCCAACTCCTGATGTCATTTCCTCTGTGGTCATTAAGTGAATCATCTGTGGTCATTAAACGCAATGTCACATGACCACAACTTGTGTCTTCGTGCCAGCTTTCCCATTTACTTTGCTTGTCATAAGCCAGCTGTGAAGGTCACAAGCAAAGTTGTATATGAACAAAGGATGTGGTAACAGTTGTTTGAGCACTGTCCTAAATTCAAACGATTGTTAAATAGGGAAGTCATTAACCAAGAACTCCTGTGTATTAAGTAAATAGCATATTGAGGGCTGTCAGAGATTTCATATGTTTAGATTTTACATTGTAATATAATGGAACAAATTCAGCTGCTACATACTGAGGAGAAATAAGCATATAAACTATAGCTGTTGAAGTTACTTTCAGGGTTATCACTACATTTTCAGTGTGTGTATTCAAAATGTATTTCAATACACAATATTGGAGATTGACTTCAAAACAAAATATTGATCAGATCTAATATGAAACTTGTTATATTTATTCAAAAGATTATTCTTTTCAGTCTGAAAAATAGAATAATTACAGCAAGATTGTGACAAAATAAAATTACTACAGCCACAAAATCAAAGATTAAAATAAAAGTCTGTATAAAATGGATCCTTTAATCCAGGCATGTCAAACTTGTGATGTCGTGCGATGTATCGGGACTTTTTTTCCATTGGCAGCAATGAGGCGGGTGCGGTTTCAGCATGACGCATCCGGCCCGCGAGCTGGCAGTTTGACATGCCTGCTTTAATCCAGATAAATACATATAGTTGTCTAAAGCTATACTGAGTTTTCTGCAAATGTGTAAAATGCCACTGAAAATATAAAAATGGCCTACCCCAGTCCGTGGTGTCCAGTTACATTGTTATAGAGATTAAATCAGTTTACATCCATACTTTTTTATTTTGCTTATTATTAAGGATTTGTACTGTTTATTTTTTGAAATGGATATTAGTACTAGGATTAGCAGAGATAATGCTAAATAACAGACAAACTTATCTCCCAGGTTTTAACAGTTTGCAGAGTTCTGACCTTTGGTTGTCTGACTGAAGGTCACTTGGGAAATTCTTCACAGCATGCAGAATGGTTTAAATGAAAATCTCATTAGTTTTATTTTTTTTATCCCAGCTGTATTTTCTGATATGCCCTGTAGTGATTGCTATTATTAGCTAATTTATCATTTAACCATTACATTTGAGTAGCAGAAAGACATGTACAAATGTTTTGAATCTTTTACTGCTAAAAAGGGGCACATCAAAGCCTGAGCATCATTAGGAAGAGTAAAAACCCAATTTTTCATTCTGAAGAAGTGAATTCTGAAATGGAAACTCTTTGTCAAGTCTTTCAGCCCATTGAAGGACTTGGCGGATAATCTGCCATCAGCTCTGATGAACCTGTCATTCTAGTCAAGTTGGCAAAGGACAATTTTTGCCCTATTCGCCTCAAGGTCTTGGCTAATAGCCCTGAATTTGAGAAATGTGCAGACCATCCAAATTTAGAAATTATAGTCATTGAGGATGACCATTACTTCCAGGTGAAAGTGCCAATTAAGTTGTATCTTATGGTCAAACAGGCATGGCAATAGGAACATAAGAACATAAGAAGAGCTAGCAAAAAAAAAAAAGCCAAAATGGTTAAGTATTATTGATAGGTTACTAGCAAATTGCTCTAGTTTTAAAAGATCAGGATGGCATAACAAAAGAATTTTGCTTATCTCATACAACCGAGCCCAAAATTTCCATTGCTAAGTGTTGAGTTTTGCCTCATTTAATGACCTTTCTTACCCACAGTTGTTAAGTGAATCAAAGCAATTGTTAAATTAGTAACATGACTTTGCTTGTCAGAAGGTTGCAAAAGATGATCACATGATCCTGGGACATGGCCACCGTCATAAATATGAGTCAGTTGCTAAGTGCCTGAATTTTGATCACATGACTATGGGGATGATACAATGGTCATAAGTCAATTTTTTCACTGCTTTTGTAACTTCAGACGGTCACTAAATGAACTGTTGTAATTCGTGGGCTACCTGTATAGCAATTAGTTCCCATAGAGGCCAGAAAGATGCAGGATATGAATGAATAATGCTCTCCGACTTCTGTCCCAGCAAATGATACCATGAGACATACTGCCTCTGAATATCAGAAAATATGTAGCCATAATCAACTGAAATCCATCCTTCTTTTTTTTAAAAAACAAATTTTATTGGTTTTTCCATTTTACAAACAAGTGCTTAAGAAACAATGTTGTGGCAGGGCAATCAATTGTCCACAAAACAAAGTCATACTCACAAAGTTCAGATTAAGTCATTAAAAACCTCCTCTCGTTTCCCTCTAATGACATATTAT
Source organism: Bothrops alternatus (assembly GCA_034064705.1). NCBI lineage: Eukaryota > Metazoa > Chordata > Lepidosauria > Squamata > Viperidae > Bothrops > Bothrops alternatus. The sequence goes on from JARGCV010000166.1 coordinate 1,453,360, forward strand.
ATTCAAACTGATATATTTCAATACAACTAAATCAATCATAACAATCCTCAATAATCTTTCATCTAAATATATCCACAAATCCAGATCCTGTGTTAAGTTTGACTATTTCATTTGCTATATTCCATATTTCTAATCTAAATACCTAGTTAACACTTTGGGAGTCTCCCCATAACCTTTTCCCTTAACATATTCAATAAACATTTATTAATATCATTTCTTCTTTTTTCCTGTTCCTCTTCCATTACAAAATGACTATCAGTTCTAATAAGAAAAGAAAATATTAGTTCAAATCAGAAAGGAAAAAGAAGAACAAAGAAGAAAAAAACAACAAAAAAAGAAAACAAAAAAATACTTTTCTATTTCTATTATTCTTTATAATCTAACAATCATTCCCTCAATATCTGTATCACATTTCTTTAACGTCTTCCCAGAGTTACTATATCGAAAACATATTAATACACAAATAAAACAACTTATTGTTAAATTCAAACCTTTAGTTAATTTTTATTCAATTTAGCCTCTTATTTAACTGTCTTAAGCCATAAATCAATCCATATCTAATAAGCCTTTTAAACCCATTACATAAAACCATAAGTCACATTCATAAATCTTATTCTAGCTTTCCTTTTATGCCAAACTAGTTTCCATAACAAGGTCTGTATATCAATGAACAAGTCACTCTGTATGCCTTGTAGCATCCTTTGAATCAAACAGAGACGTCCTCTTTTCCATTTTAGAGACCTAGCTCCTTTGTAAGTGATCCCTTGCTGTTTTGAGAAATCAAATCTCCACGTATGAAGCTGTTGAATAGCCGGCTCAATTGTGTTCAACTTTGTAGATGGTAACTGTTTATCCAAGCTACCATAGTTCTCAGATCGTTGGGCTTGTCTGTCCATTTCTGTTGATTTTAAGGTTGTAAATGGTTAATTGCAATCCTTTTTAGTTCCTCGGAGATCTCATCAGCATGCATATGAAATAGGATAGAATCTTCTTTACCTTTAGTTAGTCCTGCTTCTGTTGTTTTTTGGTCTATAGAGTGCTCAGGTAAGTCTGAAAGTCAATTTGTAAATTCAAACCAGAATTTCTGTTTTTTTATTTCCATAGTAAATTCTTTTATTTGCAAACGTATTTCATCAGTAGCTTCGTAAAGTTTTTCAGTATAAGTTTATAGTCAAGTTGAACCAAGGGTTGTTCAATTTCAAAAATAATTAGAAACAGTCTGAATCATTTAGTAGAGGCTATGTTCAGAAAACATTTAATCAATGTCCACCCCCACCAGTACAGCTGTTAATTTTCTTTGTATTTTTCCTTTTATGGTAATCTGAAAGTCAAGGTCAGTCTGATCCTCAGCAAGAAAGAAAAAATTGCAATTTTAACTTTTTCCACAAGGTGTCCTCAGTACAATGTAAAATCTTCTCCCATAGACCAGGAATCTCATAAACAAGATAAGGAAGCACAGAAAAAGAAGAAAAGAATTCAAGTCCAATAGCAGATTCAATATTAAAAAGTTTTCCAAGACCCCAAAATGAAGAGAAAAAAAATAAAACTAGAAAAAAAAGTCACTTTAAAGTAATTCCATAAGCTTCTTTTTCCCACACTCACCAACGCCGCCTTCTCAGAGCAGGGAAATGATTTTAAAAGTGCTTTTTACAGGCACAAAAAAAAGGAGAGCTAAGAGAGGAAAGGGAAAAAGTCCCACCCAGCTCAGCCATGGTGGTTCCTGTGCTTAGATGTTCTTCGGACTTCTGGTTACAGCGGCAAGGTGAACGACCATTTTACTGGCCGTTCTTTCCACCGTCGGCCCAAAGGAGCAATCTCGGTCCCTGGAAGAAGCTGCCACTCTCCCAAGGACGACGAGGACCTCTTCACCGGTAGCCGCCCCTCCAAGGCAGCTTTTCGACCGGATTAAGGGTCTACCGGCAGCAGAGAATCAGCTGGTGAGGAGAGCAGTCTCCTTGCGCAGCTGCGAGCACCACAATCCGGAACCGGAAGTCTAAAATCCATCATTTACTTCTTGTAGTAATTATTTATTTTTAGGTTGGACCTTTGCAAAGAGTTTTCTTTTACATTTCCTAATTTGACAAGCTTTCAGGTTTATTGGATGACCGTAGACTTCAGTAGTGTGAGAGAGAAAATCTTCCTTTCTGAACTATTCACATTTCTGAACTATCACATCTCCCCTCCCAATTTACTAATTCTGAAGCTAAACAAAGAAAAATCCTCATACAGTAGGTCCCTTGATCAGTTTAGCTGTTTGTTTCATTGTTTTTGAAGGACAGTTACAAAAAACTATTCCATGAATGAATGCATCAGTGATCTAAATCATGGCATCTTATTGAAACTACTAGTTTTCATCTCATTTCCTAATTTTTATTTTATTAAGCCCAACAGTACTTTTCAGACCAATCACTGCCAAATGCAACTCAGATTTCCATCAGCTTGTATACAGAATTCCTTTGGGGGTTTCATATTTGTTTGTATGAATTTCCCTAAATAATTGGATATAATACTAGCAAAATCAGCTAATTCCCTTGATAATCCTAGGTTAATGACTGTAGAATAAGTTCAAAAGCATGGCTCCAATATGCAGGGCTTTTTTTTCTCATAGAACGCCCAGAACGGAGTTCCGGTACCTTTTTTGGATGGAACCTTGTAGGGTAGGCAAGGCGGGTTGTATGACATGTGTGAGTTCCGGCATCTTTTTTTTTTTTTTTTTTAGAAAACACTGCCAAAATGTATGCTGGAAAGTTCTCACTGTTTAAATTCTCTATTATACAGAATAGAATAGAGCTGGAAGGGACCTTGGAGGTCTTCTAGTCCAGTTCCCTGCTCAAGCAAGAGAACCTATATCATCTCGGACAAGTGACTGTCTAGAGATTCTAGTCTCTTCTTAAAAATATCCAGTAATGGAGCACCCATGGTTTCTGGAGGCAAGCTGTTCCACTGGTTAATTGTCCTCACTGTTAGGAAGTTTTTCTTAATTCCAGATTGCTTCTCTCTTTGATCAGTTTCCAACCGTTGTTTGTTGTCCTTCCCTTATTTGGTGAATAGCGTGACCCCCTCTTCTTTGTGGCAGTCCCTCAAATACTTGAATACTGCCATCATGTCACCCCTATTTTTTCTTTTCTTTAGACTAGCCAAACCCAAGTCCTGCAGCCATTCTTCGTATGTTTTAGTCTCCAGACCTTTGATCATCTTAGTTGCTCTTCTCTGAATTTTTCCCAAACTCTCAACCTTTTTTATGGTGACCAAAATTGGCTGCAGTATTCCAGGTGTGGTCTTACTAGGGTTTTATAAAGCGGTTCTAATACGTTGCGTGATCTTGATTCTATGCCTCTGTTTATACAACCCAGGATTGTATTAGCTTTTTGGGTTGCTCCTGCACATTGTTGGCTCATAGTCAAGTGATCGTCTACTAGGACTCCAAGGTCCCTCTCACAGTTACTGTTTTTGAGCCAGGTCTCACCTAATTTGTACTTGTGCCTTTGAGTTTTCCTGCCTAAATGTAAAACTTTGCTTTTCTCCACACTGAAACTTATTTTGTTGGATAGGGCCCATTGTTCAAGTTTGTCAAGATCTTTTTGGATCCTGAGTTTGTCTTCTGGGGTATTGGCTACTCCTATCAATTTGGTGTCATCTGCAAATTTGATGAGTTCCACTTCTATTCCCTCATCTAAGTCATTATGAAGATGTTGAAGAGTACTGGGCCTAAACTGTAACCTTATGGTACCCCACTGCTTACTTCTCTCCATGTGGATGTAGTGCCATTGAGGACTACTTGTTGAGTATGGTTTGCCAGCCAGCTATAGATCCATCTGGTGGTGAGGTTGTCCATTCCACCTTTTTCTAGCTTACCAAGGAGTAAGTTGCTGCTGATGTTGATATTAAACTGATTGGTCTATAGTTTCCTGGGTCTGTTTTTTCCCTTATAAGGAATACTCAATCAATATAAATTATTGATTGATTATTCCTCTCTATTTTCTGTTCTTTAGTTAATTATTGAGGTAAGGGAGCTCTTCTCTTATGTGTTTGCTGTATTTTCTCAGAAACCTTTTCAAAAAGCCTTTTTATGAGTTTAGACAGCCATTGTCTACCAGATTATCTTATTCATATGCTTGTTGACGCCCTCAGAAAATTCAAAAAGGTCAGAGAGACAACCATGTTGATGATTCCTTAACAAGCTTTGTCTTCCTATAAACCTGATCATTTTAACTCTAATAATACTTAGCACCAATTTACCCAGAACAGATGTTTCCTGGTTCTTTCTTGGTTCCTGTATAAAAATGAACCACTGCCCGGTGCTGAAGGTCGTGTCACATATATTTGCTAAGGGATCAGCATGTTTATGTTTTAGTACTTTAAAATCTCTTGGATGGATTCCATCTGAACCAGAGGAATTGTTTATTTTTCATTTGCAGTTCAATTTAAAACATATCTTGTCAGCACAATCTTTCCTCAGATTTCTCTCGTTAAATTATCAGTTCAGATATGGATATTTGCACTAGGATAATATATGCAGACTACTAAATTACTTTGGGGACATGTCTTAGTTATACTGCTCCTTATGTAGGAATCTGCCCTTCTATAATTTCTAGTTTATATGACATTGTGCCTTCTTTCTGAAGTGCAAAGTGACAGCATTTCCCATAGACTTTTATTCTGAGATAACTATATCCCCCTATTTGTCTTCGTGCCACTAAATTTCTTTTTAGCCCTATGGCTCTGGTCTCCTAAGTACCCCAGTTTTCCCCAATACACACAAACACACACAATTTTGACTCAAAGACTTTTAGCATTCACTTCTGAACACTTAGACAGGATGCCTTTATGCAAATATCTCTGGGATATGTGTTGTCTTCTGTGAGCACTCGGCTTCTTTGATTTCTGTGCTTTATATTGTTTATGTCCTACTTTTTAATAATCAGACATATTACCTGAATTCTGCAGAGATGATTGATGTTCTCTAGCTCATTTCATTTTCCTGGCTGGGACCTGTTTTAAAATATTACCTTCTTTTTAAACACAGTCTTAGTTCCACAGTGACTATCAAATTTGATTCTGCCCATGCATTTCTTCACACTCCTCAGGTTTGCCCGAGTAGCTAATTCTGCATATGAGCTATGTAACATTTCAGTTAAATATAGCTTGGCCCTCTCAACTTCCTATTTAGAAACCTTTACTTGGCTTCCAGAATCTCACTTTCTAAAAAAAAATAAATCACAATTACATGGGTCCCACATTATTTACCCCAATGTTCATCATGACTGCTGAATCAGCTGCAGAACTATTTACCAAGCTGAAGTGAAATATGTAGTTTTGCTCCATCATACAGCATGACTTTTACAAATCTTTTTCTCTGTCAAATTGTCAAATTGCCATGAAATCTGAGAAGCACATCCTTGACAAAAGAGAGTATCTATTCATCACCAAGGAATGGAGAGCTTCTAATATTCTTTCTCCCTTTGGAATGATAGTTTTCATACAAAAAAGGCAAAAACCTGTTACCCTGCTAATGAAATGATATTGTCTTATCCCTGCAGGCCTTATTCTCAGCCTCTGAATATTTCCATTTCTCCACATCAGTTTTCCTAAGAAAGAAATCAATCCAGAAAACATTATCCAAGTGTGTTCTAGATAGTAAGTCTAAGCATGCTTATATAAGGTCAAAAAAGTATTCAAGATTCCATACAAATGCAACCATCTTCTGCTATATAGCCTCATCTTTTTCTAGCTGACCTGTGAAAATGAGGCAGCTGCTTTAATGTGTTGACTCATTAAAGGAGCCATACTGTTTTTGTAGGCTTGCGTAGAAGCATGAAAAAATGGCTACTTTAATGAGAAATAGGTGTGTTCACATGAAGTTTGAAGCAATTTGTTCAGATTATTTGCAAAGTGTTCTCTGCACTAAGGGATAGGTCCATATCTCTGCTAGCTATCTTCCTTCCATGCACTATTGCTAAAACCACCTGTCTGCCTAACCTCTTATTATAATAACTTATCACTTAGAGGGAGGTATGTGCTCTCTTAATCTCCCCCTCATGTCCTGAGAATTGTGCTCCATCAATGCTCCTCTAATTTCTTTCCCTCACCCTCAGGTTTTTCTTTTAAACTCCATATAAAGGTTCAGTTTCATTTACCTACTCAGGATTGTGTCTCCTAGGACTGGCAGAGTATTTATAGAACTGAATAGCTGCTGGCCCATACCCAACTAGCTAAATAAATCCCTTCAGCTACTAACCTTGTGCTCAATGGAGGTCTATTGTAATGAAGTTGATCCAATTTTCCCATATGTGTTTTTGTACCGTATTTTTCCGTATTTGTCTTTTTATTGCCTTAATGAATGTAACAGGTATAATTTTTTAAATGTAATCATGGATATATCCTGTGGAAGCAGGGCCCCTGAGTATACTACTATAAAACCTTAATAAATTGCCCAGAAATAGAAATTACCATGTGTTCTGGGAAATAATATTGTCTTCCTTGAGCTTCCAATGGGCAAGACACTTAACAGCGTGACTAATCACAATGAACTTTCCTTAAAAGGCTAATTCTCATTTCTTTTGAAGAAGCCCTTTCTTCTGCCTCTCCCTTGAAGAACTCTGGATCTCCTTCCGGCATCTATCACCCATCCTTCTTGTGAATGGAAAAGCACATTGTTTATATTTGTATTAAGTATGGGGCTCTTAGCAGTTTTCTTCTGTCCACATCTTGAAAAGCCTGTTGTCTTCTTCAGACATACCAAGTTGGAAAGGATTCTTGTCTGTTTTTGAGACGAGGAGGAATCTTTCCATAACTTCTTTCACAATCTTTACTTATGATTATAAATATACTCTGGCAACCAGCTCCTTTTTTTCCCTCTCAATGAAAAATGTTGCTGGGCAGTCTTATAAAACAACTGGAGCCCTATCCTCTGCCAATGTGAGTGGGGAAGTAAGCCAACACAGAGGCTAAAACAGGGGAAGCTCTCCACTGCTATTCCAGCCTTGATTAAATAGTATTTAAGTAAAGAAATAACTGCATGGAAATAACTGCTGGCTATTAAACAATATTTATTTTTTCCAAGTGGGGGTGGTTACTGTAGTCCCTCCTTAATAACCATTCATTCAGCCAGTATTTGAAGTTACGACGGCAGTGACTGACTGGTAGTTACAATTGGTCCCTAAAGTTATGGCCACTGCAATGCCCCATGGTCATGTGATCATAATTCGGGCACTTGGCAGCCTACTTGCATTTATGGCAACAGCATGCATTTCAACTCCCCCTCCCACCTGTCTCTCCCCATCTCTGTTCTTTTGGCCGCTCTGTACTCCCCCACCTATTTTGTTCTCTATTTTAAAAGGATATAAAGATATAAAATATAAAGAATATAAAAGAATATGAAGTCTCAGAAGCATGCTATCTGTGACGTAAGCTGCTGCAGGGTGCTATTGCAGAAATGAATTTTTTTGCTGCTGCTGGCATTGCTCTCAATGATCATTTTGTCAAGCTGATCTCCTGGTATGATAATGAATATGGATACAGCAATCGTGTGGTAGACCTGATGGTCCATATGGCATCTAAGGAGTAAAGACTTTTTTCTTTTTCTTACAACTTGGCTCTGTATTCTGCAGTTAGAGGCGCTTTGTTCCATCTGCCTCTGAGGAAGTAGAGAGGCTGGAAGAAATGTGAATGTTTCAGTAACATCTCCCCTCTTAATAAAATTGTCACTGTCTTGAAAAAAAAAATATTTGGAACATTCTAGCTACATGCCAAAACATAGTTCATTTGAGTTTGTGTCTTGAGTTGCTAGGCTTCACAATTTGGTGAGCATTCTCAGCCAACTAGTTCTAGGAAGCTTTGTCCTACACCTAAGTGATAAAATATGTGAGTTTCCAGACATTTCAAAATATCTCATTGATTTACATTTTAGTTGAATAATCAGTTAATTGGGTTGTACATTTTGAAACTTGAAACTGAACAAAAACCTTACAACAACCAGACAACAGTGGTTGTGTTTTTAAAATGGAATGGGAATTACTTCTGCTACCAATGTTTATAAAAAGATGGTGCAGGAAGGAATGCCTCTTTAAGATAAAATTTTCTGGGTCTTCTCTCAACCACAGAAGTTCATTGAGGGACTTTGGACTATTCTAAGCCCAACTTGCCTCATAAAATAGTTGTTGGAAAATCTGAAGGAGGGCAATCTTGAACTTTTACTTTAAAGGCATGATATATTCAGATATAATGCATCAATAAAATGCATCATTTTGTTTTACTTGTGTCTCTTGTGTATGTGTTTAATTTTGTCTAGGAGATGGCTATCAGAGCTCTCAAACAGACTGGGAGTAGAAGCATTGAAGCAGCTTTGGAATATATTAGCAAGATGGGATACTTAGACCCTAGAAATGAACAAATAGTCCGTGTAATTAAACAGACTTCTTCAGGTAAGCAAGTTTGTTTAGTCTTCCACATGTGTTTCTCAACTATTTCAAGGTGAATTTCCCTCTGTGTGTATACAAGATTAAGATTTCAGCTCTTCTAACTTTGCTAAATGTAGCTCCACAGTATAAGAGAGGAGGAACAGAGATTGTGGTCCTAGGGAAATCTCTACTTAAAGTTCCATGACTGGATCATATGATAATCTCTCATGTAATTGAGTGGAATTCTTGCAGAAACTCCATTGCATTTAGTGTTAAAAGATTTGAGATAGAACTTACAAGGAAAAACTAGATGTAAGAATTCTATGCTGTTTTCACTGCAAAAAGAAAAAGAATAACATAGTCTATGCACTTCACTATTTTTCTTTCCCCATTCTTTTCAATGTGCAGCAATACAAATGTGCTTATAAAGAAACTTCAAGAACATTTTACTTTCTCCAAAATTGATTTCATGCACAATGAAAAGTAAACTTGACTTGGAACCAGTGTTTAAACAGTGGACACAGTGAATAATTGTTTTAAATCTGACATGGTTACACAACACTCTTTTCCTCCCTCTCTTCCTCCCCCCCATATGTTTGAAAGAAAGAACAGCATTTATTCATATATCTATCTTTCTGATGTTAATCCATCTGTTGTATTATTCTCCACAGGAAAAAGTATAATGCCAAGCAGTGTAAGCCGAAGGCCAAGTTTTGAAGGATCCACTGAATCTTTTTCACCTTATCACCAGATAACCAACCCAGCCTATGAAGGCACTGGCTTTGGTGCTGAATCTGCTAATGTGCTCAGTGATGTTCCCAGGCCATATATGGACTACTTACTTTCTGCTTCTCAGTCTGGGACCATGAATGCTGCTGTACAAAGGCCACCATGCTTAAGCTCCCACAACGCTCCTGGCAGTCTTCAGCCGAAAGCCTACCCTACTAACATGGATTCCTCAGTCATCAGCTATACAGTGGCTGGTCATAGTAACCAAGCTTTGCAGTTGCAGAGTAGCCATGGCTCAAATAGTCCACATTATGGCAGACAGCCTGTGATGGTGCAGAGTGAGGGTCTTGGATATGGAATTCAGCGGAGCCATTCTTTTCAAAATAAAATGCAGCAAGAAGGAGTGTATCCAAGTCTTCCTAACAAAGCAGCTGTTGGACCTAACAATTCTGGCCATGGGTTCCAGCAGGCACCGGCTGGTCTATATATGCCACATTCCCATCACAAACAGCCAATCCCAAATTCTCATCCAATTCATGTAATCACTAGAGGTGCTCCATTTAGTAATGAATTTTCAGATAGCCCACCCCAGGGTCTTTTAACCCCATCTAGAAATAGCCTGAATATGGACCTGTATGATCTGAATAACTCTCAGATTCAGCAGTGGCAAGCAACCTCTTCCTCCTCTTCCTCCTCTTCATCCCGTCGTGATTCACTACAAAGCCAAGCATTGGAAGCATCTCCACGGCAACATGTACCTTTCAGGCCAGATGCCTGTGTCCCCAGTAGAACCAATTCTTTTAATAACCACCAACCACAAATGCCCGTAACTATGAGGCAAACTGCTTCAGGCAAAACTGAGGCGTCCATTCCTTCTCCAAATACCATCACGGCTGTCACAGCTACTCATATTCTCCAACCAGTAAAGAGCACAAGAGTGATGAGGCCTGAACCTCAGACAGCTGTAGGCCCTGCACATCCTGCGTGGTTACCTGCACAGTCTTCAGCATTAGAGAGCTTAGGAATGATGGAGCAACACCCCCTTCCTGTTGGAGGAGCAAATGCCTATCAGTTAGATGTTGATTATAACAGTCAGGAACTCAGGTGTCCTCCACCACCATATCCCAAACATTTGCTGCTACCCAATAGTTCAGAACAGTTTGATATTAACTGTTTACGTCCAGGAATGGAACAAACCATTCGGGGAGTCCCAAGCTCATCAAGCAACAAAACTGAGGAAAACGGAGAAAGGAATGAAAAAACCAAGACAGCTAAAGCAGAAAAAGTGGGCAAGGATAAAAAGCAAATACAGACCTCCCCCGTGCCAGTGCGGAAGAATGGCAAAGATGAAGAGAAGAGAGAGTCCCGAATCAAGAGCTACTCACCATTTGCCTTTAAATTCTACATGGAGCAGCATGTGGAAAATGTTATAAAGACCTATCAGCAGAAAATGAATCGTCGGCTGCAGCTAGAGCAGGAAATGGCCAAGGTGATTTATTTTTGTGGGTGTCTGTATTTGATTTTGTAAAACTTGTTATGTTAGGACCTTCCAGGTACACATAAATCACATATAACAGTGCTGTATCTAAAGCAAAGTAAGTTTATATATCTTTCTCTTTTCTACATACAGCATCATTTGATCTAAAACCAAAAAGACACAAGTTCCTTTAACGTGTGAATACATACTAGATATAAAGTTTTCCTCCAGCCATGGTTAAGTGCTATTCTGGTGACAGCCTGGACAAGTCCCTGCCATTTTCTTGCAAGATTGTGGAACTGGTTTGCCATTGTCTGTTTCTAAAGTGTGACTAGACCAAGGTGCCTTTGTGCCCAAGGCGGAACCAGAACTCACAGTCTTCTGGTTTCTAGCCTGATGCTCTAACCACTACATCAAACTGGTTCTCTTGTATATATGACCTTAGACAGTAAATTCTCAGAATTATATATATTTAATCCAACCATTTTTTATGTGTGTCAACAGTGTCATGAAATGAATATGATTCTGAACACATTGGGAAAAACTCATTGTGCTAAATATACTCCTCCCTTGATATTTATTTTTATTTATTTAGAAAATTTATATTGCTGCCTATTCACACATGGCGACTCAAGGTGGCTTACACAGATATAAAAACACCCTATAAAGAAAAATAACAAGAAGAAAAATAATAAAATAATAACCCCTCCACCCCTCTACCCCAGCGACAACACACATTCAAACTAGCCATTTAATGGGCTCTATCCTGCTCTCGGTTCCACAGGCCCACTGGCAGACCAGGTTTTCAGCTCCTTCTGGAAGAGTGTTAGAGTTAGTGTTCTCTGGGGGAATGATGTTCCAGAGAGAGGGGGTCACCACGGATAAGGCCCTTCTTCCCACCAGGTGCATCTCCTTAGGGGACGGGACCCGTTATCTAATGTTATCCATGGGAAGGTCTTTTTCTGCAGACTTTGGGTTGTGTAGGCAGATGCAGAGGAAGCCTGTCTACTTTTAAAAATTTTGATTATCTGTAATCAAACAGATAAAGGTAGTAAACCAGAACATAATCTATCTGTGCTGTATTTAAATATTTAGAGCCTCCATTCCCAACCTGATGTCCTCCAATTAGGGAAAAACTATCTTAGAACCTGAGAATGGAACAAAAAGATGATTGGCTGAAAATTAGAATTATAACACAACTAACATACTTGTGTAAGTTTTTAATAATTGTTGCAATGATACTGATTATTTTGCTTCTTTTTCCCCTTCTCTTCTCCATCTTCTGATTTTGATTAAGGCTGGTCTTTGTGAAGCAGAGCAAGAGCAGATGAGAAAAATTCTCTACCAAAAAGAATCAAACTATAACAGGCTTAAAAGAGCTAAAATGGATAAATCAATGTTTGTAAAAATCAAGACTCTGGGCATTGGTGCTTTTGGTGAAGTCTGCCTTGCTTGTAAAGTAGATACTCATGCTCTGTATGCTATGAAAACATTGAGGAAGAAAGACGTGCTTAACCGTAACCAAGTGGCTCATGTCAAAGCAGAAAGGGATATTCTTGCAGAAGCAGACAATGAATGGGTGGTCAAGCTCTACTACTCCTTCCAAGATAAGGACAGCCTTTACTTTGTGATGGACTACATCCCAGGAGGAGACATGATGAGCCTGTTGATCCGAATGGAAGTTTTCCCAGAAAAGTTAGCTCGGTTTTACATTGCTGAACTAACTTTAGCCATAGAAAGTGTCCACAAAATGGGATTTATCCACAGGGACATCAAACCTGATAATATCCTGATTGATCTTGATGGACACATCAAACTGACTGATTTTGGCCTCTGCACTGGATTCAGGTGGACACATAACTCAAAATACTATCAGAAAGGTAGGGTGCTTATATGGTTTTAAAAAGGAATAACTAATAATGCTAGGCTTTGACATTTTGGTTACTAAAATGTAACTTTGAAGAATATAAGAACCATATTTCTGTTTTGCAAATTTATAATCTAATTGTTTTGCACGAAAAAGATAAGGGATTGGGTGCAGGGTTTTATAGTAGAAGTATTATGTCTTTTTTATTGATCCTTGGATAGGCTGAGGTGCAACGCGGCGACTCTCTTTAATTTGACATCTTCCTTGGAAGGCAAAGCTAGCTGAGAATTCTCAGAGTTATGGTCTGAATTCAAATGGACACTGCCAGATTGGGGAAGGCTGAAGTAGAAGAATATATGACACAGCTGTTTAGAAAAAAACATTCCTGCAGAATATTCAGAAATACAGTAGAAATTGGGGTTTATTTATTGTAAGGATGTATATCTCACTTGTTAAGTAAATTCTTTGACTGGTTTGCAAAACATTGAAAATATTGTATCAATATTTTAAAAAGAACCACGTAAAAGATCTCAAAAGACATAAGAAAGACAATACCTTGTGGTGTTTTGTGAAGAAATTTCAAGTAGAGATAGCAAGGAAAATACCTTGAAGAAGCAGGGAACTTTTGGCAAGGTTTTACTAAGACTGAAGAACAGGAAAAAGAGGGTGGAAGGCAGACTAAGCAGGAATTTAAAGACAAGAATAAAACATTTATGTTGGGCTAGGAACAGACACAAAATCAGTACGGGTAGTCCTCAATTTATAACCATTCATTTAGTGACCATTTGAAGTTACAACAGCACTGAAAAAAAGTTTTTTACACTTATACCTGTTTGTCACGAGATCAGAATTTGGATGCTTGGCAACTGGCATGTATTTATGAGGGTTGCAGTGTGCTGAGAACATGAGATCACTTTTTGCAACCTTCTGACAAGCACAATCAATGGGGAAGCCAGATTCACTTAACAACCATGTTGCCAATGTAACAACTGCAGTGGTTCACTTAACAACTGTGGCAAGAAAGGTTGTAAAATGGGGCAAAATTTACTTAGCAACTGTCTTGCTTAGCAATGAACATTTTGGCTTAATTGTGGTCGTAAATTGACTAGCTGAATACTGACTAAGGAACAAGGGAACTAAGCTATTAGATAATTTACCTTTTTTATTTTAGAAGCAGTATTCTGAATAGAAATAAGAGAAGCAAGGTGTTCAAATCAAATCTTTATTTATTAAAATTATATGCCATCTATCTCCCTCTGCAAAATGACTCCAGCCTTTGAGCCACAAAACTCAGCAATAAAATGTATAGACTTATAATTATTAATAACACTTTTAAAACATGTACTTTGTACAGTATAAAATGACATAAAATATACTATTATATAACTGCCATACAAATAGCAGTAGTGATCACTAAAATTGTTGCTAAATTTCAACCGTAAGTTCAAACCGCAGGTGTACTTTGCCTTTAACATAAGTCACTGTTTATTTTCAATAAAAGGTTGAAAAGCTGAGATTTCTTACAGTTCCTGACAGTTGTGGAACACTATTTTTAATAAATTAGCCACAGAAAAATGTTAAAATAAATTGTAACAAAAATGAATTATATTCTTCATATCTAGAATATTGTATTGCAATTCAGTTTGAATAAGGTCAGCTTTTGTTTTGTAACTTGAGAATGTTTGTATGGATCTTTGATTATAATCTGCTTTTTTTGGTTTTGTTTTTCTTCTTTTGAAAGGGAGTCACATCAGGCAGGATAGCATGGAGCCAAGTGATCTCTGGGATGATGTGTCTAATTGTAGATGTGGAGACAGGTTAAAGACCTTGGAGCAGAGAGCTAAAAAGCAACATCAGAGATGCTTAGCCCATTCCTTAGTTGGGACACCCAACTATATTGCGCCAGAGGTTCTTCTACGTAAAGGTAGATGATTTTTATCTTTGTTATATATATATTAGAAAGACACTGACACTTTGAGCTTTGCTTTTGTCTTTTGTGCTATTTAATATCACCTTAACTCCAATTGTCAATTTATTTATTAAACTGTTATTTACCTTGTGAAAATATGAATATGCCATCTATGTCTAGATAAACTCTTAAACCTGTAAGATGTTCAGCTTTTATTATAATAAAGATAGAATTACAGAAAATCCATAACTGACTTTCAAATATAGATAATTTCCATGTCAGTTATATATAAAACAGACTTGGGCAGAACCATTTTTACAACAAATATTGGTTGAAACAGATTACGTAACATTCAGGATAGATAAAATTTTATGAAGAATACAATACTTTACATGTTTTCTTAGCTTTACAAGTTCAATGAATAAAATAAGCTGAATATTCTTGAATGTACATTTTGCTTTCCTTAGTGGGTTCTAAATGAACCATTTCAGTTATTTCAGTTTTTACTTTAAAAGCTTTAAGAAGCCTGCATATAATGGGATATACATTATTGCAGAGTTCCCCAACTTTCTAGCTTTGCGGACAGGCGGGAGGGGAGGGGATGGTTCTGCACAAGCAGCCAACAAGTGTGTGTGTATGCGCAGCTCCATTTGCATGAGCAGCGGGGACACACACACACCACTTGTGCAAATGGAGTGTGGGCACACATGCTGGTCCACTACTTGCACAATTGGGGATACATGCATACTTACCCACCGCTTCTGTAGCCCAGTTCCAAATGGCTCACAGTCCATTAGTAGGCTGCGGCCTTGGGATTGGGGGTAGCGGTGATGGTGATGATCATGATCTTTAAACCTACCATGAAACAATGAAAATACTATATATTTTTTCTGCTTACCTTTCAGGATATACTCAGCTTTGTGATTGGTGGAGTGTTGGTGTAATTCTCTTTGAGATGTTAGTGGGGCAGCCTCCATTTTTGGCATCTACTCCTACAGAAACTCAGCTAAAGGTATATTCACTGATTGTTACATTTATTTATATTTAATGTTTGTGTTCACTCGCAAAGGATAACACTACCATACATTAAAATCATCTCAGAAAAAAACAGTAGACCAATAGACCATGTCATTACCATAGGACACAAACCAAATAAAGCCCTCCAAAGTAAATCAAGTATATCAAAAGACCAGTAGCCCAAGAAAAAAAATAGGGGTCATCTACAACATAGAATGTAAGGATTGTAACAGCCACCATGTGTTGTGGGTGTCTCTAGACCAGCTTGGGAAATGTCAGAGGATGAGGAGGAGCAGCCAGGCCCCTCTGGGTGTTTTCCCCTCCCGGCACCCGAGACAGACAGTGAGGAGATTTGCATGCAGTCTGGGTCAGAATCTCAAAGCGGGGAGTCAGACATGGAACAGGAAAATATATGGCTTGATCCGAGATTCCGAAGGTTTGATAGGCGGAGGTTTCAGTTACGTGGAAAAAGGAAGCCATGGGGGAAGTGACGTATCGAAAACTATATTAGAAGGTGAAGGAGGGACTAATTCTTTGTCACGAGCAACGTTAATATCAAGTAGTAGCCTGATACCTCGAGGAGTTAGTTTGAACTCAGTTTTCTGGTGTTTTTGGAATCTACGGAAGATTAATGAGGTCTTGGACAACCTGAGAGATAAAGAGTGAGTTATTGGAAGGGGGGAGAGCATGTTTAAGCTGAATGTAAATAAGTCAGACTCGGCCGTTCCGCAAACGAACTGCCAGCATCTTGCTTTGAAGTGAATCTCTTGAACTGTGTTAAATAAAACTCTTAAAGAAATATTCCTGTGGACTTTACTAAGCTGAGAAGGGCCGGATACAACACCATGTAGGTCAGATAGACAGAAGACCAGAAGAATGTATCCATGAACACCAGTTAGCAGTCAGAAGACACAATGAAAACTCCTTAATCTCTCAGTACACACACAGACTCAACTATGGCTTCAGCCTGGAAACTCTGAGTATCCCAGACCAAGCTAAATCCAAATCTGCGGTGGAATTCAGACAAATCACCCATCAGTAGATTCATAGATATAAACCAAATTTACACACCATTCAAAGCAGACCATAAAAAGCTAAAAAGGAAACAAAAAGACCAGAATACAACTCCCTAGCAGCCAATATTCGGATAAATAGGGATTAACACCAGGCAAGAAAAAGTAAATACCGGTAATACCCCAATCAAGGTACCACTAACGAAAAAACTGCATCCCACCAACACTGGCATGGCAAGCTACTGTATATAAACAGGGAGCAAACATAATAGCACTGAAGATGTTTTCTGGCTGGATAATGAAACAGCCATTTGTCCGAAATGGTATAGGGTTTCCTGCCTGAGCAGGGGGTTGGACTCGATGACCTCCAAGGTCCCTTCCAACTTTATTATTATTATTATTATTATTGTTGTTGTTATATATTCTTTCCTATTGATTATTATATAATTGTGCTGTCCAGGGACAAAGTTAAAACTGTTCTTTTTTCACACAAACACATATACCTGTTAACTCTAAATAGGATTTACTGTTATTGAATACTTAATTAAAATAGCTTCATGTGTGAGTTAATATATATCTATATTGGCAATCAAACTCTTTTGATTTTTACATTGTAAAAATACACAGACAGGGTGCTACATCCCAGTCTTTGTCCTTCTAGAACTGGATCATCTTATTTGTTGGGATATGATTTGTTTAGATAGGCATATCACTTAAGTGGTCTCTTTATGTAGAATGTAAAGCAATTTAAGGGTTTTTTTTGGTTGTGTGGGGATTATTAGAATTATCTGTGCATTAATTATAAATCCTTTTAGTTCCTTCTGATCATTTGGTAGGGTATATTCAGCAGTGATATGGGTCACTTTGCAACAGTGGTAGTTGTAGTTTACTAAATATTTACTATTCTCCTTGGTTCAGAGACTACAAGACTTCAACATGATTATGATAAAAGAAGTGAGTCAGCTGGGGACTGTGCTAAATATGCAATTAAATTGCTTCCCAGAATCCCTTTATGGAATAAGGTTCTTTTTGCCGTGCTCTAGTTACCTATTTAATTTGCTCTCTTTGTAAGTGAAATGATACATACAAAATAAAGCAAAAGGCAGAATTGTCATTGAGTACAGTTATACAACTGTGATGCGTGGCAGTGTTATTTTGCATGTGGATGTTTTGCACTTCATGCAGATTGATATTCAACATTAACTATATATTTCTGGTTTTTTAGGTGATAAACTGGGAGAATACTCTGCACATTCCCTCTCAAATCAAGCTCAGCCCTGAAGCGAGCGATCTTATCACAAAACTCTGTTGCTCCGCTGAAGAAAGACTTGGAAGAAACGGAGCAGACGATATCAAGGCTCACACTTTCTTTGACTCCATAGACTTCTCCACTGACATCCGCAGACAGCCAGCTCCTTATGTTCCAAAGATAAGCCATCCAATGGACACTTCCAATTTTGATCCAGTTGAGGAAGATGGGCCTTGGGATGACACCAGTGAAGACAGTGCCAGGGCATGGGACCCTCAGGCCTCATCTAATGGCAAACATACAGAACATGCCTTCTATGAGTTCACTTTCCGAAGATTTTTTGATGACAACGGTTACCCATTCAGATATCCAAAGCCTTCTGGGCTAGATATAAGCCAGTCTAAGAATCCTGATATAGAAAACAAAGATGGGCTGGATCAGAATGGAGCCTGTCAACCTGTATATGTGTAAATGACTGTATAGAATCCTAAAAAAAAAACTTTATTCATAAATTTAGGGTCTTATATAGTTCTTAGTTGGGATCTGTTCCAGTTCAGGATCGTGCAAGTCTGGGGGAAAGAGAGACTTGAAAAGAAGGTTCTAAATGCTAGCTGTTTCAGATTTTAGGCCATATAGAACTGTAAATAGCTTTGTTGATGAGTGCACTTGAAATCCAGATTTTCAGTCTAGTTTCTAAGGCCTGGTGTGTTACATTCTTAAATAACTTTTTCTTATCTGCTGTTGCATTTACATGCTTCTACGGCATTGTGCTATTTTTTTTTATTTTAAGTGAGCAAAGAGCACTTACTTTTGTTTATAGCAGGGTTTTTTTTCCTACTAAATTATAGGAATTAACTTTGACAAATCATGCTGCTGTTCTTCTTTTCTCATTTGTTAAGAATTGGATCCAACGCACTTATGTCACATTTTAGGAAAACGCATAAGATTGAAGAACATATTATTAAAAGTGTCTGTGCAATAATATTTAGTAAGAGGAAAAAATGTATTGCGTCTAATGTCCTAAATTTACCAGTGCCATTTTTGTATTCAGAGCCTAACCTTTATGTGTATTTTTCCACATTTCAAAATTCTGACACAATTGTTCAAGCTGCTTTATTTCCCTTTTGAAAAATATGTTGGAATTTAGTATAATCGTAGTCCGAGCAAGTGGCAGTCAGTATGTGATATCAATGATTGGTGTGTGGAGAGTGCTGCATGGCTTGTGTTATTTTGTTTTTCTGTTTGAAACGACCTTTCTCTTGCCATTCACAGGCAGGTCCTGTGCATCTATTTTTACTGAAGTTCTTTAGACCTTCAATAGGTGTGCTGATAAAGTATTGTGTGGATGGTTTTTCTATTATGATTGTGTGCTATCTATTATATGTTCTCTAAGACAAATGGCAAAAGTCTAATTCATGTAGGGATTGATGGTGTGTATAGGGGGAAGGAAAGTTTGATTTAATCAGTTGTCTAATTTCATAAGATACTTCGCCTCCTATAAAAGAATAAATATAAAAACATAGCTTTCAAGATCACTTTGTGATCAAAATCTATGGCCCATCTACCTAACACAATGCACAGTACTCAGTGTGTTTGTAAGTTGCCATATAGTATTCATGAATATTATCTTTTAGTATCTATATGCAGAAATATATAATGAGAATGTTCAATTCTCTGTGCCTTAAAGTTGAATCAGGAGCCTTATATTCTTTTTAAAAATTATAGGACTCTTCTAAGCTATAATGCTAAGTGACAATGAATTTCTGGAATGTATTGGACATATAAAGTTGATTTATTGATTCAGATGATTAGGTATAGTGTACTGTCTCCAGGCAATGCAGGGTAATCTAGCAAGCTGTTTCTTTAAAACAGAAGTTTTCCAAGCCCTGTTGTCTGAGACTCTTATTGGATATGCTGGAGATTGAAAATGGGACTCTTATGTACAAGGCATATACTTCATCAACAGGTTATAGTCCTCCTTAAGATGCAATTATTCATTATTGTGATTACATTTTATGGTGGAAAAACAAAGTGTGTAGCTTCCCTTAGTGATTTAGGAAAGGGTAAAGAACTTTTTTCCTTCAGATGTTGCTGGACTATAATTCCCATGCCATCAGTTCCCTAGCATAGTCTATAGTGAAGAATGTTGGGTTTTAATGAGTTCCAGCATATGATTTAAGCATCTCTGAGATCATATGAATATTAACACATTTGGGGCGTGTTTTTTTGTTTACCTGATGATTTCAAGATCGTGAAACCACATACATGATAAAAGCATGTAGTTTTATTTTGTTAAAATCTGCAGGTTAGCACTATATCGTCCATATAAAGAAAATCAGAGATGGTACAATCACATAATGATTTATTTACACTACATGAAGGCAACAATGCTGATACTTCCAAGGCTGCATGGAACTGTGAATGATTACGACCTGTTTAAGTGGAAAGATTTATCTTAATAGTACATGCAGAACAGAATCTATTTAGGTGGCAGCCATAGTTGTCTTAAGTAAAGTATCAAAATATTGGTCTTGATTATACGTGGTCCATTATATTGTTATGTATTATGATAGATCAAACTAATCTTTCATCTCTGTCAAAATACAAACATACATTTAAGATATTTTTTAAATTGTTTAAATACACATTTTATTAGCTATGTTAACATAAAGAATATTCAGAGTGATAATGGAATACTAAAGATAATTAAGCCATAAATATCTTCATTTATAGTCTATATATACCTAAATAGATTTTTCTTTCAAATCTTTAATTCAGATTAGTTTAACAGTCCTATTTTAAATGACTGATTGCAATAACACTTGAGGGCAATATTCCACTGTGTGTTTGCTTATTTTATGTTTTTAAATCTAACACTTCAGTTTTTCCTATGTTACTCCATATGTTATTTCTTAGTATTTTAATCTATCATATCCTACCCATTGTCTAGATACTATCTAAAACAACATCTTTAAATCCATCAGAGTAAACTAAGCAAAATGATTGTGTATTTGTTTACATTTGTATGAAAGGAGTGTTCTGAGATATGCAGTGCTTGTGTTGTGGTGGTTTATGAAAGATTCAGTATTACTACTTTTTATATAATGCCATTTTTATATTTACATCTATCTGTCATCCTTTTATGTGGTAGGTTCTTCCTCAGGAACTCAGTTTAACTGTTATTTATTTATCATTGGCCTTTTGAAAGCTTCTGCTGGCACAATTTATTATTAAAAAAATGAATCAAACTCCAAGATGTCTCTTTTATGTTCTTATGGGCTATGAAATGTTTGAAGATAAACCAGAAAATAAACTGAAGATAAGTATGGACTCGGTACAGGTAGTCCTCACTCACTTAACAACCCTGATTGGAACTGGCAACTCTGTCACTAAGCAACATGGTCATTAAGTGAAATGTCATGTGACTGCTCTGCTTATTGGCAGCAGTTCCAGGTAAGTGTAAGGTAAAGCTGTCTTAAGTATTGAAATGTTGGTCTTGATTATACCTGGTCCATTATATTGTTATGTATTATGATAGATCAAACTAATCCTTCATCTCTATAAAAATACAAACATATGTTTAAGATATTTTTTAATTGTTTAAAATACACATTTTATTAGCTATATTAACATAAAGAATACTCAATATGATAATGGGATACTTAAGTATTTAAGCATAAGGTAAAGGAACCTGTCTCCACTTGAATTCCATCCATCCACCTATCTCACCCCCATCTTTTCCTTTTTGGCTGGCAGCTGCCCTGGCCCTTCCCATTGTACCTTCAGTGAAAGAACTTGGCTGTCACATGAAAAAGGATCTGGCCAGTGCATGAAAGAAGGTCCCAGCTGGTAGAGTAGTAGCATGTGATGCAGCGGGTGTGGTGACACTGGCCAGGGCTGGGCAGCTGCTGGCAGCAGATAGGCAGCCAAAAGCTCATAAATGCATGTGAACCTGAATTTTGTTCAGATGAATGCAGGGCACACTACAATAGATGAAACTTTGATGGCCTCTTGTAAGTCCCTTCATTCAGCACCTTCATAACTTCAAACGGTTGCTGAACAAGTGTTTGTTAAGTGAGAACTACCTGTATAGCCTAATCACAATGAGTCAGAAACCAGGAATGCAGACTGCTCAGGAAAAGCCAGGGTGGTAGCAAGAGGTCAGAAGAAGCCACTGAGGTTGAGAATCAAGAAACTGGAGAATGAGTAAAAGAAGCATCAACAACAATGAGGCTTTAGAATTGTTTCATAACAAATTAATTGCTAACTGGAGTATCCAGTTACAGACTTACTCTATTTGGGAAGCTTGGGGGCTTTAAGTTACTTGTTCCTTTTGCCCTGGTATGTTAGCTGTAACAGGGTGAGAAATTGGCCAGCTGTAGCTACAGTTTGAATATATTTTCTATTTGTGATCTTGGACAGAAGAAGGGAAGGTATTCTGTAGCATGGGATGTGCAATAAGATTCCCCTGATCACTGAGACATCATTACTGTCACACTTGTTAAATAGTTCAGTGATGATGAAAAATTGGAGAGAGCAGCCAATCCATGAGATTACAGTGGTTAATGTGTTACATTTTTGATACACGGTTAGCAAAATCTGGAAATATCCTTTACCGATTTATTTAAATAGACTAGTAATGATATAAAATATAGGTTTTTACAAATACTATTTTCAAGTTGGTATCAGCCACAGTGAAGTTTGAAATTTTTTTTTAACTTCTTCGGGCAAACGGAAAAAGAGGAGAAACCTAAAAAGTTTTCATTAATAACATTTCAGAAATAAGAATAGGAGTCAACAATTCTATTAAGCATTTTAGATATCATTTTAGTTGGAATAAGAAGGCTAGTAATGGTTAAAGCACCTAATATTAAAGTCTCTGGAGTTAAATTTTAAAAAATAACATTAACAGTATACATTCTATGTTGCTAACATGCTCATGAATCCAGACAATTTTGGCTTAGATAGCAAATCATAGTTTATTTCAGTGTATGAACCCAATCAATTATTTAATTCTAGAATACTTAGTAACAGTAACAAGGTAGATTTTTCAGAATTTTGTGACAAATTAGTCTCCTACAGTTTTTTTTTTTTTGCCTGCACTTCAATTCCCTAGCTGTTTCATAACATTACCATGAACAGCCGCTGGCTTGGATCCTGTAAGTTTGTGGAGAGAAAATTACTAGTCTCCCTTTCTCTCCGCAGCCCCACTTGATTCAGGAAGGGGCCTGAATCTCTGGGAATGCTTTTTCAAAGGGCACAGAAGGCTGTGGGGAGGGATGGGTGGGAAAGTTTCCTTCCATAAACATTCTTAAATCATCTTAGAATCCAAGCCATTGTTCTTTACAAAGCAAAACCTGCCTTTAATGAAAACATTTTGAAAAATGCAGTGATATTGGCAGATAATCAAACATGTCATTCCAAACATATTTTTCCCAAATACATTTTTTGTTGAGATGATAGTAAATTTAGAAAGTCATATGACATAAATTACTTCCACTTGTTATCTTCCCAACCAATTTGTTAATGAAACTTGAGCAAGAAATAATATATACGTAGTCAATGTTAGAGCAAAGAGAGTTCTGAATATATTAATAAATGATATTAACATTTCAAACAATGTGTTCCCATTACAATTATGCCAAATCCCCAAGGAATCTCAAGGCTGAATCGATAAAGTATATTTAAAGATATTTAACCAAACTGGTAAAGAACTGCAATGCTACAGTGCTGCAGCTCCAGGAACTCTTAGAGGAAATGGATTATTTAGATATTTACCAGTCTGGCTTCAGACAGACGTTTGGCATGGGAAATGACCTTAGTTACCTTGATAGATGATCTTACCAAGAAAGAGGCAAGAGGAATGTTTGATATTCAAGGATCTCTCAGACTTTTGATAGTGTTGACTCGGGAATGAGGATGGTTGAGATGGAAGGCCCTATTCAGTATTGCCTCCAATTCTATTACTTGGGGTGTTATCAGTAGATGGTTTTGGAAGACCTCTCAATTCCTCAGTATTGTCCTGTTTCTGGATCCAGCAAAAGTCCATTATCTTTAACGTTATCGAATTGTTCTATGGACTGAGAAAGTTCACACATGAGTCTGGAGTCAGGTTCCAACAATACTTTGATTATATTCAGTTGTACTTCTTTCTCCAATGTCAGGATTACACATCTCCAGGCTGTAGAGGATTGGACATGGGATATGGACAAGATTGAATTGTTGCTGAGTCTTAAGTTTAGAATTCAGATGATTTGTCTGTTCTGGATGGAGTCATACTGTTGCATAAAGGAAAACATTTACAACTTCAGGTATTGTCTTGGAGCCAGCATTATTGCTGGACAATATAATAGTAACTGTAGCAAGGAGGGGCGATTTATCAGAGTAGTGTCAGTATTGTACCTTGAATAGCAAGAAACATAACAGTCTTCAAGGGAAGCAAGGGAGTTGAAATGATTTTAAATTGTGTAATTTGAATTGCTGCAGAATAATTAATGGCAACATACATACATACCTAGCAAAACCAGAATGCAGTGAGTTTTATAGTCAGGGTTTTCCATCTATGACTTAAGCTTTCCACTCTCCACAAAACAAAGCCCCTGTGGGCATTAAACATTGAAGCAATGGTGCTTCCCTTCAGTCTGGATACAGTATTTGCTGATTCTATAACATTTGGAGATCTAGCAGGCTAATAAGTTTGTGTTAGGAACTATAGGTGAGATTTATGACAAATAAAATGAGATGTACATTATACCTATTATGGTTACAAAGGGCCCCCTAGTGGTAAAGAAGACTTGTGTTTCAAGTAGTCTTGTCTAGACATTACTCAATTACGAACTTTCAAATTATGAATTTTCATTAATATAAACAAGCCTGTCTGCAACCCCAACCTAAAAGGTTCTAGGAGCGGGAGAAGGAAGTGGCACATCAGAAACTAACCCTTTCCCGCCTTACTCTTGCACTTTTCACTGTTTGTATACTGTAAAATAAGAACTGTATATTATGCACGTTTTTATGCTGTCATGGTTCCGATAGATGAAACCCTTCAAAAGAACTTCGAGGCATTGTTTTCCTTAAAGAATCTTCTATTTGGGAAACAAAGTATCAGCACTACATAGTTGAACCCAAAAACTAAATTCCCCTCCCCTGGATACAAAATAACAAAAGTACAATTCCCACCCCCAATAACCAGTCATAAATTATATTCCCCAATTAGCTTGAAGTGGGGGCTTTCTCCCCAGCTCTCCAGCCTGCTAAAACATTATCGGCTCTGGACCCAGTTTGTCCTTGGATTCCCACCGCAGAGTTATTATTATGATTAACTGAACTCTCGTTCCAATTCCAATCCCCCCTCCCAGCACCAACTAATTCTAAAAGCATAGAGAAAATGGCTGCATTTTCATTTGTTGTCAAAGCAAGAACATCCAATGTTAGTAGCGTTGATATATGCTTGTTAGACTTGCAAATGGACTTATGAACTCTCAGAACGTAGCCCATTTGTAAGAATACTGTTGATACTGTATCAACGTTTCTTAATCTGGTGTCTTCCAGGAAAGTTGAATAATTCCTTTAATCCATAGCCAGCAAAGCATGCCAGCTAAGGATTATGGGAGCTGAAGTTGCACACACCTGGTGGTGTGCACCAGATAGAGAAAAACTATATAATGGTTCAATTT
This sequence comes from Bothrops alternatus, assembly GCA_034064705.1. NCBI lineage: Eukaryota > Metazoa > Chordata > Lepidosauria > Squamata > Viperidae > Bothrops > Bothrops alternatus. The sequence continues at coordinate 1,478,696 of JARGCV010000166.1, forward strand.
TTTTGATGATACTAATATATAAAAATTTTAGTTGAATTTAGAGCTAATTTGGTCTAACAGTTAAGGAACCAGGATTGAAACTGGGAGACTGAGACTTCTAGCCGTGCTTTGGGCATAAAAGCCAGCGAGGTGAACTTGGGTCAGTCACTCTCTCTCAGCTCAACCTACCTCGTAAGATTATTGCTGTGGTGAAAAGAAGAGGAAGAAATATTAGGTGTTTGCCATCTTCAGTTATTATAAAACTAATATAGGTGGGATAAAAATAAGTAAAAATTTAAACTTTAAAAGCATTGTTCTTCATTGAACATTGTTCAACCAATTTTCTTTAAGTGGTAAATAATATTATACACAGGGCTTTTTTTGTCATAAAACACACCGGAACAGAATTCCGGCACCTTTTTTTGACAGATTTTCCAGAGTTGCATTTTCCTATTGTTTCCCTTATCCTCATTTGTTTTTGAAAATGCCCTGCAGTACAGTGCGAGCGGGGTCCCCTCTGGCACTGTCTGCCTCTTCTAGGAGGAGCCATGAGGTGCCGGAGCACCACAGCCAGAGCGTGGCTTGATTGGCTGGGTTGGACCATGTAGTGTGGAAGCCGATGGTGGCAGTGGGAGACACATAAACATGGAAGCCATGTTTCACGAGAGGGTGAGTCTTCTGCCTTCCCTTACAGAGGGAGTGTGAGGTTAAAAAGAGGTGAAGCGAGAGGAAAGAAAGGCGGCTGGCATGGAAGCTTGCCCGACAGCGAAACTTTGCTATTTCGGTTCCTTGGGTAGTTCAAAGGCTGGGATGTCTACGAAAATCTCTTTTTAGCCTTTTATACTTTATATTCAAACTGCAGAGGGGAAGAATAAGAATAAAGCCAATGTTGTGATTTGGAGGTATTATTATTAATAACATATATTATGTATTGTCAAATGTAAAGGTAGGCCTACAGTATGAGGTTTAATCAGATCCATTTATTAAATTGGGTTTAACTTAAGCATAAATTAAAAGTAATCTGTTCACTGACAAAGTTTCAATTTTAATTTGTTTCAAGTCACTATCCATATTAAGCTCCAAATGTAAATTTTTCCACCTTGACAACTTCTTACAAATAATTCAATCTTTTACAAGCAACCACATTTTGTTTTATTTGGCCAATTTCATTCCACATAGAAAACTGACATTTCATTAAACGAAATGGGTATGCCAGTGATAAATGTCCCAAAAGATTAATAAAATGCCTTCTTGTAATTTAAAGCCACACAGTGCATGGTAACATTAATAGAACCTTGAACAAAATCCTAGTCTTTTAGATGCACTAAAAATTGAAAGGGGTTTTTTTTTCAACTATAAAGGTAAACCTTGTAGGGTAGGCAAGGGGGGGTTGTATGATGTGTGTGAGTTCTGGCACTGTTTTTTTTTTTTTTTTTACAAAAAAAGCACTGATTATACATACAATCTGAAGAAATGATATCACCATAACACTTTACAGTGATGAGATGGGATTCACAACTGCTGTCTACTGATACTAACATAATTTACCCATTTTTTCACAAATCTGCATATTTGGTTGTTACTGAATTCTTCGCTACATTCTAGTTACCAAACTCCAAATTCTGTTCTCAAATTAATTTTATCAGCATAGATCCCACCAACATACGGGAAGGATTTTTTTTTAAGCAGCACAGTACATTGGTTTGCATGTGTTTTTATGTTATTACATTGCTCATATTCATAAGTCACTCTCATTACATTTGAGAATAAGCCTTTTGGAGTTTTTCTCTGTAATTCCTAATGATCTAATTAGTGAAGAACTAATGAAACATATCTAGATAAAATATCCACCATATGGACAAGTACAATTTAAGTAGAATAATTTAGCTTCATAAGACTCGTTATTTCAAGTGCTGAGGCACAATCTGTCCGGAAGATTAGATTAATGATGCACCTGCAAGAACATTTTGTCCAATGATGCTGCTGTTAATAGTTCCTTATGAAATAATTTGTGAGATTATAATGTTGGGATCATTTTTATATTATTCTTTATTATGAATAGTATACTACAGTAGTTTGTGTATTTAGTTTTAAATAACTGTGGTATGTGAATCCAGTCACTATGGTTTATGTCAAATCAACTTATACTTTATTCAATTATGGTTAATGATCAAACCATAAATCATCGTTGTTTCTGTGTCCATCCTCGGCACTTACCAGGCTTTCTATGCACCTGATTCATGTAGAAAATTAACTAATTTTCAAAATGGGAAGTTGGCATGCTGTGAAACAAAATGCTAGTTTTTAACATGATTTTCACTTCTAAGAAAGCCTCTGGACCCATACAGACCTATGACTTGGAAATAAAAATTATTGGCAATTATAATCATTATATTTAAATGCGGAAGCAATAACCTTGAGAAACAGGAAGAACTGCAACTAAGATTATGGTGAGATAAAAGAAATCCGAATCTTTTTCAATACCATAGTTCAAAAGTTCAAAGTTCTTTCTATCCTATTTCTTCAAAGTCCAACTTTTGCTTTCTATAGCGTTACAGAGAATTTCTCGTACAATTCTGATTTTGGAGGTATAGACACATCACAACATCTGAATATCTTTTCCAAGGCCTTCACAGTTGGCCTCTCAAGTGCTATTCTGTGATTATTTCTTGACTGCTTGTCCTTTTATTAGTATTGGTTGATCCTAAAGGCAGAAGTTATCTACCACTTTGATATCTTTATTGTCAATTCTAGGGCTGATTGCTGTATCCATTGTCATTATTTTGGTCTTCTTTATATTTAATTTTAAGCCAAGTACAGAAGATTGCTTTTTAGCAAACAAAGTTGAAAGTGATGTAAAAAAACTGACAGAATTGAAAGATTAAAAAATGGACACAGGTAAAAGTCAGGGCTCCATATTAGTGCACATCATGAATATTTTATTGCGAATATAATCTATAAGGCAGAGTAGATTCACACAGAATATTAAGATCAAACCATCCAAATGATATTTTAATTTAGATGTACTGTAGGAACTGGGTCAGGAACTGTAATCCTCCCAAAAAACGAATGAAGCAAGCCATTTCCAATTCATTCTTTGCACTGGCTCAGAATCCGATCTGAGCCTCTGCCCTTCCATGACTTTATTGGCAATATCCAAGAGATTCAATTTTCCCCCTGGTTCTTTATTGGTTTATCTGAGATTGCAGCAAAGCTCTTTTTTCCTTTTGTGTTGCTGCAGCTTGTGGGTGGTTTATTTTTAGTTGACAGAAACTCTTGCTTTCCTCCTGTCTCCGTGTCCAGCCCCTGGTATCATCTGTAAGTATTTAACATGTATGTTTCCTCTTCTCTACTCCTGTCACAATGTGCAACCATGATGAAAGGCAGTGGGAAAAGTAAATGGTTGCAAAAGCCCAGTGCCTTTGTCCTGTCACCTTCACAATGTAGACGAGGATTTTAAATTAGGGAAGAAATGCAAATCTGCAGCTAGAAAGCCTTTCCTTAATGCAACTACTGTCTCTCTCCCCCCTTTCTGAGACATGACCAAATGATCAAATTCACAATGAATTGAAAATGTTAAGAGGGAGCAGTGAGGGCTGTGATAGGGGAGCTACTACAGTAATGACTTCTTTGCATTCCCCTATTGGTCAACTAAAAGTGGATACTGGATGACTCAGAGGGTTCTGCAGAGTTTTCTGCATTTTGAGGATGAAAGAAGCGAAGATGAATGCAGATTGGGCTTGAGTTGAAAGCTCCTGAAAGAAAAACCAATACTGTGTACATAATTTAATCATAAAGGATCAAGAATGCTGCAATTGCACCTTTGGTCCAGATGAGATCATATTCAGAATATGCTAGACATAATGCAGGTGAATGAATTAAATGGTCAAAAGATATTCTGAAGTGCACAGATTATATTAGTCTTCACCTAGTAAAAAATAAACAACCTTGTATTATACTAAATCAGTTTGTTATTAAAACAAGGAATGGATACAATATCTCCACCCCAAAGACATTCATTTCTAGCTATTAACATACCGTAGAATAGGTGGGAGAAAAAGGCAGATTAAACAATGACCATACTATGAATAGAGTTAGTATTTGATACACAGCAGTGATGTGAATTCTTTCATAATAGCAATGTGGTTTTGTTAAATGACTGCTTACCTGAGCCTTTTGTCTTGGGAAATAATTTATTGTAGTATATGCCTTGCCAGCCAAGAAAGGATCAATATTTACTTACAGTACTTGCTTCATTTTGTTTTCAATATTGCCTTAGTGTCTCAGGATTGTTGGTGCTATTCAAGTACAGAAAACTTTGGGCCAGATGAAATGTATTTGGTAGACAAATATGATGTACCGTAAGAATCTCCACACTGTGAGTTGCAACATCTGATATTTAAGCTGGCTACCCGATGTTATCATGCATTACATTTTCTTACACAATTCTTACTATTACTGAATTATTTAAAATAACAGAAGGCCATCCTAATGAAAATACATATGGTTGGTTCCATAATTAATTTCAGACATAGAATTATATAAATTCCACATCATGTAGTATTATGCAAAATTCAATCACTTTTCTGTTGTCTTTCAAAATTTCTACAAATAAGGAACTGGGAAGAAGTAACTAACTTAAGTATTGCCTTAACTGTGCATTGTGCCTTTTGGGAGAATCCACCCTTTTTTAAAAAAACAAAACCCAAATGCACAAAAACCTCGACGTAGATGGATTGCATTAGCTTCCAACTTGCTTGGAGAACAAATCCTTTGACCTGGATGACCCTCCCTCCAATCCTTTATGGCTGGCAGTGGACTGGAGTTATAGGGGGCTGATAATGGAAAGAACCAATCCCAGATCCACCGGCGCTTCTCGCAGTTTAGCTGGCGAAGAGCTTAAATCTCGAGTTATTGGGAGCTGGTGGATGTTGGCGTCCTCGTTGAGGGAGCGTTTAGGCTTCCGACAACCCGCTCCAAACCGTCACCACCTCAGCCCCTTTGGCTTTATGACTGCGAGTGGTGGGGAAAGGATCGAGCCGTATGCCCGCACCCCCCCCTCCGCCCCGACGGAACTGCTCTCTCGCCATTTTCCCCGAAGCCATTTCAAGGGACGACCCACCGCTTCCGCCACCCCCGCAGCCGGCGGGAAGCGCCTCACGACCGCTCCGCGGGGCCGGCACGACCTCCCCTCTCCAGCGCTCCCTCCGGGCCCCTTCTGCTCTCCGAGATCCCGGATTGGCTGGGCGGCCGCCTCGTCCCAGAATGCATTGCATGGCGCGTCATTGAAGAGAGACCATGATGGCGGCGGCCGCGGCGGCGGGGGGAGCCTCCGAAGTGATCGCTCAGCTGGAGAGCGCGGCCAAAGTGCTGATGGTGAGGGAGGCGCGCGGGTCGGAGGGTCGGCAGATCGGCTGGGGACGGAGCGGATGGCGGGGTGGAAAAAGCCGACCTCTGTCCTTAAGGGAAGCCCTGTGAGTGCCCCTTCCCCGGGGATGGCTCTCTTTGGACTCCTCTAGGGAAGCATCCTTGGATAACCCCGGGAGGTGGCATCGCCTTTCGCGCCCTAGAAACTTTGCAACAGGCCGGGTCTTTCTCTCCCATTCCTTCTTGTCTGAAGCTGAAGCCCCGTGCATCTTTCCTCCAGCATGAGCCTCTTTGACTCCAGGCGGGCAAAGACGGGCAGAATCACGTTGCTGGCCACCCTTGGCTTTTGTCCCTGTCGCTTTCCATAACCTCTTTAATGTTGTGTGAGGCTTGCATTCCATTCATTGATACCATCATATCCCAACATAATCCTTTCCTTTTCACTTCGACATCCACATGCTCAAATTTGGAATCAGGAGTGGTTTCCTCACTTCCCAGTTTCTATCCTGGTTCTCTCCTCCCCCTTCCCTTTTAATACCATTTTTCATGTCTTCTGATAAGAATGTTTTAATATCAGCCTCTAATACACACCCGTTTTACCAACACTGCATGTAGTGTATTGCCTTTCCCCCTTTTTTTTTCTCATATATTATTACACTCTGCTACTGAAATGGCTGTTCAGTTTGCTTTTTGTCTTTCCCAGTGGTGGATATGTAAAAGAACCAAGTTTCAATAGCAGAACATTTTCTTTTATGAAGATTTTCTGCAAGGCTAGAAACTCATGCTCCAAAATGCTACGTGATTAAACTAAAATAACTTTGTATTTGTTCTTTCATGAATTAAATATATTAAAACAGGAAAAATTCAAAACTGTTCTCAAAGAGCAAATAATCAGTAATCTTCTAGATTAGTGGCTTTTGCTGTACCAATGTATGGAATGTGTATAGACTTACTTAGTAAATGGATTATAATCTGCTCTACTTCCCAGGCAGTAAATAATGAACATTTTCTATAATAACTCCATGCAAAAAAGAAACAAGCTACAATCAGGATAGTTTTATATCTAGATTTGTTTTCTTGAGTTCAGAATTATGCTTTATATATTTTATTTTTCCTCTTCTTAATAGTGCTTTGGTGTGATAGGCTATCAGAGTGCTTTTTGGAAATATCAGATAGACAGACTGATGATATAAACAGATTAAGAATCCAGATGGAAATAAGAATTTGAAATTAATTATAAGAATCTTTCCTGTGGGAAAATGCTGTTGTTTTGAATTCTTTAAAAAATAATAGGATGGGACTTTGAACACTGAAATTTGTCTTACTAATGTAGACTGGAGCAATGTCATTTTAGTTAGTGAGATTATTCATATATCTGTTTCTTGCTATCAAATATACATCAATGGCTCTTTTATGGCAGCTACTTTACAGTTTAGCTGAATAACCCAACATGCAATGCAAATAACACTCCTAGCACATTAAAAAGTCAGGACAAAAGATTCCTAGCTAGCCCTCACCCTCTGTGGTACAAAGTTTTATTAGAGCGTAGGATACAGTATTGAGATAAATAATAATTCTAAGATGATATAGTCTAGTACTGTACCATATGAAATCTCTGAACATCTAGCTTGGCTCTTAAGAAGTCTTTAAACTACCTGAGGCAAGAATTCAACTTGTCTTTTTGCTGCTAAGCTTGAACAAGCATGACTTGCTAATGCAAAAGGTGCGACCCTGGTTGCCACTGGATGTGTGCCAGATGATATACTTATTATAGTGTATACTTGATCGCAAATACATTTTTATAACAATTTTATTGAAATTTAAAATTACAAAAATAAACTAACAGAAAGTAAGAAAATATAAACAAGAAAAATAGAAATTGCAAAAAGGAGAAATATATAAAAAAGAAAAGAAAGAAATATAGAAAAAAATAACTTCCCCATCAACAAGACAAGTATGAACATTTTCAATAGCTTAACAGCTCTAATATTTCAACTAAAACTCTTCATCCCATAACTCATATATATATATAATAAAATCAATTTCATAATTTATAATTCTTTTTTTTGTCTTTTACTAAATGTTTTTAATTTTAATTTTCATGTTATACAAAAGAAAATTAATTTACAATCAAATGCAGCTGTATTTTGTTTGCATATAACAAATAGTTTTATATTTGTTAACAAAACTGACAATGTACAAAATCAGATCATCTGACCACTAAAAATCATTTTAGAAGTTTAACCTTTTCTTTTAAAACTCTAAATTTAGGATTGCTGCTGACTTTCTTATTAAACAGGGCTAGTATTTCCTCCTCAGATTTATGACGGTCACCAGCAGTTGAGTAATACTGAGCTATAATCTTTTTCCTTAGTTTCTTAATGGATAGTTCACTGTCTGGTACTTGCTTCAAAACAGCTCTTATTGTTCCTTTCCAGTTGAATTTACCTTGATGTTTGTTTTCTTCCACTTCAGAGCAGTTCATTATTTTGGTGGGAATGGGAGACTCATCTTTTGTGCAGCTGTTCTTGCGTTTCTTCACGCGTGCCTGTGTCTCGGCTTCTTCTGCTTCTGGGCCTCTTCCCTTCCTGGGCACTTTGGCCAAGCCGGCTGCTTCCTGCTGCTTTGCCTTCTCCACATGGTCACTCTGGGGCATTTCAATGCTGCCTTCCTCAAGAATATCTCTTCTAGATATTTCACTTTTTAAACATTGCAAGTTTTCTTGCTGAGCTTTTAACTTTCTGATACTTTTCTTCTCTTTTAATTCCTTTTTACTTTTTTCCTCTTTTGGTTTCTCTGTCTTCGTGACATTGTTTTCTGATACCACAGGCATAATTTCATTTTTTACAGATTGGATTTCAAGTGTTTCCTTTCTCACTGCTTCTGAAAAAATATCCCATACTTGTTCCTGTAGAGTAGTATTGTGGATTTTCAAGCTGTTGGCCATCCAGTTCTGAAATTTGTGTTTTTTTCGTGGAATATTGTCATATGCATACATCTGTTGTAAAATATCTCGAACTTTGATATTAATGTTACTTTCCTTTATAATTTCATGAATCTTCTGAATCCACTCCTGCTGCTTGACGTCTCCTTTGGGGACTTTGGCTTCATAATTCTTTCCTCCATATTTCTGATCTTCACTTAGGCACTTCAAGTGGTGTTTATAATCATCATCCCAGAAATCCTTCCCACAATCCATGCAAGACAGACACTGACAGTGTCGGCACATATTCAGATGCTTTTCCACCTGTCCCTTCTTTATGGCTTCTCCGCAGGCGTTACACGTAAAAAACACCATTCTGGAAAACTAATTGTATCTCTCTCTCCCAAGCCTGATTCACTGCTCCTCCACAAATCCGCTCGCGGGTGGGGAGAGCGCCGCGTCCTCCCACGGGCGATCAGACCGGCTCCATAATTTATAATTCTTGTTGACTGTGAATACATTTAGTTAACTTATGCTGATTTCTTCTACCAATCAATGCAAACTTTTGGGTTTTTTTAGTATCTAGATCTTCAAACTCTCTGAAAGAGTGATAAACCATGAAGAACATATATATAAATGAACTTATTTGATAGACTTTAAGATTGCCTTCTACCTTAGAAAACTTTAATCTAGTCAGGAAATTGCAAATGTCATAAATTACAGTAGTGGCTTTAATTTGGTCTGTATAATTCTTTCACATAAAATGGTATTAGTGCTAAAAATCTTAAGAGGTTTGATAAAAATCTTCATGGTAATGATGAAAATAATGGTGTGAATAGTCTGCTAAAATAAATTGTAAACTGGAATTGGTAAAAAAAATGTTTTTTTAAAGAGTGCTAAATAATTTTGCATAACATTATCCCAATTTTATCCAGCTACTTTAATGTTCAGACTGTTTTGCACTATTCTGAAGTTGTAATGTGTTCCTTGAATAAGTACACAATATGTGATACTGCCAAATAATGCTGAATTACATCTTTTAGTATTCTTCATTGTTGACCTTGTGGTTGAGAATTAGCCAAATTCACAACTTTTGCACCTGTGAACTTTTGATACATAGATTTTTAAGTTTATATACTCACAGGTTTTAATTCAGGAGGTTTAATCCCAAAATAAGAATCTTATTATTACAACCTTAGACTACAATCTTACAAGCATATAAACTCAGTTTGATTCTGAGTAAGCATTTTTAGGACTGCATTTTCAAATAACATGTCTAATAGATAAAATAAATGTAAGAATTACATACCCCCTCCTTGTATCTTGAACATACCCATAGTTTCATTCATTTGCCATTTTGCTAATTTTAAGCCAAGTATACTAGAGTATAAAGTAAGAATATTGTTTTTATCAGATTTGCTTGAATTGCAAATATTTGATTACTATAAATGCAAATATCTATATTGTACCTAATTGTATGAAGGCTAGAAATGTACAAATCTGTAAAAAGAGAAAAACTTGATGAAAATTAGAATTTGAAGTGTCTTGGCGACGTTTCGACGAAGTCTCATTCGTCATCTTCAGGCTGGTGCTTTTGGCTTCTGCTTCTAGGAGCAATGTGTGGTCATAGCTGTTTCTTCCTTTTAACTGCCAGTGGGGGTTTGAACTATTGGCTGGGAGCTTGGCTATGTTCTGATTGGGTGGAGGTGTGTTCTGATTGGTTAGGGGCTTGGCTGTGCTCTGATTGGCTGGGGGGTTGGCTGTGTTCTGATTGGCTGGGGGAGTGTTCTGTTTGGGTGGGGGCTTTGTTGTGCTGGAGGGGGTTCAAAGTGGCCAATGATGCAGCTGTGGTCTGGCTCCTGGTCTGTGGTCGTGCCTCATCATCAGTGTGGGTTTGGGTTTGCTTTTTGCGTGGATGTGTGGTGGTGGCATCCTGTGTGGTTCTGGTGTCATTCTTTGTGTTAGGGATTCACCTGTCAATAAGGGCGGGTTTCCAAATGGCTGGTAGGCGGGAGGTATCATCTCGTTTGTTCATGCTGTGAGGGCGTTTTTCTATCTCGATGGCTTCTCTGATTATTCTGTTATTAAAGTGTTCAGTTTTGGCAATAGTTCTGGTCTTTTTGAAATCAATTTCATGTCCTGTGGCTTTAAAGTGTTGGACCAGGGAAGAAGTTGGTTCCTCTTTTTTGACTGAGTTTTTGTGTTCTTCAATGCGTGCACTACATACATTGGTTTGTCCAATGTATGTAGTGGGGCAAGCAGTACATGGGATTTCATATACTCCTTGATTTTCTAACTCAATTTTGTCTTTAGGGTTTCTTAGGATGGTGGATATTTTTCTGTTTGTGCAGAATGCTGTCTTGATGTTATGTTTGTGCAGGATTTTGCTGATCTTGTCTGTGGTGCCTTTTATGTATGGGAGGAGGGCTTTGCCGTTTTCTTGTTCTCTGTCTTGGATTTTAGTGGGAGTTTCTTTTTGGATTAAGTTGGAAATCTTATTTCTTGGGAATCCGTTGGATGTTAGTACATTAGTGAGAGAGAGAGAGAGAGAGAGTGTGTGTGTGTGTGTGTGTGTGTGTGTGTGTGTCTTTGATTCTTCGGGTTTTCTCCCACGTAGAATTTAAAGTGTCTTGGCGACATTTCGACGAAGTCCCATTCGTCATCTTCAGGCTGGTGTTTTCGGCTTCGTGCTTCTAGGAGCAATGTGTGATCGTAGCTGTTTCTTCCTTTTAACTGCCAGTGGGGGTATGAACTGATTGGGTGGGAGCTTGGCTGTGTTCTGATTGGGTGGAGGTGTGTTCTGATTGGTTAGGGGCTTGGCTGTGCTCTGATTGGATGGGTGGTTGGCTGTGCTCTGATTGGATGGGGGAGTGTTCTGTTTGGGTGGGGGCTTTGTTGTGCTCAGGTTAGTCTGAGTTGCAGGGGGATTTGAGATGGTGAGCTACGTTGCTGTTGTTTGGCTTCGCGTTCGTGGTCGTGCCTCTTCTTCATGGTGGGTGTCAGTTTGCTTCATGTATGGATTGGAGGGGTTTAAAGTGGCTAATGATGCAGCTGTGGTTGGGTTCTGGTTTGTGGTTGTGCCTCATCATCGGTGTGGGTTTGGGTTTGCTTTTTGCGTGGATGTGTGGTGGTGGCATCCTGTGTGGTTTTTGTGAGTGTGGGTCTGGTGTCATTCTTTGTGTTAGGGACTCGTTTGTCAATAAGGGCGGGTTTCCAAATGGCTGGTAGGCAGGAGGTATCATCATCATCATCATCATTATTATTATTATTATTATTATTATTATTATTATTATTATTTATTCAATTTCTATGCCGCCCTATTCCGGAGAACTCAGGGCGGCTCACAACACAGTAGAAATCAACATATAAAAATACATGTAAATATAAAACCTCTTAATTTAAAAAAAAACAAAAAAAAACAAAAAAAACATCTCGTTTATTCATGCTGTGTGGGCGTTTTTCTATCTCGATGGGTTCTCTGATTATTCTGTTATTTTTTTTTCTTATTTTTTTTTTTATAAAATTCTTTTATTAAAACAATCAACATTGAACATAAAAACATATTATGCAGCAATCATCATGGCACCTGATATACAATACTAAGTATTAGTCATTGAAAATGTCTGAATTAGTAAGCCTTTTTCCACTCCTCGCGTCTAGCCTCAACTATACTCCTGTTACACTTTGTTTGATTGGAGTTTCTCTTATCTGGTTCCATATTAATGTGATCAACATTAAACCAAAGATCCTATTGCTAAACAATCATCCTAGAACATAGCATACAACATTAGGTATTAATCTTTGTAAACATCTGTTTTATGATTATTCTGTTATTAAAGTGTTCAGTTTTGGCAATAGTTCTGGTCCTCGACTCTCAACAGTTCATTTAGTGACCGTTCAAAGTTACAACAGCAATTAAAACAGTGACGTATGACCATTTTTCACACTTAAGACTGTTGCAGCATCTCCATAGTCATGTGATCAAAATTCAGAATGTTTGGCAACTGGTTCATATTTATGATAGTTGCAGTATCCCGGGGTCATGTGATCCCCTTTTGCAACCTTCTCACAAACAATGTCAATGGGAAAGCCATGTTAACTTAACAACTATGTTACTAACTTAATAAATGCAGTGAATCACTTAAGAGCTGTGACAAGAAAGGCCATAAATGGGGCAAAATTTACTTAATAGTTGTCTCGCTTAGCAGCAGAAATTTTGCGTTCAGTTGTGGTCGTAAGTTGAGGACTCTGTTTAGCTCCGTGTTCTTCCCAGTTGCTATCCCTAGCAAAGATCCTTCCTCTAAAAATGCAGCTTTCCTACAGCAGTTGGAACCACTAAAGATGCCAGTGATACCAATGAGACCAGACTTTGATGTTTCAGGTCTTTAAATTGGGGAGGAGAGGATTTTAGTTCAGTATGTAATACTTGGATATATTTTTTTAAGAACGTCAGTGAGTTAACCTTTCCCCCCTTTTTGGTGTAATTAAGCTCAGCAGCCTATCAGAGAAAGCAAGATGCAGTAACTGATGTACGTAGTTTTACCCTGCAGCAACTTTATGAATCAGAGATGTCTGCATATTAGTATGTGCTGCCATCTGCTTGTAAATCTAGAACACAATACAGTACAAATAGCCCTTGACTTACAACAGTTCATTTAGTGACTGTTTAGTTACAATGGCACTGAAAAAAGTACCATTTTTCACACTTAACGATCATTGCAGCATATCCATGGTCACATGATCAGAATTCAGAAGCTTGGCAACTGACTCATATTTATGATGGTTGCAGTGTCCCAGGATCATATAATCACCTTTTGCAACCTTTTGACAAGCACATCAATGGGGAAACCAGATTTATTTAACAACCGTGTTATTAATTTAATTAACTGCAGTTATTCACTTAACAACGGTGACAAGAAAGATCATAAAATGGGGCAAACTTCGCTTAACAAATGTCTTGCTTAGCAATAGAAACATTGTGCTCAGTTGTGGTCATAAGTCGAGGACTATCTGCAGAGTAAAGCAAACAGACAGAAGTCTTGCCAGTGAGAAAGTTCTGTTCTGAAAAAATTATTCTGAAGAATGGGAGGTAATTCATGATAATCATGCACAGCTTCTAAATACTGCCTAACATGTCTGGCAGAAGATCAGGCATCCCTAAAATTTGTGGTTTCTAAATGATTGACTTTCAAATCCCATAATTTTTGCAAATAGAGCTATTAAAATTGCTGAGATTTGCTAGTCATGACCAGCCTAAGTCCCACTGATTTCACTAAGTATATTCTCAGTGTGACTAAGTAGGGATCAAGCCTTAAGCTTTTACAATACTGCATTCTTTTGTGTTCATAATATCTTAATGAAGTCTGTGCCATGACTGATGATCTTGGCATGGGCTTTACTCTGAAAGTTGCCTGTAAATATTTCAAACAAAGAGTTAGTTATAGAATTGTTGCCTTTGCCAATACTTGTTTGAGGAAAGGGTATGAAAGACTCAGTAAAAGTATATAGTACTTTCATTATTATAGAATATTCTCTAAAGCAGCTTTCCAAAACTTTCTATTTTCCTGTAATGCATCTGGAGTACATCAGATTGAAGAAGTTTCCTGTGAAGCAGTATGTGGCTATTAAGGCATCTGGAATGAAAATCTGGATAAATGAGGACTGCAAATATAAAATCGCTAATCTAATTAAACTGATTTGGGGTATTTTTTTCCGAGAGAATACAGTTATTGTAAAGAAACCACAACATCTAAGGATTCTGTGATGCCATACAAAAAATAATTTTAGTTTTCCTTGCTAAAGTCAACATATAAATACATTTTTAATCCCATAACCCTTCATGAATAAAGATGTTCTGTCGTAGCAAAATATGTACGTTTACCTGAAAATAAACACTTAACACATTGACCCGGCTCGCCCAATTTACTACGGTAGTAAGCCATCATATAATTTGTTTGCCTTTGGCTTAGTGCAGCAGTTCTCAACCTGTGGGTCGCGACCCCATTTGGGGTTGAACGACCATTTCATGGGAGTCGCCAAACAACGCAGTCCGCCATTTTCCCCCCCTTTTCCTTAGCTGTGCTACGCCATTTTTTCCCTTTTCCTTAGCTGTGCTACTCCCTCTTATTCTATTGGCTTTTGAAAGCCAATAGAATAGACCAGCAGTTCTCAATCTGTGGGTCGCGACCCCATTTGGGGTCGAACGACCATTTCACGGGAGTCGCCAAACAACGCAGTCCGCCATTTCCCCCCCCCTTTTCCTTAGCTGTGCTACGCCATTTTTTCCCTTTTCCTTAGCTGTGCTACTCCCTCTTATTCTATTGGCTTTTGAAAGCCAATAGAATAGACTCTCTTGAATAGAGTCTAATTCTATTGGCTTTCAAAAGCCAATAGGAATTGTCCAGGCTGTCTCCGCCCTGCTAAGCCCGCCAAAAGTCCCAGTCTGCAAACGGTGCTTCAAGTTGTCTGCAGCGAAGGCGAGCTCTCCGGAAGTTTCCATCCATCCCTGCTGAGAACTACTAAAACTGTAAGTAAAAGAGGGCCAGGGGTGGGAGGTGGGAGGCCGGCGGGTGCAGGGAGGGTTTTTGGCGCGCGTGGGGCCCGGCGGCTGGCTTACCTCCCTTGGGCTGGGCCAGCTGGTGGCCCAGCCCATGGTCGCCCTGCGCCGTTGCTGCCGCGGCCGCCCAGGAGCGCCTGGGCCTGCCTGCCGCCGCTCCAAACGGGCGGCAGCGAAGGCAAGGCTAGCAGGACAGCGGCGGGCGCAGGGAGGGTTTTTGGTGCGCGTGGGGCCCGGCGCGTATCTTACCTCCCTTGGGCTGGGCCAGCTGGTGGCCCAGCCCGTGGTTGCCCTGCACCGTCGCCACCGCGGCCGCCCAGGAGCCCCTGAGCCCCTGGGCCTGCCTGCCGCCGCCCCGAACAGGCGGCGGCCTACGCCTCGGCCAGCGCAGGGGGCAGCACCGCGCATGCGCAGGGTAGCACCACGCATGCGTGATGCAGGTCGTCACGTGCATGCGCGGTGCAGGTCGTCGCGCCGCGCATGCGCGATGCAGGTCCATCGCAGTGCAGTATGTGAATTTAATTACTGACTCCAATTTTTTTTTGTATTTTAACAAGTACTACAGCTTTCAATATTAAATATTGAAGTGGGTTATTCTGAACATAGATTTCTGTAATATTTAATTTTGGGGTTTCTCAAGAGCTTAAAACACTAAATTCTTCACAAACTGTTTTAGATTAGCTAGATATTCTTGTCAATTGTGATTTTGATGGGTTATTCTTATTTTTGTTGTTGACTTGCTGCTAAGAATAGTTTTTAAATTGCCAAACTGAGATATTTATCTTTAGATACTGTCTTGATTCAATATTACAGAATAATAAAAGCAAGTATTTTTTCTTTTTTTGTAGATTCTTATTCTTACCATTTATAAATTGCCTTTTCTCTTTCCTTTTTCTTTTGTTTCCCTTTAGTTCTGTTCCTAAATATTTTAAAAAATAAAATGCAATAGAGATTAGAAATACTGAAGTATGTTGAAAGTGTCTGTTAAGAATGTAATATCAATAAATTCTTATTTTGGATATAATCTGTGTAAAAAAGGTCTATTTTCTTCAGCTACAGACCTTATCCCTGGATTGTTTTTGAAAGAGCCTTGTGTTGCTGGTAGCATTAGCCATTAGTTAAACAACTAAAGTAAAATTTATCTTCTATGTACAAATATTGTTATGTTAGTTTTCTATCCTGCCTTTCTCTGACTTTCTAAAACATTCTCCTAAAAAGTGAATTATAATTATTTACCCTTAATATCTGGAGAGCATATATTTTCAACTGGTTTTGTATTTGGCGTATTGTACTGATTTTCAAAAACTTCCAAGAACGTGTATTTTTCTATCTCTGAATTCTTACATTCCAACACATCCTTTCTGGTGACTTTCATTTCCCTAGTTCAATTCAAAGGCTTCCTGCGTTCTCAGAAGATTATCCTCTTCCTGTATTTTCTCAACATCTGTAAGATGCTATTTCTCTTTCTTCTTTCAAATCTCTCTTCAAAATCCTGCTTTTTCATTAACGACCTGCAAAGCTTTTTACTTCCTCTTGCATGCCATTAAAAATTTTGAGAGTTATACCGTAGTCCTAACAAATCTGGAAAGGAGTAGGTCAAGAAAATCTGACTTACAGTGACCACACCTGTAATAAAGAGTAGCATACATATTTCAATTATTAAATCCCTATTTACACTGTGCCTGTGCTTCTTTTCATATGACTGCCCGTTCCTTATTTTACATTCCAAGCTCATTGGAACAACAGCCTTTTTGCTGTGTTTAACCATTATGTGTCTGTCTGTCTCTCTCTTCTCATATGTATGGCAATATATTGAGATTTTTGTGTGCTCATTGGTTGACATTAAATTTATTTTACATTAAGAAAGCCAACTTAGAATGCATTGGGAAGAGTTAAGGTCATTTAACAGGAGACAAGCAACATTCATATTTTCTAAATAGCAATTACAGGTAGTCCTCAAGTTAAGATGGTAATTGGGACTGGAATGTCCATAGTTAAACAATGCTGTCAAAGTGCAACATTATGTGACTTCATTTAGTGACAGCAATCCCCATTGTTGTCATTAACTGAATCCCACTGGGCAAAGATCTATCCTGATCTAAGCCATTCCCAGTCTTGAGCTTCAGTAAGGTAAGGAACTCTTTTCTCTGGCTGCTCTTGAAACCACCCCCACCTCCCCTCCTTGTCTCTGCCCTTTTTGGCCTGCCAAGCAGCAGCACTCTGCAGTGGGGCTGAAATAGAGGCCTGGTGCGTTTGTAGTTTCAATAAGCTGCCATTTCCTCCCAAGCCTCTACTTCAGCCCCAGCCCCAGCACTGCTGCTATAGAGCCCTGTGCCACAGCCAGCAACCCAGTGCCACAGCATAAAGCCCAATCACTTTCCCACCTTGCACTCTGCCAGTCCTGCCCTGCTCCGCCCAGCTAAATTTTGTGATCTTTTACTGCTGTTAAGGTGTGCGTGGCATGGCCCTACGTGAGTGAACTGCTGGCCATGCCAGACTTTCCTCCAAAGGCCGCTCATGCTGTTCTCCAAAAAGTGTGCATCATTCTTGCAATGCTTCAAAAAGCTTTCAGAAAGCGTCTGAAGCATTGCAAGAACGGCGGTGGCAATCCAGAGTACAGAGCGTGCAGCTTCGGAGAGAAAGACTAATGTGGCCAGAAATTTCCTCACATAGGGTCAGGCTAGGGATGCCTCATCAGCAGTGGGAGAAAGACCGTGAAGGTCACCGTGAAGGTTGTGGCAGGGCTGCAGAGCACAAGAGCGGTGGAGATGGCTGGGCCTTGGGCAGTGGTGGCATTCAGCCGGTTCGCACCAGTTCAGCAGAACGGTAGCTCATTTTCTGTTGACCAGGCCCACAACGGACTTCCAGAAGCAGCATCCACACAGAGAATCAGTTGTTCACATATTTGAATCCCACCACTGGCCTTGGGTTGAAATGGCTTGAATTGGCACTCCTCAATGGTAGCGGTGCTGGGGTTGCAATAGAGGCCTGGGGCAGAGGTAGTCAGAGCGGAGACTGAGACTGCTGGAGACTCTGAGCCAGCCCCAGGGCTGCCACAGAGGAGCTCCCTTGTGCAGGGCTACCAGATGGACAGAGATGGGGGTGAGGGTGCAGGGTATCGAAGTACCCCTAAAGTGATAAGTGCAGGTAGGTTGCCAAACGCCTGAATTTTGATCACCATAACTGAGGGTCCGGCATAAGTACTGTTTGTTCTGCACCATTACTTAGAATGGGTGTTGAACGAATGGTCATTAAGCAAGGAGTACTTATATAATCTATCACACTGAATCATTTTTAGCGTGATTCAAAGGCAAAGAGATGTTTTGGAGCACTTGGAAATGCTCCTATAGCACTTGCCTGCAATTCCTTAAAGCAATTACATCTTTTCTTGAAGTGGCAGGTAACACAGCTACTCTTCATAGCTACAAAGAAAAGACAAGTGTTTTTTGAAGGAGTTGTACACAAGTGTGAACTCAAATCCTCAGAAGACCTTTTGCCTTTGCATCTCAGGCTCTGCATATCTTTATATCAATATTTATATTGCTCAGAAGGGAAAAAGAATCCATACCTTCTTTGCGCAAGTTCAGGAATACTTGATAAAATCGTTACTTTGAAAACTAAATTCAGAATCTAAACCACAGAACAAGCCATGTAAAGAAGAGTGGGGTTTCAAACATACTTTTACTATAATGAGAACTCATCTATTTGAAATAAAATAAAATAAAAGTCCACTGAACTAGCACAGAAATTAAGTTTATGCAGCTCTCTGGATTGCTATTGAGGTCTTAATTAGACATCCAGAAATTTCCAGAAATGAGGACTTGTAAGCAAAGCAGTTTTTTTTCTCTCGTGAGATACAAAGTTAATACTCCTGGTTGACCCAACACAAATGTTACAATTTATTTTGTAGTCAAAATAGGATATATTTGGACCCGCAATTTTGACTAGAGTTGTAGTGTTTGATGATGATGAATTGTGTTTTGAAAGGGTGATCATTTGCACAATGGGACTTCCTTTCCCCTCATTTTCCTGCAGACCTCCATTCTCCCCCCCCCCAATCTGTTACACAGAAGGGAAAGGAATTGCCATGTTCTCTTGGTGGAGGCCATTCCTGTGTACAACTATTCTTAGCTGTGAAATTGCTTATCCGGAGCAATATAAATTCCTTAAGCATGGTCTTGTTAGTCGATTTTTAGTGTTTCTCTCATTCCTGTATGTTATAAAATGCTGATTGGGCTTTTTTTATTACTATAAATTAATGTATTGTCAGTTTTTTCCCAAGCTATCAATAATTCTCATAAATCCTTGTAACATTATGGTAGTACTATTATTCACAGGGTCTGGGATAATTTGTCTAGACAAAGTTTTCCTAAGCTCAATATGGTCATTAAAAATATTGCTGTTACAACTTCTTTGTCTGATGTTTTCTAAGTAATAAATTTGTCAAGTGTGGGTTTGATCTCAAGTATCATTCTGCTTCTTATTGTAGAGTGTTTGAATAAGTTGTCCTTATTGACTTGTCCTCTTAAAAAAGCCATCGAGCCATCTTTTGTAATCTCTTGGGCTAATGAAAACATGCTTGCTTTATCTTTCCAGTACATTCTTATTCTTGCAACTTTTTAAAGAAAATACTCATTCTTTCTATATGCCTTATTTGGAGAATAAAATATTTTTTTGGTTGCCAAAGTAATTTAAAATGCTGCAATTTAATAGCAAATAACATTTCATTTGGAGGCATTCAGTAGGGCTGTAAATTCCTTTGAATTATGTGTATGTTAAATTGTGTAACTTGTTGAAGTCTTGCAGTTAGAAGAAGAAATTAGATTTGAGTTTCAATCAAGAGAAAGTGATAATTTCATCACTTTGTCTGTAATACGTTCATATACGGTATATAAATTGTTTATGGTTTCTTGGGTGTGTTTTGTATCTACTGCTTATACAAGATAATGCACACATATTTTAGCAAGATTATAATATGCACTTTGTGTGTAAAATTACAGATATTACAAAAGTCTCACAAGTCCCTTAAATTTGGGCATTTGCACAGTACTCTGCTATGATTTTATTCAGTTGCAGTTCTCTGGTAATTGGGATCACAATTTCTGTTGATAAACTATGTGGTTGTAAAGCACAATGTCATGTGACCCTGCCACTTAGTAATGGCAGTTCCAGCAATCCCCAGTTACCACTTTTAAATGAGGACCATGCAGGTCATTATAAGCAAAAACCTCATGTGATTGCAACTCCCAACTTTCTGCCAGCTTTTTCCCATTGATTTTGTTTGTGGGAAACTGACACGGAGCAGCATGAATTACAATCACATGACCATGGGACACTGCAACAGTTGGAAATCTGGGCCAGTTGCCAAGTGCTTAGAGCGTGATTGTGTGACTGTAGTGATTCTGCACTGGCCAGAACTTTGAGGACTGGTATGTTAGGTTGAATTCAAAGCACTAAACGGTTAGTATATGCAGCTTATACACAAGAATCTGATTACTAATGGTCAAACCAAATTGGCACTAGATAAAGGGTCAACGGAATTCATAAGGAGCTGGACTTAGGTCTCTTGTGGGAAAGCAACAACTCTAAACTAATGATGTGTTTAACCCCACCCTTAGACACAGCCTGTTCATCTCCTACGTGGCCATAACTACCACTTGTTCAAGCACTGTCACAAGTTTAAATGGTCACTGAGTAAGTGGCTGTTAAATGAGGAACACTTGTACTTGTTAAATTACATGTGGATCTTCTATCCTGATAGAACTATGGATCCATTCATTGCCTTCATCATAGGCGCATATGAAAGAGTTTGATAGAACTCTCAGTAGTTAGAACAGTGGATGGCTATTTTAAGGAGAAAGATAAAAACTTTATCTTCACAGGCATTTCTTTACATGTGAGTTGTGCTGTGAAAATGTCAATGTTATGTACATATTCTATGAAATAATATGTGAAAGAGAAAGATGTTGGCTGGATAAGTGAGAGATAGATATGGGCCTGTTTCATAAGAGTCCTGTAGTTATGGAATATATCTTAACTTGTGGGATTCATCAGACTCTATCTCTACCATTTATTTATGCAAGTTTTTCCTGGACTTTGTAGTTATTCTAGCATTTTGGAAAAGTATTTTAATCTTTGTAATGAGTTGGTCTCAATGTAACTTACATTACAACTCAACTTTTATTTCATGCCAACAGATGGCAGTATCTCCCCAGCTGTGTCTAATTTTAGAAGCTAAACTATGTTGGCCATGTTTGGTTGGGGGACCATTTGAAACCACAGGACTATAGGCTAAACATCCTGGAAGAAGTTGTGGCAAACAACATCCATTCTAAAACTTGCATGTATGACATTGCCAAAAGTTGACTATAACTCAAAGGAGACCTCATCTTTTTAGTGATTCTAATTAATCAAGCTCAACATGAGCAATCTTGCTTTTTTCTGAACCAGTTCTGTTTGCAAGAAACCACCATTGTCCTGTGAGATTTCTGTTAGCAAGGCAGGATAAAATGCTACCAGCTATGGATTAAGATTTTTTTTTTTAATTTTCCTGGAAGAAAACAGCAACAATACTCCAACCCCAATTGATTCTCGTGTGTATAAAATGAAAGGACTTTGTTGGGTAGCCTAGAAATATTTTAAATAATCAAAATAAATAATAGTCACATTTTGGAATGATTTATTAGAGAAAGTAAACATATTACATATTGCTATTGTTTTGATAAAAAATATGCTGGAATTGCACTAGAGGGCAACATACAACAACACTACAATGTCTAAAAATTCAGGCTTCTAACTTTCAGTTTCTCCCTCATAAGTAGAGCTACCTTTTTCTGTATATTTATATAAATGAAGTTAATTTTAATGTGTGTCATTGTGTATACAGGAAAATGACAATAAAGATTATCTTAATCTTAATTATTTGCACATTATTGATAAAAATGAGTTTATTTGTAGAATATTAGTTATTGGTATATCTTATTTGGTTGCTTATTGGATTTGTGAGATGCTAATAAAAAAACATCGAAGATAAAATACCACAACAATGATCACACTTTTTCCACTTTTAAATTGGCGTTTCATTACTTTTTCTGTGAAGTATTGAAAAAAATCTCAGTAGAATAATTTTCCTTAGTATGGGTACCCACCAGATGTATAGGCTTCAAGCCCCAGAATTCTCTACATGGCTATGCTGGTGGGAATTTCCGAGAAGATCTACCCCTTGGGACAGCATCCACCCAGGAGAAAAGCAGCAATGAGATGATTTGATGAATGCAACTAAATTGTTCATTTGAACACATCTTCAGGGTATTATTGAAAATCACATCGTAGAATTACCATTATATAGTCTTATTACTGTTATATTATATCACCATTTCTAGGAATGTTGTTCTTTACTCTTTGGACATTATTATTTTCATTTGATTGTTTCTTGGTTTTCACCTTCCAAAGTCACATTTGCAAAACGGATGGCTATACAAATCAATATAGTCTGATCTGCAAAAATCCACATAAGTGCTAGATTTTCATCTACCTAAGGATTATTATATTTATTTCTTTATTGTGAACTTCCTGTCATCCAGAATTTGTAAGCCAAGTATAGTTGTCTTGTTATACTGTCATGCTAAATGATACTAGTTACATAGTACAGGCTGCATTGGATTAATAGGTTGGAATAGAATACTTTAATGGACTGGTTAAGCAATGAACTTTCATCTGATTTATTAATTAGTTGCTACTTTATTATTGGTACTCCCTTATTACTACCTTAATTTGGAGTATTTTTTCATAGATGAAAGTGAAAGCTTTTTATTGTGATATATAGTTGAATAAGAAATGGCAATTTTCTGTATTCCATTGTTAGAAAGAGTCTTTTTTTTTTCTCTGTAGGCACCACCCTCCATGGTCAATAACGAACAACGTCAGCACGCCGAACACATTTTTTTATCGTTTAGAAAATCAAAATCGCCGTTTGCAGTTTGCAAACATATTTTAGGTAAGTCCTATGTTTCAATCAGTGTACCATTAATTCATAATCATATAACTTTGTAAAACAGGCTAAGGATATATGCGTAAAATACTGTTTTTTCTAGCAGTGTCGATGTGGATTTAGAGATTCATATATTAAGCATTGTTAATTTGAAAATAACCCTTATTGATCTTAATAAGTCTTGGTTTTATATAAATATGGCTAAGATGTTTGATTTAAATGTACAAATACAGCTGATTCCAGAAACTGTAACCTTACACCATATTAAGAGTTATGACACTTAATTTATACTTTTCTGTGGCAGGTACCGTGATTTAAAATACTGCTTGCCTTCTTTTCCATGAATCAAGCACAAAGTGTTTTGCAGTATTTAAAACATCATCACAAAACCAAACTGGAGAGATGGTACATGTTTAAGAAATTAGAGCTAATAAGGAAAACTTAATAAATATCCAAATAAAGTTTAACAGAATACAGGAAGTCCTCAATTAACACCAGTCTCATTCAGCAACCATTTGAACTTACAACAGCACTGGAAAAAAGTAGATTTACAATTTGTCCTTGAATTTACTGCCATTGTGAGGTCCTTGTAATCACATGATCACGATTTATGCACTTTGCAACTGGCGCTCGTATATGATGTCATTCTGTGGTCACATGATTTCCATTTCTGACCTCACAGCTGGCTTCGGTCAAGCAAAATCAGTTGGAAAGCCAACAGGTAGCAAGTAGCATGTCGCAATCATGCGACATTGTATTTAATAGCTATGGATGATTTGCTGAACAACGGCAATGAAACTGACATCATTGTGATGTTTCACTTAATGATTGCTTCAATTAGCAAGGACCTGCCAGTCATTAAATGAGGAATATTTGTAGAAGTGCTATATTTTATGTTTTAATTGAAACAGTGTGGTTACGAAATTACAAAAGCATCCAGAAATACTAATAATAGAAAAATGTTAATGAGAAGATAGATAAAGACAATGGTGTACCTGCTTTTCAGGAAAAGCTTATACACTATTGGAATAGAATCTTCTGATTTCAGACCTCTGTTTTGTGTTTTCTTGTTGGCTGCAGGAGTTGAGTACAACAGCATCATCTTTTAGTGGCTGGGTATATGATTGTGGCTAGGGTGGTGTTAACACACTGAATTGGAGGACAGCAAAATTTTACGGAATATTGTCACCATTGGATTTTCACTGGGAGAATTGTTTCTAAAAGTGTCTGCTTTTTGCATTGATGTTGACCATTTCCGTTAAAAATTGTTTTGGGTTTAACGTTTATTGATGCCTAATATTTATTTACTTTTAATTTTAACTTGCTGATGCTGGTGCTGTTGATTTATGTATTTTTATATTGTTTTTATATCTGCTGCAATATGTGTGTGTGTGTGTGTGTGTGTGTGTGTGTGTGTGTGTGTGTGTGTGTGTGTGTCTTTGAAAGTTGTAAAAGACGAGTTTATAATTGCTATGAACCCTTTAGAAAGTGACCTAAAATCCGGCCTATAATTTTGGACATAAATAAAAACAACACTTTTACAGGTACCCTACAGTTATGTTTTTCAAGCTTTTGTCTATGGATTATGAGTTTATAAACCTGCATTTCTTTAACAGAAACTAGTAAAGTGGACTATGTCCTTTTTCAAGCTGCCACAGCGATAATGGAAGCAGTTGTACGAGAATGGATTCTGTTGGAAAAAAGCAGTATAGAATCACTACGAACATTCCTTTTAACGTATGTCTTACAAAGGCCAAAGTAAGTACAGTGCATGATATAAAACATTTATAAAGTGTCCTGAATAAGAACATTATATGCTTCCCAATTGAAATAAATAAAATCCACATAATGAATTGGCTTCTGTTTCCATGGCCAAAGAAAACATAATTTACTGGTGGAGTCAGTGCTGCATACAAGGGGAAGTTTCTGTCCCTGAAATTTCCAGTTTAAAACATGTCAAAAGTAACGGAGAGACATTCTAGGATGATTCCAGAGACAATATTAATTGGAATACATAGCACTTGGTGTACATCAGGGGTCCCCAACCTATGCGCCGTGTCCTGGTCCTGGGCTGTGGGTTCTTGGCCAGCGGCCTGCAGAAATGGCTGGCCAGTGCATGCACGCGTGGGCATGCATTCCCCCCCCCATTTGCACTAGTGCCTGTGGCCCCGTTTGCACATGGGCGCAAGTGGGGATGCTAGCGCGCAGCAAGTGTCCGTGGCCCATTTGTGCATGTGCGAACGGGCTACCCACTGTGGGGGTGTGCGGCTGTTCCCCCTTGTGCATGGTGCCAGTACATGCCGCATGTGTGAACAGGGCTGCTAGTGCCACGCCAATGTGCGTGGCCCCGTGCGCACGTACACACACCCACCAATTTTGAAGCTGTTCTCCTTCTCTCCGGTCCGCGAACCCGGAAAGGTTGGAGACCTCTGGTGTACGTGATATAAAAGAACTTATGTTCACTGAGATGTTAGTAGTAGTTGTTGGTTGTTTGGACATCTGAGATTCTTTCTAAAAGTTAGTGTAAATTAGAAGGGATTTTTTCACACTTGGTAGGACCACTTGAAAAGTAACAGGACAGTCATATCCTACTGGAGGTTTTGCTTATTGTGTTTTTGGTGTTCATTGATTCCTCTATAGAAGCCCATCCATTGACTTAGAATTGTCTGCACAATGAGGAATATTGCATGAAAGGAGAGATTGCCCAAATTCAGTTGAAGCATTCTCCAATATAGATACAATTTGAGAGGATTGTTCTGTGTTCCAGTGAAGCTTTGAATGATGCACAAGAGCAGCTTAAAGGAGGGAAGAAAAAAAATGAATAAGATCCTTGTCTTTAAGTAATATTGTCATCTTAGTCTTACATAAAATAGGATTAATTAACGTATGCCTCTTCGTCTCATAGATATTGCAATAGGCTTCTCGGAGCCTGAGAAAGAAGATGGCAATTTGCAAAATATTATAAGTACAGAACAGTTGCATGTTTTTCCTTTATCAGCATCACCACCATTTCAGTTTTTAGTAAGCAAAAGGATAAAGAAAGCTCTATCTTAACAAACTTTGAAAATAAATTGGGTGCTAAAATAAACATATCCAGATGCTAAATTTTTATAATCAAATTCCATTTTTTATTTTAATAAATACGATTAATCTTCCAAGAAAATGTTTGTTAACTATTTTAATGAACTCCAGAAAGTGAAAAATCTGCTGCTGATTACAAATTGCAGTTTCAGCTATAACTGCTATGAATAAAAACATTAAAACAGTTCACTAAGTCTAAAAATACATTTGAAAGCCAATAAGCAAAATAGCTAACATTAGGGCTGAATCTACTTCCTGATTCAAATGAACAAGTGTAACCATTCTAGAATTTAATTCAGCCAGATAAAACGGTTGTAAACAGCCATGAGATTTCCATAGTCACTGTATAACAATTTAATAAATAAAAGTACAAACTGTGTCATGAATATGAACTGTATAAATTATTGTTGGAGATGTAACACAGGAGATGCTACAGGATATGAACTGAATCTGGCGCAAAAACTAGATGTTCCCCATTTCCCCCAACAGCCTCCTATGCCTAGAAGACTAGGTGGCATTTGGGGTTGGGAAATATCAGTCTGACATTCATTCATTGCCTCTCCCTGACACTCTTCAGCCTCACTGCAAGGAGGAAAGAACCGGTTGTTCCACCCTTCCCTTAAATATGTAATAAGAGACTACTTTTTCTGTGTTCAGGGGAATTATCCTCAGCCTCTGGGTCAGAATAGGAATCTGCCCGAAGATGTCAGAAGATGAGCATTTCCTATTTCCATAAATTCTGCCTGCAAGGGGAATTGTTTGCCTCCACTCAGAAAAAAATTAAATGCTAGGACAGTGAGGCTGGCAGGCTACATCCCATCCACATGCCAGGGATTCCCTCTTCCTGGCTTATAAGGAAAACTATATTTAATTATCCTAACAATGCAAGATAACCAAACTCAAGGCAGCAGAAGACAAAAGAATTCTATACACAATTAGCCCAGTCATTCCTGCTTTCTAAAAGCAGTACAATTAAGAAGAGTTTGTGTGTTCTTGCTTTGTAAACAATAACGTGGTCATCTTGATCAGTGCTGAATATATTTTATATTTTACTTTGCAGTCTCCAGAAATATGTGCGGGAACAGATATTATTAGCAGTAGCAGTAATAGTGAAACGAGGGTCTTTAGACAAATCAATTGACTGCAAGAGCATTTTTCATGAAGTCAGCCAGTTGATAAGCAGCGGCAATCCCACAGTGGTAAGTTCTTATGTTTAAAAACATACATCTTTCTTTACATCTTCCTGGACATTTTCTTTCTGTCATTATATTAATTATTTACTTCTTGTAATAATTTAAATCTCCCTCCATACCTGTGTCTTCCAAATCTGTTGGAATTGCTGTGTCCATTGAGTATTCTCAAGTTGGAAGCAAGGAGTTGAGGAAAAAAGGCATTAATTCAAAGAGATTCCCCGTTTGGCTCCATGAGAAGATCAGACCTAAGCTGCTCAGAGGAGAAAGTTTGCCATTAAAAGGAAAAAAGAATAGGCAGCTATACAATATATTTAGCAACTGAAGGAGAGCAATAAAATTACATTCTGTTATTCTGGCTCCAGTGGTATCAGTATGTTTGGATTCAACTTTGGCACTTAATTACAGCATAAATTGTTTCTGAGTCTCATATATTTTTGACTCCCCAGTCAAATTATTAAGTGATAGATATCCAGATAGATGTTGAGCACTGAATTGCCAAATTCGAAGTGTCATCACTTTTTGTATCCAAATGGGTTTTCAATAGTTGTTAGAGATATTCTTGTGTTTGGTTTGGTTTACATCTGTTCCTTGTTGTGTTCTGTCTGTAAGTCAGCTGTTGGAATGGCCTGAGGAAAGACCTTCTCCATTCCCTGGGGAAGTGGCATGGTTGGGTAGAAGGGGTGTGTGCCGACTCAGAACTGAAGATGGCAATATAAAATTTACTCGTGTTACATTTTTAGAACCCGATGAGGAAATATCCTCCACCCTCTCATGAAGCTCTAAATAGAATTCCAGCACCTTATTTCCACTTGCGTCGTTAGTTCCAATTCCATATGCTGTGCCAGAAAATGTTCCACTCTGGAAATGCTTGCTAAAAACTTTGGTAGCTAAAATGGAATGATCTGAGAGAGCTTATCTGCAATAAAATGAAATTAATGCTATGTGTATAACAGCAACAAAATTTCTAAGAATAGAACAACACACATGTCACAGTGCTAAAAAAAATGTACAGATATTTATAAAATCCTTTACCTGAAATGATGACAACTTCAACTTTATTTTAATAAAGTGTGAGTATTGCTCAGCCATTTGATTAGTTTAAACCAGGGGTTCTCAACCTTGGCAACTTTAAGACCTGTGGACTTCAATTCCCAGAATTCCTCAGCCAGCAAAGCTGGCTGAGGAATTCTGGGAGTTGAAGTCCACAAATCTTAAAGTTGCCAAGGTTGAGAACCCCTGGTTTAAACCTTTCCCTACTTTGTGACTACTAGACGTACTATGTTTTAACTCTCATCGGAAGACTAGGATAAGGTTGGTATTCATACTTACACTGTTTCTCCTTCCATCTATTTCAATTCTGACCAAGGGAAACTATTAGCTTTCAGCTTATTCAACTCCAAATCTGTCTTATGCTCCCGTGTGAGTTTCCGCGTGTCCATTCTCCTTTTAATCAGCAGAGCCCAATTCTTTCTGTTCCAACTTTCCTTCTCTTTCCACCATTCAATGACCTGATCACATTTATTTTATTACAGTTCCTACTTTTTTTGCAATCCATTTGGCAATTCAGGAACATATTTTTTTTTTAAAAAAAATCAAGCCTTGCCAAATAATTACTTGTAATTATTTGACTTATGCAGGCCTCTGTTCTAACAGCGTTTTAATCATTCTAAATTTCAGGGTTTATCTTTAAGCCTTGACGGTTATTTTATGTATGCATGCATATATTCCTTCTCCGAGGCAAAACTTTAATTTTTTTTTAATTTATACAAGGTTACCTGATGTTTTTCTTTTTTCTTTTTATTTTTTTACGAGTCAAGTTGTGACCAGTTGGGTTTCCTTTCAGAAGTATTTCCTTACCTAAGCAGAGAAATATAATTGCCAGGACCAGGCAAAAAAGCAATGGGAACAGAAGCAAATTCAAACTTCCTGCCATTTTTCCCATTGTCTTTACTTATACTACCCTTGAAGAGTGTTCTGAGACTACAATTAGTGCAAAATGCAGCTGCGCGAGCAGCTGTGGGCCTTCCACGCTGTGCCCACATTTCACCAACTCTCCACATGCTGCATTGGTTGCCTATTGGTCTCCGAGCCCAATTCAAGGTGTTGGTTATTACCTATAAAGCCCTTCATGGCATGGGACCAGGATATTTACGGGACCGCCTTCTGCCACATACTTCCCTACGACCGGTGAGAGCACACAGGGTCGGCCTCCTCCGGGTCCCGTCAGCGAAACAATGTCGTCTGGCGGGCCCTAGGGGGAGGGCTTTCTCTGTTGTGGCGCCCTCCCTCTGGAACCAACTGCCTCCTGAAGTCCACGTTTCTCCGACTCTCCCGGCCTTCCGAAAAAATCTTAAAACTCATCTTTGCCGGCAGGCCTGGGGATGACTGTGGTTGACTGTTGAATATGAGTGGGTATTTTATTGTATTTTTAGATATTTGTTGTTTGGGATTTTTATTGTAATTTGTTGTTTATATACATGTTGTTAGCCGCTCCGAGTCTCCGGAGAGGAGCGGCATACAAGCCCGAACAAACAAACAAACAAATAAATAAACAAACAAATAAATAAATAAATATAGAAGCTAGTCGGAACCATTGGTAATTATCATCATTTAACAGCAGATGACTATTGCAGCACTGAACCATCCACAACTTTGCCTAATTTCAATCCCAAAGGAGTTATGGGTTAGGGTTAGGGTTTACTTAGCTCATTTGAAATAGCATTAATTAAAAAAAATTGCCCAATTGAAGCTTACAAAATAATCAAACAGATACAAGAGTTATAGTAGTATATACTGTAGTATATACAGGGCAGCGAGGCACCCTGAATCCCTTCCCCCCGTTTGCTTGGGGAGAAAGACTGGTCTCAAGTGGGGCTGGATGGGGAAGGAGACAACATTCAGGGAGCTATGAAACACCAGCCTATCCCAGCATGCACAGAAGTTGTTTTCCAACTTCGGGTTTTCTCCCACGTAGGGAAAGAAAAGCCTCTCTCCTTCATCTACCAAAGAAAACAACAACAAACAACAAAGCTGAATGGAGGCCTGACCAGAGCAGAGACGAGCACTGAAGCACATACTTAGTTTTGGTTTGTCTATTCTGACTGAAAATGAAATTCTGAATGGTAAATACAAGTAACAGCAAAAAGAAGACTATTACCAACCAAAGAATTAAGAATTACTATAGAACAGCAGGCCATCATCCCCCGGAGGGACAACTGCATCCAGTAAACCAGCATTCAGTAAACCAAAAGCAGTAAAGCAGCAGCAACAACTTACAGCCAAAAAGCAGCAGAGCAACAACTTACAGCCGAAAGGCAGCAGCAGCGGCCGGACCGGTGAACCAGCATTCAGTAAACCAACAGCTATCAACTAGCAGTCTGCAACCTGCAACTAGCAGCCTGCGGCCTGCAACCGGCAGCCTGCGGCCGGCAACCGGTGACCAGCGGGCAGTGACCAGCGACTGGCGACCAGCGGGTCCAGGGGGGCTTGGAGCCGGCTCGCCTGTCGGAGGTGTCCATCTTGTCCTTCGCTGGTTCGCCCTGCTTCTGCCATTGCTGTCTGGCTTTATGTGGCTTTTTGGGGATTTTCAAACAGGAGAGCTTTTTGGTTTCCCTGCTTTTTGCCACCAATTGTTTCTCGGCCTCTATTTTGCCGAGTTTTGGCCCCAATGCTGGCTTGTCGTTGGAAGTGTATGCTGGTTGTCAGGGGACAATAACCAAGATACTATTTATGATAAGGATGAGGAACTGGGAACTTGTACAGCTTTGGTCGGGGGGCTTGATTATGTCCACTGGTTGCTGCCCCCACTCGAGAGCCTTTTTACAGTGGAAGAGAAGATGTTGTGGGACATGGCTGTGGAGTTCCCGAGAGCAACTTTTAGTGAACATTTTCAGCTGACCTTCAAGCTCAGTCTGTGCCCCTGATGAGGCATTTTGGGGCGACTGGTTTATTTCTTGTATCTCTGCTTGTGGTTCTTTTAATTAATATGTTTTATACTGTGGTTTTTTAAATTTAATATGTTTATATGTCTGTTTTTAAATTTTTAAACTTTTAAATTTAAATTTTTAATTTTTATCAAATTGGGAGGGGTGAGTGATGTATGTATGGGACGGGGACATGTTTGAAGAATGTATGATAGATAAATGGACAGGCCTGCCGAGCTTCAGGGAGGCCGGGGACTGGGGAGATGCGGACTCTGGAGACAATGAGGGTTGGAATATACCGGTCATTCAGGGAAGAGGCAGGTATGGCGGGAGCAGGAGGGTAGGCCGTACACGGGGAACTCGGTCCTGCTGTCTCGTAGCAGTTCCTTGTTCTGGCCCTTCTGAAAAAACTTGCTCTCCCCACGATTCTGGTGATGGGTGTAGCTCGGGCCCTGGGCTCAGGCTATTGCTGCTTAACGCCAGGTCGGTTAACAATAAGGCTCCCCTCATTCATGATCTTCTCATGGATGAGGAGACCGACTTGGCGTGTGTGACTGAGACCTGGTTGGGCCCTGAGGGGGGAGTTCCCCTCACGGGCATGTGCCCATCAGGTTATCAGGTATGGCATCAGCCGCGACCCAAGGGAAGGGGGGGAGGAGTGGCTATTTTGGCCCGGGAGAACTTCAGTCTACGTAGACTCACTGTTTCCGAAATTCCGGGTTGCGAGTCCATCCTTATGACGCTGGACCTAGGGGTCCAGGTGGGCTTATTGCTTACGTACCTGCCTCCCAGCTGCGTGGCATCAGCCCTGCCTGTGCTACTCGAGGAGGTTGCTGGGCTGGCGGTGGAGTTCCCCAGGCTTATAGTCCTGGGGGACTTCAATCTGCCGTCGCTTGGCGAATCCTCGGGATTGGCACAGGAGTTCATGGCCGCCATGACAACCATGGACCTGACCCAAGTAGTGCAGGGCCCGACGCATGAGGGTGGACACGCCCCGGATATGATTTTCCTTTCGGAGCAGTTGGGTAATGATCTGGTTTTAAGGGGCTTAGATATCATGCCTTTGTCATGGACTGATCATTTTCTGCTTCGACTGAACTTTACGGCCCCAATCCTTCCCCGCAGGGAGGCGGAACCGATTAGGTGGTTCCGCCCCAGATGCCTGATGGATCCAATTGGCTTTCAGACGGCGCTTGGGGAATTACCGAGCTCCCTCATCCACAGTCCGGCGGAGTCCCTGGTAGCGGCATGGAATACGGCCGCGAAGGGGGCTATTGACCGGATTGCGCCTTTGCGACCTCTCCGTGGTGCTGGCCCCAGGAGGTCTCCTTGGTTTACTGAGGAGCTCAGGGGGATGAAGCGCCATAAGAGACGTCTAGAGAAGCGATGGAGACAAAGTAAGTCCGGATCTGACCGAACCAGATTGAGCTTATTTATTAAAGCCTATCTGAAGGCGATTAAGGCGGCAAGATCTTTGTATCTTTCTGCTTTGATCGCGTCTGCGGAATCTCGTCCGGCCGCCCTGTTTAGGGTGACCCGATCCCTTATTAACCCAAGGGGTCCGGGGCCTCCCTTGCAGGGTAGTGCCGAGGACTTTAATAACTGTTTCGCAGACAAAGTGGCTCAGATCCGGGCTGACCTAGACTCCAATTGTGTAGCAGAGTCGACTGATAATGATTCAGTTGAGGGGACAGGGGCATGTTCTTGTCCGGTCATCTGGGGAGAGTTTGAGGCTGTTACGCCTGAGGAAGTGGACAGGGCCATTTGATCTGTATGTTCTGCCACCTGTTTGTTGGACCCGTGTCCCTCCTTGCTGGTTTCGGCCAGTAGGGTGGTGACACGTACCTGGATCCAGGAGATTGTCAACGCTTCTTTGAGGGAGGGGTCCTTTCCGGCTCCCTTAGAGGAGGCACTTGTGCGCCCCCTCCTCAAGAAGCCTTCCCTGGATCCAGAAATTTTGACCAACTATCGTCCGGTCTCCAACCTTCCCTTTGTGGCGAAGGTTGTCGAGAAGGTGGTGGCGCATCAGCTCCAGCGGTCTCTGGAGGAAGCCGATTATCTGAGCCCTCTGCAGTCGGGATTCAGCACCGAAACTGCTTTGGTCGCTCTGATGGATGATCTCTGGCGAGCCCGGGATAGAGGCCAGTCCTCTGTCCTGGTGCTTCTTGACCTCTCAGCGGCGTTTGATACCATTGACCACGGTATCCTTCTGCGCCGGCTGGAGGGATTGGGAGTGGGGGACACCCTATTGCGGTGGTTCTCCTCCTATCTCACTGGTCGGTCGCAGTCGGTGTTTGTGGGGGATCGAAGGTCCACCTCTAGGTTACTCCCATGTGGGGTGCCTCAGGGGTCGGTTCTCTCCCCCCTACTTTTTAACATTTACATGAAGCCACTGGGTGAGATCATCCACTGCCACGGAGTGAGATACCATCAGTACGCTGATGATACTCAGCTGTACATTTCCACTCCTGGCCATATCAGTGAAGCGGTTGAGGTGATGTGCCGGTGTCTGGAGGCTGTGAGGGTCTGGATGGGTGTTAACAGATTAAGGCTCAACCCCGATAAGACAGAGTGGCTGTGGGTGATGCCTCCCAAGGACACTTCTATCTGTCCTTCGATTACCCTGGGGGGTGAATCTATAAACCCCTCAGAGAAGGTTCGCAACTTGGGAGTCCTCCTTGATCCACAGCTGACATTGGATCATCATTTGTCGGCAGTGGCGAGGGGGGCATTTGCCCAGGTTCGCCTGGTGCACCAGTTGCGTCCTTACTTGGATCGGGAGTCACTCCTCACAGTCACACATGCCCTTGTCACCTCGAGGATCGACTACTGCAACGCTCTCTACATGGGGCTACCCTTGAAGAGTGTTCGGAGACTACAATTAGTGCAAAATGCAGCTGCGCGAGCAGTTGTGGGTCTTCCTCGTTGTGCCCACATTTCATCAACTCTCCGCACGCTGCATTGGTTGCCTATTGGTCTCCGAGCCCAATTCAAGGTGTTGGTTATTACCTATAAAGCCCTTCATGGCTTGGGACCAGGATACTTACGGGACCGCCTTCTGCCACATACTTCTCTACGACCGGTGAGAGCGCACAGGGTCGGCCTCCTCCAGGTCCCGTCAACGAAACAATGTCGTCTGGCGGGCCCTAGGGGGAGGGCTTTCTCTGTTGCGGCGCCCACCCTCTGGAACCAACTACCTCCTGAAGTCCGTGTTTCTCCGACCCTCCTGGCCTTCCGAAAGAATTTAAAAACCTACCTCTGCCGGCAGGCCTGGGGATGATTGTTGATTGTGGTGTGATTGATGAGTATGTATGGGGTTTGTATTTTTAATGTTGTTCGGATTTGTTCAATTGTTTATATATATATGTTGTAAGCCGCTCCGAGTCTTCGGAGAGGAGCGGCATACAAATCCGAATAAAATAAAAAAAATAAATAAAAATAAAATATAGATTCCCTCCTCAGGCAGTATAATAAATAAATATAATACAGATATTCTTCGTCTTACAACCACAATTGAGCCCAAAATTTCTGTTGCTATGTGAGACAGTTATTTATTGAGTTTTGCCCCATTTTACAACCTTAATTGCCACCGATGATGTGAATTACTGCAGTTGTTCAGTTAGTAACACAGTTGTGAAGTGAGTCTAACTTCCCCATTGACTTTGCTTGTCAAAAGGTCACAAAAGGTGATCACATGACTCCAGAACATTGCAACCGTCATAAATATAAGTCAGTTGCCAAGCATTTGAATTTTGATCATATGATCATGGGGAATGCTACAAAGGTCCTAAGTGTGAAAAATGGCCATAAGTCATTTTTTTCACTGCCATTGTAACTTTGAATGGTCACTAAATGAACTGTTGTAAATTGAGGACTACCTGTAATAATTCTAATGAATGAAATATCTAGAATTCTTTTTAATGGGGATTTATAACCCAAACACTTAAGATATAGCCTCCTTGTGAAGGAAAGAAAATCAGTCAACCTGCATGCCTAGAAGTTACATAGGACATCTCCATTGTCTATCTGTTATAACTGGTAAAAAAAATTTTTAGAGCTGAATGAATTTTATCATGTCACATTTTTTTCTCCTAAGATTTTTTTTTTTCATCTTTCAAGGACTTGGATAGGGTGAGTGCATGGACTGAGAGAAGAGAATTACTTATTGATGAGATACTTAGAATTAACTTGGTAGCAGATGGCAGAAGTCCTAGATTTATATTTTGCAAGTCGTAGAGGTAGACAGATTTATCAAAAATGGACACAACCAGCTATGAAGATGAAACATTTTCCCTTTACTGACTTGGGAATGAAAAGTGAGTTTTATTACTCATGAAGTGGTCAATCAAAATAATACCTTTAATTTTCAACGCTTAGAAAGCAGCTCCATACTACACATACTCTGGAATATTATTCACAAAGACATTATTGCCAAGTATGTAATATTTCTATTGTACATTTATCTTTACATGTCAGCTTTTTATTCTGTGAACTCAAGATGACATACATAATTCCTTCTTTACCATTTTATCCTCACAACAATTTTATAAGGCTAGGAGTTAACAGTTACTGAGTTGCTGCATCTCAGTAGAATTGTCTGCTCTGCCATAGTGTAATGCCACTCTCTTTCTTAGAATCGAAGCTGAGCAAACTGTTTTACCATGCAAACATTTGATTGAGTTAAATTTGATATTGTTAAGACCTGGTGCAGACTGCCAGTTTATGATCCCTTGGCAAGAGACCTATATGTACAATTGATTGGCTGATTATGTGACATCAGATTGCATTGACTATTAGTGACTTCATAGATTTTCTCCTTGGCAATCTGCTTTTATATACAACTGGTGATATTTAGTAAATAGTAATCTACATTTAGCAAAGTATAAAAAATATTTTAATTACTCACTGAGACAACGCAAGTAAGACACTCCAAGAACATGATTTTATCTTAGGGAACTGATTCCATACCTTTAGTACCTTTTCCCAGTATAGCCAACATTGGTCTCTGATGGACAGAGCTTCTGCTAAAAAGCCAATTACTAATTTTAGTCTGCTTAATTCATGTTTTCCACCACTGATTCCAAGATGCTGAGGAAATGTATGTAGAATAAATTCCACGTAACCACAAAGCCTGCAGCTCATTGGTGCTGGACCTCAATACAGAATTCTCTTTTCTACTTTGGCTATTTTGAAAGATACCCCGTTCTGAGACCTGGAGTGCAACTTCATTTTGTGTGTGTGTGTGTGTGTGTGTGTGTGTGTGTGTGTGTGTGTGACTGTGAACTTTCAGCTGCCAGTGGGGCTGCCTCATATTAATATATAAAAATATTCTGTTCAAAAACTTGTTAAGTATTGTTCCTAATGTGTTCACTGAGTTATGTATGCCTGGAGGTCTTCACTGAAAGAAGGTAAACATGTTCACCATGAACTGTACAAAATAAAAGAGTTGGGTAAATTAGCTGTTTGTTAAAAACTGCATGAATTTAAAAACGGATCATACTTCCATCTTACCCCTGCACACAACAAAGCAAAATCCAAAAGAGATATAAAAAAGATGCTGATATGTCCTCATCCCTGGTTTATATTTGACACCATTAGTCTTTATGTTTTTGCACTAACTTTTTTGTATGTTTTACAATTAGGCATGCCGAGTTTGTTTCTGCCTATAATATAAGATAAAACCCAAGAAACATTTTAAAAACTAAAAAATTAAAAAAGATTAAAGTGATTGCAAAGAGCAGGATTTCTTCAGCTCTGTCAAATACTGTTAAATCATTTGCATGCCATAAGAAGGAGCAATACAAATATCCTTTATGCTAATTACATTTAATATAATACAAATCACTTTTGAAGATCCAGAAAAAGTTGGTTATATAAACGTAATAGTAAACTAGTATTTCAAGTTCAAAATAGCACATTTTTAAAATTCAGTAACTATTGTTTATAGCAATGGTGGCACACCTATGACACACGTGCCAGAGGCAGCACTCAGAGCCCTGTCTGTGGGCACGCGCGCCATGCCCCGGAGGTGGCAACCGTCTTAATTCAACCAGCCGCCCGCTAACTGGCTGAAGTCCTACATGGCCTGATGCATCTCAGCACCCATGCGCTCGCTGGCCTCTGTGTGCAGGGGCTGATGGTGTCAGGCAGCAGCTGCCCCAGCCTCTGCCTCACCACAATGGCACCCCCGCCCTTCCTTGCCTTGCCTCACCCCGCAAGACAAGCCTTCTGCCCACTGTCCCACCTGCCAGAGACCTCCTGGATCTCCCCCAACTCTGCCCGCCCCCATAGATGTCCCTCCCCACGAGCAACATTGAGGTGATCACGCCCACCTTGGCCACACCCACCCAATCTGCCATGACCACAGCCACGCCCATCCAGTGGGCTCCGCCCACTTGGCATCCGGCGATAAATAAGTGGGTTTTGGGTTGCAGTTTGGGCACTTGATCTCTAAAAGGTTCGCCATCATTGGTTTATAGGAATAAATGATAGGAATGCAGCTTTTATATTTTTGAACAGCTTATTAATATTATGTGGGACCGTGGATAGAAAATGTTCCCTCCAGATATTAGGACTAGCAATTAATTTGTAATAGTTTCAAGCTTAGAAAAAAGGAATAACATTCTGTACATTATTACAGTATTTATTTATTTTTTTAATATATTTTATTGATTTTATGATTTTAACAATAAGTGCTTAGAACACACCGTGGTGATTGGGTAAACAAAAATTCCAGAATAAAAACATATATAAACAGCTCAACTTAATACATTCACTTTCATCTTTTTATTTCCCTCTCCCACACAAGACAAAAAAAACCAAAACATATAAATTTAATATATTCCATTTCTGTCATAAATTTCTGTTAAACCTATTTTAAGACTTTATCAATTTCATTCCAAACTCTCCCCAATGCACATACCATGATATTTGTAAGATGTTAGCATACATTCTTTTACATTCATATATACAATACTTTAAATGAAATGAAATAAATACCTACACGTAACTTTTGGTGTTGCTCGCCCATTTCCCCCTTCACCACATCCACCCTCTTTCTTCTCTATCTTCTTTCTCCCTTTCTTCTCTTCCTACTTCCCTCTTCCTCCACCCCTCTCCTTCCCTTTCTCTCCACTTCTCCTCCAACCTTCCTACTTCCTTCTCCCCTCTTTCACTCTTTCTTCCCTCTCATCCCTCTTCAGATGTAGTCCAGGGGTAATGCCCGAGCAACTCCTCTCTCCAAATTTCCCTATATTAATTAGTTCTATCTCAATAATTACTAATTTTTCCCATCTTTCCCCAAAAGCTTAAGACACAACATAGTGATCGGGATATCTCATTCAACAACAAAGTCATATAAATGAAGCTCAAATTGAATATGGTGTTGCTTATTAAAATTTATACAGTTACAAAAGTCATCAAGCACATGCAATTATAATCTATATCCTGTTACAGTCATCATACTCCAAGTACATATAATAAGTATATAATTGTGATTTCAGGTAACCTTAATACACAATCGTTCATTGAGACAGATTTTTTCCCCTTATCACAAATAACTCTTTCTCTCTCTCTTTTACAACATAGTTATCATAATTTTTTTTTATTAATTTTTTTATAATTTTAACAGAGAAAAGAAACTAGTCATATCAAATCATAATATAAAAGTAAACAATCATCCATACACAAAATATAAATACATTTCAATACATCTAATACTAATAACTCAACTGAGAATAATCATCCCAAACAATTAACATCACTGCTCGGCACCCCCACCACCACATCCCACCAACCCTATCCTTCCCCCTCACTTACCAACTGACTACCTACCTTCTCCCTCCTTCTCTTCTTTCTGCTTCCTTCTCTATCTCCATCCTCCTCTTCCCCCTTCTTATCAACTTACACTTACATCAACCTTCACTCCTCCTTCCTTTTTCCCCATCAGATGTGGAGCCCAGAGGACACCCGAGCAACCCCTTAATAACAGTAACAGTAATTATTTATTCTTCCTCCAACCCCAATTGCAGTTGAGAAAACATCATGTATAAGATTATCAAGCCTCCCTAACCCCCCCCCAACTTCCCAGAGTGAATACAAGGTATAACAAAAGAAAACCCCACTACATCAAACAAAATAATTATATAATCTTAACAAGAATTTTAGACTATATAAAAAAAGAAAGAATAATAATAATTATATTCTTATTCAATTCAATTTACCATAATATATCTTAATATATATCTTCATTTAAACATCCTCTCCTAAACCTTACTTATAATATTTATCTTTAATTCAATCCATAATCTTAAATTAACCTTAATTCCTTTAAACAATCAGCTCATCTTGTTAAGAATAGTATTTATCATTTACATCTAAACCACCAATCTAAGTCAAATCTAATACATTTAATTTGTAATAATATATCTTAATATATCTTAATATATCATTTAAACATCCTATCTTACAACTTACTTATAATCTTAATCTTTTTCCATTAAACATCCTTTCTTACATCTTACTCGTAAAATTAGTCTTAAATTCACCCCATGATCTTAGATTAACCTTAATACCTTACATTTATTAAATTTCATCTCTTCAATCGACTTCTGGGCTTTCTCATCAGACAATCAGTTTATTCCATTTCTAATTTACATTCCTAAAACTTTAACAAATCACATAATGCTTATCTATCCCTTCAATCAATCAATTCAATATCAAACCTAGATCATCTCAAAACAAATACATTCTTCATCAGTTTAGTTATGTCTCTTACATCTTACTCATAATCTTAATCCTTAATTCAGTCCATAATATTAAATTACCCATAAACCCTTGCATACAATTTTAAATTTCATTTCAGTCGAACTCTAGGTTTTTTTTTCAGCCAAGTAGACCTCCGTAACGAGGCCTCCCTCGTTAATAATAAATCTCTCTTCTTTACTTCTTCACCTCCATAAGTAATTCGCATCTTGAACTGAATCAATGTCTCTTTTTTGTCAAATAAATCCTCTTCTTGCTGCTTATCAAAAAGGAATAACCAACCCTTCCTTTCTTGAAACAAGTCTTCTTCCTCCAGTCCATAAATAAACTGTTTATCAAACAAAATCCATCCTTTATTCTCTTTATACTCAGTACTGTATTCTTCTTTTTCTTGCTCTCCTTTTGATTTAGATTGTATTATAAGATGTTCAGCAATCAATTGTAAATCAATTCCATTTGAAAAAAGGGATCTAATTGATTGTTCTTGTTTTACTTCTTGATTAAATTGTATTATATAATGTTCAGCAGCCAATTGAAGGTCAGTTTCATTTGAAAAAAATACTCCTTTATTGACTTCAATAATATCTTCTCTCAGCTCTAAGTTACAAACTTCTGACATAGCTTTAAAATCTTTTTTCTGTTCTGGCATCTTTTTATCCAGCTTGTTCTCCAGTTTATCCAGCTTATCATTTATTGAAGATAATGTAACCATTACTGGAAATAATGCAACAGTTAAAGCATTCTGTAAATCTTTCATTGTAAGCATTTCCGAAGGAGACTGTATAAGCTCTTGAGATTCTAAAAAAACCTTTGCCATAGCTGCCTTATATCTCATAGTCATAGTAGAAAGAAGAAAAAAAGAAAAAAAAGGAAAAAGTAGAAAAAAAGATTTTTAAAATTGCCAATTCCTCCCTTCTCAATTTCTTTTAAAATCCAATTTGCGTTATAATTTAGTAAATACATCAAGTCTAAATAGTCTCTCAAACATCACTTCAGAAAGAGAAGAGAAAATTCAGTTTCACTTTCCAGCAGATTCAATACTTTCGATTTCTTCACTTTCACTGAGTAAGTGAAAGCTTAAAGCAATCGCCATTTTGAAAGAATTATGTTGATTCAAGAAAGTTATAAGTAAAAAGGCATAAACAAAATAACAAAATACTTGCAATACTCAAAGGACTCTTGTATTCACTCCGTCTGTTTAAAAATCCTTATTGTTCTCTCTTCAAAGCAGAGGCGGTCGCGGCGTCTAATTCTGTCAGCCGACAGAAGCGTCTCTGAGCAGGAGCGTTTCAAGTGCCTGGGGAGCACACCTTCTCTGCCCCTGAAAACTTGTTCCAGGGGTCTTGGAAGGGCTCAACCCGGCTCTTGAAGCTCTACTCCCCTTCTTTGCCCGAAGAGGAGTTTTTTCGCCGCAACAAACAGCTTTTGAGCGCTGTTGTTGACGGCTATACTAACTCAGAGACCGGAGCCTCACGTTAGAGACTCCAGCGACGCCGGCGGAGCCACCGGAAGTCCATAGTTATCATAATTAAAATAATAATATAGATCCAACAAATAGTTTTAAGGCCTCGATATAGTTTATATTTTCAAATATTTGTTAATTATAATATCAGGCAATTCTCCTCTTTCATTCCTAATTAAATCAGACATATTCTCTTTCTTTTTTCCTTTTTTTACTAGGTACATTCAATCATTCCATCAATCTACTTCTGTAAAGTTCTTTTGTCCTCTAGCAAATTTGCCTCCCTCAAATAATTATCAACCATAGTAACAATCAATTTACATCCTTCATACATCATTAAATCAGAAATAGTTTCTAAGCCTTTTTAACCCATCAAGTAACATTTTGTATCACACTTGAACCTAACTCTAGCTTTCTTTCTATGCCAATTTGGTTCCCATAATAAGGCCCCTCGATTCTCAAACCTCAAGATTTGACCACGAGGCTTCCCAACCAATTCAAACTGGCCAAATTTTTTCCCCTTTCCTCTTTATTGTAATTTCCGTAAAGTTGTGTCAGGGTGTCAATCTTTGTTATTTTTGGTAATTGAATTGGGTCAATTACAGCTATTTTTTGATTATCAAAATTGTCCATCATTTGCAAGTAACGCATGGCATTAGTTGATTCAATGGTTTTCACATTTTCTCTTAATGTAGATTCATAATTAGGTTGTAAGAATAGTATCTCTGTCTCTTTAAGTTGTAAATGAGTCTGTTCAGACAGTTGTAGATAACGCGTAGCATTAGTTGATTCCGTAGTTTCCACAATTTCTCTTGATGTAGATTCACAATTAGGTTGTAAAAATAGTGTCTCTGTCTTTTTAAATTGTAAGTAGATCTGTTCAGGATTATTCTGTTCATCTTCTGTTGTTCCTTGTTCCATAACTTGATTCGTTATTAAAGGATCAAAATGAGATTTCCAATAAGTTTTAAACTCCTCTCTGATTTCTAATATTTTTTCCAGTATTGAATCATAGTCAAGATGAGAATAACTTTCAGCCATTTTGGTGGTAGCTCTGCCCATTCCTTCATTAGAGACCACTTAAGGAAAATCCACAAATATCCACCTCCAAAAGTCCAATAGCCAGCTTCATCACCCAGCTGTCCAGTTATATTTTCTCTCTTTTTTTTTGTCACCTAAATCCAATCCTCTCCAAATAACAGGGAGAAATACAATTGTAATTTTGCTTTTTCACCACCAGATGTCCTCAGTGAACTATAGAGTCTTCTTTCTTTCTTTTTTCTCAAGTTAATCAAGTTAGAGAAAGTTAAAAAAAGAACAAAAAAGGAAAGTTTTCTCTCTCTCTTTCAAAAAACTATCATCTGCATTATCAAATTAAAAAAGGAAAGTAGCAATGTCTCTTTTTCCCTTTTTTTCTACTGAAATTCACCCCACAACAGTCAAATAGTAAAATAGTACACAAAAATTAATCCCATTTTTTTTGCTCTTCTTTCCACATATAGGCAGCCGCCGCTTTCTTAATAAAGGAAAATAAAAACTCTTACAGGAAAAATCAGGATAGCGAGGGAGGAAAAGGTCTCACCCGGATTCACCATGGTGGTTCTTCATGCTTAGTTGTTCTTGTGACTTGCGGTTGGCGCGGCTAGGTGAATGGCCATTTGTGGCCGGTCTTCTGCTCCGTCGGCCCTCGGAGTCAGCTCGGACAGCTAGAGGAGCCGCCGCTCCTCTGCAGCCGAGCGTAGCCTCGTCGAGGGTGGTCGCGCCCTCCAGGCGCAACTTTCGATCCCCGTCGGGGTCTACCGACGGAGGGAAACTAGCCGGACGAGGAGACAAGTCTCCCCATACGGCTAGAGGCGCCGCGGTCCGGAACCGGAAGTCTATTACAGTATTTATTTAGTGTATGGCAATGGTACATTAGCCAGGAGACTATAGTGTTAATACAGAATAGTTGTTTGGCTGTCTAAGACTGCTAATCCATTCAGTTGATGCTTGCGCACTGTCCAGAAGTATACCACAAGGAGTGAATTAGATCTGCACTCAATACTGTGCATTGAAGACTCTTCTTGAAAATCTGAGTAGTTAAGTATGTGCTAATTTGGCTGACCGTGCTTAACAATGTTTAAACAATGATGCTTTATTATCTGTTTTCATTTGGGGAAAAGACACAAGGAATTTCTGTAAACAGAAATGCCTGAATCATTTCCTTCCCCTCAGAGAGCAGAGAGATTGGAGAGGAAGCGATTACAAGAGAGTAAGCAGGCACACAGTGGGGAATATAGAGGGCTGTTTGCATAGTGCACTTATGGCTCCCAACCTGTCAGATGCAAGAAATCAGGAACCTGGGTTGTTGAAATGAGTATCAATTTATTCCATACTATCTCTAAACAAGAATCTGAACTAATAATGGTCAAGGCAAATTGGAAGTAGATAAAAGTCAATAGAATTCAAAGAGGGCTGGATTTAGATCTCTTGTGGACATGAAGAGACCCTAAACGGATGAACTCTTGAATCCTCTCTCATGCTCAGCTTCGTCATTTCCTACACAACCTCTCCTGGCTGCTGGTTCCACCACATTGCTTTTGATGTGTATTATCCATTACTCTCTTGTAATTCCTTCCTTTCCAATCTATCCACTCGGCACGTTTGGTGGTGGTGGTGGGGAAACCACAGGTCAGGCATAGAACAATATGTACTAACAGTAATGATGATCACATAACTGAGGAACACTGCAAAGATTGGAAGTGTGGGCATTGGTTGTCAAGTTATTATTTTCAGCATTGTTGTAACTTCAAACAGTTGCTGCACGAGTCAGTTGCTAAGCAAGGATTACCTTTAATAGGTTTAATCTTAATGGAAATAAGATTAGTCCCTGTGCTGTATTGTTTTAAATATCAATTAAATATGCATCCGTTCACCTGGATTTTAAGGATTAATAACTCCTGTGTGATCAGACTGATTTTTAATTAAATGTTATTTTAAATTATAGTATTCAGATGTCTAGTGAATGTCAAGACTCTAACTAACTGATTCCTTTTATCAGATTACTTATTTTTTGAACATTGCTCTGGGCTCCTTTCTGAACTGAATATTATGTAATTGAACAATAAGTAACAATAATATGTACATTATATATTGACCGTCATATTAAAACCAGTTGCATTCAACCTTTGCTTGGTTCCCCATCTTTGAATCATTTGGTGGAAAATCAGTGGCCTCATATTTCCTTCAGGTATTGTCTCCCTCTCATTTTGGAATAGGTTCAGATGATTTGTAGGATGATCTTTTATTCATACCATAACTTTTCTTGCATGAATCCATTGGGAATTCAGTAAGTCATGGTTAAATGAGTAAAGCGGTTTTTACCTTCCAATTTATCCTTTTTTAAAAATATTTATTTTATTTTTATTAATTTATTTTCAAACAAACATGCGTAAAATAAAAATGAACAGTTC
Organism: Bothrops alternatus; assembly: GCA_034064705.1. Classification (NCBI taxonomy): domain Eukaryota; kingdom Metazoa; phylum Chordata; class Lepidosauria; order Squamata; family Viperidae; genus Bothrops; species Bothrops alternatus. The sequence continues at coordinate 1,523,385 of JARGCV010000166.1, forward strand.
ACTGCACTGAAGGAAAAAAGGACAAAAACTAAGGAAGAAAAACATAAAAAAAGAAAAATATTTAACTACAAATATATTTCAAGTTCATCTGATTTAGTAACTTTAAAAGGGAAAAACTACGCTATCGGTGTTCGTCAAGCCCCTCCAAAAACATTTTCCAAAGGGAGAGATAATGTGACGTTTTCTGCTTAACAGAATATATAATTATCTCAAAAATGGTTAAATCATTACATCTCTGACATCCATCCTTCATATCATCAATTGAAATATGTTCCCATCTCCTAAAACATTTGGTTTTTCCCAGTAATTCAACATATTGTACAACATTACTCCAAAAGGAGTCTAAGAAAGAACATTGGAATTAGACTTGACCTCAAAAATCTTGCAATGGCTAACACAAATAATCATTAGAGGTCTGTTATGTATCATTCAGGTTTTTTTTTTATTTGTTAGCTTCTGCTTTTATTATACCTAAGGTGAATTTTAGTACCTTTTCATCTGATAGAGATTGTTCAAGGACAAAAAATTAAAGAAAGTCACTTTTGAATTAGCTGTTCTAGAGAATGTTTTGATTTCGTTTTGCTTTCATTACTAGCAGAGTTGCCTTGTGGCTCTGCACCAGCTTCCTCCCACTGTATTAGTTATAAGTATCACTTGAAGGATGTTATCAAATACTTCCTGTCTTCTTAGGCATCAGTTAACACTGACAATATGGATTTCACAGAAGCATTTGAGAAGAACAGCAGCCCTATAAATCATCCTGACAGTATCTGAGAATGATTTAAGACAGTAGGATTAACTTGATAGGCTAGGAAAACACAACTGTGCAACTTCTTTGCCTAAAGTGCATTATTCTTTTGCAGTTTCTGTGGATATAAAGATAAATATATTCTCTCCTGCATAGAAAAGGATAAGATCATCCTAATGGATTTTGAAGTTTTGGGAGTTAATTCTTGAACAGGCAATTGGTCTAAACCAAATGTTCCTTTTTATGCTGATGACTGAAGCACAAATGCCTGATGCAGACACAACAGTTTTAACTCTGAAATTTATTCTCTGATCAATTTCTAAGTTTTGGACAGGTGTGTACTAGCCTCTATATTTTCCTAAACTCTTTGAACTCTTATATCCCTTTCATCCCCTGTAATCTAAGCACATTCAAATACTGGTGCACGTTTTCCACCAACCGCCCAGTCACAAGTGTGAAATCCATTCTAACATTCATTATAGCTTTAATTTTTTTAATTTAAATGAAATTCTTTTTTAAAGGCATGAACCATCCTTTATAAGAATGCACTAATATACAGGAATATTCACAGTGTTGTCTATTTTTCAGTGCATTGCTGTACTTTCTGTTTGTTTCTTTGTTTTAATGGGGAAGTAGCTTTTAGAGGGAGTTCATTAAAAAAAAGTAAAAGAAAAAAAACAATGATTGTCTAAGACTGCTTAACTTCCACTGAGTATCTGATTGCCCAGTTAATCTCTCTTAGCACATTCTGATTGATCTCCTCTTAAAGCAGCTGAAAGTCTCTTTTAAGCATGGCAAACTTTTATAACTACCCAACTTGGGTAAGTGCCAGGCTATTCTAAGAAATAATCCACTCTCCAAACAAGAGAAATATTTTATGTTGTCAGACCAGGGTTATTGTTTGAGTATGTAATTTGATCATGTGGTAGAACTCATAACATTTCTGCTAAGTGAGGCAGTAGACCAGTTTTATAGGTTCACCCTTAACTGGATGATGTTCTCTCTGTAGTTACTCATTAAATTTGCACTATGTGTGGCAGTTATTAAAATCAATTTTGGGGGCCATCTTTATTCTAATTTTTGTAGAGTTCTATGACATCTGAAATTGAACATTCCAACACTAGAAATGCAGCTTATACAGTTCTATTATCTTTAGTTTTTTATCTGTTCATGCACAATCGAAATCCTTCATCATTCCATAGTCAGCTATACGGTAATGCATATGTAAAACATATAAAATATAAAACATGCTACCTTTTGCATAATGTATGGAGGAGCTAGATATTATGAAATAATCATTTACTTGTTTAATACTAGATGTTTCTAGAATAAGAAAATAAAATTCTCATTCAGCCAATCCAGACTGTGGTGACGTAAATAGCAATGGCTCCTGTTACTCAATGCATGTGACACCGCATTGCTCCCAATATGCTTCTGGGTGCAATTCATAGTTCTGGTAGTCACCTTTAAAGCCCTTCGTGGTTTAGGCTGGGTTACTTATGGGACACTCTCTCCCCAATTGTTTCCATTCATCCCATCAAGTCTGACAGAATAGGCATACTTTGAGTCCCGTCTTTTGGGGAGTGTCATTTGGCAGGGCCCAGGAGCAGAGCCTTTTTTGTCATGGCAACCACTCTCTGGAATATCATCCTTCCAGAGATCTGTTGATTGGCCTGAACCTTGCTGGACCTTAAGACTTGGTTCTGTGCTCAAGCCAGGGCCCCTGGGTGTATAATGAAGTACGTAAGAACATAAGAACATAAGAAGAGCCATGCTGAATCAGGCCAAAGCCCATCGAGTCCAGCATTCTGTGTCACACAGTGACCCACCAATTGTACATGGGGATCTTAAGCAGAAAGAGAAGGCAAAACCCTCCCTTTCCCTTGACCCCCAACAAATGGTACTCAAGGGAATCCTGCCTGCCTCAACCAACATAGAGGCGGCACATGGACATCCGTTTTAATAACCACCGATACACTTGGCATCCATGAATCTATCTAACCCTGCCTTGAAGCTGTCAAGGCTGACAGCTGTCACGACCCCTTCTGGAAGTGAATTCCATACGTTTTCTGGTTGTACTGACTGATGCTTTTTCTCTCAGGTGCTATGCAATTTATGTTTTTGAATATGGCAGCCATATAAATCTAATAAAAGGTAAAAAAATAAAATAAATATGGAACTTTGGTGTTATTGTGGCTAGAGAGTCCATGATCATTACGGAAATCAGCTATTACATTCAGCTTGCAGATATATTTCACATAAATTTCTAAAATTTTCTTTTTATCTGTTTGGGATTTATATAGCAAAGAAGACTCAATTTTGTACATAGCGACTGTGATAACTAGCTTGTGTGTGGGGTCAAGGTATTGACATCAGAGGCATTTCTGAACAAAGATGTTGCAGTTGGTGGGTGGATGGCACTACTGTCAGCTGTTGCATGACCTCGCATAAATAGTATCATCACAACTTTAATCTTTCGGGGGTTCAGAGGTAGTGTGCATATTTCTGTTTAACCCCTGGACGCTTGCCTGCATTCATGACCCTTTAACAATTCCTATTCCTCTGCCCGCCCGTGGCACCTTGGCTCCAAATAGTCTAGGAATAAAGCCAATAATTGTATACTTCCATTGTATGTACATCTATTGTAAGAAATATAAAACATGCTACCTTTTGCATAATGTATGGAGGAGCTAGATATTATGAAATAATCATTTACTTGTTTGATACTTTAAAATTTACCTTAAGAATGAAGCTTTAAATAATATTGGAGGAAGAAGTACCTGTGCATTATTTATATAATTCTGGAAATGTATATACTTTGTATTTGGCAGTTTCATATATATGTTTTTCAGTCAACTAAACTTACACAGATTTATACTATTCTGTATAAACTTTTAGTGGTATATATGGGGGCGTGGGGGTTGTCTTTGCATTTAGCCTTAATTCTAAATAAGTCCTATTAACTTTCAGAATAAAGCTGTAGCAAATGCTTTTATTCTTGGGGAAACTTTATTACTAATTTAAGCACAAGAAGGCATTGATTATAAGAATTTGTTAGCTAAATAGCAGGATTTGACTCTCACATATAAACAAGTTTATAGGAATGATTGAAATGTACCATAAAATCTGTCTATCTGTTTTAGAAATAGAGTCAATAAATGAACCATAATTTTCTTATAAAGTGGATATTTCTAGCTACAGTGTTCTGTTTAAACTGATCTTTCCTGCCAGTATTAACTTCAATAATGAGATCTATCCTGTTTTGAACTCCCTTTGGTGAGGTGAGAGGAACCTCCTAATGATTCAATGCTACCTGATGAAGTTTTAAAACTTGCATGCTTCTAATAATAGTGTTTGTGCTGTGATTCACCCAAGACCAATGAAAGACTTTTAATTCATACATGATTATTACTAGTATGTCATAATCTTAATAAAACTTTGCAAATATAGAAAGTACAACAAACAGTAAATATTAACATGAAGACTTTACACATTGGTACCCCAGTAATGCTTTTAGACCAAAGATAATTTGTGCTACTTGCCTAGTAAATTATTTGTCTAAAAGTATTTGTATACTGTACTAGGTTAGGCCATAAACATACATACATTACTGTTGATTTTAGTTCAAAATGTATCCCCAAAATAGGACAAAATCCAAACCAAGGAAAGTCCAGCACTATTAAACCTCTCAGCAGCATTTGGTATCACCAACTATGGCAACTTTCTGGAATGTCTATGAAAATTAGAAGCAATGGGAACTATATTACAGTGATTCCACTCTTTTTGGAGTGCCTGTTAGGGATTTTGTAGCTGGAGAGATTGTCTCCAATGAAGTATAGAAAGATGGTGTTACTATTTGTTCATTGAAGTTCTTTGTCACATGTACTTTTAATAGGTAGTGCTTCCCCTGAAAGAATTGGTGGATGACTTTCTATCATGGCTGGAGGGGAGTGGTCTTTGCCCAGCTTTAGTTGATGTGCCAGTTCTGACTTAGTGGATTAAGAGATTTGGCCATTGTGGAAGGCTCCACCCATGTTCCTTCCTTCCCCTGCATTCTTGGCTCCCATGCATCATCAAGCCAACTCAGCTGCCAATCAAACAGCAGCCGCCAATCAAACAAGAAGGAATGAAAAAGAGAAGATGGCTGCCTGAGAGCTCTGCCATCACAAGACTTGTGAGAAAAGCTGAATAAACAAAGCCAAAGTCCTAGAGCAGTGGTGGTGAACCTATGGCACGGGTACCAGAGGCAGCACTCAGAGCCCTCTCTGTGGGCACGTGCGCCGTCGCCCCAGTCCTAGGCCTTCAGCTGGTTTTATAAAACCTTTTCGCTTTAGGCCTCCACCACTGTGTACAAAAACAAGGTTAAATCAGTCAATTTCAACTTCTTGCAAAGTTGGAGTTGATTGATTGAACTTTTTAGTCCCACCCAGTCTGCCGTTACCACCGCAGCCATGCCCAGCCAATGGGCCACACCCACCTGGCACTCAACGATGCATAAGTGGGTTTTGGATTGCAGTTTGGGCACTCGGTCTCTAAAAGGTTCGCCATCACTGTCCTAGAGCCAAATAAAGAGACAAACTAAATGATAGCCAACTTTGATGATGTGAGACACCAGTGACTCTCACTGGGAAGGAAGGGTCATTTATTTTGTTTCCTCTATCATTTACAAATGAACATTCAGAAGAAGAGGGGAAGAATCAAGAAGCCCGACCAGAAACAAACAAGCAGAAAAGGTGAAGAAAAAATACTGTGACAGGACAGAAAAACTAGTAACTAAAAAAGATAAATGGCAAATTTAACTTTGTAAGTTTTCCCTTGATAAAATAAAAGTCATCCACTAAGGGAGATACAACCCAACCAACTGCCAAGTTTCCAGTGCTTTGGGCCTATTGAGTCTGGGTCAAACTGGTTACTGGTAGTTCAGAAAAAGAACATGCAACAGCCATGATAACTCACACCTGTATCACCATATGTCTAAATTACTGCAATTAAATACTGCTCAGAAACTGCTGTTGTTGTAAAATGAGGTGACCTGCACTTTGGCAGATAAGAGGAAAGTCCTACACTGGCTTCTAGTAGATTTATGGTTGCAATTCAAAGTGCTGATTTTAACGTACTAAGCTCTATATAGCTTTGCACCTGTTTTTTTCCAAATGGAATCAATTCAACAATATCCTTTTGATTTTGGGAGATGAGGGTGGCAGGATGCTGGAAGCAGTGTTCTCCAATTATAGTCCCTGCTCTGTGGAACAGTCTCCTTCCACATACCAGTTTGACACTAACCTTGGCAGTGTTCTGACAACTGGTGAAAATGGAACTGTTGTAAAGAGTTTTGGAGAGAGTAGGCATTTAGATAGCGTGGTTTAAAGCATTGCTGTTTTTATGAGTTTCACTCTTATTACTGTCATTTTTTTCAATAAGTCTGGGGGTTGTAACCATGGCACCATACATAAATAGATGAATGTCCCTACTTCTGAATTAGTAAGCATTCTCTGAAATGTATATTATGCACAAAATAGTTTCTCCACATTCTTTTTTAAACTACCATGGAGTTCAAAAATAACAATATCAAGACCAAGTAACAAATGCTTTTTTGACTAGATCCAAATCTGAGAATGGATGTGACATGTATCATTTTTAATGATAAAAGATCTGATATAATAAAAATTTACATAATAAATTATTCAACTAATAAATCTTTTTCTCATCAAATTTTCTCAGCAAACTCTGGCCTGTTCCATTTTAACCGCATTGCTAAGTGAGTTCTCAAGTTCAAGTAAAACCAGCAACATTGGATTAAGCATGGAATTCCACGGCAATTGCAAACTAATATTTCAGGTAAGTATGTGTTTCTGTGTTTCCAAGAACAATATGAACAGGGAAAGATCGATGACATTGCAGACATATGGAAGAGAATGATGTAATTCTAATATGTAGAAGGAATTAAATTTCAGGTTAGAAAGTGTGTGGGGGGGTGCCTATGTGATACTTTTCTTTCTCTCTCATATATTTCCACAGTTACTCAGATGAAAGCAATAACAGTTGAACTACAATGAATACTATAAGGAAAGGTTGCAAGTACTACCAAGAAAATTATAGAAATAAAAATGGAAGGCTGTCCAGAGAGTAGAATCCTTTCCAAGCTATGGTGGCGCAGTGGTTAAAAAGCAGTATTGCAGGCTAACTCTGCCCATAATCAGGAGATTGATCCTGATGGGCTCAAGCCTTCCATTCTTCTGAGGTTGGTAAAATAAGGACCCAGGTGGTTGGGGGCAATATGCTAACACTGTAAACTACTCAGAGAATGCTGTAAAGCACTATGGAGTGCTATATAACAGAGGTCCCCAACCTTTTGGGCACCAGGGACCGGTTCTGTGGAGAAAGTTTTTTCTATTGACTGGAGAGTGTGTGGTTTTGTATGCTGCCTATATCCCATGAATGGGACTTTGCTTGTTTGTGCAGACTGGTTGCTGGCATGCCGCAGGCCAGTTCACGGACGGGGTTGGGGACCCTGGTATATAAGTCTAAATGCTACTTCTATAAGAGCTTAGAGGAACACATTTGAATAAATTAAATACAAGCAGACAACAAAAAAAAGTATTTGAGCAGCCATACCACTAATGAAGTTTTTAAAAATCTAGCAATTAAAAACCACAAAACATCTTTACATTCCTTGGAAGCAAAAGGAATTGACATCATTGGCTGAAACCAAATAACTAGTTCCAGATGCTGTCCATCCAAGTGTTTTTAAAGGACTAACATGTGAAATTGCTGATCTCCTTGGAAAAATATGTAGCATTATTCTACTTGTATTAGAGAACTGGAATGGAACTCAGGAATTATCAAGGAAATTACATGCCAGAAATTTAACATCTGTTCTGAATAAATTTGGAAAGCATGATTAAAGATAGAATTATCTATCATATCAAAGAAAAATAAGCTACAGAAAAAAAGTAAATAATTGTCTTTTAAAAGTAAATCCTGAATCCTGTTATATTAACTATATCCTGAGTGTCAGCAAAAATATTTATTAGTCATAAAACATTAGTGGATTTTTCAAAAGCCTTTGTTAAAACTCGCTAAAAATTCCTGTAAAATTTAATGTCATTAATTGGTTCAATGTAAAAAGAAAAATCAACTGCCTATATACACGATTGGTTGGTTGGTTGGTTGGTTGGTTGGTTGGTTGGTTTGATTTGATTTGATTGCAGCAAACAACTCTAGGCAGTAAACAATTCAGAAACGTATATTATAATTAAAATCTTAAAAATTTTAAAATAATGAAAACAGTAAAAACCATTAAAACACTCAACAATATTAAAATGTCTTAATTCGAGTACATACAAAACAAGACATCTGGCCTGTTAACAATAAAGACAGGAGGTGTGGCCCTTGGTGCATGTAGAACTCCAGGCTTGGGAACATAGCCAGGTCTTTAAAGCTTTACGGAAGGCTAACAGGCTGAGGCTTATAATGTCGGTTTTATATTGTTTGGAACTCTTCAGGAAAAAAGTGAGTAAATGCACTTCAATTTGAAGAAGTGTAAAGCAATTCACACTGGGCAAAGACACCTAACTTTACACGTGCATTGATGAAACCCAGATATGTACTACTAATCATGAAAAAAATGAATTTGTAAATGTTAATGATGATATCAATGTAGTGTGTGGCAGCTGTGCAAAAACTATCCAGTGACTTGTATTCCTTCCTTATGGGAGAAAAGGCTAGAATATTTGGGACACTTTAGTTTGGAAAAACATTACCTCCTGGTTGAGTGCAATATTTATTTATTTTATTTGTTCGGACTTATATGAGAGTAATAGTGGGAGCAATTGGTTGACCACCATGAGAAGCAAAGGTTGAAATAAGATGGGTTTTGAACCCATCATGGCTACAATTAAGTTCTTTTGACAAACTACTAAGAGACGCTCTTGTCATCAGCAAACCTGAATGGTGCGTGATTCAAAACAGAAAGAAAGGAAGTGCTTCATGCTCAGAGGCAGAGGCATAGCAATGGCAATGTGTTGCAATGCCACATGAATAGATTGTGGAATTACACTCCTTTTCCTCTTTGTGGATTTCCTATGGGCTTGTAAGATAGGGCATACTGGACTAGATGATCTTTTGATATGATTCATATATGATTAACTCACTTTTTAGATGAAAAAGAATTAAGTGTCATTTTAGTAGCAAATGCATGATTTTTGTATAAAAGATTCAGTCCATGAGGGATGAAGTTAGGTTGATCTGAGAGTTGTAACTGAAATGTTTAACTTGACTTGCATACTGATTTATATTATGCAAAAATTAAAAGATTATTAAAACTTCTTGTCTTTATTCTGCACAGGAGGACGATCTCCGCCAGATTTTTATGCTCACAGTAGAGGTACTACAGGAATTCAGCCGACGTGAAAATCTTAATGCTCAGATGTCTTCGGTCTTTCAGCGTTACCTTGCACTAGCCAATCAGGTCTTAAGCTGGAATTTTCTTCCTCCAAATTATATCCTTTTGATCGTTAGTTAAAATTCTGTGAAACCTCAGCTTCAATATGAATCCTATAAATCAGAATCAATGTCTTAAATCTAAAGAAGATTAAAATCTGAGCATGCTGAAAGGCTGTCAGGAAGTAGATATAGTTATTATTCCAGTGTGTGTGTGTGTGTGTGTGTTTGCGCACAAACGCGCATATATAGAGTCATGCATTTCTTTATTCTTTTCTCACCCAGGAATATCTAATCTACTTAAAAATGTTTACTGCACGTGAAAAAGCTAGATGCGGTATAATAAAAATTGGATTTATTAATAGGATAATATGAACATAAAGCATATTTATTATTGTTATTATGATTCTAATAAGCAAAGTTATTCTCTAAAGTGTGTCCTTTGATAGTTACATAAAAGCAGAAGCTACATTCCTCATAATTTAAACTTCTGAAATAGCCCATTGAGAAAGATCTGAGGAGACATTAAAAGAGAGGCAGACAGGCAGAGAAAATGGAACAGAAATGATGACTTCTGGTAAATAGCCTATTGTATATTGCAAACTGAAAGGGGATAGTTTAAAATCTCCCTTCAGATCCCCTTTTCCAAGAGTTCCCCAATAAAGAACTTTTACATTAGGCTGCTACCAATTAGGTTGAACTCCTTGACACCCGTAGTCTATAAGCTGGGAACTTCTTGGCTGCTCTGTCAAAAAATTTCACTTCTGCCCAGCCCAAGAAATTCCCTTATTATAACAAAGCTTAGAGTAGACTATTATATTGAAAGGACGATATAAGTGTACTTATTGGGAAAAGGGAATATAGCATATAGGAAAAAGCAAACAAAAAAGTGAACACATATGTGGAATTGTGAAGAAGATCAATACAAATAGCCTAGGCTGATCAGATGCTTGCTACTTTCTTGAATAAAATCTTGACTGTCAACATATGAATTGTCATAGTTCATAGCTAAAGATCTAGTTAGAGGTAGCATCTAGATCTCCTGATGGAATATTTATATGCTCCACTTCTCTGTATATTTGTCCCTGTCTCTTGTCTCTTTTTTCAGCACTATCCTCAGTTCTACAGAAAATAGAGAAAAAGTGAAAGCCATTTTCTCTGTGAAGATTGTTTTGTCCAACAAAGCAGAATGCTCAACTTTGGATGTTCTGGATCTAGATAGCAAGTAAAAAATTATTTAACAATTAAAGCCATCTTAGTCATTCTTGATATAATTCTAAAGATGCAGTCTATTTTTCCCAAGTTATGACATTATTTAAATAGGATTACATGGCTTTTTAAGAGAACAAAAGCTGGATTGTTTTTGTTCTGGCTTCTAACTGTGGGTCCAATTTATCAGACACTTTAGGGGGCACTGTTGTGCCATATCAAAAGTCTAGAGATTTATCTTCTTACTTTATGCCAACGAAACAGTTTAAGAGCTGGGAAAGTTCCCTAATGTAGAAAAACTACAACATTTGGCATGGTTTAGAACAAAAGACAGTGAAGGGAAAAATAATAGAGGTGTATAAAAACAAGCTTTATGTAGATATTCCCCTAAATTAGGGGAGATTCAAGATCAACAGAACAAAATGCTTTTTCACAAACTAGATAATTAAAGTGTGGAATCTGTTGCCAGCAGATGTAATGGCTGTTAATTTGGATGGCTTTAGAAAGGGACAAGACAAGTTCGTGAAGGATCCAACCATCAATGGCTAATGATAGGCATTTACTACTTCCTGAATTATAGGCAACATGTCTTATATAGGTTAAAGGGAGACAATGCTGCAAGAGACTGTTTCCCTGCAGTTCAGGCTTTATTTTATTGTTTATTTGTTACATTCATACACAGGTAGTCTGTGACTTACAACGGTGCATTTAGTGACTGTTCAAAGTTACAGCAGCATTGAAAAAAGTGACATGACCATTTTTCACACTTACGACCATTGCAGCTTCCCATGATCAAAATTCAGATGCATGGCAACTACTACATATTTATGACTGTTGCAGTGTCCTGGGGTCAAGTGATCCCCTTTTGCAACTTTCTGACAAGCAAAGTCAATGGGTGATTCCCTTAACAACTGTGTTACTAACTTAACAAATACAATGATTCACTAAACAACTGTGGCAAGAAAAATCGTAAAATGGGCTAACTCACTTAACAAATGTTTCATTTAGCAATGTAAATTTTGGGCTCAGTTGTGATTCCTCCAGGAACTCAAGGCTGGATACATAGTCCTCATTCTTTTTCTTCCCCCCACAGTAACATTCCTCTTAGTTTGGTTGGGCTGAGGGTTGTGTGTGACCCAGAATCACCCATTGGGCTTCCAAGGCTGAAAGTGGACTTGGACTCTGGGCCTTCTCAGTCCTAGTCTAATACTTTAACCACTACACTGCAGCTTGAGTGAATTTCCCAAGTGATCCCTGATTTCATTCGTAACTCCTAATTCCTGATTCTATTTCTTCTTCAGAAAACAGATAAATTAAAAGGGAATTTGAGGTGTGATCAGCTTATGCAAACCTTAATGCTAAACTGCATTGAAAGTATAATGCTGTAACTGTCAAAGTGAAGACTAGAACAGAACAGAATGAAATGGAATAACAGAGTTGGAAGGGACCTTGGAGGTCTTCTAGTCCAACCCCCTGCTTAGGCAGGAAACACTATACCATTTCTGACAAATGGTTGTCCAATTTCTTCTTAAAAACTTCCAGTGTTGGAGCATCCACAGCTTCTGGAGGCAGGTTGTTTCACTGATTAATTGTTCTGACTGTCAGGAAATTTCTCCTTAGTTCTAGGTTGCTTCTCTCCTTGATTAGTTTCCATCCATCGCTTCTTGTCCTGCTTTGTCCTGCTTTGGAGAATAGCTTGACTCCCTCTTCTTTGTGGCAACCCCTGAGATATTGGAATACTGCTATTATGTCACCCCTCGTCCTTCTCTTCATTAAAATAGACATACCCAATTCCAGCAACTGTTCTTTATATGTTTTAGCCTCCAGTCCCTAATCATCTTTGCTGCTCTTCTCTGCACTCTTTCTAGAGTCTCAACATCTTTTTTACATCGTGGTGACCAAAACTGGATGCAGTATTCCAAGTGTGGCCTTACCAAGGCATTGTAAAGTGGTATTAACACTTCACGTGATCTTGATTCTATCCCTCTGTTAATGCAGCCTAGAACTGTGTTGGCTTTTTTGTCAGCTGCTACACAACTTTGGCTTACAGAATCAATTTTTCTCCAGCAATTGCTATTACAGGATTTGTATGTTATTTCGCCTTATTCAAAATTAAAATAGTACTTTCAGCATTTTTAAATTGAATTCCGTGTGTGTATATCAGCATTTAATATAATGTACTTTAATAGAAAAAATGTATTTACAACTGAGTAATCGATTCCGAGCCATTATTACTAAGCATTTATTATTTTATCATTATTTAATAAGCATTGCTTTTGATGCTTTTCAAAGCAATGAACAAGTTCCCTGTGCACAAGAGATTTACTGTCAAATATAAACAGACAACAAAAGGAGAGGGAAATGGGGAAAAAAGGAGAGAGTATTTCATTCACCCTATGTGCTCAACCAAGCCTCAGCCTGTGTTATGGGCAAAACTTAATTAAAGCTTGTGAAAAAGTTGAATTTTGGATAGCTAAGGTTAGGCATAAATTTGGGGCAGCAGCTTTAAGAAGAAAGTTGTATAACAAAAATTATACTAGCAACAGTTTTGGAGTCAACTATGTGGCCAGTCAGTGCAATGGAAAAGGTAAATAATGTTCATTAAAGCTTAAACTATTATATCTATTTTTTAGAATGATTAGTATTTAATTACAAAACTAATTGAATTCCATTGTTCTGTGTGACATTGTTCCCCCCAACTAAGCAAAATAAATATCTGAATGTTACATGAGATTCAGTAATGTACTCATTTGTGTTTCTTTGTTAACTTTTAAGATCCTCCAATACCTGAACATGAATATTTAGGTGGATTGATAATTAAACCTGTCTTCTTTCAGATATACTGTTTTTACCAGATTTATATGTAACTTAGTGAATAGCAAATCCATATGTATTCTGGACAACTGCCCTATGTTTTAAGTATTTTCAGCTTTGCAACTTTGGAGTAGTGCATAATGTAAATGTACAAAATGATATTATGTTTGTATTTTAACATTGATTCTCTATGTATACTAATATCCTTTTTATAGGATTACCTTGTATTATCTGAAACATAGCATATGTTTTGTCTTTTAAAGACTGCTCCTATGTAAAGTTATAAGTAAAGAAACTCAATCAAAATTGGTGTGACATGTGTGCATGAGGTTGGGATATAAAGTTCCAGATTTAAACCATGTATCCATTATCCCTGCTGTGAAGTGTGTAGACACGCATGCATATGTGTAATTGATACATTTTTTTAATCTAACAAGCTAAACTCAGTTGAATCCTTTGAAGTATGTAGGATATGCTAGTAGGTTTCAAAGACTTAAATTGCCTTGCAACATCCAATAAAACCAGCCAAAAGCATTTTAATATACAAAGCATATTTCGGACAGGTTTGATACCTGTTGAATGTGGTATCATTTTTGTTCCTTGTCTCATTAGAATGATTATTACACGATTGCGCCACTATGGAATGTTTCGTCATTGTGATCAAACTGTTATCTGGCATTCCTAGGGTGTTCTTTTTTGCAGTACAATGTCTTTTATTCCTTGTCCTCATGCATGAATTATGCTGTGTATGTGAAGAGGCTTAAAATTTGTTTCCATTGCATTCTTTCTGAATGGGACCTGTTGTATCAGGGATTTAAAAAAAAAAAAGAAGAAGGCCAAATTGGAATGTTGTTGTTGACCTTGACACCAGACAACTAGGCAGACATTATATAGCTATGTTTGAATCCTCACAAAATGTGATGTTAAAGCCAACAGAGTCCTGGCGTGAGACCCTCCTGGACAGCAGAGTGATGGAGCTTTTCTTTACAGTAAGTTCCATTGTTCTCTTTTGCTAGTTTAGTAGCAACAAAGCTACAGCTCCCATCACTTCTTTCTCAAATTGTTCTTGGATTTTTCCCTCTCTTGGATGTGGTAGGAAGACTTCAGGTAAGAGTTGCATAAATCATACTCTATGCTTCACCAGCACAACCAGTTAAACGTTTTAAATCGGTCGGTGTTTATATTAATTCCTCTGCATTGTGTTCATTTAATTTAATAATGGTTGTGATTTAAACAGAACAGGGTTGTTGGGTATTTTTCAGCTATTTCTTCAGTATTGCTGGTCAAATAAAATTTCTCTAGTTGATTGTAAAAGCAAATTAAACTAAGCCTGCTCTCCTCTTAGGCACTGTGCAAATAGAGTAAAACAAAACTAAAGGGAGCTTAAAGCTGCTTCCCATTTGGCAACTTCCTAATGGATAATGTTTCCATTTAGGAAACCTATGTTTATTCTGGCATGTACCATAAGAGTGCCTGCCTGATGCATATGGCTTTTCCTTTGGAATCTTAGTTCTATGTAAGAATTTGTGGCATTTCATGTGAACCAACCTGTGGTGTTTGAGTTAAGAGCTCTTCATGAAATGTTCAGTCCAGTCATCTGCAAGTTCAATATGCAGAAGAAGGAAAACCAAATTTAACTACGATCAATATCCAGCAAAGAAAAAATTCAGAAGCAACAACCAAGCATAGCAGAGATAGTGTAACAATCACATTAGGTCTAAAAGTTAAGCTAGGGTGAGGAACAAATTTAATAAAATATAAGGAAGCAGTGTCAAACAAGATAAAAGTAATAGGTGTTTAAAAGCTCAGAATCTGTGTGAATTTTAAAAGGATTTTACTTGTTAAAAAGAACCAACATGTAATAAATAATAATTCAGAATACAATAAAATAGTAATTAGAATGAATTAAAACTAACAAAACTCCATGTAATATTATTCTAGAATTAATATATTTAATAATATATTATTAAATCTAGACAACGTGGAAATTGCTCCATGTCTCATTTTTAGAGTATAAAAATTAATAGGAAATACATCTCCTATATAGCAATAACAATACACTTTTTCAACATGATGAGTGTAAATTTTCTCCACCAAGGTATGATAATTTTCTGTGAATTAATGGAGAGATTGACCACGTTTTTAGCATTTGACAACTGCCTTAGGTAATCTATTTTTGGAAGATAAACAGCAACTGTTTCCCCCCATAAATTAGAATGAGATAGCTGGAATTTGGGATTATTGCTTCTAAAATAATGGATGTGTTTAAGACTTTTAAAAAATAATGCTTTTATATAGCATGCTAATTTTTTCAAAACATTTAGTTATGGATATGTAGTTACTTGTAAATTTTTAATCTTGCTCAGGCATTTTCAAAAAAATAATAAAAAAACTTGCTGGCAGACCACTTAACAGCTGCACACAATATGAACAGCTGTCTAGACGACCAGACAGTTGCTACTGTCAACTGGGACCTCCTAAAGCAAATAGCTTTTAGGTTTACAGGTTAACCCTTTCTAACATAATTCTTCATTGGCAAGTCTTCAGGTTAAATTCCTTTACTTGCTGGTAAAGAAACTATTTTTTAGATTAGGTATTGTTTTCATGTTTCCCAGTAAACATTAATTCCATATTAATAGAATAGGGGTTAATAATTTTATTTGTATGTTATTCACTGAATCTCCAGAATGGCTATGTCCTTCATATGTTTATAAATCCCCCATTTAGAGTGGATTTGCTGCATTTGTAACTCAATTTAAAAAATGTATTTCTTGATTGTCAACAAAATCAGTAGTGAATTCAATTTTTAAAACAATTACATGTGCCTTTCATTATTATGTAGGGAATATATTCTAGTTTGTAGGTATTAACTTTTAATTTTTTGTGAAGCTAAACTTCACATTTCTCTATAAATAAAAATATATAAAGTCTCCATTTTAACAACTATGTATTTTGTTGTAGGTATGACAACTGTGCATTGTATTTTGTTGTAGGTTTTCTATATTTATTAAACACTATGTATTGTGAGCAGTTCATAAAGCATGTTAAGTCCATGTAATAATGTAATAATAGCAATAAATATTAATTTAGTGTACCTTTAAATTGTGAGACTAGTATTTGTTAGATTATAATACCATTTGAAATATTAAATTTGTTTAAACCAGGAGAAAACAGTTGTCCCATATTACTTTATAGTAATACATCCTAAAAGCATATCAGAATATTGAATTCAGAAATTCTATTGTGCATCCAAGGTTGTCTTTTAAAGGTTGATCTCTTGATGCCCACACTTGCTATAAATATTCAGTCTATAAATGATTGATCTATAGGAGAGATTTATTGTCTATGAGGATCCCTTAAGAAGGCTAGTGCCAAAAAGGAGAGCAGTCTTGTAGACAGAAACAATAGGATCGAGAGTAAAGAGATTTGGAAAATTGTAAGATTTTAGTTCAAAGAAATGTGTTTGGTTTCTTGAGAGTTTGGTTTCTTGGTGTTTACCTCTACTAAAGAAGCATCTATATAATCTTGATTGAACTTGTCGACTAACTTTAGCAAGGCACTGTAGCCTAGGCATAGTTAGCATAATAGAGATGGCTGTCATTATTGCTGTTTTTAGAAGGAGCAGCATGTCTGACTGGCTGGCAACTGTTTCCCTCTAAGACTTAAAATGCATAGACAGTTTAACATGTAGGTAGGTCCTGGGCTTTGACTAATTTAATATGATTGTTTGAGTTGGTCTACTGAAGTAGCAGTTTGCATATATACCAAGGAATGACTACTAATACACGAGATACTAGGAAAAGCTGTTTATGAGGGGGATGTGCATGTGCGTTTGCTCATGCTCTTTAGGAGTGTGTCATGTGATTATGGTAAAAGAACATCTTATTTCTTCTCCTCATGTGGTGTTAACCCTCTCACTTCTGAAAAGGTACATCGAAAAATTAGAGAAGACACCGATATGGCACAAGACTCTCTGCAGTGTTTAGCCCAGCTAGCCTCTCTTCATGGGCCAGTCTTTCCAGATGAAAGCTCTCAAATTGATTATTTGGCTCACTTCATTGAGGGATTGCTCAATACGATCAATGGGTAGGTAATATGCTTACTTCCTAGAATTTGGGATAGCTGGGGAAGGGAGGTGGGACTTGTGTTCTGTTGTTTGAAGAACAGTTTGAAGAGCGGCATAGCACTACAACATAAAGATATCTTTCTGAGCAATACTGAAATGCTTTTAAACTTTACAATAAATGTTATTGGGCTTTTCTCTTTTTTTAAAAAAAAAATGTTTTGTCTACAGGATTGAGATAGAAGATTCTGAAGCTGTGGGCATATCCAGTATAATCAGCAATTTGATCACTGTATTTCCTCGCAATATATTAACAGCCATTCCAAATGAACTTTTCTCTTCATTTGTTAACTGCCTCACACATCTCACTTGCTCTTTTGGAAGAAGTGCTGCCTTGGAAGAAGTTGTAAGTAGCAACTTTATTTTTATGAGATTCTTCCAAAATGTTGAAACTTTAAAATACTTTTGGTTTTATGTAACGTCTCGCTTATGGCACTACTTTTTCCCTTAGTACTCAGTTAATTTGTAACGGTTACAGTAAGTTCCATCCTTTTCTGTGGTTCTATTCTGTTTTATGAAGAAATTTGGTTGGTTTAAAGGCTCCTAATGAAGCACAAAATCACCCTGAGTTAGAGCATGTACTATATGCAGAGTTGGCAGTTCTGCAGTGAACATATTTATGTTGCATTCTGATATTTTCCTCAGTATAATATTGTTTGATATTAGCATGAAAAAATGAAGTTTGGAGATGGCGTAATTGTATGTATTCTCCAATTAATACATTTTAGTTTCTGTTATAATAGCATTTTGTGTGGGGATTATATGGACATTATTGGATATAGCAGGTTGAATTGGATAATTTCCCACATGTGAACATTTTTGTTGCCTTTATTGCATTCTGTATAAGTTAAAGCAATTAACTGAAAAGAAATCAGTAAGTTTGCATACTTTGGAGTTCATATTATAAGGATTTTTCTGTATAGTGGTTTATAGTTAAAACTATATTTATAGAGAAATACAAAACTGAGTAAAAGTAAGACATGAAAACTGGTAATGTAGGCTTTTTTAAAAATCTGAGCTTCCAGTGTTTGGTCTCCAATTTAATGGGTTTTTTTTTCATTTCATTGTTCTTTCCTATAAAACACACTCCCTATTTCTCTCATGTTGCATTTTAATTTACAATGTCCCATACATTTTATATCTTAATTCTTCTCCACTTTTTTTTGGTACAAATCTCATGCCATAATCTTCTGTTCATGAAATCTTCAAACATCTGAGTAAGAGTAAGAGATCTACATACCATCTGTATAACATCTAGTTTGGGCTTCCAGAATTGTCTTCAGCTTTTGCTGTGTAAAATTAAGATTTAGGAATAAGAGATGAATTTCAAACTATTCCACTTTTCAAATTGAGCAGAACAGGTCAAGAGTAATTGATGGCTGGAGCATCTACTGTGTATCTCCTGAGTGAATTTGACAGGGCAGACTAATTTCCTTAATCTGGTGCTGGTGTTCACTTTCAAAACTATAATAGTGGATTTTTTTAATGTATTGGAATAAAAGGATTTTTTGAACAGTTGTGAATTTTGTCTTGAGATTGGTATCTTGAATGAAATATAAATATCAGAAATTCATCATGATTACCACCATTTAGAATGCATTGTCTTCAGAAATTCAGAAAGCCATCTTATCACAATGCTGAAAGAATATTTGCTTTTAATTTTAGAATTTAATTTTAGATATTTAATCATTGTGGCCTTTAGTTTCTTGGTTTTGGCACATATGGCTGTATCTCAAACACCAGATGGGTATAATATTTCCTGCAGAGGAATCTGCATTGACAGTTCTTAATATCTTGTAGGTTTATACTGGCACAGTATGTCCTTGTGCCCCAAAAGTGTTTTAAATGTGTGGTCTTTTTAGGTATATGAAGACGTGATACAGTAGACTTAATGTATTTTTTCAATTGCAAGTGCTGGTACTGTAATATTTATCCAGTATTGCTTGTCAGTGATATATTTCCATGGGTTGGTTACATATTGATAACGACAAGCTTATGGGATATCTGTGCATTGCAATCTAGGAGAGATGTGTGATGCTTCAGATCCAATTCTAAATAGATACTTCAGAGGATATAGCATCTGTGTCCAGCAAAAGATGTAGCTGCTTTAAGAAGTTGTAAATAAATACAATGTATGTGCCTCTGGATATTCAAAATAGTTTTTTCAAACCAGAACTGAACTCTGTATAGTTCTAGAATCTAGTAACTTAGCTTTCCACCTTATTTATCAATATTTCACATGGTTGTATCTTGAATTACTAAAAGAATGTTTTTATTAATCCTGATAACACTATACAGATTTTTTAAAAAATAAAGTTTGCTCCTGCTTTACAGTATTGATTTTTGCTTTGTGTATTTAAGTTCATAGTGGGGTGATAGATTTTGAATAGAGCCAAAAAAAGGGGGTGAGTTTTACTATTGCATTTCAATTTTTCTCATCACCTTTGACAGATTTCCATAAAGCAGTTAGCACGGGGATAATGTCCCCAGCCCTCTACTAGCATATAGCAGCAGGCAATTATCTTCCCACATTCTTCTTAAATAGCAAAGGATTTTTGCATTGCACTGAGCTTTGTTGTAATCAGGAGCATGAGCCTGTTCCAAAGCTCCGTATAACAGGAGATTTACCCCAGACCATTCCACTCATAGAATTATTAGAAAAGTTTTGTCATGTTGACTGAGAAAACAACCAGTGGGATGTGTGAACTGAACCATGCTGATATCGCCAGCTCTGAAACTTTGAAGTAATGATGTAAGATATTCCTAAAGTCTTCTTTAGGAAGGGCCTGTTGTGGCCCCCTTCACTATTGGAAATTAACATCTAATATATAAGCTCCATTACCCTGCGGATTGCAATGTGAAATTATTAACTATTAATTAGTTTAAACAATATGTAGAATTAACCAGTATGCAGGGAGTTACTTATTTAATTTTTTTTATATGGCTTTTGCTAATGTGTCAGTATTAATAGAAAAAAATAATTTCAGTAGCAGCAGGTTGTAAAGGAGATGTGAAAAATCTGTTACTAATTATCTAGAATGTATCTGATATTAGTTCTAGCACTGTAGCAAATCCAATGCTTAAGCAGAATTTAATTCTTATTTATTATTTATATCTCACCTTTATTTTGTACAAGTCAAGGTAGCATGAGGTACTTAGTATTCTCTCCTCCTATTTCCCTCACAACGACAACCTTATGTGGTGGCCTGGGTAAAAGTGACTGTTCAAAAGTTAAACCAGTTGACGTTTGTGCCTAAGGGGAGATTAGAACTCACAGTTTTCCAGTTTCTAGCTCAGCACTACATTAAACTGATTCTCAGTTTTTAAATGAATTTAAATTTCTTAAAAGAAACAAATATAAAAAACATTTGATATAAGCAACGTGCACACAGGAAAATCATGCCATCCTAGTCAGCTTTACTCCATAGACTGCACATTTCTTCTAATATATAGTTTCAAAATTTACAGAAATGTTTAAACAGTGAAATAAAATTGGATCTTTTCTTGTACTTTTCAGAATAGTAATTTCTAATACTATTTCCCAGTTGCTTTGTTTTTTTGTTTTTGCTTTGAAAAATCAATTTTGTATAATTTAGTTTGCTTATAGATATATGTTTGATATGTAATATACAACAGTATAGTTTATTCAGGCAATACTCATACATTTTTGGATTGAATTTACCGTACTTTAAAATAGTCTCAATATCTGTACTGTAACAGACAGATCTATAAACTAATAATTCCTAAATAATGCAAGAAAAAAGTTAACAAAAAGAGTAAGCCATCAACACTGAAGTCCTGTATATTAAAGCTATTTTTGCCCTTCACTGTATTTTGTTATTTACTGCATTGCTTTTCAAAAAAAGAGAATTAACAAGAATCAGAGAACACGTTTGTCATGTGAAATGTTGTAAATCTAAAAGACTATCAGTATACACAATTCTTTCTTCTGCTCCTTTTGCTTTAATCGTTTCGGTGGACTTCTGAAAAGGGAAGACTTGTCTGCATATTTTTAACTTTTCAAAGCAGATGGAACTATGGGGGTCCCATTAGAGTTTGACAAGATTCTGTGAGAGATTAAGGGGGGGAAAGGTTACTTAAATGCAGCCAACTGTTGGTTGTTAGACCAGGGGTTATGAGAGATTTTATTTTTAAATTACAGCTTCTTCAGCCTGAAAAAAATTTGAAAACTTCTGTATTAAGGGTCAGAGATTTTTTTGGTGTAAACACAGATTAATTTCTTTCGTATCTTGTCATTTTATAAATAATTTACAGCATAGTAGGAAATATTTGTGATCCAGTTTTTTAAAATGAATTTTTCAATTAAAATGTTTGGAAAACACTTTCTAGTTTCTTCCCTTCATATCTTTATATCTGATGCCATATAAAAGAAAAATAAGACTTGCAGAAAATTTCCCCCACATTCACCTCTGATCATATTTGTTAAAAAAAAGTCTGCCGGGTTACTTGGCCACTGTCAGGTAAAGGTTTAAAAAAAACTATCAACTTCATATTTCCTAGTTAGAATGTGATTTTCATCATAAGAAAACTTTCTGATAATTTATTCTTGAGCTATTATTGGGTTTACCTTTTTATTTGGGAGGTAAACTGTTTGAATTGTTTTAAATCCTCTGAGTTTGCATAAAAGAAACATGTTTTCTAAGTGTGTTTGTGTATACGGTAATGTCTATTTATCAATCAGCCTTTGTTTCCAGTTTTAAAAATAACAATTTACTGGAAGAGACTTCTTTTCCAAAACCCGAACTTCCTTTCTCATTGTTGCAAAATTGATCCAGAGGCTTGAGGGAACTTGTGTAACATTTTGATAGGAGAGTAGAGAAACAGCTAATGGGAAGGAATATCATATAGTACTCCAGATGTGCACTAGCTGTTTAGATTCTTTGAAGGCTTATGGTGTACTGAGTTCAAATCACAGTAAATTATCTGTTTGTCTAAAAGCCAAAATATTTTGTCACAAAATAAAAATTGGAATTAAGTAAATAGACAACTAATAGAAAAAATATCCTTGCAAATTTACTGAGTAAATATTGATGAAAGCTCTGACAACTTTTGGATAATTAGTATTTTTGCTTTATTTCTTTAGCTTGACAAAGATGATATGGTATATATGGAGGCATACGACAAGCTCTTGGAATCGTGGCTTACCTTGGTACAAGATGATAAACATTTCCACAAAGGCTTCTTCACTCAGCATGCTGTTCAGGTTTTTAATTCTTACATCCAGTGCCACTTAGCTGCTCCTGATGGTACAAGGAATTTGGTAAGTTCTAGAGGCAATTATGAAAATCTTGAGATGTGGAATAATTGAAAAGTTGATTTATTTAAACATAAATATTAATAATGTATTGACCAAGATTGAACAATCATGCTAAACCATTGTGTGTGTGTGTGTGTGTGTGTGTGAGAGAGAGAGAGAGAGAGAGAGAGAGAGAGAGAGAGAGAGAGAGAGAGAGAGAGAGAGAGAGAGAGAGAGAGAGAGAGAGAGAGAGAGAGAGAGAAGTGTAGTTCTCTCTGCCCTGATTTTCCTGTCTGTTCAGTAGAAGTAAATTATTATTATTTATTTAATTTCTATGCCGCCCTATTCCGGAGAACTCAGGGCGGCTCACAACATGATAGAAATTACAATAAAATACATAAATATCAAAACCCTTAAGTTAAAAAAGAAACCAATCATTCCACAAACATACACACAAACATACACTGGCTAGGGGCAAGGTGTTAACTGCCCCAGGCCTGCCGGCAAAAGTATGTTTTAAGCAATTTACGAAAATGTATTTATCTTTATAGTTCTACATAATAGGTTTCAAATACAGTTATTTCTATTTAAAAGATCTTTAAAAAATGCCAAAGATGGGGTGATGAGTCTAACCACAATGAGATAATTAAAATTAAAACCATCCTCTTTCCATACTGACTCCTCCAGTTTTCTTGATTTGTTACCTATAATTCTGAAAAGCCAGAATTTGGCTGTAATGGTATAATGATCACTATTTATGTATCAGCTTCGGAATGTTGAAATTGGATTTAATGATAGTTTAAGCATTCATCTTGGGCGTGAAGAACACTGATTGATGATTGAGAACTCTAAGTCCTCAGTGACTAGGTTGATGGTGGCCAAAGTGCCAGCCAATATATTTCATAATTAAGGCCTTTGAGTTTGTGACTAGATAAACCCAGCATAATTTGTTTGTACAGATAATTCATTAATTTCACTGAGATAAGTTCAACCCCATGCCCCATACTTGCAGCTGACAACACAAAAACTTCTGGCTTGTTCAATATCAAAGCAGGAGCTAGTTTTTTTCCAAACAAGAAGCACTTTCCATAGACAGCTGTGGCATTGAATCTATTAAGAACATTATTGGGTGGTGGAATCAAGGGAAGAGGATTGAAAGAGCCTCTTAGAAGATAAAAGGATGGCTTGGTTCTAGGTTCTAGGATCCTGGCTAAGAAATCTGCAATGATTTTAGATGGGATTTCAAGTTTTGTTTTTGTTTTTTTGCTGTGGGGGAAAAAAACCTGATTTATCCCAGTTGAAAAATATGGTAATTGTGAGTTGATAATTAAAAATAATTATGCACTCTTGATTCTCTGTTTTGCAGTAATCAGCTTTATTATTAAAATCTAATGCATTCAACAAAGCACAATGCTGCAGAGTGCTTTTGCAGGAGTCTTGGTTAATGTTAAAGGATTCTTGTTAATGACCATATTTGGGAGGGTAGGAATATATGGTAGTGCCAGGACTGCCATGGGGGAGGGCTTGCCTATTTAAAATACAGCTGTTATAATAAATACAACTGCCACAAATCAGTGGGTTCTGGAGGATGACATAGGATAGGTCTGAGGATCTGTTAATTGGGGACCTTAGTGCTACTATTGATGATAATGATACTGGTGCAGGAAACACTATAGTCTTTAAATGCTCTAAAGCAGGGGTGTTAAACTGGCAGCCCGTGGGCCAGATGCATCATGGCAAAACTGCGCCCACCCCATTGCTAGCAATGGGGGAAAAAGCATGAAATGTCGCGACATGTCACATGACGTTGCGAGTTTGACACCCCTGCTCTAAAATAAAGGTAATGTATGTATGTATTTATTTATTTATTTATTTATTTGTTTGTTTGTTTATTTGACTTATATGCCGCCCTTCTCCCCAGACTCGGCGGCTTACAGCAGAAATACAAGTACAAAAATATATAAATCATTTAAAATAGTAATGCAGTATAAAACTATAAACTATACCCACTCATACAACATACAATCCCAATCAAAGGCCCAGGGGCAGAGCGCCGCTCACACGCCCCAAGCCTGTCTGCACAGATGTGTTTTTAAAAGTTTTCGGAAAGTTAGGAGGGAGGGAGCAGTACGAACCTCTGAGGGAAGTTGGTTCCAGAGGGCTGGGGCAGCAACAGAGAAGGCCCTAACCCTAGGTCCCGCCAGACGGCACTGTCTAACAGACGGGACCCGTAGGAGGCCAACCCTATGTGCCCTAACCGGTCGCTGGGATTCATGGGGCAGAAGACGGTCCCGCAAGTATTGTTTCATTGAAATACTGATCAGGAGTTGTTTCCCCAAGGTTGCAGGAAGTGTATATTGTTGTTTTTAATTTTTTTATGTTCTCAGATTTATCATGAACTAGAAATAGGAATCTTATTTTTGAGCACTGGAATGATAAACTCATGAGCATTTATGTCCTCCGCAGTTTCTGTGACTGGCTCAGTTTCTAAAAATGCTTAAGTTCCTAAAGAAGCTGTACTTCCAAGCTGTACTTTTGAAGAATTGTAAATGAACTATACATTAGCAGCCTTCCCCTGTCATATGCAGTTTCCCCTTTAACAGTTCAGAATGGGACAACTCGCCTCAGCCAACTCGCGGCAGGACATCTGGCCAATTCGCCGTGCGACAACTTGCCATGAGACAACTTAACAATTCAGTTTAATTATTTAAAATAATTTTAAAAATTATTTCGATTTGGGTCATTCACATTTCATTTTATCCCTCCTTTGTCATCCTGTCCTTTAATAATTCTATTCCACCATTTCTTCGATGTTACTGTAACTCATGTCCCGCAGTGATTTGTCCCAGGGTGAGTTGGACATGGCAAGTTGTGCTGTGGTGAGTTGGGCGCGGCGAATTGTAGACCCTCACCAGTTGGTCTGAAAATCTACTTTGGGCATCCTATGGAACTCAGCATGATTAACGTCTCACTTGGGTTTGGAAGGCAGCAGTAAGCAGAATTTGTAAGTGTGGTAACAAAATAACAGTGGTGAGCAAAGAAGGAAATGGTTTGTTACAAAGGAGGTTAAAAATTGACTTCTTGGATGTTGTGCATTTAAAAAAGAAAAAAAAACTCCAGTTCCACTTCAAGTATAGATATTCCTCAAGGTATGATCTTAATGGAGCCTGCCCACTAGGATTGTAAATCAAAACTGTCGTAAAATGAACTGGACTCATTTTTACAACATTTTTGTGGCCTTCTTTAACCAAATGAACCGGTTGTTAAACAAAGATCAGAGTTGCTGTTTGCTTTTGTTTGTCACCTGCCATCAGCTGTTTTCTGGCAAGACAAAGCAGCCCCTCTGCCTCTGAACTGCAGTACCTCCAAGCAGGTGCCCAGACTTAAACTGGAGGGGGGTCTGAATTTGCAGGGCTCCAAGTGGAGCCTCCAGAACAGTGGTTCTCAACCTTTTTAATGCTGCGACCCCCCAACCGGTCGTAAGTCGAGGACTACCCAACCGGTCATAAGTCGAGGACCCCAACCGATCGTAAGTCGAGGACTTTCCCTGCCCGGGAGCACCGCACATGCGTGGTGCCGCCCCCTGCGCTGGCTGAGGCGTAGCTGGCAAGGGGCAGCGACAGCGCAGGGCAACCACTGGCTGGGCCACCAGCTGGCCCAGCCCAAGGGAGGTAAGGCACCCGCGCGCCAGCAACCCTCCCTTCGCCCACTGGCCTCCCACCCCGGCCCTCTTTTACTTACATTTTTAGTAGTTGCTCAGCAGAGAGGAGTGGAAACTTCTAGACAGCTCACCTTCGCTGCAGACAATTTGCAGCACCATTTGCAGACTGGGACTTTTGGCGGGCTCAGCAGGGCAGAGACAGCCTGGACAATTCCTATTGGCTTTTGAAAGCCAATAGAATTAGACTCTATTCAAGAAAGTCTATTCTATTGGCTTTCAAAAGCCAATAGAATAAGAGGGAGTAGCACAGCTAAGGAAAAGTGGGGAAAATGGCGGACTGCGTTGTTTGGCGACCCCCGTGAATTGGTCGTTCGACTCCAAATGGGGTCGCGACCCACAGGTTGAGAACCGCTGCTCCAGAAGGAACTGCTGTCCCCTGCCCATCAGCTATTCTACAAGCAATCTACAGTAGTACACACTGATGCTTAGAGCAAAAGCAAACAAACACAGTACAGTAGAGTTCAAAGGATCTTTGTGCAAGCAGTCTCAAATTACATGCAAACAAACATTTGTAGAGTAGAATGCAAAGGAAGTTTACTAAGGGAGTTCTCTGTAGAGGCCAACTAATATTTGTGCTAGCAATTCCAAAGCAAAATGCAAACAAACACAGTAATGAAAAAAGGTTATCTTTGTAAAGTAGTTACAAACAAGATCATACCATAATGAAAAAGAAAATTTTAAAGTACTTACAAAGGAAACCACAGTACTGCAGTCCTCAAGGCAACAGCAGTGAAAGAAGCAACAGGGCCAGCAATGAAAGATTCACTCTTCTAGTCCTCCATCTGGCATCAATGAAGAGGGGAAAAAACTGAGCTCCTGATGCAAAGACTCTGGATCTTGATTAGTCATGTGACCAGGAGAAAAAAATGTGCCATCTATATGGGCCTCAGACATCACCTGTTGTAATTGTGGGTGACCAGGGCAGACATAGGACTAAAAATGGCCACTGCTTCGGGAGTAACTGAATCCAGGTCACACAACTCCAGCGGCTTCTTTTTGGTTGCAATTTTGAACCCCTGTCTTACGTCCACTTTTGGGGTGCATTCATAACTTCAAACAGTTATTAAATGGCCATTCATACCTCGAAGACTACCTGTAATTAAGAAATGTATGGATGATTTTGTAAGGGTTCAGAAAAAGAGAACAATTCTCAAAACAGCATAGCTTATGATCTTAGTACTTGTATTCACTGTACATCTTTGATCTCTTTCTGCAGGTGCTCTCTTTATTACATGCTCTTCAGAATTGTTATTTATAGTTTATTAAGTTGATGTTTTATGAAAGAGCATTAAAAATATTTTGAGGCATTTAATAAATAGTTTTACAAAACTCATTCTAGATCCAATGTGTACAATTTTTTCTATTTGTTCAGTGACCGGGTTTAGAAATTATGCTAACCCATGGCTTGCTGAATAAGCCATTGTATCCTTATTTACACTTTTTCCATCAGCCTTAAAATGCATAGAGAATTATGTCCCCTTGTCTAATCACCAAAGATGGGCCTCAAGATTAATGAATAGGTCGAAAATTGAAGAATCTGAAGAGGCTGGAATGTGCCTCTCCCTGTCCTATTTGAGTTTGAAACAGTAGTTGCGGTTGGGAGCACAGAGATATCACTGTGAGACCAAAAGTTACAATGCCGTGAAACTTGATATTATGAATATCTAAGTCTGTTAAATATCTATGTCCCTCCATCCAAATTAAATTTATGTTCTTGATCTGCCATTGATAAGCTCACTATCATTGGCTTACTACTGGTTATATGTGCAAGCCCGACATCCACACAATAGCACCATCTATAAAATTGACATCCCAGAACCCAAAAGCTGATGGGTTTCTGAGTCTGTGGAGGTGCAAAGCCTAAGGACAGTATAAAATGCATTTGCCTGGTGTCAGATATGGAAGCTCTTCTTAATTGTAATGGATGGGGGGGGTAATTTAGCTAACCTCTTGAGAGGGGCTTCTGCAAAATTTCCCAAAGTCAGGGTTTGCAGGCATTTACTTGCAAGGTGTCCTAAAACTGTACAGGTGTGATACTTTACAGCCAATTCAGAGCATGGAAGTTTAGGGAGGTTAAAAACAATCTTAAGGTCTCCTTTTGTTTCTCTATTACAAATGTAGTTCTCTTCATTGTCCATTTTTTTCCTTGAGCTTCACACCTTGGAATCCAAGAAGGCGATTTTGGGGAAGGGAAGGTTGAAGAAAGGGTTATTTCCTCTATGTCTCAACTTCTCTAGCCTACCATTAACCATCATACAATGTTGAACTAACTCTTCCAAGATCTAAGGTGTGCTTTGTCATACTAATTGATCTTCAGTTAATAGGAGAGACCTTCTCAAAGCTGGTTGATTGGGGCAAAATCATTCTAGCACATGGTCCTAGCACATACAACTGAAAATCTGCTGTGTAGTCACGTATCTGGCATCTACCAGGTCATAATTTATTAATCTCCCAATTGGGGCTCACTCTCTAGGTCAGAGGTGTCAAACTATCGGCCCATGGGCCGATTGCATCATACAAAGGCCACTCCCACCCCAGCTTCGGCAATGCAAAAAAGTCGCGATATGTTGCGAATGTCACATGACGCAGCAAGTTTGACACTCTTGCTGTAGGTAGACTCATCAAAAGCAGCTCTGAATATCTACATACAATTTTAATAGGTATCTCATATAGTATGTTGATTTCAATGAGTGGTACTGCTGATCTGCCCACTCTTTCTTTCAAATGCCATTTTGGTCTGGTCTGTAGGGAATTCTGCCCAGCTGAACGGAATAGGGAAAGTAAGGAATTGGTCCTGGCTCCCCCCTCACCCACAACTTCATTGGCAAACCTGCATAGGAACATAATATAAGTATCTGCATAGCAGGCTGTGGGGCTGCTCCTTGTAAATCCTTGCCAAAATACTGTAATAACTGCACTTTGCAAACTGTAGCTCTTCCTCCTGAATTTTCTATAATGGAGCACCTCTGCCATTTGATCAGGCAATGAGGTACTTTGAGGACAGAAGTCATGTCTAGATCCTGAACACAGAGCCCAATCCTCTTTAATGGGAGAGAATAAGGGAGCTTACAAGTTTAATGTCAAACGTGTGAAGCTGACAAACACAGAAAGCAAAATCCACTTGGATTTCTGGAAAGACCTATACAGAATTCTAAAAGCCTACCAAACTGATTTTCCTGCATGACCTATATGTAGTATAATTAGGTTCTTTTGAATTTTTTTCTCATGTTTCCCCCTTCCCTGGATTCAAGAATACTTTCTATAATGATCCTGTTTCCTCCCTTAACTCTTTTGCTCTGTGCTCCATGTTCTCATGGTTTGTTAGTTATTAGTTCCACCACAGAGATGATGCAACCTCTTTGTTCTAAATACTGTAAAATGTTTGGAGAATTGATGCTTGTAATAACATTGGAAGTAAGTAAGTGACTCCCATTTTAAAAAAAATTGGATTAAGCTGATCTCAGTCAACAATCTCCCCCTGCTCCCCCTATATATACACCTATATATAGTTGAGCAGAATTTCAGCTTGATTTTACAGACCAAAATGAGCATGAACTAGGACCTTCAGCTATAATAACTACTAGTAGGAAGGAAGCTTCACATCGCAGGATTGTCATCATACATTTTTATGTAACTTCAGAATTTTCTTCCACAAAGTATAATGTGGGCCAACTTAGACTGCTTTAAAACCAAGATAGAGTGTTTCATGGAGAAGAAAGCCTGTACTTTTAGTCATTATGGCTATTTATTATCTCTCATCTCTTAAACAATATGTATGCCGATTATTAAGAAACATGATCAGAAGAATCGATTTTAGGGTTTTCCACAGATCGCTGGTTTGCCCCTGTGGGATTGGAATGCTGAATTGGGTGTGCTTTTGGTCCTATCCAATAAAGCAGTCCTGTATTTTTGAATAGAGTAGAGTAGAATAGAATAGAATAGAATAGAATAGAATAGAATAGAATAGAATAGAATAGAATAGAATAGAATAGAATAGAATAGAATAGAATATAGAATAGAATGTAGAATAGAATGTAGAGTAGAGTAGAGTAGAGCAGGGCTTTTCAACCGGTGGTACACATACCACTGATGGTACGTGACCACCTGGCTGGTGGTACGCGGTGTTGCCTTCCTTCCCTCCCTGTGGCGTCGCCTTCCTCCCCCCCGCTCCTTCCCAGCTCACTTGTTTGTGGAAAACATGCTGCTTGGCGGCAGCCTCCATGAACCCTACTGAATGTGCCCTGCAGGGGGCACGTGAAGAGTGCAGGCGCAGAGCAAGGCCCCGCCCTCCCCAGGGACTCATTGTGCAACAACCGGATTGACTTCTCGTGCACGCAGGTCAGCGGGATCCGTATCGTCCTTCCCCTCCCTCTTCTTACTTCACCACAAGCGCTAGCCTGATAGGAGACAGGCTCCTGCCCAGCTCATTGCTCGCGCTTTGCTGGAAAACATGCCCCTTGCTAATTTAGCAGAAGCGCAAATCAGCTGTAGCCTGGCAGACGCCCAGGATTGGGGTGCGCAGCTATAGCTGCTCCGCGCTTCTGCAGAGCAGCCCAGAAGCGCAGATCAGCTGTAGCTGCTCTCCTGGGCTCCTGCCCAGCTCATTGCTCGCGCTTTGCTGGAAAACATGCTGCTTGCTAATTTAGCAGAAGTGCGAATCAGCTGTAGTCCGGCGCTGATCCTGGCACTTCTGCTAACTTAGCAAGCGGCATGTTTTCCGGCAAAGTGTGAGCAAGTGAGCTGGGCGGAGCTCTCCTCTGCCTCTGCCTCTGCCTGTGCACAGGCAGGTTTGGCATGTCACCATGGCCACCGGCAGCACAGCCACCAGCCACGCTGGCAGCCTGCCCCCTCCGTCCCTTTCTGGGCACGGAGGGGAGGGACAAAGGAAGGGACAAAGAGGGAGGGAAGGAAGGGCCAATGAGAGAAGGAAGGAAGGAAGGAAGGAAGGAAGGAAGGAAGGAAGGAAGGAAGGAAGGAAGGAAGGAAGGAAGGAAGGAAGGGACAAGAGGAGAGAGGGAGGGAAGGAGGAAGAGACTAAGGGAGGTGAAGGAAAGGAAGGAAGGGACAATGGGAGAGAAGGGAGGGAGGGAAGGAAGGCAGGCACCCACCCCAGTCTCATCCCAGAGACCCACAGATTTCCCCCCCACAGGTACCCTGCAACCTGAGTGATCAGCTAGCCATGCCCCCCCCGGCCATTAATCACATGACCTTGGGACACTGTGAACATCATAAGTATGAATCAGTTGCCAAACATCTGAATGTAAATCACATGATTCTGGGGATGCTGCAACAGTCATAAGTGTGAAAAATGATCATAATTTGCTTTTTTTTGTGCCGTTGTAACTTCAAACAGTCACTAAGTGAATTGTTGTAAATCGAGGACTACCTGTACTTTCTCATTTTTTCCTTTTTTTTTTTTTCCTTTTTTTTTTGGTCAAGTTTTTGATACCTTGCTGGGTGAGTGGTGGTACTCGGATATGGCCTTATCCGAAAAGTGGTACAATGGGTGAAAAGGTTGAAAAGCCCTGGAGTAGAGTAGAGTAGAGTAGAGTAGAGTAGAGTAGAGTAGAGTAGAGTGGAGTAGAGTAGAGTAGAGTAGAGTAGAGTAGAATAGAGCTGGAAGGGACTTGGAGAACCTATACTATCTCAGACAGGTGATTGTCTAGTCTCTTCTTAAAAATCTCCAGTGATGGAGTACCACGATTTCTGGGGGTAAGCTGTTCCACTTGTTGATTGTCCGCACTGTCAGGAAATTTCTCCTGAATTGCAAGTTGCTTCTCTCCTTGCTCAGTTTTCAACCATTGTCCTTCCCTCTGGTGCTCTGGTAAAGAACTGACCCCCCTCTGCCATGTGGCAGCCCCTCAGATACTGCAACTCTGCTATCATGTCTCCCCTATTTCTTCTTTTCTTTAGACTAGCGAAACCCAAGTCCCGCAGCCGTTCTTCGTATGTTTTAGCCTCCAGGCCTTTGATCATCTTAGTTGCTCTTCTCTGAATTTTTTTCCAAACTCTCAACATCTTTTTTGTGATATGGTGACCAAAATTGACTGCAGTATTCCAGGTGTGGTCTTACTACGGCTTTGTAAATCAGTACTAGTATTTCGCGTAATCTTGATTCTATGCCTCTGTTTATACAACCCAGGATTGTATTAGCTTTTTTGTTTGCTGCTGCACACTGCTGGCTCATAGTCAAGTGATCGTCCAAGGTCCCTCTCACAGTTACTGTGCAAAAAGAGAAAGAAGAGACATGCAGTAGCTGTAAATCTACAGTATATATCTTTCTACATTTGTACTTTTTCACCTTGAATAACACCTGGATATATTACCTTATATTTGCTTATGATGGGTCAGTTTTTAATCTATTTTATTTAAAATATTAACAAATTCTAGAAAATCAGTTTTTACAATGTGACAGGCTTGCATTCTCTTTCCAATTCAGACTGCCAATGGTGTAGCTTCCAGGGAGGAGGAGGAAATAAGTGAGCTGCAGGAGGATGACAGAGAACAATTTTCTGATCAGCTGGCCAGCATAGGCATGTTAGGAAGAATTGCTGCTGAACACTGTATACCTCTTCTTATCAGGTATAGCTCAAGTCATTTATATCGTATGACATCGCCTTTGCTGTTCTCATTCACTGCATCTTCATTGTGAAAAAAATAACTAATAAACTTATTTAATGTTTCCCGTCAGTTTGTTAGAAGACAGAGTGACAAGGCTTCATGGCCAGTTACAAAGGCATCAGCAATTAATAAGTTCAGCTGGATCAAGCTCCATTGACAGTAAAGTGCTTGATGACTTGTATGAGGATATTCATTGGCTTATTCTAGTCACAGGTGAGTAGAAGGCTTCTGCATGCAGGGCAATTGAGATGATTCCATTAAAAATGGAGGTTCCTTTGTCAAATCTATTACAGACTAGCTCTTCTATCAATTGTGTATGTGTAGTTTACACACATAGATGCACCCTTATTTTCACAACACTCAAGTCAGGAAAAATGGCCTTATATGAGTGTGGTAGTTTTCTTCATGCCCCTTCTCAACACATTGTTTTGAACTTTAAATTTGTGTAATTTCTCTCAGACCTTCCTCTGCATTTTTAGCTATTATATATTCCCTCTGGAAGGAGTTAATTGGTTAGAACTGCCAGTCTTACAGGATTTTTTTTGAAGAGGTTCTGTCTAGCCTAGGCTGCAAATACAAAAAATCTTTAAAAAGTATTAGTGACGTGATGGCCAACATAGGAGATGTATTATTTTAAAATTATATTTGTTATGGAATTTAAGGTGAATTTAATTTTATTTGCTACTTTCTTCCTAGTAATTGTAGCTGCTTATAGACTTTATTCTGACATGCAGAAATCCAATACAAAGCCAAATTGAACTATATAACATAAATGCAAGTTTTAATTTAAGCATATCATCGAATTTAGCCAAATATTGATGCCAATTCTCTCAGCATCTTTTTGATGGCCCTTAAAGCAGTATTTAATTTAGGCTAGGTAACCTGAGGTCACTACTTTCTTTTTTTGTTTGTTTGCTTTTAATTTTAAGGCTACCTCTTAGCTAATGATACTCAGGGAGAGACTCCGCTAATACCTCCAGAAATAATGGAGTATTCCATTAAGCATTCAACTGAGGTTGACATCAATACAACGCTTCAAATTCTTGGATCTCCAGGAGAAAAGGCCTCTTCCATTCCAGGGTACAACAGAACCGATTCTGTTATTAGGTAATTGATTTAGTATTTTAATGCCAAATATTGAACCGTAAATCAGAAGTAGATAGGGCTATCATTGTAAATTATTAATCCATGATAACAATGTGAATGTCAGAACTGGTGAAAGAAAGTTAAATAGGCTTTTTGTAGAATTAAGGTGTAGTGACTTGAGGGGAAAAACCCTTAATAGTTAAGGTTTTTTGCTTTAAGCAAACCTTACGATGCACTATGGTATAAGTGAAATTTGGGGCGGGGGGCGGGTTGGTGCAAGAATAACACAAACACCACTTTTGGAGGGCTGTGTGTCAGACAAAGGAAGTACATTGCTTATTAAATGAAAATGAAATGAGTTGTTGTGAACATGTTTACAGGCATGTGACATGGGTGCATCTTTAAATCAAAATAAATATCTTAGAGCAAGGCAGAAATAGCTATTCAAAATATATTTGCCAGAACATATTCAATTTTGTAAGCCAGTATGAAATCACAGAATACTTTCTAAGTCAATAAAATTAAAATTCTCAACTAATTTGTTTGTCTTTGAGTAAAAATTCAGAGCACTTTGAGGAGAGTATTTTAAAGAGTTTTACTCTGTTAAAAGAGGAATACCTGTTTCTAATACCTCACAATAAGAAAGCATAGTATATTGAATTAAATTTTTAGTATCCATTTGTTTTTTTAAAAAATTCTTTTATAAGAGAAAAACAATGTCTTTATTAATATGCATATGGTCTCTATTATTTGCTGTAATAAAACTACTACATTGAGTCCATACGTGGTCTGTAATATTGTAAATGTTGGCAGGAATAAGTATTTTCTGTAGATCTGAAGATCAAGCTGCTAAAAGTAAGGAGAGATGGACATAGAGTTCTTAATTCTTTCATGCATACATGTATTGACTAAATAGAACAGGGGTTCTCAACCTTGGCAACTTTAAGACTTGTGGACTTCAACTCCCAGCAAAGCTGGCTGAGGAATTCTGGGAGTTGAAGTCCACAAGTCTTAAAGTTGCCAAGGTTGAGAACCCCTGAAATAGAAGTTATATGGTAGTTGCTGCCGACATATCTTTAGTGATACTAAGAAATAAATTTCTAAGATATCAAACTACCAGCCCAGCACTGCCTTCTATTTGGTTAGAGTTCCCCAGGTTTATGAGTTAAAAATCTATCCCAACTGGGCTGCCTCAGAGTATGTAAATAGGAAGTAATCTTGCACTTTGGGGTTCCTTTTCTCCAAATTAACTGTCCTCTGAAGAGACTGTTTTCTTTGGGCTAACATGCTCCTTCAGGGATTAAATAACTGAAAATCAGTGCTGTGTCTTGGAAAACTCTTCAGCAATATTAAACTAGTCTTGGGCTGAAGAGTTATAGTATTAACTGGTATAAAGTTTCAATAAAAATTTCAAATACTCTAAGCAGGCTTGTTGTATTAATCTTGGAGAATTAGTTCTTCCTGCAACAATAACCTGAGATTTCTAAATTAACAATTGAGGATTTTCATACTAGCCTCTAAGGTAAAGAATGGGCAGTATATAATAATAATAAATAATAATAAAGTTGGAATTCAGTAGCTAAAAGAGTGAATACTTGGAAAACTTAGTATTCCAAACAGAAAACAATGTTTTCTATTGGAAGAAATGGTGAGGCTGACAAAACCTAAAAAAAAACTAAGGGTTTTGTGTGTTTAAGCATAGATCAACATCAGTGAGTGCTAGGGGAAAGTCACGGTATCTTTAATTTTCTTCAGGTTATTGTCTTCTGTTCTAAGAGTTTCGGAAGTGGAGTCTCGAGCAATAAGAGCAGATCTTACGTACCTTCTGAGCCCGCAAATGGGAAAAGATATTGTGTGGTTCCTCAAACGGTGGGCAAAAACCTATCTCCTCGTAGATGAAAAACTATATGACCAGGTAAAACAATTTTAAATTTGTGGACATTTTTCCATTTAATTTCAAATTTCTTAAAACATGAATAGGGTCTCCTGCTTAAATGTGGATGGACTAGAAGACCTCCAAGGTCACTTCCAGCTCTATTCTATTCTAAATTCTAAATTCCGAGATTTTGCAACGAGTGGCATGAGCTTATTCATTGCAGTACCTAAATAAGTATGATCTGATCTAAAAGTACAATGAAAGGAGAAGAAAATGAAACAAAAAAAAGTCTTGTTATACAGTACAATGGGATAATTATTCTTTGGTATGCTTTTATGATATTCCTTATAAATAATAAACTAGAATGGCTTTAGGGAATTTATATATGGGGAAAATATTCAAAATAGCACACCATTTTTATGATTTCTCATCCGCTTCTGCTGCATGTGTGGACCAACTATATTCCTCTAAATGTAGCTGACCCCAACCTTTTGGGTGCCAGGCACCCAAGGACCAGTTCCACGTAGGGCAGTTTTTCTGTGGACCGGGGAGGGGGGTATGGTTTTATTTGCTGCCTGGATCCTGCACTTGCAATGGGGCTTCTCTCACTTGTGTGGCCCTGTTCCTGGCAGGCTGCAAACTGGTGCTGGTCTGTGGCCTGGGGACCCCTGCCATAATGGATCTAGCTATTAAATCTGTATGTGCCTTCACTTATTTTATTCCTAATGCATTTTTGAACAAAACAGACCTGTATTTTTAACTTACAGTCCACAGATCAAATATAAGGTATAAACAAAAGAAAGCTTAGACGTTAGACCATGTTCTTATCAATATACTGTACTACATTCTATGGCATTCATAAATATTAACTTTTTTTTTTAGATAAGCTTGCCATTCAACACCGCATTTGGTGCTGACACTGAGGGTGCCCAATGGATTGTGGGCTACCTTTTAGAAAAAGTAATTAGCAATCTTGCAGTGTGGAGTTCTGAGCAAGATCTTGCCAATGACACTGTGCAGCTACTAGTAACTTTGGTAGAAAGGAGAGAGAGGTAAGCCTAAAAGCTATACTCCTAGATGAAAAAGTAAATGCCTTTCTAAGAATCCCAACTGAGAATTTCTAGACCAAACTAGATGTTAATAGACTCTGAACATATATATATTGTAGCTGTGAGGAAGCATTAATAGCACTGAAACAACTACCTAGTGCCATCTATCTGGAAGGCAGATAGATGAAATATTTTTATATTTATTTTTCATGGGTTGAGTGGGATTAAGTAGAAAGTACGTACTTAATGGAGTTTAAAATTCAAAATTTGTATCTTTTGAGGACAGATCACATAACCAGCGTGCATCTGGGATACATTCACAATATAGATTGCCTGCCCATCAAAAGTATGTTGTAAAGATACATGTTTGAACTACTTCAAAAGAGTTTTAGGCATACATTGAGGTAAATAGAGATTAAAATGGTTGGAAGTGTTTTTACTACCCAATAAGTTGATATTGCTTGAACGAACTGTATTGCAGGTAGTCCTTGACTTACAAAAGCAATTGGGGCTGGATTTCCAATCATAAGTCAGTTGTAAGTTGAGATCCCACCTGACTGGACCCAATTTTACAACATTTTTGCAGAGGTCATTAAGTGAATGCCGCACCATCATAAGAGCAACCCATTTTCCAAATGGGTGGAAACTAGAAAAAAGTCACAATTAGTCATGTGAACACATGACATTGCAACACTTGCACTTGTTCCAGGCCAGTCGTAATTTCAAAAGATCTTTAAAAGACTGGCCATAAGTTGAGGACTACCTGTTATTTAAGGGCTGGAACTCATACCTCATTTACAAAATGATTCTTTTCAGAAGCTTGATGGGTCAAGTGCTAAGCTACCATTGTTAAGATACCATACTTATTTCCAAGGCATGGAACGTGATTGTAATAATTGCTTTGATCTGATCAACACTAAGAATTAAAAAGACAATTTGCTGAGCCTCAGTTTACTGTTAACTTCTTCCAGAAACCGATCGCTTCATATTATCAAATAGAAATGGCACTTCCGAAGCTCACTTATAAATGTCACTTTTAACCTGTGCTTATATATAAGTACAGAATATCTGCTATAGCTAGTTCAGGTTTAATTTCCCAAAAGAAGAATATTGTGGGCAATAATTTATAATCAATAAATTATTCTTGTCCTATTTCTATTCATGAACAAATCAAAGGGAAAGAGTTTTGATGATGACTCTTAATACTAGTGCCAGCACACACCATGTTATTAGAGTATTATTCATTTGTTAAGAGTCTGTTTACGTTTTTATCTGGAAGAAAGCTGCTTTTATTTAACTGTTCCAGGCTATTGCATTGTTATTTATTGTGTTTCAATGTCTTTCTGTAAGGGCAAATTTAGTAATTCAGTGTGAAAACTGGTGGAACTTAGCAAAACAGTTTGCCAGACGGAATCCCCCTCTTCACATTCTATCCAGTTCAGTGCAACGTACATTAATGAAAGCCTTAGTTCTTGGAGGTTTTGCTCATATGGATGGAGATACCAAACAACAGTACTGGACAGAAGTAAGTACAATTTCTGTTTCAAAAATTGGGATCAGCAAGTGAGAGTTTGGCATTCCATGGTCTTGATTTGTTTTTCTTGTTGACTTAAAAAAAAATCCTTTAACTTATTTTATACATAAAAAAGTTAGAGCATCAATTACTCACTAGCATTGTATTATTTGGGAATGTGTGCATGCCTTTGAGTCAGTTTTTGATTCTTGATGACTGCCTGAACTTGTCCTTGCAGTTTTCTTGACAAGATTTTTCAGAACTAGTTTGCCATTGCCTTCTTCCTAAGGTTGAAAGAGAGTGACTGGCCCAACGTCACCCAGCTGCCTTTGGGCCTAAGGCAGGACTCCTGGTTTCTAGCCTGATATCTTAACTGCTATATGTCTATGGAGATTCTCAATCATCCAGGTCATGGTTGTCCCAAAGATGCTTTTTCAAGAGGCAACTGGATTTCTTGTTTTTCTTTGAAGACATTTCGCTTCTCTATCCAAGAAGCTTCTTCAGCTCTGACTGGATGGTTGGGAATGAAAGGATTTATATTCCGTGCAGACAGCTGGTCAATTGCATTCTTTTAGAGCAGGGGTTCTCAACCTTGGCAACTTTAAGACTTGTGGACTTTAATTCCCAGAATTCCTCAGCCAGCTTTGCTGGCTGAGGAATTCTGGGAGTTGAAGTCCACAAGTCTTAAAGTTGCCAAGGTTGAGAACCCCTGTTTTAGAGAGTCAACAGAGGGGGAGGGATATGACATCATCTATCTCCAGTCTACACACCCATTTGCACTACTTAGGTGACCTTGAGGACACAGATAAACCTCCAAGTGGCTTCAACGACTCTCCAAAAGAAGGCAAACGACCAGCTGTCTGCAAGGAATATAAATCCTTCCATTTTCCACCATCCAGTCAGAGTTGAAGAAGCTTCTTGGATAAGAAGCAAAACATCTTTAAAGAAAAACAAGGAAGTCCAGTTGCCTCTTGAAAAAGCACATTTGGAACTTAACTGCTACAGTGAACTGGTTCTCAATATATCTAATGCTACATTATTACTTGCAATGTAGCTTATTTCACAAAGTTTTTTAGATAATCTATAAGCAGTGTACTGTTACTTAACGTTAAAATGAAAGAACACTTTTTGCATATGCAGAGGTTAAATGTATGCATACAAAAGATATTGGTAGTGTATAGCTGTATACTCTCAAAATAGAATACTTTTCTATATATTTTCTTATCATTTATTACCAGAAATTTGTTACTCGGAGATAAGGAAAGAAATCTGTTGCCAACTTTATTTTTGATTCTAGACTGGGGAATTATGGGATATATTATTTTGAACTGCAATAATACTAACTCTTATAATTTGAATGCAACAATAAATTGTATTGTTGACTTAATTAATATATTTAAATACTTTATAAGTCATTCTTTTATTTTTATTGTGGAAAATTAAAGTTCTAATGTTGGGCATTGTGCTACCAAAGTTTCATAAAATTCCATGAAAAAATGTTCTGGATTTAGAATAACAAATATTAAACAAATGAAATGTAACCATAATAACTTTATCTCTGACTTTCCTTTTTATTTTATTTTTTCCGCTTTTTCATTTTGTGCAATGTCCCTTAGTTATATTTATTGATTCTGCATATTTTAGAAACTTTTTTTTGCTGGTATGCAGAAAAAGAAACTTATTTAAATAAAAGCAGCCCCTTGAATACCCATCATTTTCTCTCCACAGTTCAAGGCTGCTCCTGTCTTCACTGGGTCATTCATCTGCATCCTTATTTCTCAACCTCCGCAACTGTAAGATGCATTGATTTCAACTCCCAGAAGTTGAAGTTCACACATCTTAAAAGATGCTGAAGTCGAGAGACATTGCTTTAGAACAGACATGTCAAACACAAGGCCCGGGGGCCAGATGCGGCCCGCAAAGTGGTTTCATGTGGCCTGCGAAGCCATCCTGGAAACAGTGAGGGAACGGCTCCCGCTGCCTGGGTGCATGCTGGGGAGATGTCACCCTTTGTGAGGAATGAAGAAATGCACCATGCCTTGGTGCTTGCCCCGGTCCCACCACCTTCTGCCAGAGACCCTCAGATCTGTCCCACTCCTGCCCAGGCCTCCACAGGCACCTTTGATGCAAACGATGTAGAGCTGGCCATGCCCACCCAGTAGGCCACACCCACTCCATCCATGCCCACCCAGTAGGCCGCACCCACCCTGGCCACACCCACCTGCCCCCCCCCCCGAGGGCAGCCACAATGCTGATGCGGCCCTCAATGAAATTGAGTTTGACACCCCTGCTTTAGAAGATGTTTTGAGAGGGTGCCTAATATACTGTGTTGGGAAGTGTCAGTGGCCTCACAGGGCATTATTCTGAAGACCTCAGAATGATCTTTCTACAGGGTCTAGCAAAGCAGTCCCATGTTCTAGAGGGCTGTGAACCATTAATACAAGGACATGGCTACTGCAAGGGGAAAACTGAATGGATCGGAAAGGATGCAGTTCATCCATATTCTCCATCTCTTTTGTTCCCCTGCTTTAGCTGTTTAGCAAAGGCCTCGTTTTGCCAAACATAGCTCTTCTGCATAAACACATGCATGTGAACACTCACACACGTGTAGAGAAAAGAAAACAGACCCAAACTAAAAAAATTAGAGCAATACTTTGAAAAAAAAATAGTTTTCACCTTTTTTTCTTCATTTTAGCTATAGACATGTTGCGTTGTCTTCCAGGATTTAAGCATGTAATATTTCTTAATCAACAATTCCCCTTTCTTCTTCAAGGAAGCTTTTCAAAAATGACTCTTCAAAATAGTATGAGGCATGTGTTTAAAAATGTAGCTGCAAAAACAAAGGCTTATATTCTTGAGCCAGAAACAGCTAGTTGTAAAATTTTACAATGGATAATGAGCCCTTTTGGCAAACAAAATATTATACAAAACCAGATAGGACAAGTCAACATAAAAGAATTTGAACCATGCTTATCAGGTTCTGGAGGCCTAGGGCGCTCATGATGTTTTAAAAGAGCAAAAAATGATATGACTCCTCTACCACTCCCTTAGACAGCTGTTCTGTTGTGACTCAGTTTCTCCCACACATCTCTTCCACAATTGTTTAAAATAATCCCACTAGCCCTGTAGCATTTTACAATCCAGTTTTGCTGTGGATGTCCCAAAGATGCTTTTTCAAAGGCAACTGGACTTTCTTAGTTTTTTTTTTCTTTTTGTTTTCTTGAAAACCTTTCATTTCTCATGCAAGAAGCTTCTTCATTTCCGACTGAAGGAAAAAAAGAAAAAAAATTAAGGAAGTCCAGTTGCCTTTTGAAAAAAGCACCTTTGAGACGACCATGACCTGGATCAGGGGTAGGCAACCTTGGCTCTTTTATGACTCGTGGACGTCAACTCCCAGAATTCCTGAACTGGTTGAGAATCTCCATAGACATTTTGCTATGGACCTTTACTACCTGTTAAAACACCTTACTCTTTAAAATCAATTTGAAGATACTCCCCCTCTGCCTTTTAACTTGTTTTTATTTTATTTTTTAACCCTGTTTTTAATTGTATTTTTGTTTTATAGCTTTTGTTTATTACCCACCCAGAGTCACTTAGACTATGCAATGTGCTAGTTCAGCATTTTAAGCTCAGCTTAAAATTTTACATTCGTACTGCTTTTTCAAATGGGTATTCCTTTAGCATTTGGCCGGGTATGTTTTATATATACTATTCAAACAAGAAATAAATTATTTACTTATTTATTTAGCATATTTAGAAACTGCCATTGCCAACTTATTTAGAACTGAAGCAACACTTCTGTGATCAATCCTAAACTTCTAGGTTGTGTTATACTGTATATAAAAAATACTGTTATCCAAATTAAGTGTATTTACATGAAAAATCTTTGGGTCAAAATATTTTTGTCTGCATCTTTAGCTTCTGCAGGAAAGCTACAGTATACTTCCTTTTATTTTTGTTTTGCAGGTTCTTCAGCCACTGCAACAACGATTCTTAAATGTGATAAACCAAGAAAACTTCCAACAAATCTGCCAAGAAGAGGAGGTGAAACAGGAAATCACTGCCACCTTAGAAGCACTTTGTGGTATTGCTGAGGCTACCCAAATAGACAATGTAGCAATTCTCTTTAATTTTCTGATGGACTTTCTTACAAATTGCATTGGACTAATGGAAGTGTACAAGAATACACCAGAGACTGTTAACCTCATCATAGAAGTTTTTGTTGAAGTTGCACATAAACAAATATGCTATCTTGGAGAGGTAAATAAATTTAAAAATATATTCTAAATGTAAGATATATGCTGGAAGTGTACAAATCTGTGCAGTAATATCAATGTATTTTCATAACCTTAAAGCCTTTCTTTGTATTTTATTTCTAATAAAAGAAATCAGTGGGCTCTGTAAATTGAAACTTTTCCATATTTTGGAAGAATATTTTGAAAAGCTTGGAATTTCTAAACATTTTTAGTATTATCAGGTTGAAATAGAACTGAGAGTTGATGATTCACAACATGATGCATTTGTTTCTTTTAGAATATTTTCCTTCACCATTGTGCTGATTTATCCATTTGGGGAGGGTTTGGGCTAGATATTATTTATGTCTCATGCCTTGCTTGCATTATTTTATGACCTACCTGGGTAGTGAGGCTGTGTGCTTCCAGATAATGGAGAATATGACCATGTCTAGAAGAATACAAGTAGTTCTGAACTTATAACTATTTGTTTAGTGATCATTCAAAGATACAACAGCATTGAAAAATGTGACTTATGACTATTTTTCACAAAGCCTTTGCACCAATCCCCATGGTCATGTGATCAACATTTAAATGCTTGGCAATTGGCTCATATTTATGATGGTTGCAGTGTCTCGGGGTCATGTGATCATCTTTTGTGACCTTTTGACATGCAAACTCAATGGGAAATCAGATTCACTTTACAACCGTGTTACTAACTTAACCACTGCAGTGATTCACTTTAACTGTGGCAAAAAAGGTCATAAACTGAGGCAAATCTCACTTAACAACTGTCTCACTTAATAACAGCAATTTTCAACTCAGTTGTGGTCGTAAGTCAAGGACTACCTGTACAGGTTCTCTGTTATACATCAATAAAATACTTACTGCAACCTAGAAAGTGTATGCCCCAATGTTAACTGTTAAAGATCTTCCAGCACAGGACTCCTAAAAATGGAGAAATTAATAATACCAAGAGATAGAATTTCCTACAAAATGTTATAACGATACAGTGGAAATTCTACACTGCTTAAATGTATGCCTGACAATGTGATTTACTGTGTTGGAGAGTGTTCCCTTCGAGCAATAAGTTTAATAATGAGTAAGAATTATTATTTTATTGTTTTAAACCTTTGCTATAGATGGAGTATATTCCGCTTAGTATCAGTTGC
This sequence comes from Bothrops alternatus, assembly GCA_034064705.1. Classification (NCBI taxonomy): domain Eukaryota; kingdom Metazoa; phylum Chordata; class Lepidosauria; order Squamata; family Viperidae; genus Bothrops; species Bothrops alternatus. The sequence continues at coordinate 1,567,248 of JARGCV010000166.1, forward strand.
AACTGAAGGGGTTTTGAGGCCTGAATCATAAGTACATTCTAGCAAGTGTATATCTTTCATTAAGTCTTCTTTTCTTTTCTTTTTCACTTTTTTTTTCAGTCTAAAGCCATGAATTTATATGAAGCTTGTCTGACCCTACTTCAAGTATATTCCAAGAATAATTTAGGTAGACAACGAATAGATGTTACAGCAGAAGAGGACCAATACCAGGATCTTCTTCTCATTATGGAGCTTCTCACAAACCTACTTTCAAAAGAATTTATAGATTTCAGTGATACAGGTAGGGGGAAATTTAGAACTGAAAATAACATGGGTGAAACTTAAAGAGCTCTTTATGTCTTGACATCAATATATAATGAACAAATAACAGAGCTTCATTGATAAGGTACTTTCGGTCTCTTAAACTTCAGAGTTAAAACCTCAGTTCACTGATACATCCATTCAAATGGTTTTTGATGTTTTCCTATTTGGTTCTTCAGTGGCTTTCAATTTTTCTAATCTTTTATTGCCTTCCTGATTTTTATATTGTTTGTTTTTTATGGAATGCTTAAACTAACATTGGAGAATTTAAGCAACCAGCTGAAAAATGTAGGCAGTCAAATATCTCTTTAAAAAGTAGTATATATACAAATGTTTTTGAAACATTTGCATAATGGCATTAATAAATATTACTAATTATAGAGTATAGATACAGGTAGTTCTTGATTTATGACTTACAGATCCCCCCCCAAAAGCTACTTACAACTTGGTTCCAAAATTACGGCAGCTGCAGCACTTCTGCAGTCGTTCACCCTTACAACTGACCACAAGGATCTAATAGTGGCCCCTCACCTATCTCCCCAAGGGTGGGGGGTGCGGGGCCCAGCGGCTTGGGAAGCAGGGCTGGCAGTTTGTCGGGATTCCAAAGAGCAGGAAGTTGAGTATGAATGCCTCAAAGTGGGGAAGACCTGAGGCAGGACCTGTTCATTTGATGACCTCATCAGGAAGAGCAGGTCATGAGGTGATCATGTGGGCACTTAATAGCCATTATGACTTCCAACCTGTTGGGAAGATGGGCAGCATATACACTTAAATAAATGGAAGGAAGGAAGGAAGGAAGGAAGGAAGGAAGGAAGGAAGGAAGGAAGGAAGGAAGGAAGGAAGGAAGGAAGGAAGGAAGGAAGGAAGGAAAGTTGATGGTTGAAGACTACCTATATTGGTAAATCTGTATTTTGTCTGTTTATAATATATGAAATCATTCCCCAAGCAGATAATTATTTATTGTAAGCAAAGTTTTTCATAGAATTTTATATTCATTTATCAGCCAAATCTTTATGGCTAATAAAATTACTGTTTTGAGTTTTTAGCTTGTACGTTTTGAACTATAAGAAGATATGTTTAAGTAGAAGTTAAGCAAATCATTAGTGAATCATCACTTTAAAGTATATTAAAGTGATCTACCTCATGATAAATCTAAATTTGAAGAGTTTGAAATGAGTAAGTATATATCTTATAATTGTATGTCTAGAGGTACATTAATTTTGGCTATAATAGATTACAAAATATCTTTTTGTTAAATTTCAGACTTTTTTTCACCTTAAAATTGATTCCCTATTTTTCTTGATGGGTTTTTTAATCTTTTTATTCACCTCAAAATCCAAAGAATAGGAAAAAAGCAGATATAATTTAACATTACATTACTAACTTTAAAAAATGTTTATGTTCCAAGAAGTGCATACAGAAAATGCAGAAGTCAAATGCTTGTAATACACCTCATTGTACTGTTTAATTTTTCTAAAGGAAAATTTAAAATTTAAGATCAACTGTGGAAGGCAAAATTAAGTTTGGAACCACCTTTCAAGCACTGTATTCCAATTACTTTAATAATTTATGAACAGATTTCATGCTCAGTAATAATAAATGAAATTCTAAGCTTCGAGTTCAGAAAATATTTACAGATAGCCAAATTTGTTCTTATATTCCTGTATTTCTCCTTTGTTCCCCATATTTTTAGATGAAGTGTTTAGGGGACATGAACCTGGGCAAGCAACAAACAGATCTGTATCAGCAGCAGATGTTGTCTTATATGGAGTGAACCTAATCCTGCCTTTAATGTCTCAAGATTTGTTAAAGGTGTGTACAGTGTCAGTAGTGTTGCAGAAAGAGATGGGGAATTTTGACCATTATTTTAAACATTTTAATCATTATAATGTTGTTTCTTTAAATATGAGCATGCATTTTCTACTACTACCAGAACTCTCGTGGCTGACTGAAAATGGCCACTGGCATTAACTCAGAGCTTCAGCCAAGCTCATGCCTGTCTTTAAACAGCCTTTTAAATCTTGTACTGTCTAAATGTGTGAATAGTACCATCTGTGGAATAGCTTGGTATTGGAGAATTAGTGTAACAAAGCAGTTAATATACTGGGTTGAAATCGAGAAGCCTAGCAAACCATTATGAAATAACATGCGTGTATGTATTCACCACAGTTTATCACAATAAGTGAACTAAGGTTTCAACAATGAGCCATGAATTACAAAAACACGTCAGCTTTAATTCTGTATTGACCTCAAAAACCTAGGACTATGTATGTATTGCAAATTGTGAAACCTATAAAATAATCCTTGATTTTGAATGCCTGATATATATATTCTTGAAATACAATTGTTTATTTTAAGAAGCCTCATTAACATAAATGTATTTACTTTTTCCTTCCATAGTTTCCATCACTATGTAATCAATACTACAAACTAATTACTTTTATTTGTGAAATATTTCCTGAGAAAATTCCACAGCTTCCAGAAGATTTGTTTAAAAGCCTTATGTATTCATTAGAATTGGGAATGACATCGTATCCTTTAAGATTTTCTTTGGGAGAGCAGGAAAAAGAGTTATTCAATTGATCTCTTATTTTTTCTCTCTTTAAATTATTATATTACTGTATACGAGTTATATACTTTTAAGTATATACCTTAATGTCAACAATTTTAGTTATTGATTACTTACCTGAACATTTGCATTGTGTTTGTTTATTAAAGTTATTGTATATGAGAGAATACACATATTTCTTATTTTATTTTGGCAGAGAGTCTAATATAATCTTTTATCAAATTCTGCATATTCTTTGCTTGAAGTAACTTATCCTTGTAATGACAAGCTGTTATTCATTTATTGCAATTTTCCCATCCTATCAGCAGTAAGAACCACGATACATGTGCACCGGATTGTTTAAGCCTGTTGCTAGAGTATTCTAGCATTTAAAATATTAGGAAAAATAAAACCTCTTTTAGAATTTTGCAGGAATGGAATCTGTTCTCCTTATCTAGTTTCTAGGTTCAATAACATTTTAATGCAGAAATATTTAGATATTCTGTGCTTCTCACTCATTTGCTACAAGGTGGCCCTCTTCACTTGATTATGTGTTCAGCCCTAAATTCTCCGGCTTTACTTTCCTTAGTTTCATTTGATTTAAACAGAAATGCAATAAGAACAATTTCTAGGGAGAAATAATGGAGGAGGAACCAATTTCAGCCACTTAGTGGTAATCTTAGCTTGAAATAATGTATAGGAAAATGGCAGTGTTTAACTTCTGTTTACTGTTTCCCTGACATACTGTATAATTTCCAAATACCCCCCCAAGGAATAAATATATTTCTTGACTTTGAATAATCAGAATGAGTTCAGATGTTTGCCAGCTCTGCTTAGAAGCTCTGACACCATTAGCAGAACAATGTGCAAAAACACAGGAATCAGAATCATCCCTTTTTTTAGCAACAAGACACTTTCTTAAGGTAAGCGACATCATTCCATATCCTATTGTCTAATATTGTGGTGGCTTGGATTCAGCACAGCATAACACCATTGTGTAATATTGTTGGTGTTAGCAGCTTTCTCCGATGGTGGGACTACATGTTTCATGTAGCTGCTGAGGATTCTGGGAAATCCAGCTCAGTTTATTTGCACAATGCTGAATTGGCGAATACAATATTGCAAAATGGGAAATAGAGGTTGAGGGGCATAAGCCTTGGTGATCCTTCAGAAGGCCTTGAGAATGAACCTTGTGCCATATTATTTATGGGAAACCACTTTCTCTTGCCTGGGAGCTTTTTGGAAGCCAGTAATCAGGTTAACAGCACATTTGATGCCAGCTTTTGTAAAATGAACCCTGCTTTTTTTAAGTTTAACTTATTGGTAACTAAGAAGCCCAAGGAATCTATTATTAAAAAGTACCCAGTTTTTCCAACAGAAAATGCTTTGTGCCCATGGGAGTAGGCTATATTGGTAAGGAAGTTCAACATAATTAAGCAGATAGATTAGGGGTCTCTACTTCAGCCATTTACCATCCATTTTGTTATATGATTCTGTTCTAACTTACATATTGTTACAAACGATTATGTATATAATTTGAAAGTTAATTTTTTAGTCCTCGTCTTAAAACATAGGCTTCTACAAAGTAGTTGTCACTTTCAGCTTAACACATTTTTTCCTTAAAAAGTCAGGATATAAAGTTTTGTTTTTAAATTTTAGATGGTTTTTGATATGCTGGTACTGCAAAAGCACAATACAGAGATGACAGCTGCAGCAGGAGAAGCATTTTATACATTAGTATGTTTGCATCAGGTATGGTATTTTATGATGTCATTATCTCCTGCATGTTCCATAATGTTTAGGGATAGTAGAGTGTATAATTGAATCTTACAGTCAGAAAGAGTTAGCTTGATGACTTGAGGGAAGCCACTATCTCTTAACCTTAAAGAAATATTCCTAGCATCCAAAATTGGAAATATACTTACATTGTAATTCTGTTAACAAGTCAGTCTATAGGAAGCTTGATATTAATTACACAGGGTTAATTTTTATTAATAACATTTTCTTCTGAAATATAAATGTGATTATCTTCTTTATAGGCAGAATATTCTGAATTAGTTGAAACTTTACTATCAAGTCAGCAAGATCCCATAATTTACCAGCGGTTAGCAGATGCTTTCAACAAACTTACTGCAAGCAGCACTCCACCTACGCTGGACCGTAAGCAGAAGATGGCCTTCCTCAAAAGTTTAGAAGACTTTATGTCAAATGTTGGTGGTCTTCTCTGTGTAAAATAAATACCAGAACTGTATGCCTAACTTAGACCCTTTTTGCAAAATGCACTGAAAAATGCTGAAAGCTGACTTAATCTTAAATGCCTGTTGCTGGGTTTTTTGCAGCCACCTAAAATTTCAGAGCCTGGAAGTTTTGAGCAATGGAATAGGAGATGTCAACTCTAAAATCAGCTTCTGCTAATATGTGTTAGTCATCATCTGTCATACACCTTTTATGTTGTACAGAATAAACAGAAAAACTGAAATGTTTCAAAGAATTCCACAAGTGCATACAGACATGGGCACAGTAAAAACAAAACAAAAAAAAACAAACCAAGAATCAGTGCCTTGTCCCAGAAGTCCTCAAGTAGTGATGAATCAAACTCCTATAATATTTTTTTGTTTTTCCTAGAAGCCCTTTTGGTGCGTGATTTAGACACATACAGAACTGTAAAACAATTCTAAGCTTTATTTTTCCTCTCTGAAAACTGTGTAACCCAGTGAAGAAGAAACCACCAAATGATATTTTTTAACTTGGATTTAGTGTTGTTGTTATTTTTTTTGTTTTGCTTTTTTTACATCAACCTGGCGTTGCATGTTTGTGTAATACAACTTTTTACATTATATGCTGCTGCCCTAAAGTTCAGAAAGAAGAAAGGTGTATATTTTTGTTTCCCCTAAAATGAACTTTAGGAACTGTAGCCATTTCATTGCCTTAATTTAAAACAAAAAATAGCTGAAATAAGTTAGATGAGTTATCTAAGGCAAGCTTTGAATTTTCAAAACTGGTTTAGAATGTTGGCACTAAGCTGCCATGTATCTATTTGCAGCCCTTGTGTGTTGGGAGTATTATGTCTGTGAGTGTAAACAAAAATCAATGTGTATTTTTACTTTTAATATTTGTTGAGTCATACCCAGGTCATACACAACTGCAGTGTATTTCAAGATTGAATTGTTTGCTGAAGCAATAATGTTTCAAATTTTGTAAATTATTGATTTCTACATTTTTTTTATGTTAGGGCATTAGATTCTGTGGCTAGATTACATGAGTATCAAACTCTTCTAGCAAAGGCCGTGCATGTTTGACTTCATGATTCAGAATATGGACCCATGGTTTAATATTTTGCCACCATTGTCAAATTAATAGTGCTGCCTTCTGCTGCTCCGATCCCACTTGTTTGGTGTGTTGGCACTTTAACTATGTAAGATAACCTGTATGGTTTAATCCTGCACTCACCAAATAGGAAGTTGCCATGGGAACAAAGTGGCAGGATAACAAGAATATGGAAGCAGAATGTTTATTCATAATTGTAAGCCAAACTAAACCAACCGGAATGCGTACGCTGCTGATTAAAAATAACCTTTTTTAATGAAGGAAGGAGAAAATTTGTCTCCAGAACCTTGTGCTTCATACTTGCAAGAACTAAGCTATTGGATATTAACAAAGATTTTTACATTTTATATAGAGATGTAAGCCCTAACCTCATCTTAGCATCATGTTTGCAATTCCATGCCAGTCTTCAGCTATTCATCTCAACATTTAATCACACTACCCATAATTATTTATATATGATTTGAAATCTTTAATATTATAGAGTTTTATAAGGGTCCAAGACTTCTTTAATTCCTTCTAATTAAATCACAATCAGAAACCAAGGCAAAGATGGGTCATGGTTTGTAAATCTTTCCTATGAACTGTAATGTTTTCAAAAAATGAAGACTGGCTAGAGGAAGTTGCTTCCTTGAGTAAGTAAACAAAAAGATTCAGTAAAGGGTGGCTCAGTACAGAGATCACTATGAACAAAATGGCTTGGCCTTCAGAACATTCTGTCTCAAACCCTTTGCACTTGATTTAATTTCGTATGCATGAGTGGCTGGGCTGAGCAAATGATGGCTATTTAGCCACTGATTGGTCTCCTAAAGAATAAGTTTTAAAATACATATTCCTAATGAGCTAATCCATAATTTGCCATGATATCTGAACTGATCCTCAGTTGTTCAATTCACAATTATACTGTTCCATCTCTTTCTGTTAGTGTTATTTGTAGAATAAGGGAATTGTTTTGGCTTCTGATTTGTTTTAAAAATTGGGTTTGTCCTGTGGCTCCAACACAATTATATGTGTTTTAAGTATGATGAATTCTACATGTGTCTTTTTTAAATAATTTGTTAACATTTAAGTTTCTAAACCAATTGCTTTCAAAATTTTACTCGTGATATTGAAAGAAATTCTACTGCCTCTATTTAACTGATGGCAATTTATTGATAGGATGTAAGTTCTCATTGTAAACAACAATTCTGGTTTATAAAATTAGTGCTTAAAGGTGCCATGTGAACTTTTGGAAATGTGAGACATAATGTTTATCTCTGGAAGCACTGAAGAACCCGTTTGCACAATTTCTTTAAAGTAGAAATACTTGCAAGGCAACAGTGAATCGTGCCCAAGAATTCCACCTTTTTGACTGTTTGGGGAAGAATCTGCTAAGTGCTGCTGGGCATCATTTGTTCGTTTCAAATTACTCTGTTCCAAATGTCTGCACAAATGAATGGTGCTTGTGCACAACAGGGCTTGGTGGATTGTTTCTAAATTGTCAAGGATTATTTGCCATTTTAAACTTGCTTCCCGATTTAAAATGTATATTATATTAAAGGGACACTATCCAATACATTTTTATCTGAAATTTTGTAATTGTTAAAAATTTCTAAGAAGGCTATCTTTCCAGTTTTTGTATTTTTTTAAAAGTATGAATAATACTATCTTATCCTTACTCCATCCAACATGTTTCCAGATATAATACAATGTATCTCCACTCCTAAAGGTTGACATTTTAACAATCCAGAATTGCTCTATTAATTCAGAAAGCTCAATTTCAAGCATAGACAGATTTATCACATTGGTGAACTCTTTCATTACTTGACTGTGTCCAGATCGTTATAACAAAGGAGTCTTTAATGGGATAGGATGTACTTCTTTTAATGAAAACACAGACAAAACCAATGGAAGACAATAAAAAAAATGCATTTCAGTTAGCTGACGGTCTTTGCGAATTTGGTTCATTATTCAGTAACCACAATGAATCTGCCTTCAGGGAAAATTTAGAGAAAAGGAAAACATTAAGTAAAAAAACACTTGCTATAAGATCCCATTATGCAACCTACTTTATAATTCAGACATACCAAATATGATGCTTTGACAGAGTAAACAATTTTCTTGGGATATCTTTTTAATGATAGCCATTGCTGTTCTGTACTTACTTCCAAATTATATATTCGGCTCTATTGCTAGATTTTCAAAACATATAACATAAAAAACACGAATCACATGATTTGAGCATAGATAAACTGACCTTGCTTCTATCTCGGGTGTTGATAGTGCTATTACGCTTTCAAAAAAAAAAAAGGCCTGGAATTCTAATTTGAGCATGTTAAAATGCAATCCAAATATCGGGTTGTCATGATATTTAGTGAAATATATGCAATTTCCACATAAAGACAGAATGTAAAAAATTTGATAAATTGCTTAAAATCCAAATTAATTGTCAAATTTGACAGCTCATTTATCACAATAGAAATTGAAATCATTCAACCTGGTCCCAGCAATTATTGGTGTTAAACATATACAGTAGTAATATATCTGCACAATAATAGCAAAGTTAGTTATACTAGTTTCCCCAGTCTTCTATGATTTTATTTGGGTTGTTTTTTTTTCAATGAGCCACTCCATACAGAACTTAAACCATGCAAAAGAACACCCTCTGAAAAACAATACCATTCTTATGGATTATTGGAAATGAAACAGAATAACATAGCATTTTCCATCTTATTTTATTAATCTGTGAGAAAAGTGAATTCTGCTGAACAGCTTATATTTATAGGCTTATCTCATTATTCTGAGAGTCAGCTTCATTAAAGATTATTTTAAAAGCAGGCCTCAAAGTAATGAAAATCTATTTTTCCAAATTTTCTGGTCTGCAAAATTTTGCAAGTACAATATCACTTTTTGTGGTGCAATATGCTTTGTATGCTACAGTTCTGAAGATTCAGCAACAATCATATTTCAATCCGATAGTCATTTAATTGGAAGTAATCCTTTGAATTTTGTGATACTTTTGCATAGGGACACATAGCCTTGTGCTGGGAATATTATCATCACTTAATGGCTATCACAGAAATGGAAAGCTTGGTCTGAAGCAAACAAAATAGAATGGCAGTTTTGAGATTACATGAGTTCCATAATTCCACTATTTATTACTGTAGTTGGAATTGATGGAATATTCCATAAAATGAAGCCATATTCAATGTAATATAGTCACCTTTTAAGCCAGAATATTGGGGAATGACATTTCTTGTTAAATATTTTTTTGTGTTTTATCCATGTGCAATTACTGCTTTTTTTTTACTACAAGCTGACTTGCTCTGAAGCCTAAAAATGGTTTTTCAGTTGTTTCTATCAAAGATAAATAAAAATAATGAATTCAGTTTTGCACTGATTCAGTCTTCTTGCTTTAGAATATCACTAAGATACAAGTTGAACTTGTCCACTGCTCTTGGTAAACCAAGCTTTCAGAATGAGAAGGAGACAGCCATAACTAAATATGCAAAATATAATTAACTTCTTAACATCACTAATGTTATTTTGATCCTGTCACTCAAACAGAACTGCTTTTTGGAAGAAGTAAAACAGTTATTAAATTCAACCAATTTTATTTATTACAACCTTAAATTATTGAAATATTCCAATTACTGGAGTTGAAACATTTTCTATTCTTCAGATTTTGGTATCTAAACTTTATATCTGGCTGAATTTTACTAACATGAGTTCAGAACTTAACTGGAATGTTAAGTTTGCAAACCACACTTCTGTTAAATGCATTGTTTTTAATTTTAATAATTTTGTATGTTTAGTAGAGTCAAGAATTATTATTGATTTAGGTCAGTCTCTTTTTATTCCAGTCCCTTTGTGCAATGGAAAATATTAAATAAAATATTGTCTGAAATGAAATTTTGCTTTGAATTAATAAGATCTGGAATAAACTTGAAAGTCATGGAGGGAGAAAAAATGATTAGATTTTTTTGTAAAGAGACAGATTTGTATTGTCTTGCATGATTGGATATGGTTTCTTAGTATGCTTTCATTTTTTTAATACACCTGCTATCCAAATAAAGCAGCTTGATCAAAAAAAAGAAAGTCATGAAGGTAGTTAAACAATAACAGCAAGAAATAATTTTGTTTTTCAAAGCGGTCTGCAATCTTAACCAGTTGTAATTAACAGTGGGTGTTTAAAAAGTAGAATAAATGTTTTGAATTGCATTTGAAAACTCTGTAAATGATAATCTTGGTGCTTCAATATGTGAATTTCAGTACTTTAATTTTTTTTATTAAAAAGGGGCAGGTTCTCATGAAACATTTCGTTGCATAAATGTGTTTAGTTAAATATTCCAACTCTTTCCTATTGCACCTAATCCTTGTTTTTATATGATTGATCTCTTTTAAGGTTTGTCTTTCATTCTAAAGTGCATTAGATTGCCTTTTAACCAAAAAGACTTATATGAGAGCCTTAAATAGTTTTTACCTGTTGAAGGATGGGTGATTACTACAAGAACAGTAGCAAACAAAACTGTGTCTGATTATGTCTTTGATTCTTTGAACTAAGGGATCCTAATTTAGTCTATCTCACCGCAAAATGGTTGGGGAAAGAATTTTAACTGGCCCCTAATAGATACATTTGCAATGCTGTTTTAAATATTGTTGTTTCTACTGTACATTCTGCTTGTTATGCTCCATTACTTTTAAACAATGTTTTGCTATTTTTGAACTATTACTGTATTTCTAAGAAATATCTTAGGAAGATCTCTTCTCACAACATCAGCTCTACTGGCAGTGAATTCTTACATTCTTCTATCCGTCCTTAATGAAAGACTGTTGGCCAAAATACTTTCGGACTGCTTTAAAGCTGTTAACGCACTTTTGTGACTTTATGGCTGTTGAAAATGAATTGTCTTGCAAATATTTTGATAAACGTATGTACTCAATGAAAAACAAAAATTTACTGTCTCAGGAAAGCAAGTTGCAGTAGATACCTGTCTCTTCTTTTTTAAGTAGAATATATTAATCTGTATATTTTAAATAGCCAGATTATGTTTAGAAGCTACAACTCTAAAAAGTGTGTGGGGGGGATGGGGAGTAATTTAATGTAAAGAAGAACAGGTCTATTTATTTTTAAATGTTTTTATTCTCCAAAGTTCATTAAGTTAAATTATATATTTACCTAATAGATACCAAGAGTCAAAGCTATTTTAACTTATTTTCTTCAGCAGTATTCCACCAAACAATTGTAAGTAGGATAAAGGGGCAGGATGGTTAAGTTGAGACAGCTTGAAATATAGTCAAGAGATACTTATTTAAGGTATTTAAATCTTTAAGGAAAAATGAATGGGATGTTAGAGTACTGAAAGAATTTGATGATGGTTTGGCTAAATAATTTATACATTATCTTTGAGACTATTGGAGAAGGCTAATTGTCCTTTTCTTCAAAAAATAGAAAAAGAGAATTTAACATTATGAACAAGTCAATATAACATTAATATATGGGAACATTGGGGGAAGTAGTTCATTAAATTAACATATATCATCATGAGGTCTTGACTATTTCAGTTACAGTAGCAATGAGTGCAACGTTCAAGGACCAAGTTAGGGACAGATTGTCATGGAGAAAATCTATGTGGTCTCTAAGAGTCCATGACTTGATGGCACATAATTAATTGTGATCACTTTATTGGGGAGCTTAGTAGATTATGGGAATGCTATATATAAACCATGATGTCCAAAAAGCATTTGACATGAATTCTAATTAGCAAATTAGAAAGTACAGGTTACATATAGCTGATATAAAGATTACAATCATCCAATTAGAGTAAAATACTATGTAGATGCCACACAGCTCAGCTCTAGATCCGGTATACATCAACATTTTTATTAATTTGGGTGAAGAAACAAGGATGATTCTCAAATCTGTCACCAGTACAAATTTTAGGAGAATACTTAATACCTTAGAAGACATAAACAAAATATGAAAAGATCTTAGTAATTCAGAAAAACAGACTGGGGAAAACAACAAATTGAATATAGTCAAACGTGAACATTGTTAATAAGGAAATAGTCAAATTGATAGGTATGATACTTGAAATAATAATTATGAAACAGGGTCTATTTTTTACACAGAAAGTCCTGATGAAGTACTGTCAAGAAATTGAGTTTTTGTGATATTGAATGCCAGTCTCTGAATGATGTAATGTGCAAATAGTCAATAAATAGGATTTACAGTGCAACATAGAATAAAGCAAAGAACAAGATAATTATAACCCTTCTGGAAATCACATCATAGTAAAGCAACCATTTTTCCTGACGTTCATCCTGCCTTATGATCACTGTATGAAATCTAAAAAAGTATCTTGGTACAGCACAGTAGTTGATTATAAACTGAATGTGAGACAGTATGATTATGACTATTTAATGCTAATGAGCAGTTAGTGCAGTAATTACAGCTACAGTATATCAACAGAACTATAATAATAGTTGCACTTTGTCCTGCATTGGTCAGGCCCTCTTGAATATTGTGTGAAACCCACACTTTTAGAAGGATGCAGACAAACTGGAATGAGTAATTGGAAAATGTTAGAAGAGTGGGATATATCATAACATTCTTCAAATATCTAAAATAAGAGCTGTACAGTCTTTAGATTCAAAATTGGAGAGGTATTTTGGGGTCCAGCATTGGAGCTTTATCAAGCGAAGGGGGTACTGTCTTATTGAATCTAAAGTACTTTTCTTGCTAAAATTCTGAAGACTACAAAACCCTGAAGGAGTTACATAAAAGAAAGATTGCAAAACGTGGAATGAAGAATTTAAATTACCATAAGTCAGATTCCAATTAATTTTTTTAATCCTATCAAATAGAGCAAAGTGACAAAGGTGTTGAGTTGCTTCTTACCTGAAGTGTTCAAGTACAGATTTCAGATTTACCTGCCTTGGGATGCTTTAATTTCCTTTTCTGCACTGAGCAAGTTGGCAAATTCTGTTCAAATGCCTAACTTTCCAACACTGTGCTTGCAATATCAAAGGGAATGTAGGTTCATGTATTATTATTTCTTCTGGGAAGCTCTGATGCTGTACCACCTGTATTGTCAACTAAATATTTGCTTCACTTCTGTTTTTCCTGGTTTTACTCAATTTATATCTTCTGATTCTGAAGGTATTGTGAGGTTAAGAGGTTGTTTTACTACCTCTACAGATTTAATAGGGTACATAGTATGGCTTTGAATGTAGCTCAGCACATATGGATTGAGCCAGTTAGGAAGAACATTTAGTAGGAGAACAAGACATTTACAATTTTTTTTAATAGACAGTAATTTTTAAGGTATAGATGTGTTTTTCATAATGCTTTATTGAAGATATAAATGATACAGTGGTAAGATCTTTTAACTGGTGCTGTTAAAACTTGTAATTAAAAAAAGAGAAAATTAAAGGAAAAGTATGTTTCTAATCTCACCAAAAAACTATATTATAAAGAAAATAAGTACTATTCAAACTGCAGTTTGATTCTACAGTATTTTAATGCAGGAGAAGCAGAGATTTTGTTTTCTTGCATGCTGTTGTCTCATTGTATCACTATCACTGCTCTCCAGTATCACACTTCCCCTAAATCCATTACCCAGCATTGTGTATATCTGTCCAATTAGCAGAGGACACTGCAGTCACAATATTCCTGAAAACATCCTGAAATAAGCTGGGTATCCAAAACAACTTTAAGGATATCTTTGCCCCTACTTTCAAAAACTTGCAATTTATTTATTATTTATTTATTAATTAAATTTTTATGCCGCTCCTCTCCAAAGACTCGGAGCGGCTAACAGCATAAATAAAACAACATTTCAACATTTCAAAACTAAAAACCAAAGTTAAAAAGCGTTTAAAAGACCCCAAACACATTCATCATTCACACACAATCACAGTCATCCCCAGGCCTGCCAGCATAAATAGGTTTTTAGATTCTTCCGGAAGGCCGGGAGAGTGGGGGAAACGCAGACTTCAGGGGGCAGTTGGTTCCAGAGGGTGGGCGCCACAACAGAGAAGGCCCTCCCCCTAGGACCCGCCAGACGGCATTGTTTCGCTGACGGGACCTGGAGGGGGCTGACCCTGTGCGCTCTCACCGGTCGAAGGGAAGTATGTGGCAGAAGACGGTCCCGTAAGTATCCTGGTCCAGTGCCATGAAGGGCTTTATAGGTAATAACCAACACTTTGAATTGCGCTCGGAGACCAATAGGCAACCAATGCAGCATGCGGAGAGTTGGCGAAATGTGGGCACAACGTGGAAGGCCCACAATTGCTCGCGCAGCTGCATTTTGCACTAATTGTAGTCTCCGAACACTCTTCAAGGGTAGCCAGAAGTCAAAAGAAGTTTATGATATGACTTGCAGTCAGCACTAACATACCAGGTGTGGGGGTGTCAAGTAAGGTTCTGTGATGGGTCTCGTGATGGGGCTCTCACACCTGACCCTTCACAAGATCCATTGAAGAACCTCACTTGACACACCCAAACCTGAAGTCCTTATAAACAGAAGAAACACTGCTGAAGATGTTACCTAACCTGGTAACAAAATGTTCAGAAACCAACCCACAATCTTGGAGAATGCACCTTCACCCAGTAATTTCTTGCAGCCATCTAACATTCCAAAGGAAAGCCATATTAGGTACTATAAACATGGTGCCATGTGTCAAACATCAACTTAATTTTTTTCTTTTTAATCTGAATTTTTTTGTTGATGATTATGGAGGAAAAACTTCTCCCCTTAAATAAACAATTGGGCTACCAGGTCTAGGTTGCAACAATGCAAATAACTACTTGATGGCAACCAAAGGATACAGAAATTTCTACCGTTCTACTTCCACCTAATAATTCTGCAGATGTAAGAGCCCCAACAGGCATCTAGCAATTTGTTAGCCCTTGTTTAGTATATGCCTTATATAGTGTCTGTTTGAAATTACAACAGTGCTAAAAAAAAGTAACTTTGTGACCAGTCCTCTCAAGCAAAGGAAAGCTGAGGTAAGATTTAAGCAGAGTCATGGTTTCGCTTAGCAACTACCTTGCTTAATGTCTAAGTTGCAAGTCCCAGTTGCGGTCACTAAACAAGGATTATTGGTGTATGAGTTAGCAGGGGTGTCAAACTGCCGGCCCACAGGCCGGATGCGTCATCCGGAAGCCACGCCCACCCCATTGCCGGCAATGGCAAAACCATCCTGATACGTTGCACGACGTCACGTGACATTGCGAGTTTGACATGTCTGAGTTAGAGTATTCAGAAAATCTAACTATTCCTGCAGCAGTGCATCTTATTTGTAAACTTTTATAATTGCCAAGTACCAAACATCCAATGTATTACACCTGTTCATTTCCTAAAACAAAATTGCAGGAAATTTTCTGCAGAGCACATTTAACTATATCTATAGTTAATTTCATCATGATAATACAAGTTTGGGGATCCAGTTTGGCCTAGTGGTTAATGTATCTGATGAGAAACTGGAGAGTTCTAGTTGTATCTCAGGCATGAAGCTAGTTGGGAGACCTTGGGCTAGTCCAGGGGTAGGCAATCTTGGCTCTTTTATGACTTGTGGACTTCAACTCCCAGAATTCCTGAGCCAGCATAGCTGACTCAGGAATTCTGGGAGTTGAAGTCCACGAGTCATAAAAGAGGCAAGGTTGCCTATCCCTGGGCTAGTCAGTCCTAGGAAAGAGGCAATAGCAAACCACTTCAGAAATCTTGCCAAAAAAACTGCATGGACTACTCCAGGCACTCGCCAGAAGTCAACACTGTTTTGAAGACACACACACACACAAAAAAAAATTGGAGCAAATTATTAATCACATAGATGGGCTTTGCATAACACATTAAGCTAAAATGTGGCTGACCAATCTGCCATTCAGTTGTTTAACAATCATAGTATAACAGAGAAGTATAAACTTCTCTAATAGCCTAATATACAGTACACAGTGCATTCAGAAAGTATTCAGACCCCCTTTTGTCAATTTTATTATGCTGCACCGATTCTACACTTGTTGAAATTCATTATTTTCTCATTAATCTACACTCTGTATCCCATAATGATAAAGTGAAAACAGAATTTTAGAAATGTCTATAAATTTATTACAGAAAACACTGAAATATCACATTGGCATAAGTATTCAGACCTTTTGCAACAACACTTGAAATTTAACTCAGGTGCCTCCCATTACTCGTGATGATTGCTGACATGTTTCTACATCTTGGAGTCCACCTGTGGTAAATTAAATTGATTGAACATGATTTGGAAAGGCATATACCTCTCTATAGAACAGGCATAAGAACATAAGAAGAGCCATGCTAAATCAGGCCAAAGCCCATCGAGTCCAGCATTCTGTGTCACACAGTGGCCCACCAAATGTACATGGGGATCTTGAGCAGAAAGAGAAGGCAAAACCCTCCCTTTCCCTTGACCCCCAAACAAATGGTACTCAAGGGAATCCTGCCTGCCTCAACCAACATAGAGGCGGCACATGGACATCTGTTTTAATAACCACCGATACACTTTGCATCCATGAATCTATCTAGCCCTGCCTTGAAGCTGTCAAGGCTGACAGCTGTCACGACCCCTTCAGGAAGTGAATTCCATAAATCAACGACCCTCTGGGTGAAGAAATATTTCCCTTTATTTGCCCTCACTTTCTTAGCTATAAGCTTTAGGGAGTGCCCCCTTGTCCTGGTATTGTGTGATAGAGAAAAGAATTTTTCTCTATCCACCTTTTCTATCCCATGCATGATTTTATACACTTCGATCAAGTCACCCCTTAAATGCCGTCTTTCAAGGCTGAAGAGACCAAGGCGTTGCAATCTGGTTTCATAAGGGAGGCGCTCCATTTCCTTGATCATTCTTGTTGCCCTTTTTTGCACCTTTTCCAGTTCCATTATATCCTTCTTGAGGTGCGGTGACCAGAACTGTACGCAGTACTCCAAGTGTGGTCTCACCATCGATTTGTACAGAGGCAATACAACACTTGCTGACTTATTTTCGATTCCCTTCCTAATCATGCCAAGCATGGAATTTGCTTTTTTTACTGCTGCTGCGCATTGGGTTGACATCTTCATCGAGCTGTCCACCAAAACCCCAAGATCCCTTTCTTGGGTTGTCTCAGAAAGTTTGGTCCCCATCAGTTGGTAAGTATAATTGGGGTTCTTTGCCCCGATGTGCATAACTTTGCACTTGTTTAGGTTAAAATGCATTTGCCACTTTGTTGCCCACTCACACAATTTCGAGAGATCCTTCTGGAGCTCCCGACAATCAGTTTCACTTTTCACAACCCGGAACAATTTAGTGTCATCAGCAAACTTGGCTACCTCACTATTAACTTCTACATCCAGATCATTGATGAATAAATTAAAAAGTAAAGGCCCCAAAACTGAACCTTGGGGTACACCACTTCTCACTTCTTTCCATCCGGAGAATTGTCCATTTATTGCCACCCTTTGCTTCCTACAATTTAGCCAGTTACCAATCCAGGACAAGACCTGTCCTCTAATTCCGTGGCTGGAGAGCTTTTTTAGGAGCCTTTGGTGAGGGACTTTGTCAAAAGCCTTTTGAAAGTCAAGATATACAATATCAACTGGGGCCCCTTTATCTATGTATTTATTTACACCCTCAAAGAATTCTAAAAAGTTAGTAAGACATGATTTGCCTTTGCAGAAACCATGTTGATTTTCTTTCAGCAATGCCTGTTTTTCTATGTGCCCTGTAATTTTATCTTTAATAATGGTTTCCATCAGTTTGCCTGGAACTGAGGTTAGACTGACTGGTCTATAGTTTCCTGGATCACCTCTGGATCCTTTCTTGAAGATCGGGGTTATATTTGCTTCCCTCCAATCCTCCGGTACAGTGCCTGATCTTAGAGAAAGATTGTATATTTTAGCTAGAAGTTCAGCAATTTCACACTTGAGTTCCTTGAGAATTCTAGGGTGGATGCCATCTGGACCCGGCGATTTGTTGACGTTTAGTTTAGAAAGGCATGCAAGAACATCTTCCTTGTTTATCTCTATCAGGTTTAATTCTTCTATTTCCCTCCCTGGGAAAACTAATTCAGTGGCAGGCAAATGTTCTCTATCCTCCTCGGTGAAAACGGAGGCAAAGAAGTCATTTAGCCTCTCAGCAATCGCCTTGTCTTCTCTGATTATCCCCTTCTGACCATTGTTATCAAGTGGCCCAACTGATTTTCTGGTTGGGTTCCTGCTTCTGATATACTTAAAAAAGGTTCTGATATACTTAAAAAAGCATGTCAAACTGCTGACCTGTGGGCGGGATGCATCATGCCAAAACGGCACCCACCCCATTGCCGGTAATGGGGAAAAAGTTGCAATGTGTTGCGCAATGTCACGTAACATCATGAGTTTGACATGCCTGCTATAGAAGGTCTCACAGCTGACAATGCATACTGTAGCAGAGCAAAAGTCATGAGGTCAAAGGAACTGCCTGCAGAGCTCAGACAGGATTATTGCAAGACATGATCTGGGGAAGGCTATAATGAAATTTCTGCTGCACTGAAGGGTCCTAAGAGCACAGTGGCCTCCATAATTCTCAAATGGAAGAAGTTTGATACAACCTGGACTCTTCCAAGAGCTGGTCATCTGGTCAAACTAAGCAATTGGAGGAGAAAGACCTTAGTAAGAGAGGCGACCAGAATCTGATGGTCACTCTGACTGTGCTCCAGAGAACTTGTGTGGAGATGGGAGAGAGTTCCAGAAGGATAACCATCACTTCAGCCCTCCACCTATCTGGCTTCATGGCAGAGTGGGTAGACAGAAACCTCTCAATGCAAAACACATGAAAGCCAGCTTGGAGTTTGCAACAAAGTACCTGAAGGATTCAGCTCTAAATGTTATGTCTGGAGGAAACCGGGCACCACTCATCACCTGTCCAATATCATCGCAAAAGTAAAGCACAGTGGTGGCAGCATCAAGCTGTGGGGGTGTTTTTCTGCAGCAGGGATTGGCAGACTGGTCAGGGTTGAAGGAAAGCTGAATGGAGCAAAGTACAGGGATATCCTCAATGAAAACCTGTTCCACAGCGCTCAGGACCTCAGACTGGACTGAAGGTCCACTTTCCACACAGCCAAGACAACACAGGAATGACTTAGGGACAACTCTGTGAATGTCCTAGAGTGGCCAGCCACAGCCCTGACTTGAATGCTATTGGTCACCATCCAACCTCACTGAGTTTGAGAGGATTTGCAAGGAAGAATGGCAGAAAATCCCCCAATCCAGGTGTGCACAAAGCTTGTTGCGTCATACCCAAAAAGACTTAAGGCTGTAATTGCTGCCAAAGGTGCTTCAACAAAATACTGAGTGAAAGGTCTGAATAGTTATGCCAATGTGATATTTCAATTTTTTCTTTTTAATAAATTTACAGACATTTCTAAAATTCTGTTTTCACTTTGTCGTTATGGGGTACTAAGTGTAGATTAATGAGGAAAAAAAATGAATTTCAGCAACTGTAGAATCGGGCTGCAGCATAACAAAATTGACAAAAGTGAAGGGGATCTGAATACTTTCTGAATGCACTGTATATACTTTTAGCCTTTTAAGATCCAGCAAGGAGAGAAAAGGTCAAATCAGATTTAAAATTCAGACCAGATATTTCAGCTTCAAAGTGAAGCAAATGTCAGGAGTCAATGGTGGAAAATTATTTCAAATAGAACAGACCAGTGAAATGGCAACTAAGTGCATTTTATAATATTGCCAGTCCTGCAAGATAGATCGACTAGAAAACCAATGCCATATAGATCAGTACTACTTTTACTGTAAAGCTTTATACCAGAATCTTACAAGACTGAATACGGTTCCTCCTCCCAGGTTCATGTGAGCTAGGGAGAGACTTGTCTGAGACTTTTGTCAAGGCCATTTTATCCAACCATTCCATTGCTTTGGTAGGCATTTTTTCCAGTCCTTCAAGGCCATTGCTTCTCTTTTCTAGAAGTGTGTATGTTGCCTTGTCTTAAATGTAAAAACAAATCCCCCTCCAAAAAGATGGAACTTCAATTTAGTAAAATAACATCATTTTTGGAGAATCATATTAACACATATTCATCTGATTTCATTGGCCTCGCAAGAAGTCTGTGATGGATCATTTCTATTTAAGGACGAAGTAGCAGTAAATATGTTTTGTGGAAAACCATGGAAAGCACTACATTTTATTTTAAACAGAAAGCTTACTCACCTTCTATAAAAAAAAGGCACCACTGGGAAGCAGTTTATCATAGATTCATAAACAAATATCCTTAATTGGTGGATTAACGTTCTAACTAGAGCCACCTAAAACCATGACTAAGTCCCATATGTGATGCTTTTGAACAAAATTGCCATTGACACAATTGGCTGTTTGCAGCAATAGTGGCTCACGCAAACATCATTTTGGTAGGCTTGTTTCAGTTCTGGAACTGAGTGGAAAAGTCCTCCCCTGCGTTGCGAGGTAAATAAATCTTGCAATTTGAAAAAGTCCCCTCACCGTGACAGACGCTAACATTGTCTCTCTGGGCATTGATTTGGAACATAAGGAATGGGAGGCTCTGTAAATCCTATGACCCACCATCCCATCCTACTCTTTTTTTTTAGCTCTAATATGCCCTTAAAACATGCTGCTTGACAAGAACCAGGGAAGCCATGCTCTTTAGCTCCGTTTTCCTTGGCACGCTACTTTACCATCTTTTTCTCCTCTCTTTTGCACCCCTTTCCCAATAGCACCTATTAAAACAGCAACCAGCTGAATGGCTCGCCAAAGCCACGGAGCTCCTTCCGCGGTAGAGGGCGCCGGAGCGGGTTGGGTTATCGGGCGGAGGAAAGGCGGAGTTCCGGCAAGAAGGGGAAAGGAAAGAGGCGGGCGGGAGCCGAGAGGCCCAGGCCGCTGGTGAGTGGAGCGGCTGCCAGCCGACGGAAGGCAGGAGAACGGGCTGCCGGGGAGGGGAGCGCCAGTAGTGGAGGGACAGCCTGCTTTGAGTAGCCAAGAGCCGGTGCACGAATAGGGTTTAGTCTCCAGGGCTAAGGCCTGCCTGAATGGCCACCCTGCACCCACGTACTCGTCATGTACGTTTTGCCCTCGCGGTATATGCAGACCCAGCCTGCGCGATTAGTTCCGAGTTTTAGCATCGGGCTCCTCTGTCTGGAAGCAAGCGGCCGACCACGAGATGGCAGCAGCAAGGCTCTCTTTGCTGCCGCCTATTGGTCGTCTATATATAACTACACCTGTATTGGGTTGCTGCATGAATACAGAGCGTTTTCCTAGTGCAGCCTGCGTACAAAGAGAACCACTGAGGCCCATGTTGATGTTAGGCCTTTCCGCCTGGGCAGCTGGGCGGCAGGGTGAGCAGAAGAGAGGACCTTTGCAATTTCTTCCTTTAGAAGCATAAAACCTAGAAGGGTTCCTCCTGCTTCCCCATCTGTTACCCTCATCTCATAACACAGAATTAAACACACCTGGTCAGGGACTTAGGTTTGTCAAAATCAAAAGCAGCAGTGCTGGGTTCACGATTGCAAGGACCACCTGTATGAATCTTTGAAATGTTAACAGTGGTTAATACAGTATATGGGTGTTAAAAGAAAAATCTCCATCAGGGTCTGGTCCAAGCAGAATAAACAAAATGGAGGCTGCTTTAGAAAGAAGGTTGCAGTTTATTGAAGAGGAGACCCAGACAGAAAGATGACTCTGGGAAAAACTGGCCACATGTAGCACGGAGTGGTGGGCTTTTATACTTCCTTTGGGCTTTGTATTTGGAGTTCTTCCTGTTTTGGGCTTTGTATTTCCTGTGTCATGTACAAGGTTGCTTCAGTTGTAGTTGGAAACTACTTCTGTTTTTTTTCTTGCAAATTAAAGATACATTGAACATGAGAGAATTTGGGAAGGGTCTACTCTACTATAATAGGAGGAATGATAGCAGGAATGTAAGATCATAAGCACAGTTATGGTTTCACTTAGCAACTGCCCTCCCTGATGCCAAGTTGCTTTTCCCAGTTGATGATCACTAAATGAGGATTACCTGTATTGGCAAACAAGTATATAAAATGGGGGAAAAAATCTCTGTTGCTTTTAATTCTGAAATCTTTTTCTCTTATGTTTTCCTCTCACGGCAAAATATTTGAATTTTATACCTAAGTTGTTTACCTTTTGCCAATTCCTTACAGCTGACAAAAGGCTCTTTATCTCGTCCTTTATATCCAGAAATGAATGATGATGATGATGATGATGATGTTCCTCAGCTTTCATCTGAAGCTATAGCTGCTCTGCAGGAGTTCTATGTTGAGCAACAGCAGAGAGAAGCTAATACTACTGATAAAACTCACAGTTACTCAGTCGGTTCTATTGAAGAGAACTGGGTAAGCATTTTTGCTAAAATGTGGCTAAATGTGGGCTTCTCCTGTGTAGAAAGGCCCACAAGTTTTCATTTCCAGTTTTCATGAATGAAAATAGCAGTGACTAAGTTTCCACTGAGCTTAGAGCACTTAGATTAATGATCTCTGCAAGATAAATAGTATCTGCACCTTGGCGGCCATTACTATCCAAGTTTTTTATTAATTTTCCAATATTGCATTTATATATTTGAAAAGTAGCGTGGCGGTTGAGCATCGTGATTCCATTACATTTAAATATCATCAGTACAAATCTCAAAGTATTTCAACAACAAAATTCCCCCTCTTTCCCCCATAAGATCTACTGTCATCTTCAGATCAATACAGTTCTTATTCTATCAAACAAAAAAATACCTTTCTAATATTCATTAATAATCTTCAGTCTATACATATCTTGATTACCGGTAATTTGACATTCCATCTTTTAGACAATAACCTAATAAGTTTTTCTTAAGTTTAATTTTGCATTAATATTTAAATTTAACATTTAATCTTTATCATTTCCAGATTTTAAATGATCCCAGATTCTCAGTCTTCTCTCTCATATTTACGGCTAATAATTTTCTTTTCCTTTTTTCTACTTCTTTCCTTTCTTCCTTTCCAGAAAAAGAGAAAGCTAATATACAAATTTAATTATTAGTATTTATACTTCTAAGTTTTATTTAACCTGTATCTCAACTCATGACAATATCTTAAATTCAAATCTTAATTATTTATAAACATTCAAACTTTTAGCAAATCAGTAACCTGGTAATTGATTTTCCTTTAATATTTTAATTTAACATTTAATATTTATCTTTTTTCCAAATTTTAATTAAACACGATTCCTTTGTCAAATTCCACATATGATCTAATATTTAAAATACAGACCTTATATGTAAAATCTATCATATATCTTAACAAACTAATAAGACAATATAATATTCTTATTTCAATATTTATATTTCTAAATTTTATGAAACCAATTTTTTTTAATCTCAAATCATTACAATATCTTATATTCAAAATACATATTCTATCCATTTAAATATATTCTATTTTAGATCTCATATATAGATTAAAACCCCAATCCCTTTCAGTCTAATTCTAGCTTTTTTCCTCTGCCAAATCATCTTTCGTATCTTCGCTTTTAAATCATCAAAAAGATCTCCTTGTATTGTTGTAACTATTGTTTGATATTGATAAAGGCGTTCAGTTGCTGTTTTCTTAAGAGGGCTAGCTGGTTTGACAGGTCGTCTCTTTATTTTTCCAGTTCGATGCAGTTGTCCCGAAGTATTTATCTTATCTTTCATCTGTTTTTCTTTTTTGTCTTCAAATTCCTTCTGGTTTATAAGAAAAGTCCTTTCCTTGTTCTCTATTATCAGTTTCCTTCCCATGTTTTCCACAGTTTGTATTTGTTAAGTATCTAAGTCTTCTGTCATAACATTTGGTTGTTTCCCCTTTTCTATAGAATTCTGTATAGATGATTCTTTAGTTGAAGTCATAGTTTGAGCTTGCATACGGAGAGTTTGGATAATTGCTTTTAACATATAAAGAGTTTGTTCCTGTACCTCCTCTGTGTGAGAAATCCATTCCTGTTCTTCTTCCATTGTCATATATTAGACTAAACAAAGAACTTACAATCAGAAAGTCCACCAAGTAAAAAGCTGAGCTGAGTTTCTTGCAGCTGGTGCTTCAAGGTTACTTTGAATCTTATCTGTTTTTAAGGTAATCAACAAAGCTTTCTTTAAGAATAGCAGGTTACAGTCTCAAATTTAGCCAGCAAATGTCATTTAGAGTTAGTTGAATCTTTTCAGTTTTCTTTTCCCCCTCTATTGTAAGGGGGAGAAAAAGAACCCAAATCTTCAATAATAGTTAGAGTAAAAATCAGAGAAGAAGAAAAAATAGAGAACATAAAGTTACAAGTCTTATAATCTACCAGTTTTAAAAAATAGAATTCCAATTAGGATCCCAGTATTTTCCCCAACATTTTAAACTCCCAAGTGGTTGATAGCCCCCTTGGCGGCCATTACTTATGTCTTGGTGTATCATGTTAGTCCAGCTTTGTTTCCCATTCTACAGCCTCTACATCCCTGGCTGCTGTGAACTGGGGACAGGTACAGGTGGTCATTGATTTACAACCTCAATTGAGCCCAACATTTCTGTTGCTAAGTGACAGTTGTTATGTTTTATGACGTTTCTTAAATAAATCACTGCAGTTGTTAAGTTGGTAACATGATTTATTAAGTGAATCTGGCTTCCCCATTGACTTTGCTTGTCAGAAGGTCACAAAAGGTGATCACAATCTCGGGACATTGTAACTGTCATAAATATGAGTCAGTTGCCAAGCATCTGAATTTAGATCATGTGACCGTGGGGATGCTACAATGATCGTAAATGTGAAAAACGGTCATAAATCACTTCAGTGCTGTTATAGCTTTAAACGGTCACTAAACAAACGGTTGTAAGTTGAGGATTACCTATAATTCTCATTGAAATAAATGTATAATTCCCAAACAGACCTATTATTGAATTCTTAGATCATGCAATCAGTTTGTGAATGGTTACATAATTCAGTGTTATGCCTACTCACTATTAGTTTTTCATTGAAACTAAACTGATTCCTAGATTTCTATGTCATTTTTGTCTTGACATCATCTAACTTGAATCTGCCAGTATTTCAATACCAAGGATCCTAATTCTTGTTTTGATATATATATTATTTTTCCTTATTATAAAATAAAATTTAAAAAGACAATGGAAAAAAGGGGAAAGGGAGGGAAAAAGAAAATATTATTTATTATTATTATTATTATTTATTAAATTTCTATGCCGCCCTATTCCGAGAACTCAGGGCGGCTTACAGCATAAATAGAAATCCAATACAAACTAAATAGTACATTTATAAAAATAAATATATAAAAAGAAGAACCCCTAAATTAAGAACCATTCATTCAGCAAACATACACACAGACATACACTGGCTAGGGGCAAGATTTCAACCGCCCCAGGCCTGCCGGCAGAAATGGGTCTTTAGTAGTTTACGAAAGGCGGAGAGGGTGGGGGCGATACGGATCTCCGGGGGGAGTTGATTCCAGAGGGCCGGGGCCGCAACAGAAAAGGCCCTTCCCCTAGGCCCCGCCAGGCGACACTGTCTGGCCGACGGGACCTGGAGAAGGCCGACTCTGTGGGCCCTAACCGGTCGCTGGGTTTCGTGAGGCAGCAGGCGGTCTCGTAAGTAACCTGGTCCGATGCCATGTAGGGCTTTATAGGTCATAACCAACACTTTGAATTGCGTTCGGAGACCAATAGGCAGCCAATGCAGCTCACGGAGTGATGCTGAGATGTGGGCATTTCTGGGCAGGCCCAACACTGCTCGCGCGGCTGCATTCTGCATTACCTGAAGTCTCCGAACGTTTTTCAAAGGTAGCCCCATGTAGAGAGCATTGCAGTAGTCGAGCCTCGAGGTGATAAGGGCATGAGTGACTGTGAGCAGAGACTCCCGGTCCAAATAGGGCCGCAACTGGTGCACCAGGCGAACCTGGGCAAATGTCCTCCTCGCCACAGCCGAAAAATGATGTTCCAAGTTTAGCTGTGGATCGAGGAGGACGCCCAAGTTGCGGACCTTCTCCGAGGGGGTCAAAAGCTCCCCCCCCAGGCTGATGGACGGATAGATTGAATTATCTTTGGGAGGCAGAACCCATAGCCACTCCGTCTTGTCGGGGTTGAGTTTGAGCCTGTTGGCACCCATCCAAACCCTAACAGCCTCCAGACATCGGCACATCACTTCCGCTGCTTCACTGAAATGACACGGGGTGGAGATGTAAAGCTGGGTATCATCAGCATACTGATGATATCTCACCCCGTGTTGTCGGATGATCTCACCCAGTGGTTTCATGTAGATATTAAACAGCAGAGGGGAGAGGACCGATCCCTGAGGGACCCCACAAGGGAGGAACCTAGGGGTCGACCTCTGACCCCCCGCCAACACCGACTGTGACCGACCAGTGAGGTAGGAGGTGAACCACTGCAAAACAGTGCCCCCAACCCCCAACCCCCCCAGTCGGTGCAGAAGGATACCATGGTCAATGGTATCGAAAGCCGCTGAGAGGTCAAGTAGCACCAGGATAGTGGAAAATCCCCTATCCCGGGCCCGCCAGAGATCATCCGTCAGCGCGACCAAAGCAGTTTCCGTGGAGTAGCCGAGCCTGAATCCTGACTGTTGAGGGCCCAGATAATCGGCCTCATCCAAGGACCGCTGGAGCTGGAGTGACACCACCTTCTCAACAACCTTCCCTATAAAGGGAAGATTGGAGACAGGACGGTAGTTGTTTAAAACAGCTGGGTCCAGGGAAGGCTTCTTGAGGAGGGGGCGCACAATTGCCTCCTTGCAGGGAGCCGGAAAGGACCCCTCCCTCAAAGAAGCGTTGACAATCTCCTGAACCCAGCCCCGCGTCACCTCCCTGCTGGCCGAAACCAGCCAGGAGGGGCACGGGTCCAATAAACAGGTGGCGGAGCTCACAGCTCCAATGGCCTTGTCGACTTCATCAGGTGCCACCGGGTCAAACTCCTCCCACACAACAGGATCAAGACGAGTCCCTGTCATCTCGACTGAATCATTATCAGCCGATACTGCATTCCAATTGGAGTCAAGGTCCATCCGAATCTGGGCGATTTTATCCGCAAAAAACTTATTAAAGTCCTCAGCACTACCCTGCAAGGGTGCATCAACCCCCCCCTGATTAAGGAGGGAGCGAGTTACCCTGAACAGGGCGGCTGGGCGGGATTCCGCAGATGCAATCAAGGCGGAATGATACGCGCATCTTGCCGCCTTGAGCGCCACCTGATAAGTCTTGATATAAGATCTTACAAGTGTTCGGTCAGATACGGATTTACTTTTCCTCCATCGCTTCTCTAGGCGTCTCTTCTGGCGCTTCATCCCCCTGAGTTCCTCAGTAAACCAAGGAGATCTCCTGGGTCTGCTACCACAGAGAGGTCGCAGCGGCGCAATCCGGTCAAGAGCCCCCTTCGCAGCCATATTCCAGGCCGTAACCAGGGACTCTGCCGAACTGTGAATGAGAGAATCCGGTATTTCCCCAAGCGTCCTCTGAAAACTCTCTGGATCCATCAGACGTCTGGGGCGGAACCACCTAATCGGTTCCGCCTCCCTGCAGGGGAGGAGTGGAGCCTTAAAAACAAGCCGCAGCAGAGAATGATCTGACCATGACATAGGCAAAATATCTAAGCCCCTTAAATTCAGATCATTGCTCAACTGTTCTGAGAGGAATACCATGTCGGGAGTGTGTCCCCTCTCGTGAGTCGGACCCTGAACTACCTGAGTCAGGTTCATGGTTGCCATGGTGGCCATGAACTCCTGCGCCAACCCAGAGGATTCGCCGAGCGACGGCAGATTTAAGTCCCCCAAGACAATAAGCCTGGGGAACTCAACCGCCAGCCCAGCAACCTCCTCAAGTAGCGCAGGCAGGGCTGTTGACACGCAGCTGGGAGGCAGGTACGTAAGCAACAAGCCCACCTGAACCCCTAGGTCCAACTTCACAAGAAGCAACTCACAACCCGCAATCTCAGAAACAGCAAGCCTGCGTAGACTAAAGGTCTTCTTGGCTATAATAGCCACTCCTCCCCCCCTTCCCTGGGGTCGTGGCTGATGCCATACCTGAAACCCGGCTGGACACATCTCAGAGAGAGGAACTCCTCCCTCCGGGCCCAGCCAGGTCTCGGTCACACATGTGAGGTCGGCCTCCTCATCCAGGAGAAGATCACGGATGAGGGGAGCTTTATTTACAACCGACCTGGCATTGAGCAGCAGCAGCCTGAGCCCAGGGTCCGGATTTCCCCCATCACCAGTACTTCGGGCTGAACTCACAGGGTCGGAGCAAGGGATCACTTTTAAACAGCGAGCTCTTGTTCCCCGGGAATGGCCTACCCTGTGGCCCCCGCCATATCTGCCTCTCCCCAGCAAGACCGGTATACTTTGGCCCTCTATCACCCCAGAGCCAGCGCCCCCCTCCCCCTCCGCCTCTGCCGTGCCAGGCAGGCTAGCCAGTCCATCCCATTCATTCCACTCAACCACAACTCCATCCATATCATTTAATTTACCCCTCCCAAAAACCACCCTATAAACTAACAATTTAAAAACGAGCTAACCATCCATTCATCCATTCAACCCGATTCATTCCACAAACAGTCAATCCCCCCCCAATCTTTCATAACTTCTAACAAGTCAATTAAAATTGTATTAAATAGATATAAATATTTAAAATTTAGACAAACAGTATATAAAAAAAACTTGAAAAACATAGTGACAAACAGAGTCGGCTGATTAGAGCAATGGCTGCTCAGCGGCTCAATTGTTCTCTTCCCCTCGGACTCCCAAAGTTCAGCTGCTCACGTTTGGGGCGGCTGGGCTGGGGGGAGTGGCTATACAGCAGCCCGGTTCTTCTCTTCCCCTCGGACTCCCAAAGTTCAGCTGCTCACGTTTGGGGTGGCTGGGCTGGGGGAGTGGCTATACAACAGCCCGGTTCTTCTCTTCCCCTCGGACTCCCAAAGTTCAGCTGCTCACGTTTGGGGTGGCTGGGCTGGGGGGAGTGGCTATACAGCAGCCCGGTTCTTCTCTTCCCCTCGGACTCCCAAAGTTCAGCTGCTCACGTTTGGGGTGGCTGGGCTGGGGGGAGTGGCTATACAGCAGCCCGGTTCTTCTCTTCCCCTCGGACTCCCAAAGTTCAGCTGCTCACGTTTGGGGTGGCTGGGCTGGGGGAGTGGCTATACAGCAGCCCGGCTCTTCTCTTCCCCTCGGACTCCCAAAGTTCAGCTGCTCACGTTTGGGGTGGCTGGGCTGGGGGGAGTGGCTATACAGCAGCCCGGTTCTTCTCTTCCCCTCGGACTCCCAAAGTTCAGCTGCTCACGTTTGGGGTGGCTGGGCTGGGGGAGTGTGTAAGGTGTAAGAAAGAAGAAAGAAACAAAAGCAGTGACTTCCAGCTTCTTTTGGTACAGTAAGATGCATGATAGTTATAGTGTCAACTTTTTACTTATAGAAATGGCTAGTATTCATTATTTTATATAACAACAAACTAGAAAATGATCAAAGCCCAAAATCAAACTTTATTTTTTTTGTTTCTTTAGAGCAGAGAAACCAGAAACAGTTTCCAAGTGGAAACAAACCTATTTACATTCTTTTCCCTAATTTGTATAATTAACTTTACCATCTCTGCCAATTCCATCATCTTTTTGATCCATTCTTCCATGGATGGATACTAATTCTTTTAAGTTGGTATTTCAACCAAACCAAACCTCTGGGTTGTAGCAAATAACCTTCTACGGATAAATTACCGAAAAGTTATGCTATTAACATTTGCCCTTTTTTCCCTTTCAGCAACTGAGCCAGTTTTGGTATGATCCTGAGACAGCATTTTGTTTAGCTAATGAGGCCATAAGAGCAGCTGGGAAAGGTGGCAGGTAAATTCTGTTGGCTTTCTACAAACCAAGCATTGTGACTATCTTGTAAAAATGCTGGCTTATTCATCTATCAGCCCTTTCCTTTCAGAGCATTAAACTACAAATAATCCTTGATTTGCAACTATTTGTTTAATGACCATTTGAAGTTAACAATAGCACTGAAAAACTGGTCCTTCCATTTAACAATCATCGCAGCATCCCTATAGCCCAGTGATGCCGAACCTTTTAGAGACCGACAGGGCCACCCGCCTCCAGGGCCCGCCACAACAGATCGCCCAGGCGGCCCAGCAATGCCATGGTGGCCACACCCGCACGCTGCAGCATCATCTGCGCATGACGGAGCGCGAGGGCGGAGTCTTGTCTCCGCTACCCGGCTGCCATGTCCTTGGCTGCACTGCTCTGTGTGGGCCATGCC
This sequence comes from Bothrops alternatus, assembly GCA_034064705.1. Lineage (NCBI taxonomy): Eukaryota > Metazoa > Chordata > Lepidosauria > Squamata > Viperidae > Bothrops > Bothrops alternatus. Next base: position 1,597,657 of record JARGCV010000166.1, read on the forward strand.
CGGGGGCGACTCTCCTCCGGGGGGGCTGCTGGTGAGGAGGGGGCCATCGGGGTAAGCAGGGCTGGGGCAAAGGCATGCGTGCCCACAGAAAGGGCTTTGAGTGCCGCCTTTGGCATGCGTGCCATAGGTTCGCCACCACTGCTATAGCCACATGATCAAAATTTGAGTGCTTGGCAAGTGGCATATATTTATGATGGATGCAGCATTCTGGGGTCATGTGATCATTATTTGCGACCTTCCCAGCTGGCTTGTGACAAGCAAAGTCAATGCGGAAAGCCTAATTTGCTTAATGACTGCATGATTCACTTAACAGCTGCAGTGATTCGCTTAACAACTGTAGCAAAAAAGGTCACAAAATCAGGTTCAACTCACTTTACAATTCTTTTGCAAGCTCTCAAGCATATACAAACAGCTCTAGATCTTCACAATAACTTACTTTTCCTTTTTATGGGTGAGGGCTTAAGATTGTTCTTTTAACAAGCTTATGATCTGTAGAAGAATTTGAATCCAGAGTTTTATCCAGGGTTATCGGGGCACGAAGAATGTAAAAAAAAATAAAGAAAATGGCCACAACTATGCAATCAAAGCCCTGCTCATTTTTTTATGTGTAAAAACAATGGTGAGGCTTCCATCTTGTGATTGGGGCTCCCATCTTCAATTTCTATCTTCTCCCCCACCCCAGAATTCCTACTTTTATTATCAGAAACAGCATTTTTTTTGATGCACAGAACTCTGTTAGTTCTTTAAAAAGCATTTAATATTTAGACATGAATTAACCACAAGTACATGAGAGAGGTGTACTTATAATAATAGTAGAAATAGAAGCAGCTTATTTCAGGAAACCACGCCCTGTTTGATCCTGCCCTATGTATAGAATAGATGGACAGAGGCTGTCTATTCAGCAGTCCAGAAGGTGCTGTTACTTTTTGAGTGGTAGGTTATTTGTAAATTTGACTTTGGTTGCAATACTGTGCATAATCACCCAAAAACAAGTTTGCACTGTTCAGTGAATGATTATTATTGATTTATAAATAAATTATTTGTTCAGTTATTTCAAATTAGCACTTTCCTGTCTGTGGTGAGGGAAAAAAATTCTGCAGGTGTGTTATTGAACAAGAATGATGTTTGTGGTCTCAAGTAAGTAGTTAAATGTTTATATTCAGGAAAAGGTGTGAATTAAACATTTTGATGTATTAAATAACCACTTCTTTCCTTGCTTCATTATCCTTGCAGGATAGCTTGTGTCAGTGCCCCAAGTGTTTATCAAAAACTGAAAGAGCAGGACAGCCAAGATTTTTCAACCTGCATTTTGGAGTATGACCAAAGATTTTCTGTGTATGGAACTGAATATATTTTCTATGATTACAACAGTCCTTTGAAACTTCCAACCCATCTTGGAGCACACAGTTTTGATATTGTCTTAGCAGATCCACCCTACCTATCTGAAGAATGTCTCAAAAAAATAGCCGAAACCATTAAATACTTAACTAAAGGAAAGATTCTGCTTTGTACAGGTACATCACTTCTTTTCTCAAATTCATTTGCTTCAATAGCTTTTGGGAAGAAAACAGCAGCCATTTATAAAAATCATTATTATTATAGAGTTGCATACATTGTAAATATGTTTCTATAGATTTAAAGAATGTTCTGATAAAACTTCGGGTAGTCCTCACTTAGCGACTGCCTCATTTAGTGACCATTTGCAGTTATGACTGTGATGAAAAAGTAACTTTATGACTAGTCCTCACATTTACAACCTTTGCAGGTCTGTAAAACAAAGGGAAGATGAAGGAAGATTATAACCACAGTTGCAGTTTCACTTAACAAGTGCTTCTCTTTTTTTTATAGAAATTGACCTTTATTTAACACAATACTTAAGTTTCTTTTATATTTGTTTTGATATAAAGTGACATTTTTAGTACAGAAAATTTACTGTTGGAACAGTATTGGTTTCTTTCAGTCGTACCATCGTCCATCTCAAGCCTCTTTCCTTTTAAAAAAAGAAAAAAAATAGAACTGCTGTCCCTCAACTTATAAACAATATTTTCACTCTGCATGTATTATAACCTTTCTACATTTTTTTCCTTTCTCTGTGGTATTCAGTACTACAAAATAGTATCTGTAAAACAGAAGATATAATTTCTAACCAAGTGCTGCTTTTGAGTCATTGTGCAAGAAAAATCCCTTTTTTTTTAAAATTAATGCAAATAAAAAAGGGGGAAAAAATCTCAAAACTGGAAGGCAAGCCCACAGAACAAAAATCTATCTAATGAAATGTTAGGAACGTGTTAGCCACAAACGCGGCTCTAAACAAAACTTTTTAGCAATCAAGGTAGGGCATCGACAAAACATGACATGCAATTATTTTACGAAGGAAAAAAATGTAATAAAATGACGGTTGGGGGAGAAAAAAAGTCCTGTTTTAGTAGAACAAGTGCTTCTCTTAATGACCCATAAGAACTATCTATAATTAAATATTTCTCCTATCGTTGGTATGCCAAAGGTGAGAAGCAGACAGCAACAGCATTGGAGGTTGAGGGAAGTAAAAAGGGGAGAAAGTATAGAGAAATAGCACCATTGTCAAAAATATCAAAGTGCAGTGACTTTTGAGTATAAAACTAACTGAAAACAGATAGTAAAGGTTTAGAGGACCAGCATTAACTCATTCAGATAATATAGTTACTTATGAAGATGGATTCGAGAAATAGATGGCATTTGGAACAAATTTCAAAAGCATACTTTATTTCACCTAAGATATGTATACAGATAGTCTGTGACTTAACAACAGTTCATTTAGTGACCATTCAAAGTTACAATGGCACTAAAAAAGTGACATGACCATTTTTCACACTTACAACCATTACAGCATCCCCATGGTCATGCAATCAGAATTCAGATGCTTGGCAATTGACTCATACTTATGACAGTTGCAGTGTCCCAGGGTCATGTGATCACCTTTTGTGACCTGACAAGAAAAGTCAATTGGGATGACAGATTCACTTAACAACCATGATACTAACTGAACAACTGAAATAATTCACTTAACAAATATGGCAAGAAAGTTCTTAAAATGGGGCAAAACTCACTTGACATGTTTTACTTAGCAACGGAAATGTTTGGCTCGGTTGTGGCCGTAAGCCGAGGACTACCTGTATATTTTTGCCATTGTATGACCAGAAATGGGGGATGTGCTAGGATTAATCTATGAACACAGTATATTTGATTTATTGTTTAAAAGAATGTACAAAGTGTTACTTGATTCAAAACATATGGCAGAACAAATATTCCTTTTGTGTAGGTTTTCATGGCTGGTTTCTGTTGAACAGCTATTGTGTTTTGGCTTGTATTTTTTTCAGAATGTTCCCATTTGGGAACTAATCAGCTCTTCCCCACAGTGAATGATTTGTAAGACAATAGAAGGTGAAAAAATGGATATCCTGGGGATTTAGTTTGAGAAGGAGAATTTGCATTTTTGATAGCGTTCTCATAACAACAGAGCTGTCTGAACAGATAGGTAGTTCTCGATTTATGACTGGTTGCTTAACAACCATTCTATGTTATGACAGACTCTGAAAAAGCTAATTGCGACCTGGATTTGAAGTTACGTTGAGCCCACCCTCACAATCATCTGACCACATTTTGTGCACTTGGCAACCGGCCTGCATTTACTGCCATTTGCAGAGTCGTGCAGTCACGTGACAAGGATTTATGATGTTTTTGTTAGAAAACACATTTACTTCTGGTTTCCGGCAAAAATCGTGCCCTAGCAAACAATGAGTTCGTTTTACAACCACCATGTTTGCTTTACAACAGCCATGTTTGCTTAATGGCCACCACAAAAGAGGTTATACAATGGGGCACAGTCATGGGTGACTGACTTAACCTTGACTTACAACCATACTTGCAGGCTCTGTTAAAGTCATAAGGACTACTGTAGTAGCTTACCTGTAGATAGCAGGAAAGAATTTTTGTTTTTATATTCAATTTAGGAGCTTTGGACCATAATTGCAAATACATAAAACCTGTTCTAATCTAATAGGACTATTCTAAAGTTTGTTTTGTTTTGTTTTCAGGTTTAATCATGGAAGAATATGCTGTTAAATACCTTGGTGTGAAGATGTGCAAGTTTGTTCCAAAACATGCTCGAAATTTAGCTAATGAATTTCGATGCTATGTGAATTATGATTCTGGATTGGATTTGGATTCTGGCTCTTGATAACCCAATAAACATTCATAGGATTTTTCAAACTAAAGTGATTTTTCCTTTTCTGATGAAGTAAACACCTGCCATTTCTTTTTTTTAAATGATGTATCAATCAACATTTTTTATTTCAGGTTACATTTCAGCTGATATGAATTCCTTTGTGATACATTGGTCTACAACAATACTGTTGGTCACATGGAGACCACTATAGAGGGGGTCAAACTATTCTCCAAAGCACCTGAAGGCAGGACAAGAAGCAATGGATGGAAACTAATCAAGGAGAGAAGCAACCTAGAACTAAGAAGAAATTTTCTGACAGAACAATTAATCAGTGGAACAACCTGCCTCCAGAAGCTGTGAATGCTCCAACACTGGAGGTTTTTAAGAAGAGACTGGACAATCATTTGTCTGAAATGGTGTAGGTTCTCTTGCTTGAGCAAGAAGTTGGACTAGAAGACCTCCAAAATCTCTTCCAATTTTGTTATTCTGTTATAGTTTTTCCATAGGTGTTAATAAATTACCATATGAGCTACTCGAAATTACAACACAAATCAGCATAAAATCACAGGCAAGAGACAAGACTTGTGATAGCAAGTTAAGCAAAAGAAATATAAAATAACTGGTAATACAAAAACAACTGCTTGACTAAAATAAGGTGCTCTCTAGTTTGTCAAGCTTAGAAATGAGATCCAGCAATTCCCATATCCTGCCATTGAAAGAGGCTTGGTGGTGAACTAAAAGATATTTTGCACTTGTTCCAGCTAATAGCTTGGCTATTGTAATGCTCTAATAAGCTTTTATAGACATACACATGGAAGTCTTTAGCACAGGGGTTCTCAACCTTGGCAACTTTAAGACTTGTGGACTTCAACTCACAGAATTCCTCAGCCAGCTAAGCTGGCTGAGGAATTCTGGGAGTTGAAGTCCACAAGTCTTAAAGTTGCCAAGGTTGAGAACCCCTGCTTTAGCGGCTTTCTAATAGCTGTGCAGAACTTATGTGATTTTCAATACTAAGCAAAAATCAATGTGCAGGCATAACCTCAGACTCACAAGTTCAGAAGTAGTGTTTGAAAGTATTACTTCACAGATAGTCATCAATTTACAACAGTTCCTTTAATGACCGAAGTTACAACAGTGCTGAAAAAAGTGACATGACCGTTTTTCACATTTACGACCATTGCAGCATCCCCATGGTCATGTGATCGAAATTCAAGCGCTTGGCAAGTGACATATTTATGACGGCTGCAGTGTCCCACAGTCACGCGATCACCTGTGGCGTCCTCCTGACAAGCAAAGTCAATGGGCAAGCCAGATTCATTCAACAGCCGTGTTACTAACTACAGCTGCAGTGATTCACTTAACAATTGTGGTGAGGAAGGTCATGGGGCAAACTTCAGTTAACAAATATCCCACTTATTTTGGGCTCAATTGTGGGTTGAGGATTACCTATAGTGGAGGCTTGAAACCAACTTGCAACGGAGATAGTGGATCAATCATCAAGCAACTGAGTTTAAACATCCTTGGGATAAATACATGTCTATCATTTGACAAAAATTAAAAATAACATCTAATAATTAATTTTTTAAAAAAGTCAAAGGGCAGACTCAGTGGACCGCTAGGTCTTTTTCTGTATTCAGTTTTCTATGTTTCTATGATTATTCCAAATGAGAATTTAAACTATGGCCATTAGCCACAGAAGAAATTGTATAGTGTTGAGAGCAATAAAGAATAAAAAACTTGCAATTACAATAATTGCTTCAATTAACCAGGGAAAGGAACTTCAACCAGACTGATTTAAGGCAAATTTCCCCTCCCTTTCTGTTAACAGAATGCTACTGTGGGGTTATTGTAAAACAGTTATTCCTAAACAGATGTCTTCAAAGGATGAGTGCAATGTGAAGCGACAGAGTACATCAAGAATCTCAATTCCATAACCTGTGGCTTGCACTGGAATAATTTATTTTTAGGTTACCGATGTCCGGATGTATATATTATCACCAGCAACTGTTCAGGGAATCACTATAGATAGAAACATCATAATCTCTTTCATTACTTCCTCTGTGCCTCCTTTGTGCTCCTACCCTGTTTCCAAGGTTATAAGGCAATCTCGTTTTCCGTCTTGCTTCTTAGAGCCTTGATATCAAACTTGATCTAAGATTTGATTTTTGACATCCTTGGTGTCCCATGTGTTTGTGTTTTACAGTAGAGTAGGTAGAGGTAAATGCTACAGCTATTTGACCTGGATTTTCAAATATTTGACTACTTTCTGTAACTAGAGTGAATCTTGATTTTTCAATGTTTTACAAATGAGGACCATCCTATCACTGACATTTCTTAAATTGTACGTTTTAATATTTTAAAATGTTTTAATATTTATTTTAATATAAAATAAATTTTGAAATGGAAGAGCAAAAAGGAACACTGGATACATCTGCCTTAGTCCAAAACACTGTCTCATTACATGGATTGCATTCATTATCCTCAGACTTGTAATAACAGCAGAAATGGTTGAAAAGATGACAAAGAATATCAGTGAATAGGAAAGCAATTTTCTGGCATGAAATAAATTAAAATCATACATTTGCCTGGACGAAATCATATGTCATTTTTTCCCTAAAAAGCAAAGACCATTTGAGTGTCTTCAGTTGCAAATGTTCCTGTTTTTCACTACCGATAATATATGAACCATATGCTTGCTTTGGGAGATAATTTAAAGAGAATGTTTGGTGGGAAGAGACACATATCAATGATGGACACAGAGAGACCAAATTCATCAACTGGTAAAATTTTCTAGAAACAGAGGACACCTTAAATGATTAATCCATGTTCTAGTAGTTTAAAGATTTCCAGAGATGCAAGAGATATTTTAAAAGTTCTTAAATTGTTCTTTAGATTTTGATCACTCCATCTTGTTTCCTAGATGGAACTCATACATTAGGAATTCACCATGGTTCTGTTTTATTTCCATATTGTAAGCACAGGAAGAAAGGACTCTATTTTGCTTTTCAGGCAAAGGGTTTTTACATTGTCCAGAATTTGATCTTCCTGTCTTTTGGAGCAGGACAGAATAAACCCATTTAATCTCTGAATGAAGACAGCTATCCTTTTTCTTCAGTTTTCTCTCTGTTGCAATAGTTTTTTTCCATTATTCTTTCTCAGGTTAATTTCCAGGCTTTTCTTTTTCCAGCCATCTCAGCACATGATTCATAATCGCCTTGGAGTTGGGCAGTACTGTACCCAAATCTAATAAGATAATTATCCATTTTGTCAATATCAATTGAAGAAAAACACATTGCTTGAAATCTGCTTCTGATTCTTTGGTGTCTTGTCACCCTATGCTGGCAGCCTTCAAACAAGCTGATAAAGGAGCATGCATGTATACATGTGTAGTACACACACACGCACACACACACACACACACACACATACAGAGAGTGGGGGAGGGAGAGAGAATGAGAATGATGGAAATGGGAATCCAGTCCCTCTTTGGAAGTGAGGCCCAAATCCCAAATACAGATTTAATCACCGATTTGTCACACTCTGCTCTTCTTCCCCATCTTGGTCACCCTCCTGCTTTGTAGCTGTTACAATCACATGGCTCAAATGTACTATGCTTTCAAATTGTCCATTTCAGCAATAAAACCCCAGTTCTATTCGCTTTAGAAAAAGCTCCAAGGATAATTACTGAATAATTTGAAAAAGAAATCAGTTTGAGAAATGCTTACTTAGTATGGCATTTGCAGTTGTGGAAAAAAGGAACTTGAAATGATTAAACTCCTGTAAACAGGGCTAAACAGTTTTTCATGCATCTTGGTGTTTCAGGGGGTATTGGCAGATGCCTTGTGCATACACAATTCAGAGAACTTTTGCTATTCAAGATTTTGGCTCATGTTTTCCTTGAATTTGGCCATTTCTCTCTTTTGAGGAAGGAATGCCAAAACACATTTGTCTGCCTTTCGCGTTTTTTTATAGTCCATGATTTCATTTTATTGATGTTCATTTATGCATTCCCAAAGCTGCTACAAAAAGTTAAAATAGTTTAGAGAGGCAATTGACATATTTCCAGGCTTCCAAAAGGGCTCACAAACTAGACAATGCTTTGCTTTTCACAATGGTATGCAAAGCAACTTCTGTCACAGTCAGCTTTCTCCAAATTGGGGGTCTTTAGGACTTGGCCAGCTACTGCAGTGTAGCTGAAGATTGCCTGATTGAGGTCATCTCTTGTAGTGTGGCTGTCGATATTTGCTCTGACAGATGGATCATGTATTCCCAGAGCTAAGGCAAGCATATGCCAGATTAGGATGTAAATCCAAACTTAAAATAAAAACCAAATCTGAATGTTTTTAAACAATGATTATTTATTCTGTGAACATTGATTGATAAGTACTTAATATTTGTATAGTTGGCAACTCCACAACCCATTTAGTACATTTCTGCTAGAGGCAATAAACAACCAGGATTAATAGGCACTGACAGATCTATTCTCTATACATGTATTTTTAAAAAGCATGTACATTTGTATCCATCAGCATGCTTAATGTATTCAATAGCGTTTAACAGTTTTAATGTTGTAATTCCAGAATATAAGATTTTAAATACCAAGTAAAAGCTATTTACATTTTTTAAAAAATCAGTTGCAGGTGCACAGCTAATTTTTCAGCATTCTTTGAAAAATGTTTTAATTATTCATTTATATTCTCGCTTTCATTTCAGTGGCCCTCACTTGCAATCTGTAATGATTTAGGGAAAATGCAATGAAACATTGATTTCATAGACCCCTGAGTGGGGAAGGGCATCCATTAAGTCTGAGTGTTTGTTAAATCTGAATTTGTCATTTGCATCAATGTATGTCCCCGGGTGTTATGTAATTAATACAAATAGCATAATTTTCAATAAAAGCGTGATTTGATGGATAAACAATCCAAATGAAAAATTTGTCCATTATATCCAAAATCTGTTGAACCTAGATTTTATTATACACAAAAATCAATGCTGCATCCCTGCTCAGCATATTTTGAGTATTTGCATAACAAGGCACTGAGGTTTGGAACGGTTATGTAGCACTTTTACATATCTTAAAATGCTTCAATGTAAGTGTCCCCCAGCATTTCAATATTGCAACTCCCCAGGATCTGTCACGTCTCCAATTATGAGGAAAAAGGCACCTTGCAAACTCCACTGTTTTTAAAAAAGGACAATTTTAATTACAATTGACCCCAAGTTCTATGAAATTAACTGAGATGAATTCTGTTGCAGGAAGTGGACATTACAGTTCTTCGAAACAGAAATCATGAACCGAAACATCCTTTGTTTCTGGCCTCCTTTCCATTCCTCATTTGGATGCTGGCTTGTCGTTATTCTGATTTCCCATCAATTTTACTGCTCTTTTATCTATGCTGGAATTCACTTGTGCTTCTTTTTCACTTTCTGGTACACAGGTGCAGCCCACAGGAATAGAGACATAATCCTCAGTGTAAGTGTAGCGGCCGCCCGTGCAGGATGTGGTTCGGTGCAAGATGACAGTCGGCATGAATACTGGCGTACTTCGAAAATGAAGATTTTCTTCTCCGTAATCACCTGTAAGACAGCCCTTACAAAGGCAGTAGGCTTCAGGAATGTATTTCGGATATCGGGTAGAATCGTAGGAGATTCTGTGCCAAAGGAAAAGAAGAAGGATTCACTTTGGACATTCTGTCCCAATTTTCCTTCTATTTCTCCTGCTGCTCTTTTTCCCTGTTTCTTGGATTGACTTGAATGGAAAGGAGTCTAGCAGAATGTTGAGATATTCTTTACATTATCATTAGGCTAAGAGGAAAATAGACAGCTGCAGTTCTTGAACTCTGCTTAAACATAGAAAAGTAAGCTAAGAACTGGACAATTTACTGTCACCTGAAATAATGCAAGTTGAGTTCCCTTCTTTGGATCAAGCATCAACATGGAAACATTTGGAGATGATGGGCACAACTGTACAATCACCCCCCTTTCCTATTTTATTATGTTATTTATTTTATGTTTTCATTAAATTTCTAGGCTGTCTGACTCCCTACCAACTCTGGGCAGCTTACAAATAAAAATAGACAGAAAAGCCACAGCCAACTGGAAGAACTTGTGCCTCATATGAAAATGAGTTGCATACCCATTTTTAGAAAAGGAAGTATGAATTGATGACCGGCTGCTTTAAGCAAATATTGTTTAACAGAACTGCACCCCTCCCATATTCTTAATATTAACTTTAATCCAACTCTTTTTCTTCCTTCAATTGTTCTTTTAATGGATTGTGAAGAAATTTAGGCTTATTTTACATATTTTATGTGCAAAGCTTGGTTTAAGACTATAATGAAAGCTCATTTTGGTATAGTAGTTGAAGCACCTCAACTGGAAACTAGAAGATTATTTTAGACATGAAGCCATGTGGCAACCCTGGGTCAGTCACTTTCTCTGTGCCCTAGGAAGGAGGTAGCAGTGCAAACCACTTCCATTTAAACCCAATTTTAAATTTTAAAGGTATAGAAAAGATCGGATTACCTGTAGGACCAAGGAGAGACACTGTTGAGATTGATGGGGAGCCGATATGTCTTATCAGTAGCTAGCCTGCCTCCCACAGGACAACTGATGTTCTGGTCATTTTCCAGAGGCTCCAACTGCAGGGTGTGATGGAAGGCACTGAGCATGCCAGCTGTGAGTCTTCCATACAGCTGTTCCAAAAGCTCCTCAGGTCGGTCTGCACAGGATCGAGAGCGCATGGGACGTTTGCTTATTTTGACAGCTTCTACTCTGGGGAAACTGAGCCCACACAAAAGTAGACAAACCAGTATCCATCCCTGTAATGAGAAGGAAATGAAACAATATAAAAGAAGTTTATATTGTTTAAACCCAAACAAAAATACAGAATTTGAGATGCAGAAAAAGAATATTGACTAAAAACAATTTCAGGGAGTTTTCCCTGACTGATCACACTGTTTGCTTAAGCCTGAATTCGTCAACATGGCATCTGAGATCTTCTCCAATTCTTCTGCCACAGCAACTTAACTTTGGAACCAATATCCAGAGATGTGCTATAATGGCTAAGGTGCTGGACTAAGAGTGGAGTGATCCAAGTTCAGGTCCTCCCTTACTTATGGAAACTGGATGACCTTGATCAGTTAGCCCCTTCCAGTCAGGTGCAAAAGAGCAGGGCCACACATGAAGTTCAAATTAAACTGATTTATTATTACTCTTTCCTATGCACAGGATAGCACTATTTGGATGCTTGAATTCAACCACTCAGTACATTTGTGATTATATAGAGATTTTTGGTTGAATCCTCTTTTGACTCCACCTCCAGGTTCTGCCACTTCTCCTACACTCACAGCCCTAATCAGAATTAGGATTTGTAGCTAATAAACAAATCCCTGTTGTATTGACAGTAAACTGTTAGAACTAACCAAGTCCAGTGGATCACCCTCCCAGCAGACTCTGCAGCCACATGGGACAAATCCTAAAAAACCCCACAACTAGTTAGTACAATTTATACCCATTATTGTTGATTCTACAATATATCAGGATGGTACAATACTTTGGAAATAGCTGTCCAGAATCATTGATTGAGATGGGTAGCTATAGAAATTGAATGAATGAATATAGCTTATATATTATAATTATAATATAAATACAATACAATTATGTAATATTATATATAATTATATAATATTGCTTGAAAAAGTGCTGGAGCACAAACACAGGACCGGTAAAGCTTTCACTGTCCCAGAATATTTTGTTAATTTACATGTTGAATTTTGCATCAACACCTAAGGCTATCCTTATTTAACATCTTACAAATATCCTATGCAAATAGGATGCTACAGTTTGGATTCCTGTCCTATCCAATGGTTTAATTCAAGTGTTCTTTTCTACCTCTTGGTTTCTGGCTGAAATTGCTCATTTTTGCTAGAAATTGCCTCAAGAACTGTCGATTTGTAAGGTCAGCTACCATGGGGCACGAAAGTTATTTGTATAAATACATTTCACCTGAAGCGCCAGCGATCAGCAGCTCTGGCTAGCGAGCTTTACAAGGGAAAAAGAATGCCCGCTCTCTTGCCACAGCGGGGATCTACGGGCCCGTTCAGGCGGACGGCTCTTCTCAGCTTATTCCCCGCCTGTTACTCAGCTCCCCAACTGCCGCAGTTCCGCAACTTTTACTCACCGCCGTCAGCTCGTCTTTCCAAAGGCGCGCTTTTAGTTTGTTCATTCCAACCGCTCGCCGTTTTGCGCGAAGCAAAAAAGCCCCGAGAGCGCCTCGCCCCGATGCTCGTGCTTTTCTTTCCCACTCGAGCTCGCAGAAGAAGAGCAGGGACGAAAGAAGCGCGACACTCCGGTGACTGGGCTAAGCCAACCCACTTGCCCGCGGTGCCGAACGGGGAGAAGCGCAATAGCGCAAGTTTGCAAGAAATCCCGGCCGGAGCAAAGGGCCTCCAACCCGTCGGGGGGGGCTGGGGTCGAAGTTCGCATCGCGGGCAGGTCAAAGGCGTAGCCCCGCTTCTTCCTTACTTTAACATGCGTACCCGCTTCGTCCTTACCTTGGCCGTCTGCATGACAGAGACGCCTCAGCGCGCGGAGCGGCGGGAAGAGCTGGCTTGGCGAGCGCCTGGGGTCCTCCTGGCCCTGGCGGCGGTTGGAGGGAGCGGAGGAAAAGTTGGAAGAGCGCCCGGCTTCTCGCAGCAGGACCCCCGGCTTCTGGTGCCAGGACGGTTCAATACGCCGGAGAAAAAGGGCCCGGGGCTCGTGCGCTTCCCTCGCTGGGCTGACTGAACGGGGGAACGCCGCGTCCTTTCGCGCACCGATCCCGAGGGCGTCGGAAAGGACTCCGCCTTGCATTGGGGTCCCAGGACAAAAAAAACTCTAAGCGATAATTTAATATTGTAGCCAAATTTCGAATTACTAAGAGCCGTTGTTTCAACAACGTGGATAGAAACTCCCCCACTCCCCCAAAACGTGAATGGCGATGAAAAGATGAGTAGTCCTTAAGTCTTATTATCTGGATACACCATTTAGAAAGAAATCTGAAGTCATACTGTATAAACTGGATCCTGACAGGTAAGGAAATAGTTATAGAGGTAGTCCTCGATTTACAACAATTCCTTTAGTGACTGTTTGAAGTTACAATCTGGCACTGAAAAAAGCAAAATCAATGGGGAAGCCAGATTCACTTAACAACTGTGTTACTAATTTAACAACTGTTGTGATTCACTTAACAACTATGGCAAAAAAGGTCATAAAATGGGGCCAAATTAACAAATGTCTCAGCCACATAAATTTTGGGTTCAAGTGTGGTCATAAGTTGAGAACCACCTGTATGCTAAGATACTTCTGGCAAAACTTTCTGGGAGGAATCCCCCTGTCACAAAGCAATAATTGTTGGCTCACATACGGTAGCTGTTGGAAATGTGATTTTTTTTTGTAAATATTTTTTAGTTTCACTTTTGTCCAGAGCCCACATATCAATTTCTGCATTGGTGCATCTGCAGTCCATAGAGCTGGATGTTGACCGTGATATTATGATGGAATACAGCAAAGTAATACAATTCATGGGCCATACAAATCCCAATGTTTTCATTTGTGCTTATTACTACAAGGAGGTACAAGATCCATGATTGGGAGAATTATCTACAAAGCATTTTAAATGTATGGCTTACTTTTGTGTATGAGTGTGCGGGTGTGTGCAGGCGCTTAAACATATATGCATTCAAATCAATCTTGACTGCTGGAAACTGCCTGGACACATCCCTGCGGTTTTCTTGGCAAGATCTCTGGAAGTCCTTTGCAATTGCTTCTTCCTGGGACTAACAGAGTGACTGGCCCAAAATCACCCAGCCATCTTCATGCCTTCTACCAAAATACATGATATAAATTGCTGTTATCCAGTTTCTTAAGGATTTTTTTTTTGGCACAAAGTTATAAAGCTGGAGTCTTTATACATTTTGGTGTCTAAATGAGTCCACTGTGTGTAACTGCCTTTACATAAACCATCTTTATCAGTGGTGGTGAACCTATGGCACATGTGCCAGAGGCGGCACTCAGAGCCCTCTGTGGGCACGCGCGCCATGCCCCGGAGATGGCAACCATCCCTCTTCAACCAGCCGCCTGCTAACTCACTGAGGTCCCACGTGGCCGGATGCATCCCTGCACAGTTGGTTTCCCTCCCCCTCCCCGTTCCATCCCTCCTGGCCTCGCATGCTCTCCTTTTCCTGGGAACAACCCACTGCATCGCCTCCTCAGCTGTCTGCCGGCCAGCCAGCTCAAAGACAGCTTCTCTGAATTCTGGCGGCGGTCTGTGAAGCTGCTGACAGACACTGTCGGCCCCCATGCGCTCGCTGGCCTCTGTGTGTGGGGGTTGATGGTGTCAGGCAGCAGCCGCCCCAGCCCCTGCCTCATCTTACCCCGCAGAACGAGCCTCCTGCCCACCACCCCACCTGCCAGAGACGCCCTGGACCTCCCCCAACCCTGCCCAGTCCCCACAGGGCTCCCTCCCCACGATCAACATTGAGTTGACCACGCCCACCTTGGCCACACCCACCCAGCCTGCCATGACCACCACAGCCACGCCCACCCAGTGGGCCACGCCCACCTGGCACCCGGCAATAAATAAGTGGGTTTTGGGTTGCAGTTTGGGCATTTGGTCTCTAAAAGGTTCGCCATCACTGATCTTTATAATTACCAAACCCTGCAGGTTCTTCCAGACAACAAAACCTGCAAAAAAAAAAAAACATTAAATAATCCACCTTAAAGTAGTTCTGCGAAGTTTGGCTGGAAAGATGTTTAAAAAAAAGCTAAAAAGATTTCAGAGTGATTATTTTCGCTCCAGCTCTCCAAATTACAGAGCTGTCCCCTGCACTGAACTCTGGAGCAACTTTTTTAAGTGGAGCTAAGAAGCGATATATACTGAATTAAACTTGTAAGCCTTTCCAAGTATCAATAAAAGATCTCTCTGTTTGGATCTTTCTATTATTAAAAAGTATATGAAACATGTATTTCATCACAGAATTACTGTTTTCTTCCTCTAATTTAGTTTCTGTTCTATGTCCCTTAAAAACTAACAGGATGATGCCACCAATAAACAGCAGCAAAATATCGAATAACGAATCAAATCATAGTGCTACATGCCTATCATTTTCATAAAACATTAAAATCTCCCTAAAACGCAAATCAGATTAAAATTTTGATTTCCTGTACATGTTACTACCCCAATCACTACAGCTTTTTACATTAAAAATAATTTAAAAGTGCTATCTCTAGAAACAAAATGGTTGCCCATCCTTGCTCTGATACACTTGCCTAGGAAAAATAAGGTCAGTGTTGATAAATTAAGCATTAGACATTTCTCTCCCTGTTTCTCATTTAAAGAATTAAATTGTAACACATGTTTTAAAAAGACAGTGCTGCTCTAAAGTAGTCTTCATTCATTTTTAAAACTTCAGTAAATCACTATTTGTGATGGACAGATATTTTAGAAAGAAGATTAATTTTTCCCAGTTTTGCTTTTTTCTTGTTTAAAACTTTATGTAATGAAATATGTGTAATTAATGAAAACTTATCAAAGGACACTATTTGGGTATTGCTCCATTTTTCTACACTTTCCAAATAATGACAAAGGTGCAGAAAAGAAAATAAGAGGTCTCTATAGATTGAAAAGTGTTTTGCTAACTTGCAAGTCCAGCAAATATCTAAATTATGACTTTGTAAAGCTGGATCTGATGGGCTGCTTTTGTAGGTATGGAAAAATATATAGGCTTCTCCTAATGTGTCAGTTAATCATTTATTAGCTAGTTAGAAAAAGTGAAGCTCTGAAACATCCTCTTCGATTTTTAATCAAATCTATCATTTCTTAGATGTGCACAATACTAACTTCCTATTTCATTTGTGGAGTAATTCCCACAATCTTTGCAGAAAATGAATTTGACTCTGAGATTTGAATATTGATACACAGAAGTTCTTGGCAGATGGTGTACTGCAGTTTACTGCTGCAATTTTTTTTCACAGACGCAAATTATGGAACAGTTAACCCTGCAGATATAGGATGGTTTATAGAAAATTGCTTCAGTTACATTAAAAAAATTCTGAGATTATCATATCATGGCATAAATAAATCTCATGTGCACAGAACTGTATAAAATCTTGCCATATACAAGCTGGGGATTTCACGTTTTGCAATTTTGAAAACATGGATTACGGACAAATATAATCAAATAATTAGGAATGATTAGAATTACTTACACTTAGAAATTGCAATTAATCTCCATAGATAATATTGTTAGATATTCTCAATTCATTTTCTGAAATATTCCCCCAACTGCCCTGGAAGGGTACTCCTGAATCCACTGGGAAGGGCTGATACGATTAACAAATCCACCTGCCATCACTATTGTTTTTGGCTTCCATGACTGATGTCCTACCACTCATGACTTGACTCTTCAGCTTTCTTTTCAGTGGCAATACTTCAAGTAGGCATATTAGGATGAGCAATTGCTCTCCAATAAAACTCTATACTTATCAAGACAAAATATATGTGTTATGATATAAAGCTGCTCAATGTTTCAGCCTTAGGCTGATCGCTGGTCCCATAGATCAGTGGTTCTCAACCTTGGGGTTGCGACCCCATTTGGGGTCGCGAGACCATTTCGCGGGGGTCGCCGGGCACCGCCGGCCGCCATTTTGGTTTTTTTTATTTTTATTTTTTTTTTAATTTTTTTTAATTTTTTTTAATTTTTTTTATTTTTGGCGCGCGCGCGCCGCGCACACTCATATCCGTCCGTCGCGCCGAAAAAAAAATTAAAAAAAATTTTAAAAAATAAAATAAAATAAAATAAAATAAAAACAAAATGGCGGACCGCAATGGGCGGATCCACGCATGCGACAGGCCGATCCGTGCAGGCGCAGATCCGCCCGTCGCGGCCGCCATTTTGTTTTTTTTATTTTTTTTTAAATTTTTTAAAATAAAAATTTAAAAAAACAAAATGGCGGCCCATGACGGGCGGATGTGCGCATGCGTGGCGCGTGCGACGGGCCGATCCGCCCGTCATGGCCACCATTTTTTTTATTATTTTTATTATTATTATTTTTTAAAAAAAATTAAAAAAAAAAATTTTTTGCGCGCGCACGGACACGCGCGCACCCCCGGGTCGGGGTCGCGGCGCGCATGGGCGGGGCAAGTGGGGTCTCAACCTCAGAAAGGTTGAGAACCACTGCCATAGATCATTAAGGGTGAGCATAAAAGATATGAAATAAAAGTTATGATTGACAACAGATGCACAAGATTTTAAATTCTTACTACAAAAACTTTACTTAAAATAAAGATTTCATATATACATATAGTGTTCAAATAAATATAAATTTATATTACGATCTTTTTTCTTTTGAAACCTTTAAAAAATAATTGAACTGATCTAAAAAGTTATTCTGGAAGCAAATCATCGCCTACGTCTTCATCAGCAAACTCATCTTCATCCATTTTTTTCCTTAGTGCTGTTTTTGGCCTCTCAGGTTGAGGTCCAAGTGGATCCAGGTATGAAGCATCTACATTTTGAAAAGAAAGGAAAAAAAATATAGCCAAGAAATTTGTTCTTTTACTGAATTGCTAGAACTGGGTGGGATCAATATACTAGAACAGGGGTGTTAAACTGCTGACCCACGGGCTGGTTGCATCATACAGAGGCCTTGCCCATCCCAGCAATGCAAAAAAAGTCACTATACATCGCAACATGTCACGTGACATGGGGAGTTTGACACCTGTATACTAGAAGGTAAAAATATAATCCAAAATTATCTTGTTAGATTAGAGAAATGGGTTGAAAGTTAACAAATTAAACAAAGACAAATGCAAAGTCTTAATTCAGATAACGAAAATCAAATTCACGGATTTAAAAATACAGAATAGGAGGCTTAGAAGAATATTTGGGAGGGAAGGAAGGGAGTGGGGGAAGGAGGGAAGGAAGGAAGAAAGATGACTCAGAAGTGTGATGTGACTTCAAAAAAGGCAAATGCAATTTTAGACTACATCAACACAAGCATAGTTTTAAATTGTAAGAAACTATTCTATTTTGATCAAAAACCCAACTTTCAAGCACCCATTCTT
This sequence comes from Bothrops alternatus, assembly GCA_034064705.1. Lineage (NCBI taxonomy): Eukaryota > Metazoa > Chordata > Lepidosauria > Squamata > Viperidae > Bothrops > Bothrops alternatus. The sequence goes on from JARGCV010000166.1 coordinate 1,615,968, forward strand.
TAAAAAGGTTTTACAGAAATGAATACATTCATAAAGTGCAACAAGCATAATCCAGAACTAAAAACCATGTCATACAAAGAGACTAAACAATTAGGGAATTTTTAGCTTTGAAAAGTTGTGGGTGTGGGGGATAGAACAGCACTCTTCAAATACCTGAAAGGGTGTCATTCAGAAGAAGGTTATGACCTGTTCTCCATTATGTCACAGTGCAAGATACAAAATAAAGGATTAAATTACAGGTAAATGGATCCTAATTGGGTGTTAAAACAAAAACTTCCTAATAGTAAAAGCAATAATATTGTGGAACCAATTGCTCAGTGAAATCAATTACCCAGTGAAATCAATTATCCAGTGCATGTTTCTCTTCAGTAGATGTATTCACATGGAAGCCAGACAGCCATTTGTTGTGCATGTTTAAATTTGGCTTCTTGCACCCAACAGAAACTGGACTTAGTGCCCCCCCCTAATTCTGTGTTAGAATAAATCACATTTCACAGTCCAAGGTAGTTATGCACTTTTCTCCAAATGTGTAAGATCTTGTGTCTTGCCCTACCAAATTTTAGAGATCTTTCTCCCAGCATTACTACTGAACCTCTTCTTCTGCACCAATGAAGACAAGAATCTCCAATTTGGGAGCAGATTGGCCCATTGGAACTTTTAAAGGAAATGTCATGAATCAGTAGGTTGGGGGTCAGTTGCAAAACACGCATTCTTCAAAAAAGCAAGATTGCCAGACACATAACATGCCCAGGATCTGAATGAAAAGTAGTAGTTGGAACAAAAACTGGAACAAGCCACGAAGTCTTGCCTCAGATCTTGAATATCTGAAAAAGGGAGGAATCAGCCTCAAATTGTAAACTTTTTCTCTTCCCATATAGTTCTGGCTTTCTCTTCCAAACTCTCAATTCAATTACTAATTCCTCTCTATTTTTATCTGTCCCACTGGATAGATAAATTCAATATCCGACAACAGACAAATATCCCGAGATTCTTGGCTTCCTTCCCTTATCTCATGGTCTCCTCAATTCCACCCCTACTGCTCCCATTTTTCATTTCATTTCTGGTCCCAGCTTATTGCTATAATAGTTATCCCCAGTATGCTTATAATCTTCTCCTTTAGCTCCAACACTGGATAATAACCAGTTCCTCTCTTGGTTGCTCAACTGCCATTTCCAACTCCCTTTTCGACCAGCCAGTAGTTAGAATAAGTAATCTGAGTGTATCTGGTGAGTAGGAATTTAATGTAACCAAGGACTGGTGAAGCCATTCTTTGTCACTTTAACAAAAACAAGAATTATTGCAGGAAATACATGAGGTTGGGTAAGGGTTCAAGGGAAAACATGGCCTATAATTGCTCATTATTTTCATATATTCTATCACCGGAATACATTTCCTGTAAAGCACGTCCAATCACCATTGCCTCCCCTAATTAAATTAAGAATAAATCTGCTGTTTGGGATATACAGTGGTACCTTGGTACTCAAAACTGCTTTGAAACTCATCAAATTTGGTACTCAACACATTTTGATGAGAATATTTTGTCCCAGTACTCATCATTTGTTTCGTATTCAATACACAAGCTACAACCTGTTGGTGTCAGCTGTCTTGTGACTCGCTACATTATTCATTATGAGAAAAATTTGTTCAGTACCCGTCATTTTTGGTACTTATCGTGCCTCCCAGAACCAATTAAATAAATAAATCACCATGGTTTATTTTTCATGGGCATATCATCAATGTATTTAATTTCAATTTATCCTACATTTAGTTTCATTTCCATAGGCAATCTAGGAGCTCTACCGTTCTCCAGCATGATTGGATGTAGAATCCACCGGTGGGTAATTATAGCCTTCCTGCTCAGCTAGACTAAGTCAGAACTTTAGCCACACGTCCTTCAGGGAGTGTCCTCCAGTTTTGACTTAGTCTACAGCTCAGCAGCAGCAAATTTTGGAGGCTCCTTAGCTAGTTAGGCCTAGTCAGTTATTGTACTTAGTAAATTTTATTTTTTCCCTTTTCAGCTCTAAATTTACAAGATTGATTACAATTCGGATTGAGTCAGCTTCAAATTGGTTAAATTTGGCTAGAACGATTGGCTGTCGTGAGTTGAGGCCTTTGGGCCCAAGAGCCTGAGAGGCTCGGGCCGCAGGACTACTGAGGGAATTTTTCCCTCACTTGCCTTTTGCCGCTCGAGAGACGATCGGCGGATCCGCTCCATTACAGGAGCATCCCTGGGGAGGTTTTCCTTCGCCTTCTCACTCGGATGGATGAAGCAGGCGTTCCGGATAGCAGCGCTGCTGCTACATCGAAAAGCAAGTGCCCTTTGGAGTGGGGGAGAGCAGCCCGGGTTGCCCTGCAAGGGGTGGAGGGTTCCGCAACAGTTTTTTCCCTGGAATTTGCCGATTGCAGGCTTCGGAGCTTGCGGCCGCCGTTGGCCGCGTGTGAGAGTCGTGGCTGCCATTTTAAACACAGGCGCGTCCGCCATTTTGGGGGCAGGTGCGGAGGCCTTCTCACCGGTGCGGCCGCCATTTTAAGAGGCACGGCCATTTTGTTCCTGGGTGTGGCCGGACATTCACGGAGGCCAGTCGAAGGCCTAGTTGAAACAGGACGCGCGCCTGGTTTCCCGTCATAGTGCCTGCTGAGTCAGGCCCCACCAGGGGGAGAGAGCACAAGGATTGATTTTCTAAAGTGTGAAATTTCTTTCACTTGTTGAAGGGTGTTTTATTGCCTGTACTTTCAGAGTATAGAACTTTAGCTGGTGTACCTTTTTATAGTAACTCACCTGTGCATAGGGGACTTTCATACCACCTGCTGTGATTAGTTGTGATCTTTAGTCACTTGGCCTTGCAGACAAACTTAGGGATTTGTCTGACTGTGACTGCCATTGCACTAATGCAGAACAAGGGTCGGTTTCCCATCTCTGCCAGTTGGATCTGCGTCCTTGGGTTCTCCCCCCACCGTCTGGGTACCTTCACTGGATTATCCAGACAGCATGGCAGACAGTGCTTCGTCCCAGGCATACCAAGGCTCAGGCACCCCCCCCACATAACAAAAGCGCAAATCGGTTGATTTGGAAGTGGGGGGGGCAAGAAGAAAGCTAAAACTAAGCACCTGGTTACAAAGGAGCCGTCGAAGGCAGCCAAGCGAGAGGCCACGAGGAGGCACCAGGCGCTGGAGAGGGAGTTCTCCAAGGCCCAGAGGCTAAGAGCCAGTGGGGCTGAAGTGGTTTCCCCCGCCCCATTGGACACTCCTATTCCATTTGAGCCGCAATTGGAATCTGGGCAACGCCCTAGGGCATGGTCTCCTCCAGGGGAAACTGAGCAGGTTGGCTTCCCTCGCTGAACTTCATCCTCACCTGAACACCCAGGTTCTGCAGCCACTCACGCTGAGGCAGGGGACAGCTCTAGGGATCAGCATAGTCAGTGGTCACAACAATTCCACTCATTTATGCAGCAGGCATTTGACCAGTTCATGTCTTCCTCTAGGGGTCATCCTCCTCCTCAAAGCCCCTTGCCTCCTACAGTGCTCCCTTCCCGTACGGGACGGGTCGCAACCCAGACTTCTGGCATCTCAGAGACTTCTTCGCAGGTAGCAGAGGAGGGATCCATGGACCTGGAGATGACTGACATCCCAATGTCTGAGGACGAGGAGGCAGCCCCGGAACAGGCATCCACCTCAGGGTTATTCGACCCCTCCTTATTCCGTTCCCTCCTCCTTAAGGCCTGTGCAACGGTCAATCTTTCCTCGGCCAAGGTGGCCGAACCCGCCACCTCTGACGAGGAGGACGAATCCAATCCTCTCTTTACCACTCAGGTGGCAGAGGATAAACAGATTCCTTGCCCAAAGGTTTTTCGCTCCATGGTGCAGACACAGTGGGCGTCTTTAGCAACTGTTCCCTCCCCCAATAATACGGAGAAAAAAATTGTTTAATGTTTCCTCCTCCTTTGCATCTCTCTTGGACGTGCTGTCGGTGGACGATCCCTTAATTTCTCTCTTTTCCACTTCCGCCATTCCAGGGGACATGGCTGAGACCTTGAAGGCGGAGGATAAAAAATTTGAATTTTCCCTTCGTCGGGCACATGATCAATCAGCATGGTCAATCAGAGCCGCCACTTCGGTCTCTTTCTTCGCAAGGGCCTCTATTATGTGGCTCCGAGAGCTCCAATCGAGTGTTCCACCCGAACAGGTACGCACACACCAAACACTGACAAAGTTACTCACTGCAGCAGAGTACATGGCTGATTCTTCCTTATACGCCACAAGGTACTCAGCCAGATCAATTGCAGCAAATGTGGCCTCACAGAGGCTTCTCTGGCTAAAACAGTGGAGGACAGACTTGAAGTCTAAGTGGCACCTGTCCACCTCTAAGTACACATGTTCAAAATTGTTTGGTCCCATCCTCGAGCCACACATCATTGAGGGTAAGGACAAGTGAAAAATTCTAGCTCACCGTTTCATGAAGTCTGATAGGCGGCCACAGCAGGAGTTCCGCAGACAGGGGTATCGCCCGAGCGGCTCCTGGGAATGGAGACAGCCCTTTTGTGGCGGGCAGTCCTGGGATTGGTCCAGAGGCTCGCGACCATTCCCCCCAGGCAGGATCGCAACCAGGACCGCCCGAACACAGCCAGGGGCCAATTCCAATCGAAGTGACCCTTTAGGGGTGCTGGGGGTCGCCCGTACAGGCGGTCAAAGTGACACCAGAGACAGCACTCCCATTGGAGGTCGCCTGGCGCGGTTCAGCAATGTGTGGCAAGTAACAACCACCGACGCTTGGGTGAGGGACACCATAAGAAAAGGACTAGCCATAGAATTTTACTCCCCTCCTCCAAGTCGCTTCATAAAATGTCCGGTCTCACGCAACCCAGCCAAAGCAAGGCTGCTATCTTTGGCAATAGCCCACCTAATAGAGATCGAGGCAATAGAACCAGTGCCGCAAGATCAGGAAAAACAGGGGTTTTACTCCATCCTGTTCGTCGTGCCCAAGGCCTCGGGGGGTTGGAGAACTATTCTCGACCTAAAAAGTTTAAATCACTTTGTAACCTACAAAAGGTTCAAGATGCAGTCCCTCAAATCCATATTGGCCAGCATCAGAAAAGGGGACTTGCTTTCATCCATCAATCTAACAGAGGCATACTTATACATCCCAATTCTTCAGGAACATCGAAAATTTCTTTGCTTCTGTTACGCGCACCGACACTACCAATACAGGGCCCTTCCATTCGGCCTATCTTCGGCCCCTCGAGTATTCACAAAGGTACTGGCCATCCTGATGGTCTACCTTCAAACGTTGCCGGTACGCGTCCAATGTTATCTGGACGACATTTTAATCCAGTCCAGCTCCCTCCAGTCAGCCCAAGCAGATTTACAGGTCATGCTATGCACCCTTCAGATTCACGGCTTTTTCGTGAATTACAAAAAAAGTCACATCATTCCCACAAGAAGATGACTCCATCTAGGAGCGATCATAGACTCACTCATGCACGATTTATCTTTCCCAGGAGCGCCAGGTAAGCATCCGACGGCTTGTACAAGCCATTCGGAGACAAAGATTGGTCCCTCTCGTGCAGCTGTCCCAGCTCCTGGGAAGATGGTTTTGTGCATGGGGATCGTTCCCTGGGCCAGACTTCACTCCAGAAGTCTACAATGGTTCCTTCTTCCCTTCCAAAGGCAGAACTTCAGCGCGTCCTCAAGAAGGGTCAGGGTTCCTCAGCACACCCTTTTTCCTTCCTGTGGTGGGCCTCATCAGCAATGTCCAAGGGGACACTCTTCAGAGAACCAGCTAGAATCACAGTGACCACGGACGCCAGCCTGTTCGGCTGGGGGGTTCACCTTCAAACACACCTCGCACAGGGCAGGTGGTCAAAACAGGACTTAAAACACAACATAAATTGGCTCGAGCTCAGGGCCATACACTTGGCCCTCCTTCGCTTCTCTTCTCTTCTGGCGGGTCGTCACGTTCTGGTACTAATGGACAACGTGGCAGCCAAGGCCCACGTGAACAAATGGAGGGACCAGATCGGCGGCACTCATGCAGGAGGCCCAAGATCTGGGTCTGTGGGCGGAGTCATTCCTAGGTTCAATCAAGGCAGAACATATCTCGGGGGAAGCAAATCGCCAGGCGGATTCACTCAGCAGAGTCACAGTGGATCACTCAGAGTGGAGGCTGGATCCGGCTCTGTTCGAGGAAATCTCGGACAGGTTCGGCCACCCTCAACTGGATCTTTTCACGTCCCCGGCGAACGCCCAGCTTCCCTGGTTCTTTTCCAGGTTTCCAACAAGGGGAGCGGAGGGAACAGATGCTCTAAGATGCAAATGGCCGCAAGGGCTGCTTTATGCCTTCCCTCCACTCCCGTTGCTGCAAGCAACAATCCACAAACTATTACTGGAAGGGGCGGAGGTGATATTAATTGCTCCGCATTGGCCTCGGTGCCCGTGGTTTGCAGACCTTGTAGACCTATCGCTCTCGCCAGCGTGGAAGATCCCCCCGCACCGAGTGTCTCTCAGTTAGGGGAACCTTCAACATCCAGACCCTCAGTGGCTCCAGCTAGCCGCTTAGCACTTGAGCGGGAGGGTCTAATTCAGCGGTTCTCAACCTTGGGGTCGTGACCCCATTTGGGGTCGCGAGACCATTTCGCAGGGGTCGCCGGACACCCCGGGCCGCCATTTTGTTTTTAATTTTTTTAATTTTTTTAAATTTTTTTAATTTTTTAAATTTTTTTTTTGGCCGGTGCATGCGCAGTTCGGCCTGTCGCGTGCATGCGACGGGCCGAACCGCGCATGTGCGGCGCGCACGACGACCCGATCCGCACACGCATGCGCAAAACTCCGGCAGGCACACGGAGGAGCGGTCCGGAGCAGGCGGGCGCAAAGCTGCCTCCTTCCCGCTCCGCTCCGCCACATCCCAGGCCCGGCCTCCAACTCACCCTCCGGCAGCCGGCCAAGCGGTTGGGGCAGCCGGACCTCGAGGCGGGCCTGCACTTCAACGAGACCGGCTCGGCTGTGGCGAGAGGCGCCCAGCGGCCGCCTCCGGCCCCCAAGTCCGCACTACGGACTGGCGTCCGGGTCCCAGCACTTCACCTGCCAGGCTCGTCCTGGACTCCCGCGCCTTCCGCAGGGCCGGCAGCGGCCGCAGGTAGGTAAGCGGGCGGCAGGACTGGGGAGCCCACCCGGGCCAGCTCCCTCCCTCGGTTGGCGGCGGCGGCCAAAGCAGGCAGTAAGGCGCCCAGCCGGGCGTGGGGGGAGGCCGAGCCGGGGAAGGAGCCGGGCGTGGGGGGAGGCCGAGCCGGGGAAGGAGCCGGGCGTGGGGGAAGGCCGAGCCGGGGAAGGAGCCGGGCGTGGGGGAGGCCGAGCCGGGGAAGGAGCCGGGCGTGGGGGGAGGCCGAGCCGGGAAAGGAGCCGGGCGTGGGGGGAGGCCGAGCCGGGGAAGGAGCCGGGCGTGGGGGAAGGCCGAGCCGGGGAAGGAGCCGGGCGTGGGGGGAGGCCGAGCCGGGGAAGGAGCCGGGCGTGGGGGGAGGCCGAGCCGGGGAAGGAGCCGGTCCCCAGTCCTGCCGCCCGCCTACCTACCTGCGGCCGCTGCCGGCCCTGCAGAAGGCGCGGGTGTCCCGGACGAGCCTGGCAGGTGGAGCGCTGCGACCTGGACGCCAGTCCGTAGCGCGGACTTGGGGGCCGGAGGCGGCCGCTGGGCGCCTCTCGCCACAGCCGAGCTGGCCTCGGTGAAGTGCAGCCCGCCTCGAGGTCCGGCTGCCCCGACCGCTTGGCCGGCTGCCGGAGGGCGAGTTGGAGGCCGGGCCTGGGGCGGAGCGGAGCGGGAAGGAGGCAGCTTTGCGCCCGCCTGCTCCGGACCGCTCCTCTGTGTGCCTGCCGGAGGCGAGGCCGGCCTGGTCTGGAGCCGGCGGGCCCGCCGGTTCTGCGCATGTGCAGTTCGGCGCTTCACGCGCATGCGTGGTTCGGGCCTGTCGCACACGCATGCGCAGATCGGCCGTCGCACGCGCATGCGCAGATCGGCATGTTGCGGTCCGCCATTTTTTTTCGGGGGCGCTCCCAGGTCGGGGTCGCAGCGCGCATGGGCGGCGCAAAGTGGGGTCTCAACCTAAAAAAGGTTGAGAACCACTGGTCTAATTAGACAATCCTATTCGGAAGGGGTTATTTCGGTTATCCAGTCTTCAAGACGTCCTTCCACTAATCGGATATATGACGCTACGTGGAGGAACTTCTCCACCTGGTGCAGCAAGCACAAACTAGCTCCCCTTTCTGTCACTATCCCTAACATCCTGGAGTACCTCTTAGAGGGCATGAATAAGGGTCTGGCGCTCAACACCATCTGCAGACAAGTGGCGGCCTTGCAAACGGTCCTTTCCTGTGACAATCTTGCTCCCTTGTCGCAACACCCAGCAGTAAGTGCCTTTTTGAAGGGGGCTGTCATGGTAAAGCCACCTGTAGTCCATCGCTTCCCATCCTGGGATTTACCCAAAGTCCTGCAGGCATTAACTTCACCGCCATTCGAGCCCATAGGTTCTTGTCCTCTTCGCTACCTTTCCTTGAAGGTAGCCTTTCTGGTGGCTATTACTTCAGCTAGGAGAATTTCGGAGCTAGCCGCTCTTTCAGTTCATAAGGATTCATGCACCTTTTCTGAGGATAAGGTCATCCTACGTTTGGATCCTTCCTTTGTGCCAAAGGTCAACTCTTGGTTCCACAGATCGCAGGATCTCATCCTCCCCAATTTTTGTCCGCGTCCTTCCCATCGTCTGGAGAGACGATGGCATACATTGGACGTTTGCAGAGCCTGCTCCATTATGTCAAAAGGACTTTGGCCTTCCGTAAATCGGAGGCGCTATTTGTTTCCTTTCAGCCATCGTCCATCGGTCAGAAGGTTTCTTCGTCGACCATTGGCAGGTGGATCAGGGCCTGTATCGCTAAAGCTTATGTCTCCTTATCACTCCCGGTACCCTCGAAGGGGCGTTGTCTTACCTGAACGCCTTTCTCAGCACGGAGATGGAGAAGCCACCCATGGGTTATGACTGTATTCCTGCCCTATCAAATCAAGTCATCCAAAGCTGCCACGCCTCCTTCCTGGACCTTATCCCCAGGTTTGACGCGAGCGTAGCCCTTGAATGACTGTGCGACCTCGTGGCTCCTTCTACTATGCTAATCCTAGGCCTATCTGGCCTACCAGGGTGGGGGTGGCTTCTCCATCTCCGTGCTGAGAAAGGCGTTCAGGTAAGACAACGCCCCTTCTCCAGCACTGGGAGATGGAGAATCCACCCATGGGACCTACCAAAGCCTACTGTCCCTAAGGGTGGGCAATAGACTGGTCCGGTGTGGCACTTTGGCGAATAACCTGTTGGATAATTCTCCGGCCAAAGGCGCCTTCGGCCGAGGCAAACTTATCGATCTTGTAGTTTCTAATGAACGGGACTGGTGTAGTCCATGTGGCTGCCCTGCATACCTCCTCGATGGATGCCTGTGTATCCCAGGCCGTGGAGGTAGCTGCACTTCGTGTGGAGTGTGCCGTGATCCCTCTTGGGACCAGCAAGGCTTCCGCCTGATACGCCCCGGCTATACACGCCCTGATCCACCTGCCAATTGTGGAGGAGGATGCTTTCTGACCCCTATAAGAGGGGTGGAACGATATGAACAGAGCCTCGGACCTACGGAATTCCGCTGTACGGGCAATGTAGCGCTTTAGCGCCCTACGTACGTCGAGGCTGTGCCACTGTCGCTCCCTATCGTTAGACGGATTGGGGCAAAAATCTGGTAGTACTATCTCCTGCGCCCTATGGAATAGGGAATTTACCTTCGGAATGAAGGTGGGGTCCAGGCGCAGGGTCACCCTATCTTGATGGAAGACGCACAAGTCTCCCCTGACTGAGAGCGCAGCTAATTCGGAGATGCGTCGTGCGGATGTGATCGCCACTAGGAACGCCACCTTGTGGGACAGGTCTCGCACGTCGCATGTCGCTAGGGGTTCGAAGGGCCGCTGCGTGAGGGCCTGGAGGACCCGTGGTAGCTCCCATGAGGGGTACCTGTGTACCGTGGGTGGTCTGGCGTTGGAGGCTCCTTTTAAGAAGGACCTGATACGGGGATGGCGACTCAGGGTCTCTGCGGAGTCGCATGTGAGTACCGTTGCCAGGGCTGCCACTTGTCTGCGCAGTGTGTTTGGGGCCAAGCCCCTGTTGAGTCCGGCTAGTAAGTAGTCCAGAATATGGGCGATTGTGAGCTCCCCAAGCGACAGCCGTCGCCTGGAGCACCACAATTGGAAGTTTTTCCACGAGGCATCATAGATGCGGTTGGTGGAGGGACGGCGGGAGGTCTGTATTATTGCTACGACCCCCGGGGAACAGAGTTCCTCCGTCAGGATCGAGCGCTCAAGTGCCAGGCGGCTAACTGGAGCCACTGGGGATCTGGGTGGTGAATGGCTCCCTGACTGAGTGCCACCCGTTCCGGGGGGATTCTCCAGGGTTCCGCCCGGGAGAGACTCACCAGGTCGGCGAACCATGGTCTCCTTGGCCAATGGGGGGCCACTAAGAGTACCACTGCCCGTTCCCTGATGATCTTGTGTATCACTGCTGGGAGGAGGGGAAGGGGGGGAAGGCGTAAAGAAGACCCTGTGGCCACGGGCTCCGGAGGGCGTCTGTTTGTTCCGCCCTCCTGTCGTGGAAACGGGAAAAGAATCGGGGCAGCTGGGCGTTGTGTGGGGAAGCAAAGAGATCCACCTGTGGCAAGCCGAACCGGTGGCAGATCTCTTTGAAGATCCTCGGGTGGAGTCGCCACTCTGAGTGGTCTACTATTGTTCTGCTCAGGAAGTCGGCCTGAGTGTTCGCTTCCCCTGATATGTGATCTGCCCTGATGGAAGCTAGGTTGTGTTCTGCCCAGGTCCCCAGGAGGAGAGCCTCTGCCATGAGGTTCTGGGACCGAGTGCCCCCCTGACGGTTTACGTGAGCCTTGGCTGTCACGTTGTCGGTGAGGACCAGGACGTGTTGTCGTGCCACTTCCTCCTGGAAGTGACGGAGGGCCAGGTGGATGGCCCGTAACTCGAGCCAATTGATGCTGTGGCGGAGGTCCGTACTGGACCACCGGCCCTGTGCCCACTGTGACTGTATGTGTGCTCCCCAGCCGAAGAGGCTGGCGTCCGTGGTGAGTACTATACGGTCCGGCTCCCTGAAGTCTGACCCTTTGCTTATGGCTGGTGATAGCCACCATCTGAGGGAATGTAGTACCTTTGGCGGGAGGCGAACTCTCTGTGGTGAGGCGCTGAGATTTTGCTTCTGGAAAGGCAACAGGAACCATTGAAGTTCCCTGGAGTGCAGCCTGGCCCAAGGCACTATTGCGATGGCCGAAATCATCTTCCCTAGCAGTTGGGATAGGCTGGCCAACGTTACTGATCGACTCCTGCGAATCTGGAGGATCAAGCTCCTTATGCTTTCCCGGCGTTCCTGGGATAGGTAGACCCGGCACTCTACGGTGTCTATGATGGCGCCGAGGTGGAGTAACCTTGTTGAGGGTATTAGGTGACTTTTGGGAAAATTTACGGAGAACCCGTGGCTTTGGAGTAGTCCTACCACCGTCTGCAGGTCCGACTCGGCGGCCTGGGTGGACGCGGACTGAATTAGAATGTCGTCCAGGTAGCACTGGACTCTGATCGGCACCATCCGTAGACTGGCTGCTAGGGCTGCCAGCATCTTGGTGAAGACCCTTGGGGCGGAGGACAGGCCGAATGGGAGCGCCCTGTACTGAAAGTGGCGCCCCCTGTAGGCGAACCGGAGGAACCGTCGGTGGGCCAGAGAGATTGGGATGTGGAGGTACGCCTCCGTGAGATCGACAGATGTCAGGAGGTCTCCCTTTCTGATGCTTCCCAAGATTGATCGGAGCGTTTGCATCTTGAATTTGTGGTATGCCAAGTGATAATTTAGTCCCTTGAGGTCTAGTATGGCTCTCCATCCCCCTGATGCCTTTTGGACTACGAAAAGGATGGAGTAGAATCCCTGACCTCTCTGGTCCAGCGGAACCGGTTCCACGGCCCGTATGTGGAGTAAGTGGTTTACTGCCTCGTCCATCAACCTCCTTCTTATTAGGTTGCGAGGGTTTGGACAAGGGAGGAACCGGTTTGGGGGGGTGGAGACGAATTCTAGGAAGAGGCCCTGGCGGATGATGTTGAGAACCCATGCGTCTGTGGTGGTGACCTCCCACTGGTGGGCGAACAGGGAGAGTCTGCCCCCGATGGGAGGTCCTGATGAGGTGTCATTTTGATCGTTGGAAGGGCCTGTTGGAGCCTCGAAAGGGCCGCTTGCCCTGCGGCTGTTGTCTTGGTCTGGGGCTTTGCCTGTCTGCCTGTCTGTCCTGCCTGTCCTGCCTGGCCGGGAAGGCCTGAGATGCCTGGTACTGGTTGTACCTGGCTCCGGCCTGAAAGGGCTGCCTCCGTGGGTAGGCTCCAGGGCGTCTGTCCACTCTCCTAAAGACGTGTTTTAGGACCCTGCGTTTGTCCTTGTTCTCTGTTGTATAGGGGTTCAGGGCGTCCCCGAATAACTTTCCCCCTTGGTATGGCGCTGCTGCGAGTTTCCACTTGGACCTAACGTCTGCCTGCCAATGTTTCAGCCAGAGCAAACGTCTGCCAGTGATGTTGGAAGCCATAGCTCTGGATGAGAACCGGGCGGCCTGGAGGGTTGCGTCTGCCGCGTACTCTGCGGCCGCCACCATCTTACTGAGGTCCTGTTGTGTGCGGAAGTCCTCTGCAGGGATCTTACCCTGGAGCTCCTGGAGCCAACCGTGGGCGGCCCTGATGAAAAATGAAGCGGAGGTGGACGCTCTGATCGCCCAAGCGGTCGCCTGGTGCGTTCTGCGGAACGTGGCCTCGCCCTTGCGGTCCTCACCTTTGAGGGCTTCAGCGAGGTCTCCTGAAAAGGTGGTGGACGACACTAGGGGCGCTAGGGGCTCGTCCACTGTAGGTACCTCCAGTGCCTCTTCCAATTTTGGTGCCACCCCGAACAGCTTTTTGTCGGTGCTGCTTGGTGTGGGAAGAGAGGCCGGCGATTTCCACTGTGCCTTGATTGCTTTCAGGAACATGGCGGGGCAGGGGATGTGATGCTTGGTCGTGACCGGCTCCACGAAGCTAGGGTGTGCCTCTGCATCAGTCTCCTGTGGGTCGGAGACTGTTGCCGCTGGGGTTTCGGTCCCCAGGTGTGCCGTGGATGCGGCCTTGCGTAGCAAGGTCAGGAAGGAAGAGGGGTTGAATAACCCTTTGGAGGCGGGTACCTCCGGTGGGTCCTCCTCTTCGTCAGACATTGGCACCCCCTGTTCCGCCATTTCCTCCTCTATGTATGATTCCTCCGAGGCCTGAGAGGTTGAGGGGGATGTGGGGCTATCGAGCGCCCTCGACTCTCGGTGTGGGCTGCGCTTGCGAGTCGCGGGAGCCTGCATTCTGGCCTCTAGGGCGCGCTCCACCGCCTGGGCGATAAGCAGAGCCAGCCGGTCCTCGTTTGGGAGGGTCGCTTGCTCGTTGCCCGTGGGCTGGGGGTCGTCTGTGGACGTTCCCAGGGCTGATTCCGGTGCTAATTTTGCTTTTTTCTGCGCCTTGGAAAACTCCCTTTCCAGTGCCTGGTGTCTCCTCTTGTCCTGTCTGTCTGCTCTCTTAGAGGTCATAGTGGCAGATCTAACGCTAGATTTGGCTGCCGACCTGCTATTGCCTTCCAGACCAGGTTGACCTGATGAGGACGGCGGGGCTCCTGAAGAAGGCGAGGTAGCCTCTTCCATGCTCCGATATCGCCGGGGCGCGAGAGGGGGGTGCCGGGTATCTAGGAGCTATAGCCCCCTGGGTTGTCACAGGTGCGCGGGAGGGGCCCCTGGAACCCAGGGGCAGCCTAAGAATGGGTAAGGGCGACACACTGCCCGGACAGTTGGGGACCCACTACGGCTGTGCACGGATGGGGCAGGCACACTAGGAGGGGCGCCTGCAGTCCGGTAGAGGAACCCTTGGATGCCACAGGCCCACTGTGGGGGGGGCGCCTGGGGTCCACGTAGGGTTGCTCGTATAACGCCAGGCACGCTAATGTTGGTGCCTGGACTCGGGTGGAGCCAAGATCTAAGGGTCCGGCCAGATGCTCGGATAACGACAGGCACGCTGATGGGGGTGCCTGGACTCCGAGAGGACCTAAGATCCAGAGGGCCAAAGGCCAGGGAGCTAAGAACGGACAATGGGAGACACCAGGTTTGGGATGGGAGTTTGAGGGTGGCCTAGTTAGTCTGGAACTCCCTAGGTGGGCCTGGCTGCAGAACCCGGTGGGCCTGACCTCCCACCTGGGGCCCCGCTGCCCTGGACTGTGGCCGGGGTTGACCCTGCCTGGCCCTTTGATTCAGCTGCGACCGCGTGATCAGCGGCCGCACAGCTGATCGGCGCTGGCTTTGTTCCAGCCACCGACCACGTGTTGCAAGGCCGCGGGTCACCCCCGCGCCGCACAGCTGACCGTGCCTAGCGCCGCCCAGCTGATCGCACAGGCGATCGGCGCCGGCTTTGTTCCGGCCGCCGGCCACGTGGACAATGGCCGCGGCTGCCCCAGCGCCGATCAGCTGCGCGGCCTCTCCCTGAACGGCGCGGCCGGCTCTCTGGCGCCAGTCAGCTGGCCGGCGCCGGCCTTGTCACCGCTCCGCGAACCCAAGGCCGCCGGGCCGCTGGCCGGCCGGCGCTACTCCGGATGCTCCGGCGCCGATCAGTTGGTCGGCGCTCACTTCCTCTGGGACCGCGCGGCCGCCGAACAGCTGTTCAGCGGCTTACTGCTCAAGCCGCGAGGCCGCGCGGCACTCGGGACGCCGATCGCTACTCCGGATGCTCCGGCGCCGATCAGTTGGTCGGCGCCCGCTTCCTCTGGGACCGCGCGGCCGCCGAACAGCTGTTCAGCGGCTTACGGCTCAAGCCGCGAGGCCGCGCGGTACTCGGGACGCCGATCCGTTGATCGGCGCCCAGGCTATTCCCCCTTACCTCCCCTGCGGAGGGGAAAACGGCGGCGAAGGGTGAGGGGACCCCCCTCCCCTTCGCCCCCCCTCCGCCCTCCCCCACGCCAACCGGAGTACTTACGGTTTGATGAGGGAGGAAAGGGTGATCCAATGGGGGAAATGTATGAGGAGGCTAGGAGAGTAATCTCCCAGCCTCTGCTTAAGTCTACCTAATCTGGGATTCTCTACCTAAAAGAATTTCTAACTAGAGAAGAATTCACCAATGGTGACTGTATCTGCCTAGGAGCCACGTTTCATGTCCTTCCTGGGCGAAATCAAGTCAAATCTGGGGATAAGGTCCAGGAAGGAGGCGTGGCAGCTTTGGATGACTTGATTTGATAGGGCAGGAATACAGTCATAACCCATGGGTGGATTCTCCATCTCCCAGTGCTGGAGAACATCACGGCCCACTCCACACGGAGTGCTGCCACTTCTGCAGCCTGGCTCACTCAGGCATCTGTGGAGGAGATTTGTAGGGCGGCGACCTGGTCTTCCCCCTCTTCCTTTGGCAAACATTATAAAATTGACAGGTTTGCCGCAGCAGATGCCTCGTTTGGCAGGAGAGTGCTGCAGCAAGTCGTTTCTTCTTGGGAGACACTAGCCTAGACTCCCACCCGCAGGGACATGTTGAGCTTTGGTATGTCCCACCGGTGGATTCTACATCCAATCATGCTGGAGAGGGGGCGTTATTTTACCTGAACGCCTTTTCTCAGCATGATGATGTAGAATCCACACCCTCCTCTAACAGTCTAGGCAGGTGTCTTTGTTTGCTTTTTTTTGGAGCCATGGAGTCAGACTTCGTTATGGATGCTTCGCCTTGTCAAAACTGGAGGACACTCCCTGAAGGAGGCGTGGCTAAAGTTCTGACTTAGTCTAGCTGAGCAGGAAGGCTATAATTACCCACCGGTGGATTCTACATCATCATGCTGAGAAAAGGCGTTCAGGTAAGACAATGCCCCTTTGCAAAGAGAAAATTTCACTTCTGGTGTTCTAAATTAATATATAAACAGAAGAAACATTTTATACAGCTCACTTTGCATTCTACAGGTTTGCAGAATGTACATGTAGGCTACTATTGAAGTACATATTATACATGATACTTTTTAAAGGTTGAATTTCATAAAGTTATATTGATTTTATAAGTGAATTATGTGGCTGAATTTGATGTGGCTGTTCAATCATTCAGGTGCTTTTTTGAATGGACATTATTTTGCCAGGATTATTTTGTCAGTGCTTCTTTGAAGTCTTATAAGATCATACCCAGTAACAGTAACTAGTGACTTTATCTTTTGTCACTCTTTTTCAACTGCCTTCATTCATCCAAGCACTTTCTTCTCCAAGGATTCATATTATATGCTCCACATATTTAAGCTACATTATCAGCACTCCAACTGAGCAGCCCATTTTATTTTATTTAGTATTGAATTATATACTCTTCCTGATGTCCATTATAAGCACTAGTGGCACAGTGGCAAGAATGAAGGCTAATTCTGCCCACAGTCTGGAGTTTGATCCTGACAGGAATTGAGGTTGACTCAGCCTTCCAGCCTTCTGAGGTTGGTAAAATGAGGACCCAGATTTTGGGGGGGGCAATATGCTGACATTGTAAATTCCGCTGAGAGAATGTTGTAAAACACTATGGGGCAGTATAAAATCCAACTACTATTGTTATTGTTACTGAAGTCCAAAGTATTCTCAACAATTTTCTCTAGCAACATAGTTCAAAGGCATTGACTTTTCTTCAATCACTCTTTCTGATGGTCTGGTTTCCATACAAGACTTTGGTACTAATAACTGGGGAAACATATCTCATTTCTGATATTTCTTCATATGTTGGTTAGATATATCAAACACAATGAAGTAGCAGGAACCTTTTTTATTTTATGGCTAGTCACTGTCCCTGTAAAATTTTGAGCCTACAGTCTGTTACTACTTCTATGTCTCTACTTGTATTGGCATGGCATTTGCCATAACCTAGTTTTTTTACAAAAACACCTGAAGAATGATCTTACTTTAGCACTTTTTTCACAATTAACAGAAGACCCCATAACTCTTTCTTACTTCCGGATACCGAAGTGTCATCGCTGGAATACCTAGGTTGATGTTTCTTCCCAGATATGCTAGTGATGTATCTTTGATATCAGTTTTAGGCTGCACAGGCAGTTTTAATTCCATTTTCTATTTAGTCTAGTTCAGCAATGATAATACATTTTGCATACTGAAAAAAGTCCACATGATAGCTTTATATATATATATTTTTCTGATATGAACTTTTTGCCTAAAGAGTAGTAGTTCTCCTTTCCTGCCATTATAAATACTTACTTATACCAATGATTTAAAGAGTTAAATTTTGGTCTTCTCTGTGTATCTGAACAATTCTATGAAAGTAAATAATTAGATACACACTTACCTATTTCTTTATTAACATTACTTTCATATGGCTCATTTGTTCCTGGCAAAGATTTCAATTTCGTACTCAGACGTTCTCCTTTAATTGTTGTGTTACCAGGTTCTGACATAAGAGAGAATATTGTTCAATATAATTTTAGGTCAACATAGCACAAAGTCTTGGTGTATATGAAATTTTACAAACTTAGAGCATTCCACTATGACCAGATTCAGACTGCGAACCAATCTATTCTGGATTACTATTTTAGTAATCCTTACAGCTACTGATAAAATTTGTATGGTAAATAGCAAAAGCCATTTACATGCCTTGCCTAAGACATTCAGTTGAATTCAAAGCAGAGTTGAATTACAAACCTTCTGGCTCACAATCAACATTTCTAACTACAACTTGTATCCACAAAATACCACCTATGCACAATGACATCAATAAGGCGAGATATAAATCTAATAAATACTGTTGCAATGACATAGTGCACATATTGTTTACATATTGTAAATTCCTTACATGTAATTGTATACGTACAATGAAAAACTTCCGTATGTAAGATACAATTACATAGTGATATCATGCTCTTCTCCCCCAAGGCAGGCCAGATTTTTACTATCAGAATCAGAGTCATCAGGGGTCTTATCATTTATTAGTTTGTTAGTTATGACATCTCATAGGTTCTTCCCCACTATTCCCTGAAGACCTTACAGGTTTCCTTGAATCCGGTTCTCTTGGAGCAATTATTTTCATGATAGCATGTTTCTTATTGGAATTATATACTTCCATAGGCTGCATGTTTCTGTTACCAGAGAAGCACTGTTTATTTCCATTTGCTTAACAAGTTGCTAAATTGCAAATTAACAACCTGCATTTTAGTTTTGCTGAGACTGAATTTTATTTGAATGACTTGCTCACATAGATGATTTCCATATATTTTAGAGATCAGAGTTTAAACATACGACTCTTTCATTGTGATGTTTTAGTTCTCTGCTGGGTTTTAGGGAATGTTGCTCAGAAAAAAAAATGTTTGGCATAAAATTTTCTACAATCAATCATTTATTCTTCCTTATCTGTTCAGACTGAAACACAATGGATAATTTCAAGCAGTGTTTCCCAAACCGGTGTAAATTACCCAAAATTTATTTAAAATGTTGTTGTTTTTTGACACACGAACCTATTAACCAATCACAACAGGGACATTTAAATTGGTTTATCCATATCGGGTAAAAAGGACATTCTGATAAGCGGTTTTGGGTAATAAAGGAAAAAGTTTGAGAATCCCTGCTTTAAGAGATTTGCCTTTGTTTGGAAGAGCTGTTTGTAACAGCTTCAAGAGGTCTTATCTCTTATCCCTTCCTTCTCCTTTCCAGTTATCAACTCCTCTCACCCTCTTTCTGGTGGAAAGAGGAGGGGGGGGAAGATGTGTTTGCATATGAGAATAATTTGTTTGGGTGAGAGAAAAAAAGGTTGGTATATCCTGATAGTGATTGTGGAACTTCGGAGAGGAGCGGCATACAAATCCGAATAAATAAATAAATAAACTAATAAAGTAAAGCTTTCTGATGAATATACTGTCTCTTATCTGCCCCTTATCTTTCTGCATCTAAATTCAGTCTGACACATTTATATTTATAAAAGAATCAAGCTGAATCCCCCAAACTAAACCAAATTCTTTGTTATTCTTCAAAGAATAGTAAATTAACCATTACATAATGCAAAACAAGGGTCCTTGGTGCTCTCTGAGCTTGGTTGTTTTCTTGCAGTTGTTTCATTACCTAAACCAGGTAAGGAAATTTGGTTAATGAAATGTCTGCAAGAAAACAAGCAAGCTCAGACAGCACCAAAGACAGCACCCCTTGTTTCAACCCTAAGCTACAAATATTCTCCTGTATTGATAATGCTGAAAATATTTAAGCTGCTAAATTAGATTAAATATAGTACACTAAACAATACACCAGGATTGACCTATCTGGAAAGAACATCTCCAGAAGGTCTATTAAGGATTAAGGGACCTGGATTACCGTAGTTCTTTCCCTCAGATTTTGGAGCATTTTGCTCCAGACCTCTGAATCCCTTTCTTTGTGGCATTCAAAAAGTGGCTTAAAACATCCTGGTCCACTGAGTTTTATAGTTACAGGCTTTCACATTAGGAGAGGTAGAGTTTTAGAGTTAATACCACATCAGAGTCTTCTGATTGTGGCAGACAATAAGCTGATGCCAGTAGGGAAATTTAAATGACCTCTTGACACTTCTGAGTCTGAGCTTTACTTGGAGAAGGGACAAGCTAGAAAATAGAAAGGATGAAAGAAGAGTAACAAAAGGCAAGTAACAGTACAAAGGCCCAAGCAAATATAAAATGGAATATCAATACTCCAGATCACCAGGATAAGAAAAGATCATAAAAGAACATCTACTGAAACATCTTCTGATCATTATGAGCTGGTAAATAATACACCATGTAACATACAGTATATCTGTGAACAGAAGTTTTCTCTCTGAAATGGTAGAAAATAAACTTATAAAAAATGTTACTTCCATGCAAGTTACATTAGATGTGTAAAGCTCAGAATTCTATAACCTGCTGAGCTGGCACAGGACATGAGACTGTCTAATGTCATCAGGCAAAGTTCTTTCATTCGACTGAAACGTAAGTGCCTCCAGTATAATCCAAAATTCTGAGTTCAAAGCATAATCTAAAAGTCTACTGCCTTTTCACATGGGATCATAGCACAGGATACCTAATCCTTCATGGCATGGTATTCCTTGGACCTCTGTGCCCAACAAATAATCAGAGAATATACAATTACTAGTTATGCAAGAGGACTGACAGCTTGAGCAAGTGACATTCCCTCAATTGCTCTAAGTACCAATACTAGATACCACATACTGTAGTGTCCTTCTGCCTTGCTAAAAAGTGGTAAGATTCTAGCAAATGAAGTTCTTAAAGTCTCCCACAGAACACTGTAAGAATAGCAAGGGCTTTTCATTACAGATGAAGTCCTCAATTTACAACCATTCATTTAGTGGCTGCTGAAATTACAACACCACCGAAAACAGTGACTTATACCTGGTACATACAGTTACGATCGTCACAACATCCCCACCCCATGATCAAAATTCAAATGCTTGGCAACATGTATGTATTTAGGCTGGTTGCACCTTCCTGGGGTCATGTGATCACCATTTGCAACCTTCCCAGTTGGCTTCCAACAAACAAAGTCAATGGGGGAAGCCGGAGTCATTTAATGACTGCATGATTCACTTAACAATAGCAGGAATTCACTTAACAACCATGGAAAAAGGATGTAAAATTGGGAGTGATTCACTTAACGACTGTCTTGCTTAGCAATGGAAATTCTGGTCCCAATTGTGGTCATAATTTGAAAACCACCTGTATTTGCATAATTTGCTATATGGGAGCATTCTAAAGCTTTCATCTAAACCCACCCATACAAAGTCAATGCCTTTACTCCTAATATTACCATTAATCATGCAACTGTATCTAATCATATTTCTGCTCACCCTGAGCCTGAATGAATTTTTTTTAATTATTTAAGTCAGTCTTCTGCAACTTATTTCTTTCCAGATATGTTGGGACTATCATTATTTCCAGTCAGAAGAAGCTAAAGCCAGGTTAGTTGATGGAAATGATGCTCCAAGACTTCTGGAATATGGCAGAAAGCTAACATAATAAAATAGCAAATGAAACCCTACAGTGATTCATCTCCAGAAAAGGACTTTGAGAAAATGTAATATTTATGGCTGTAAAGTGTATGTGCACACTTTCAATTGCACTTCAGAAACATTTCTTCATAACCTACATTACACAGTACACCATAAGAAAGATAAATGAAAACAAAGCCAAAATTAAATAAATAAAAGCTTAAAGCTACCACTCCATGATGCAAGGCAAATACCATGGAAACACGTGCCATAGTTTTTAGTCTTTAAGCCCTAACAGCACTCAAATTCTTATGACAATGTTTCATGGTCTGAATTAAAAACATTATGCGGTATGGCCCACCAAAGAGAGAGAACACTGAACCTCTGTTCTTAAAAAAGTTACACAAGAAACAACTTTTGAAATTTGTCCCAGTTTCTAAAGCAACGTGTGATACCATGGCATTTGTATTAGACTGAATACTTATAATGTAAAAATACATACTGTATTAGGCAAGTTGTGTACGTGTAGAGCAGGGGTTCTCAACCTTGGCAACTTTAAGACTTGTGGACTTCAATTCCCAGAATTCCTCAGCCAGCAAAGCTGGCTGAGGAATTCTGGGAATTGAAGTCCACAAGTCTTAAAGATGCCAAGGTTGAGAACCCCTGGTGTAGAGGATTATGTATGAAAGTATATAACAAATTTGTGTGATGCTGTTGAAAAAACCTACCAAATTCAATAAAGCAAACCTGACAGATCTACAAGATGAGGAACAGAGATAAACTAAACTGAGACATTGCAAAAATGGTCACGTTCACCCAACTTTAATTGGATTAGTACTCACCACCTCCAGCACTCCCTTCTCTGCGGGCACGGGCACTGCCATTTCTGCCAGACCTGACACGCTACAAATAATGGAAAAGGCAGAATTACTGTTTAATATCAATAATTATTACAGCATTCTTTTACACAAATTACACCTCACAGTTCTTCCTGAGACCACTTACTGAGTTTTAAGGCTAAGAGGGATTGATTGGGAGGAAGAATACAAATACATTTGCCCAAATTACTGTACACTCCTGAAAATACTATATATTTCCCTGAGCTTCTTGGATTGTGAGTCTTAAACATCAGTAGTGCAATACCTGGCCCTTGAAAAAGCGATACAGACTGAAAATTGTCTTTTTTGAACGGATCTCATATGCTGAATTAATACATTTTATTTTATTGTAGTATTATTATTATTGACTTTATTGTAGTGATGGACCATAAATCTTGTTTTACCAATGGGAACATGTAGGGGCATGCAGAAAAAACTTCAGTAACTTCTTTAAAAATAATATTTTCTGGATTTTATTGGTCTGCGTTTATTTATTATTATATTATGGCTAATGAAGAGCAAGCTATCTGAACTAATGCATTCAAGACCAGAATTGAAAAATCATCAAATGATTCGAAGTGCAAATTGTGCAAAAAAGCAGAAAAAAATCATAGATCATATATTCAGCTTGTGCACGATGATTATATAAAATGACTATAAACTATAAATGTCACACAGTCATTAAAAAGATAAAAATTATCTTTTTGCAGTAATGAAACATTGGTAGCAACATGGAGTTGAAGAAGTAATTGAAAATGAAAAGGTTTAAATATGGTGGGATTTCTGAATTCAAATTAATAACGTTTTGGTACATGACTGTGGTTGAAAAGAAGAAAGCGTGGATAATTCAGGTGGGAGACTGTAGAATAGAAGTTAAAGAATTAGAGAAAATCAGAAAGTATCAAGATCCGAAAATAAAAGTTGAAAAGTTATGGCATTAATGGCCAGTGGTGGCCCCAGTGGTTATCAGCACACTGGGTGCCATACCAAAAAACCTTGGACAACACTTAGAAAATCTGCACATTGACAAAATTTTTATCAGCCAATTACGAAAGGCAGCATTGCTTGAATGCAAACACTACACTGACACATGATGACATCTAGTTTGTGTGAACAACTTGATACATATGAAGGCCAACACCTTCTGGCAGTTGTGATTTCAAATTGATGTGTATCATAATAACGCATCCGTTTTTCAAATTTTACTTAAATTTATTCAATTTCTATAGCTGCCCATCTCTATCCAATTGACTCAAATATTAGAGGGCTGC
Organism: Bothrops alternatus; assembly: GCA_034064705.1. Taxonomy (NCBI): domain Eukaryota; kingdom Metazoa; phylum Chordata; class Lepidosauria; order Squamata; family Viperidae; genus Bothrops; species Bothrops alternatus. The sequence continues at coordinate 1,639,157 of JARGCV010000166.1, forward strand.
TTGTTCCTTTATTCATTGCCATAGGAGGAGATGATGAATAATTAAACAGTGCCAGACATGCATGATATTGTTGCATGCTGCTTTGTCATTAGTTGAGCCACAGACAAGAATGTGCTGTGACCTTTATGGGAGCAGCCATAATCAAAGTGCTAAGCGTTTTTATTTATCTTTTGACATGTTTTTATTGTCCTGAGTTAAAGTAAACATAGATAGACTTTTACCATTACATCTTGTAGCACTCAAAAGCTATTTTGGTGGAACTGTATTATTAGAAAGTCTAGGGATGCAACACAAGAAAATCAGATTGTATTCTTAAAGAGTATTGAAGTAACTTATGCTTTTAAAAATGACTTATACCTGTTCCCTTAGTTCTTTCAATTTTTCTACTCTTTTAAGCTTTGTTGCATATTCTTGCACTTCTTTCATTCCCATATCTGTGCAGAGTCGAACCAAGAACCGTAAACCTAGAATATAATAGCCACAATATTAACGTAACAAAAGAACAGTTTTTTTTTTCTCCTAGCACTAATACTGTGAAAAAAAATGTGGAAAAAAAACCTGAATGGGACTAAAAATGTATTCATTTGTGCAACAATACAATACAACACAGCATGGATTGGGAAACTTTTTCTGTAAAGGGGCAGATCCCTTTGACTCCTTCATCTCTGTGGTATGGATGGAAGTTTTGCTGGCCAAGAAGGGTGGCAGCCATCGGACAATGCCAGCCTACCAGCAAGAAAGTCATTGAATGGAAAATATTTCATTGTGACATTAAATTCCCTAGGGCTTATGATTTCATAGCACCACATTTCTTAGACAACAGGAGATATTAGAATCCTGCCTGAAAATTCTCTTTTCATTTTTGTTAATAAAAGAATGCATGTCTTTTCCCAAACTCTTGTACTTCTATAATAAATCCTGAAAAGTGAGAAGGATAGTCTTTAAATGGAATATATTAAAGTTTTAAAAGTCACTTTTAATTAGATAATTATTACCAGAAACATACTTATTAGGTAGTAATGCCTATTAAATATTATAGCACTTACTGTCTACACCATACATCAGAATGTACTTCTAGAGAGTGCCTGTCCCTGACAGACTTTTATGAAGTCTCATAAAAATCCACCTTGTGCAGTCTAGATTCCATTAACCTCATTTTGCTTTCTATCACATTTGATACCCTGCCATATAACAGAATAACAGAGTTGGAAGGGACCTTGGAGGCCTTCTAGTCCAACCCCCTGCTCCAGCAGGAAACCCTATACCATCTCAGACAAGTGGTTATCCAGTCTCTTCTTAAAACCCTCAAGTGTTGGAGCACCCACAACTTCTGGAGGCAAGCCATTCCACTGGTTAATTTTTCTCTGTGTCAGGAAATTTCTCTTTAGTTCTAGATTGGTTCTCTCCTTGATTAATTTCCATCCATTGCTTCTTGTCCTGCCTTTAGGTACTTTTGGAGAATAGGTTGACTTCTTCTTCTTTGGGGCAGCCCCTTAGATAGTGGAATATTGTTATCATCTCTAGTATTTATTTTCATTAAATTAGACACACCCAATTCCCGCAACAGGTCTTTGAATGTTTTAGCCTACAGTCCCCTAATCATCTTTGTTGCTCTCCTCTGCACTATTTTTAGAGTATTTCCAATATTTCCAATGATTTCTTATGTATTTAATACAAAGAGCCCCTTCCAATAGATCTTTTCCATTCCCTGCAATGCAGAGATTGTATTCAAAGAAGGGCTTCCTCTGCTTAAGAAAGTCTGTTTGTGCTGGAGGTGTGTGTACAGCAGACCCAAATGATGGATAACTTGCTTTAGACTGAATATGATAGCCCCTAAGTAGTAAGGCAAATATTTGTGTATGAAATAATCCAGTAAAAAAGTGAGATAACTATAAAATGCAGTGAGCATTATGTTAGAAAAATTACTTACATTCGGCATTATCTGGAAACCTTCTGTGAATTGTCTTGTAGGTATCCAGAGCTTTTTGATAGTTACCTATTAGCCAGTAAATAAAGAAGGAAACAAGCTCAGACAGATAGGCCAAATTATAAGAAAAATATTAAAACTAAAATGCAGTAGGTATGGACACTTACCACTTCTTCTATAGCAGCTGGCAACCATCAATTGCCATTTCACCTGGGTTGGCCTGTAAGTACACATATCACACTGTAATGCAACTGAAAAACTTTCCTTAAACATCTAGCATATGGATGAAATTAATCAAAATGGAAGTGCTCAAAGCGAATATTTTCATGGACAAATAATTTCTTTCTCTCTAAGGGAATGTAAAAATATGCAACTGAAGTAAGTTTCAATGCCAATTTGTAATCTGAAAAGAACAGCACTGAAAATTGTACTCTATTCTGGCTGGATGAACCCCAAACATTTTTAAAACTGACTACTTGGTCCAGCCAACAGGAACATTTATTTTGCAGCTCCTTCATCTGGAGAGCAGAAAGCACATATGTATGGATTATTAGATGGTTATATTATCTCAGCATCACACAATTTTTTGTTTCTTAAGTCAAACCATACATTCACATATTTTATATTATTACGTTGCCTCACAGATATTCTGCAGCCCATTTTCCCACACTCCCACCGAGAGATGCTGTGAGTTATGTTTGGCATATAACCAATTATTTTAAAATTTAAAACAGAAACATATCAGAAAGCTGATTTCTGTAGAAGGAGCGATAATGATTGAGATTATACATGTAATATTTAGTGTAACATACCAAGTGGAGCACAACTTATTTGAAGCATAGAGAGAGCTCAAGGTTATTATATTATTTTTTTTCTGTAATTTTAAAATTAAAATCCTTCCTGCTTTATCTATGACTATTGATTTTAAAATGCTCAAGCTTCAGGTTTTTTTTAAGTACCTCTATTGATCTATATTCGTTCAGAAAAAACTCTTTTCTATTGGTCATTTCCTAAAAGACTAGTGAAGTGATAACTTGTTTTTCCTGAATTATCAAGAAATAATTAAACCATAAAATGTTTTTGATATATTATGAAATTCTGACAAGGCTTCATTTAAAAGATGATTCTATCTTTTAATAGCATAACAATAAAAGGAAAATTGTTTAGTGCTACTGAAACTATTTCTGTCAATACTTTCATGAGCCATGATTCTATCAGAATTAGGATTATAACACTCAATTCTAAATCTTTCTCACATAAAAATAATATTTATGAAATAATTCTGATTTGTTTGATTTTGTTTCAATGATAGCCACTGGTTTATACCATAGACAACACCTGAAAAAAATTGGGTTCATATGATGCATGAATCCAGACCACGGGATCCATCAACAGAATCTCTACTACTCAATTCATGAGAAGTGCTAATATGATATATTATTTCAAATGAGTTTATATCTAAATTAAGGAAACTGGAAATGAACTTTTAAAATGTCATAACTGCTGGGTTTTTAAAAGCAACCCATGTATGCATGCACGTCTGCCTGCCTGCCTGCCTGCCTGCCTGCCTGCCTCTATCTATCTATCTATCTATCTATCTATCTATCTATCTATCTATCTATCTATCTATCTATCTATCTATCTATCTATCTATCTATCTATCTATCTATCTATCCATCCATCCATCCATCCATCCATCCATCCATCCACCCACCCACCCACCCACCTATCATCTACTGGCTCAGACAGAATGTTTCCAGCCATTCCTTTGTCATTTTTATTGTCACCACTAAAGCTTTTAAGGTTTATCAAATAAACCCAGTGGAATCTAGTCAAAATATTTCACATATTCTTGGCTAAACTGGAATAATTCAAGGGTACTGACCTCTTCATATCAGAACAAATCTAGAAAAGTGTAATCCAGAATATTTCATTCTTTTAATTGCTTAAAGACTTACTTGAATTTTCCTTAAAGTTAAATCATAGCACAACTATTTTAAAAGCATCAAAGAAGCATTGAAAATAATTCTTGAAAAATCGCCCAATTTTCAATACAATTTTCATGTCAATGATAACAACATTGTAGAAAATGCCTGTAGAAGTAAAATGACTCTTAACATACAAATGTTGTGATTACTTACTGAATAAGTGCTGCTCTTTCAAAATAGTGAATGGCCTTTTCACAGAATTGTGTGTCAATGTAGTAAGCTCCAAGCCATTCTATAACCTCAATGTTTGAAGGGAAATACCGATAGGACTAACAAAATAAAAGGGTTGAAAGAAATATAACGTTAGTGATAAGCTTTATTTTGCTTCTAGAATAGTTACACATTAATCTGTAATTCTCCAGCTACTGAAAATACATAATACATGAGTGTATATAAGTAGCACTCTAATACATTAATTAATCAGTAAAGAGAATGTACTCATTTGCAATTAACAGAAAAATTATGACATTTGATTTAAAAAGTGCTTATTTCTTGCATATTTGATTTGCAAGCATTTTAAAGGTGAAGTAAGGAAGCACTTCCTCAAATTATGATTTTTGCTGATAAATGTTTATGTAATAAAATACTGTATATTACATTTGTTACAGTGTATTACAATCAATGTTTCCACTGAATCTATAAAGTAGCCAAAACTAATTTATTTTAGGTAAGCAAATTACCCAAGCTTAATAATTATGACTAAATTGTTTGGCTTAAACAAGCAAAATTTATATGTACCATAAATCTATAGACAATTTATGAAGCGTTATGGTAGCCTATGATAGTTAAACATGGTGGTCATTTCATGCATTTGAAAACGTGAGCTATTTAACTTGAAGAGAAAAATTATATAAAGTGATTATCCATCACCTCTCACTCTCTGTAAACAGTTCAAAGTACTGATTGCCAGGGCAAGGCTACATTGAGAATATGGTTCAAATGGTCTTTGTGTGTTGTATAAAGAAGCTGCAACTCAAAGCAAGGACGATAATTCATTAGCAAATTTAATCTAATTATATTAACTTTTAGGTGAAATGTTCAATAATTGAAGTCTTTGTACTTAGACTGGCCTAATTCAGATATGACACATATAATCAGACAATTGGTCTCTTACTCAATATTGGAAGATAGAATTACAGGAAGTTCTTAGATTAAGCATGCCCTGGTTTAAGAATGGACCCTACTCTAGCAAAACACGAGTTAATTACACAATGATTCAAGTTCAGTATGCAATACTACTTATACGGTATTATAAAATAATACTGTTCCATTCGCATAAAATTCAACTTAAGGACATATTTTGAGAACAGAACTCATTCTTAAAACTGGAGACTACCCATATTCTGTTAAGTTGCCACTGACTGCAGGATTCTGCTTTAAGAGCATAAGTATCTACCTCCTTAATATACCATGAACATATATATTCATTCATGCAAGGTGAAGAAAACAATGGTCTATGTGGATCAAGAAACCATTGCTCAACCTAGCAGATTTGAGTATTGTCCAGTCTGGAGAAGGTTGTTGAGAATTGTGAATGTCCCTGGAGGGGGTGGATTATCTATACCAGCGGTTCTCAACCTGAGGGTCGCGACCCCTTTCAGGGTCGAACTACCGTTTCACAGGGTTCACCTAAGACCAGGGCTTGTTTTCTCATAGAACGCTCAGAACGGCGTTCCGGCACCTTTTTTGATGGATTTTTTCAACTTTTCCATGAGCTGTGCTACTCCCTCTATTCTATTGGCTTTCGAAAGCCAATAGGAATTGTCCAGACCTGGTCATTAATGGCTATTTCTGCACTGCTGAGCACGCCAAAAGACCCAGCCCGCAAACGTTGCACATGCAAGTTGTCTGTAGCAAAGGCAAGTTTGCAGGAACTTTTCACCCTTCCCTGCTGAGCAACTATGCCATCTCCTTCTTGTGAGTAAAAGAGGACCAAGGGTGGGAGGTGGGGAGCAGCACTTAATTCTGCCCAGAGAGCCTAGCACTGAAGCAAGGAAAACATGTGCTCGCCTTCCTCGTGCTCACCTCATGCGACATCGGTGTGCATTGTGGTGGCTGATGTGGGAGCCGTGGGGCTCACTTGACACAGTGGGGCTGAACAGGAAAGGCGGCGGAGGAGGTGGTGCTGGTGGGGCAACGGCAGGCACTGGGTGCGAAGGTGGCGCATGTGGGGCGTGGCGGGTGGCTGACCTTCCTTGGGCTGGGCCAGCTGGTGGCCTAGCCAGTGCTGGACCTGCGCCACCACTGCCTCACCTTGTGCCTACATGGCCGCCCTGGAGCGCCTGGGCCACGCTTGCTGACACCTCGGCCTGCCCGCCGCCCGCGCCCTCCTGCTGCCCTGCACTGGTGCCCGGCTTGGCAACCGCAAGCTCTGTGCCATCAGTGTGGTGTGTGGCTGGTGCTGTGGGAGCTGCGGGGCCCGCTCTACACGGCGGGGCTGCGTGGGCGGGGCAGCTCCAGGCGGGGGTATGGGGCGGGTGGCGTCTGCACCAGCCGCTCTGGCTCTGGGGGGGCAGCCCGCCACCGATGCCCCCCGTGCCTCACACATCATATTCTTAGGAACCTGTCTCGCTTTCAACTCTCCCTAAAATTCTTCATTCAGGCAGGCTTCCAGAGTTTGGCTGGCAGGATGAAGGTAACCCCTCCCCCCTGTCCTGCCGCCTCCCACGGCACCACGCCGCTCTGTGTCCCGCACCTCAAGCCTCCGTGGCACAGAACCGCTGGCATGGTCCCCAATGGCCACTGATGTGCTCCCTGCCGCCGGCGACCATGCAAGCCCTGGCAATTGCTCCAGCCGAAGAAGCGGGTGGCTGGGAGGCTGCTGCGGCACCGATCTTCTGCACCCGTCACCTGGCAACCCCCTGAATGTGCGCTTGTCAGCTGGGAGGTCTGGCGACAGTGCTGACCAGCATGGAGGGCGATGGGGAGGTGGCGGCTTGGCGGGCGGGTTCCCGCCTGCCCGCGAATGTCGGGCCCATGGGGCTTGACATAGAGTTGATGGTCCAACATAACTTCCCTCCTCGGATAAGAAAGAAGGAATCTCTCCTGCCCGTGTCCCTTCCCCCCCCTCAAGCGACAACAGGAGGTTGCAGACAACTAAGTCAGCCGGTGCAGGAAGCCCTGGAATGGCCAGTCCAGGGCGCCTGGCTGCAGTGCTGGATGTCTTTTGCTCCTCCTAGAAGCCGGTGGCAAGAGAAAGAAGTCGTTTAAACTTCAAGCTAGCTACTGGATGCCTATCCTTTTTTTTTTTTGAGTACTTGTCTGCCAATTCACCCCATCTATAAAAGAAAAAGTCTTCCACCCAAGCATAACTTTTGAGGATTTTAAGGATCTTTGAGAGGAAGAGAGGGAGAGAGAAATAGAGAGAGGGAGAGAAAGAGGGAGAGAGAAATAGAGAGAGGGAGAGAGAGAAAGAGAGTGACAGGGAGAGAGAGAAAGAGAAAGGGAAAACCGGAGAGAGAAAGAAAGGGAGACAGAGGGAAAGAGTAACAGAGGGGGAGAGAGAGGGAGAGAAAGAGGGAGGGAGGGAGAGAGAGAGGGAGAGAGAAATGGAGAAAGAGGGGGAGAGAAATGGAGAAAGAGAGGGAGAGAGAAAGAAAGGGAGAGAGGGAGAGAGAAAGAGAGGGAGAGAGAGAGAGAAAGAGGGAGACTGAGAGAGAGGAAGAAAGAGGGAGAGAGAGATTAAATTGTTTGTTAAATTAATCTGGTTTCCCCCATTAACGCTGCTTGTCAGAAGGTTGCAAAAGGCGATCACATGACCCTGGAACAATGTGACCATCATAAATATGAATCAGTTGCCAAGCATCGAAATGTAAATCACATGACCCTAGGGATGCTGCAACGGTCATAAGTGTGAAAAATGGTCATAAGTCACTTTTTTCAGTGCCATTGTAACTTTGAACAGTCACTAAGCAAACTGTTGTAAGTCAAGGACTACATGTACTTTATCACTTTTTTCCATTTTTTTTTTTTTTGGTCATCAAGTTTTTGACACCTCGCTAGGTAACTGGTGGTACTCGAATGTTGCCATATTCTAAAAGTGGTACAATCGGTGAAAAGCCTGAAAAGCCCTGCACTAATGGACCAATTATTTCTTAACAGTAGCAAAATTACAGTTATGAAGTAGCAACGGAAATAATTTTATGGTTGGGGGTCACCACAAGATGAGGAACTGTATTAAAGGGTCGTGGCATTAGGAAGGTTGAGAACCACTGATCTATACATTTTTCATCTGCTCACTGTACCAAAACCAAGTTAATTATATTAGTTGTTCCCTTTGTTAAACAAAGTTGTCTAACAGAGTTTTTGGAGATAGGAATTGTGAATGTGGCCTTCTTTTTTTGAACTGCATTTCCTCAGGAATTCAACTTGCTCCAATAATACTGGGGGTTTAGGAAAATAATATATTTTTAACAGAGGGACAGATTAATGAGGAGAGGCTCCTCTTATGTATGAGTAATATAAGATATAGGAACATGATATAGGAATATTTTACTATTATTGTATTAAACTTGTGGATATTAATGATGTTATTTATCTAGTCGTATTTCTTAATTTGAATCCTATTTAAACATGGCAGGATTTAAATCTGCTTAGAGCTGATTAAAAATTGGAGGGGCTATAAATCAATAATATTAAAATATAAGGAATTTTTTTCTAAATCTCTGGTTATATGGTAGTAGTGGATTTATTAGTCTTCTTCAACTTAGTGCACTTCAGAAATATTAAGCTCCTGGAATATTCATCAGGGATATATCATTCTATTTTTCTTGATCTGCTGATATATATTACCTCAAATTTTCCAAAAGATCTTTCATAATACCATTGTAGATAACAGCATGCATATAAGGGAAATCAATCTATTTAATCCTATATGAGAATTTTTCCATGTGAAGAATGAAATTTCAAATAATAATAATAATAATAAAGTTGGAAGGGACCTTGGAGGTCATCGAGTCCAACCCCCTGCTCAGGCAGGAACCCTACACCATTTTGGACAACTGTTGTATTACTAAATAAAATGTTTTCTCTGTGGAGTCCATATTCTTGACCAACAAAAATATATTTAGCAAATATATTTACTGTACGAAGAATTATTTTTGCTAATCAGAATGTTGAATTCTTTGCCATCTTAAAGGGTCAAATTAAATATATTTCACACTTATATAATATGCCTATTGTATATAAGGAACTACAACAGAGTACTCTTCCTCATTAATAACCCTCAAATGCTCCAGATTTCAATTCCAGTAAGTCCCAGATAGCATGCAAGATGTAGGCTGATATGGAAATGTAATTTTTAAAACACCTACCTCATAATAATATTGAAATGCTTGAGACTTGTCACCTTCACTATCATAGAGTTCCCCAAGTTTTGCCAGTGCATGTGAGTCTGTTGGAACAACACTAATAAGTTGCATAAGCCACTCAATGGCCTGATTAGGATCCTCCATTAATTCATATCTGAAATATTGTCAATTAAGGAATATCTTATGTAGAGTTTTTTTTATACTTTGCAATGTTTAGATGAGCACCTGCTGTGCTACAATTGTGATTGAAAGGACACTGAATATCTGTAGTGTTAAACATTAGATTTGTTGAAAAGATACATGCTTGCAATTTGGAAGAGAACCTGGGCACTATTTCGAAGAATTGCATGAAGCTTCAGAAAAGAATCCAATGCTTCATCTAGTCTATTTAGCTTTTTATATGATAAACCTGAAAAAAGAGATCGTGTTTGTTATGAAATAAACTGAGCTAAATTACATTTTCCATAATATAACTAAATGCAAGTCTATGCATGCTGGAAGGTAATCCATTTCGAGGTCTTTTTCATAATAAAAATGATATAAATACAGATAAATGGTCACAAAATTCTGATACAAAGCTTAGCCTACAGTTTTGGCAGCTTATGGTACTAACTTGAAATCACGGATGAAAATGTCCTGGGAGGGCTTCTGATGCTTTGCTTTATTCCCATTCCCTCACAATGCCAAAATGGGGTAATTGTGTGGCTTCAAAACATTTTGATTTTATCTAAGGCATCTACAATAAACCACAATAATTTCAAAATGACATCCCCTCCACTGATGACTGTTTAAAGGTGGTCCGGAATTCTAATGGCCTCAGAAAAAATGCTGTATGGATCACGATACACTCCCATGGTTAGCAATTGACAAGCACCCCGCAATCATGTAATCTGCAATTTTCTCTCTTGGTTTCCCCAGAAAGTCGGTGGGGAAGCAGGCAGGGAATGTTGTAAGCTGCTGCTGGTACCTGTTGAGAGAAGCCCCTCTCATCTCTAGGTGCTGGATGAAACAGCTGCCTACCAAAGGCAGTTAAACTCCTTCAGAGGAGTGGCTTTTGTCTGCACTTGAACTTACCATCTTGGCCCTGCACTTGTGGACACACACCCCATTAAGAACAAAACTAGCTATGACTTTATGTTCAATGCTGATTGTATGAATGTAGATAGACCATATACAAGAGATGTATTTTCGGGTCTTATGAAGACAGCTTATTAATATGAACCCAGATTTAATGTTGATTGCTTTAATACTGGGAAAGCGTACTGAATTTCTACCTCAGGATTATTGGTTAGGGATCATAAAAGATTGTACTAATACTGAGATGAATAATATGTGATAGACTAGGAACTGTGGATAGACTATAGAAAAGAGAAACACCAAGCAAATAAATTGTAACAGGCGTTTAGTTGAGGCTTGATGTGCGGAGGGAAAAATGTTTACCAAACCAGACGATTATAAAGATTAATACTTAGTGATGTATATCAGGTGCTATGATGATTGATGCATACTATGATTTTATGTTCAATGCTGATTGTTTTAATAAAAGAATTTTTTCATTAAAAAAAAAAGAACAAAACTAGCTTTTACTTTCCAGTTTTAGAAATGACACATTCTTATCCAGAGTTCCAATCATCTCAAATTGCAATCCAAACTGACTTGTAACTTACCAATATTATAAAGCGCTTCGGTGCATGACGAATCATTCCTTAAAGATTCCTTATAAAACTCTGCTGCCTTCTCATAATCTCCATTTATGAAAATGGTATTTCCTTTATTTGTCAGAGCAGCTGGATTGTATCTGTCAGAATTTACAGCTAAATCTGCATAATTGCTTGCTTGTATAATCTCATTTTCCTAAATGAAACAGAAAACATATCTTATCTAGTTGCTGATGCTTTGGAAATTAACTCTTTAAAAATATATTTTGATTCCTGATATACACTGATTTGTTAAGTGTGTTTCTAGCCCTCAGTTTTTATTAAAACCATACACTATCATTTAAAGTTTTTAGTACCTATTAAGATTATAACCCATTGGTTAAGCAATATAACAGTATATCTGCTTCCTAAATATTTTGCTGGCATGGTTTTAAATAGATCCAATTGTTACAAATTGAATGAATCCAATTCTTTTTCTTAAGACATTTGCCTACCAGAAGTATTTCTACTCCCGGTTCCTCAGAATTAGTTTGAAGCTGACCCATGGTTCTCTTCATTGCTTTCTTCCTCTGAGAATCCATGAGCCAATCAATGTTGCCTTTAGCTGACCAATTAAATATTAGGAGAGAAATATATTTAATCAATCCTGTTTCCGTTATCAATAGTTTAACTTTATATGTTGCACGCATTTTGCTGATGATTTCCCCAAAGATCCAAGTGGTCGTAAAAAAAGGGAATTTCAAAGTTGCCATTTTAAGCACCTATTAAGTAATATTTCTTGGAAAGTTGCTGTGGCAGAAATAGAAAACCTGTGTCAGTTAAAACAAATCGACTGATGTCAACATGTACCACTGAACTCACTGCTCTGTTACTTACTTGAACTTTGAACTGTTATCTTTTAAGAAGCACATTTCACATGAACTTGAAGTAAACAATTTCAAGATAATTAACTTCAGCAATTAATGAAAGGTGCTCAGTGGCTATTTGTTTTTAAAACTACTGACTACATTTAAAAGTAACTATATGAGAAAATCCAGAGATGCTCCATATCCTCAGACTTTAAAAAAAAACTTTTAATTACTCACCAAAAAATATAGAAAAGAAAGATTTGTTGCAGCTGCACTTTTAACTCTGCTATCCTTTTTTTCAAACATCTTTAAAGTGTCAACAGCCTAGAAATAATTAAAAAGCAAAGTTACCCTCAATGTAAAAAAAACTACTCAGCTCTACTGGATAGTTACAGAACATGAGCTGCTTCTGAAAATTGTTCTAAAACTTCAATTAGTGAAACATCTATTTTGAATGAGTAGAAGTTGACATTAATGTGATTCTAAACACTTCAGCAGCTGCATGGTCTTCCAGTCCATTTCAGGTCCAATTAACGCACTGATGCTAGAACTGTAAGATCTAGCCAGGAAAAATCCATCTGTTCATTAGATGGCAGTATCAGAATTTTCTGCATCTTTTGGCTTGTCTACATTTCTGCAACCCAGAAATTGTAGTCCTGGTTGATATCAATCTTAAAAACCTTGAATGGGTTGGAACCAATGCAACTCCTTCTGGGTGTACCAGCCTGGACCATTAGCTGAATCCTGAAAGCCCCTTCCAGGTCCTACTTCTGAATTCCCATGGCAAGAAAAGAGAAAGAAAATTTGTATCAGAGGGTGGCATGCTTTTCTTCTAGAATGTTATCCACAAGACAGCTCGATCCTAGAGAATCTTCCTCTGAGAAAGAAAACAACGGGATCTTGCCCACTTACGCTCCAGATGTTTGCTTCTCACCAGCTCAGGACAGTGATTTCCCTTAGGTTTGAGTGCCGGGAGATGAAGAGATTAAAGAGAAGCCATCAAGCTCTCAACAACAACAGCAGAGTCTTTTGTAAGGATATTGGATTCATTAACCTCACTTTTCTAAACCTTTTCATAAATTGACTAATGTAATAAAGTAGTATTTCAATTTTTTAAAGATATGAAATTATATTTTGATCATGATTCAATGTAAAAAATTACCAGTAAAATGTTTATGAAAACACTGTACCTGATTAAAATCTTTTTGCCGCAAATAGGTAATTGCTTTATTGATTTCCAGGTCATTGGCTAACTCTACATATTGAGATGTTTTTACCATTTCCACACACCTTCAAGGTAAAAAAGAGAGATTTTTTTTTTCTTACAGTGGGTCTTTCTATATTAAGAAGGCAATTGCTTGATTAAGTTGATCCTGTAAATCAGGGGTGTCAAACTCAATTTGAGGGCAGCATCAGCATTGTGGTGCCCTCTGGGTGGCCAGCTGGGTGTGGCCCATTGGGTGGTCGTAGCTGTGGTGGTCACGGCAGTCTGGGTGGGCATGGCCACCTTGTTGCTCAGGGGGGGATGCGTGTGGGGACTGGGGAGTGTTGGGGGAGATCCAGGGGTCTCTGGAGGGTGGAGTGGTGGGCAGGAGGCTCGTCCTGTGGGCTGAGGTGAGACGAGATGGGCTGGGGCAGCTGCTGCCTGACACATAGGCCCCCGCATACAGAGGCCAGCGAGCAAATGGGGAATGACGGTGTCCGTCAGCAGCCACAGCCTGCCAGCACCTCGACCGGCGCACTCTGGAGCTCCGCAGCCTGCTGCCAATACTGGGCCAGCCCTCCAGCAGCAGGCAGAGTAGGGGAGGGGGAAGGCCCGTGATGCAGACCACCAGACACACCTACTCTGTCCCATCTGTTTTTGCTTGCAATTGGAGAGCAGGTTGCTGTCGGTCATCTCCTCAGTCCCCTCGCAGATCTTTCCCTTGGCCCGTGCATGGAACCTTTTCCCCTCACACACCCAACACACCTTGGCCCCGCCTCAGGCTGCCGCCACCAACAGTTCATGCAGGTCCATTAGGCCACTGCTGCCGCCCAGAACATCTGGCCTGCCCAGCACCTAAGAAGGCGAAATGGCTGGCTAGCAAGCTTGAGTAGAGGTGGTAGAGCATGCCCAGGGCCATCAAGCAAAAGGCCACCCTGAGTGGGGCTTCCTAACCAATCGCTTCACCTCCTTCGTGCTGGGTGGTCTTACAGCTCTGGGTGGCAGCCTAATGGACCTGTGCAAACAGCTGGCGATGACAGGTACTGAGGTACGTGAGGGGAATGCGCTCCACCTGCAGACCGAGGGCAAGACCCTCGAGTAGGCTGAGGAGATGACCAGTGGCAACCTGCTCTCCAACCAAAAAGAGATGGGACAGAGTAGGCGTGTCCAGCTGTCTGCATCACGTGCCCCCCCAACTCCACATGCTGCCAATGCTGCCACAGTGCTGCTGTTGGAGGGCCAGCCCAGTATTCACAGCAGGCTATGCATCCCCTGCTGTTGGATGCCGTCAGCCCCCATGCACTCACCGCCTCCTGTCACGCACCCTGGGGTCTGCCGGGCTGGCCGGGACCAGGGCAGCAGGGCCCAGTTCCTCACCATTTCTGGGGCATCCCCAGGGACCAAATATTAGCCAATCGTGGGCCGGATCTGGTCCGCGGGCCTTGTGTTTGACATGTTTGCTATAAATTGACTTAAATACTTGACAATTTTACAGATTCAAATACTTAAAAGGAGACTCACTGAGTACCCAATAAACTACCAAAACATTAGTAAGGTGAATTTGTTGTGCAGTTCTGTTTTGTAACAGCCTTATTTTGTAATTTATAATGAATTCAACTCAACTGGGAAAGGTTATATTGTTACTATACAAGATCCAGGCATTAGAGCTTTCAAGTGCAAACACACAATCAATAAAATACAAATTATTTCATTTTACTTTAATCATTGCATATGACCATGATATAATATCTAATCTTTAACAGAATCAACCAGAGGATAACAGGTGAACAACAGAGATCCATAGTTTAAAATTGACACCCACCAGTCATAGCCTACTGCAAATGAAGTTTCAATTGCTGGAGCAATTAATTTAGCAGCTGTCATAATATACTTTTCTGCTGTAGATTTCCTAAAAAAAAAATTCTAGTTAAAAGGGGCACAGCCTATATACACATTGTGTCTAACAGAAAACTTTATTGAAGAGATTAAATATTTAAATCTAATATTTATTTAGTAAATAATAAATATTAAATAAAAAACATCAAGTAAGATACTTTGAAAGGAAACTGATTTGTGGCTTAAGATAAGCTTTTAGGGTATAATCCTCCATACTGATTAGGACACTCATTCTGTCCTCAGTTTGAACCCTGATTCTTTGAGTATGGAAAATAAAGTGAAATGCCTGTAGGCTTGGGAAGTTTGAAGATTTTGCAAAAGTACAAATATTTAGATTGTCCTACTACCTGTCCAACTCTTAACGGTAAAGAGCTAAATAGTACTGAACCTGCTCCAGGACTGTCTCAACAGGCAACTGGACTTTGTTTTTCCTTGAAGATGTTTAGCTTTTCATTGAAGAAGCTTCTTCAGTTGCCTTTTGAAACAGCTCCTATGGGACAATCATGACCTGGATGACTGAGAATCTCCATAGGATTATGGAATATTACTAATATTATTAAATCATAGGAAGAAAAATGGAATAGAAAATCAGGACTGGGAAATGGAATTAAATGCCTTGAAGAGAGAAAGGCTATTTGGCTGGCACCTTAACCAGGAGCATTCCACGGTGTAACCTATTATTAACATGTTACCTGTCCAGTTTTTAAACCTGCTTTCCCACGTATTTTCTCAAGCCTTTATGAGATTGCAGAGGTGATAAATGTAGTAAATAAATGAAAATAAATTGACTTCTAACTTAGCATAACCAAAGTAGACAGCTGGAAAAGCACACTGAATTCATTTACATCTTCACCTGCTTAAACATGTCAACAAAATATGAAAGATAATGAAAAGACCTTTGGAAATAATATAACAGAGACTTACCTTTCACGTTCCATTTGTCGTAAGCTATCATTCTTAATAGCTTCTATCAACAGGTTTGTATGTGGATCATCCTAAAAATGCCAAAAAGGTAAATCTAGTCACTGGGGTAATACAAAAAACAGGAATGGATATATGTATTCATGAAAATCATAACATTTTATGTGTCATACTCTTTAAAGTATTTTTATTCATTCAATAAAACATGGACAATACTTAATATTTATTTGCTACGTATATGTAGGGATGTCGGTCTATACATATGTTGTTCATACCGGTAGTATGTTTAGGTGTGTGTCATGTATGTGTTTCACTTTGAGAGAGGGCAACTAAATTTCATTTTTGATGTGTGCCATCGTGCCCACAGTATAAAAATGACAATAAAGGTTATCTTATCTTATTTCAGCAGTCCAACCTAAGCAAAAAACTTATTTTTAAATAACTGAGATGTTTGTATGGCAGGTTAGATGCTGATTTCTGTGCTGAGCTGAGGATATATTTCAGTTCCAAAAATAAATTTCTATTTACTTTTTGATCTAAAAATCCCTTTATCCATATGGGGACTTTATTAAGTATTTCTGTACTTATTCTGTAATTTATAATCTATAGGATGATGTACAAGTTCAAATGAGAACCATTTAAATATTGCTAGAATGCAACCATTTCATTTGTGTAACAAACTTTACTTCAAAACTGCATTTAAAATATTTATCTATGAGATTGCAGAGGTGATAAATGTGGTAAATAAATGAAAATAAATTGACTTCTAACTTAGCATAACCAAAGTAGACAGCTGGAAAAGCACACTGAATTCATTTACATCTTCACCTGCTTAAACATGTCAACAAAATATGAAAGATTTCATCTGTTGGGATGAAATTACCATTGTTTGATATTGATCATAAAGAGTTTTTATGCCACTATTATACTATATGGAACATTTTTCCTTTCCGTGATTTTTTTGTCTATAAATTGCAATTTATGAATTTGTGCATACTTACTCCTTGTGAAATATATTTATCATCATCATCTATTTCCAGTGGAACAGCAAGCAGTTTTTGGAAGGCTTTTTTCATTTGATCTCTGTCTCCAGTAGCAAAGTAGCACAGGATCAAGTTAAAGCCTGCTTTCAGGTTTGGTGATGTGCTCATAATGTGCTCAAAGGAACTAATGGCATCAGTATATTGGCCGGTTTTAATAAACGCAACTCCAATGTTCTGCATTATTTTAATCCTAATGAAATACATAGTTAGAACCTTATATTAAACTGTATTTTAAAATAAAGATACATGACTGCTGAACTCTGCCTAGAATACAGTCAAAAATGCAAATTAACACTGTATATAAGAAAGTAACAACAACACCGAAACAAATTAAACAAATTAAGTAGAGATCTGATATTTTTACTCCACTGAATCAGTTTATAAATCCAGCTATGAGTATCCCTGGGCAATATAAAATAGAACATTATAATAGCATATCATTATAAAAACAATAAACACAAGTATAAAAGCATGCCATACAAAAACATTTGAAAACAATATTTATTACAATTAAGAATGGATAAAAATCAACCATCAACAATTAAAAACCATCAGAACTGATTTTCTGCCTATCTAAAGCAAAGTAATAAGGGGTCATAATCTCATCTTCCTTAAAAGGGAAAATGTACAATGAGGTCCCACTACTGAAAAGGCCTTTTTTAAATACCAAGTTGTAACTAATGATCGATAAGTTTACATGGAGGAAAACAATTCCTGACAAAATTGGCCTAATCATTATAACCTTCATCTAATTCCCACTTAAGCTGTCTCCTGGTCAACAAGGTTTTTATTCAATACCTTACTGAATATTAGGTAATATTGCAGGACATTTGCTATCTTCTCTGAGTCAACTAAGTTGGATCACAGAGTAAGTATTATCAAACTATTAATGAGAAGTAGATGAAAGAGAATCAGGTATCCGCCACCTACAACTCTTAAAAGGAAGACTTATCTGTAAAACATACACAATTGTAAGGACACTAAATTGCTTTCCACCTTATTTCTATATGTTCTTTTGCTTGAGGATTCCACTTTATATAAACAGGTCAGATAACTAAAATGTTTCCCTTTGTCATGTCTACTTTGCTCTCAAGATAATATGAAGATAGCGTTGAAATAAATGAAAGGTCATAAGTAGTCTCAGTAGATAGCATATAAACAAGACTAACAGGGCTCTGTAGACAGAAAATTAGAGTGAACAACAAATGGTCAGATTTGTTGGAATTCACCTCATCTCCTTGTGGACACTTGCAATCTGATCTAGAGCCATTCGATAGAACTTGATGGCTTTTGAATAGTTCCTTTGTTTCAAATAAATATTTGCCATGTTCACTTTCAGCATGCCTATAAAATAATACAGAATAAGATTTAACTCATATCCCAGTTATTTTCCAGAATATAAGTTAGGCTGTACGCAGATATAAAATATATATAGTTGGCACGGAAGAATTTGGAGAAGAGGAAAATAAAAAGAATGAGCTATTTGGGACAAAAAAGAAATGGAGGGCTTGACACCTTTTATTTTCCAGTTGCCTAATTATATACACAGCAGGCTTATTTTACTTAGATTGGACTGCAAGTTTACCTATTTATTTGCAAGTCTCAACCTTCTATGCCACTTCAGTCAAACTGACTTTGTTTATTTCTATCCCACCTTTATTATTTTTACAAATAACTCAAGGCAATGAGCAGATGTAATACTCCAACCTCCTCCTATTTTCCTCACAACAACCCTGTGAGGTGGGTTGGGCAGAGAGAAAGTGACTGCCCAAGGTCACCGAGCTGGTTTTTAGGGCTATGGCAATCACCTGGTTTCTACAGCAAACTGGCTCTCATTTTACTTAAAAGCAACATTTTAAATAGCAAAATGCTGGCTTTATTGGGCTTACCTAAGTTACAGATTTGAAAAAGTGGGCCTCAAGAAAAATCTCAGTTCTTTTTATCACTTGAGGATTATGCTGGAACAACTATCAAAGTTTAATTGGGGGAATAGGATATAGACTTTTCCTGCAACGTCTAAACTAGCAGGTAAAGTTGTTAGAACACATACTTTAAGAATACAATCACTAAATGCAGAGATAATCAGAGTTATGATTTGCAAAATATAGATGATCAAAAGATAGTTGCAAAATTCAACTATTTCTGATTTAGAGGAACTTATTAAAGCTTAAAGGTATTACTGAACTGGCAATCTCTTTTGTTAAATAATTCCCCAAAAAGTTATTTCTTCAGATTTAAAAGCATATCTGACAAAAGAAAAATATCTCGCTGGACTTATAAAATGGCACCAATTTCTATATTTGGCCAATATCAATGAACAGAGACTATGATAAATGTTATACATTGCCCAGAATCACCTATGTATGTGCTAGGTGGCTATATAAATTTATTAAATAAATAGTTCCCATTTGATATAATTACTCAGCATAGTCTGATTCGGTAAAAGTAAAGTACCTCCATTGACGAACATTTTGTTTTTCACGATGACCTGATACGTATTTAGTGCTTCTGCATACATGTCATTAGCAGAGTATTGGCTAGCCAAATTGAAGAGTACCTAAAAGAAAAGAAATGAGAATATTTCCATTGTCCTCCACAAGCAACAGTTTTAAATTTCTTCATCATAAAGTTGAGGCAGTCGGTAGTGTAGCAACTATATAGGAAAAAGAGAACTGCTGCCTTTTGGAAGAAAACAGAGAGCAGCTACCCCAGGGGAGAGGACAGAATAGCTATTAGCAGGACATTATTGAACATTTGGTGTGGTCTACCCTATTCCTCAAGGGAGGGTTGAGAGATGTGGTTGTCCTTACCTTCTGAGCCAGGAGCCCTTTGAGCTCATTTGGCATTTCAAGAACCCCTTGTGAGCTTGTGCACAATGGGTGCTGACCATGAGGCCTTCCCCATTCACACAATGGCAACTCTGGGGACACAAGTGATTAAAATGTAAAGATGATTAGGAAGTCAAGTGAAGCTTGACACTGATAGCTTCATGGCAACAATAGGAAAAGATCTTTCACTTTTTCTGGGATTTTTTTTTTTAAAAATATGCCAGCCTAGCCTAAATAATTGATTCAAAGCAGTCTTTTCCAGAAAACATTCCCTACTGCCCTATTTAACTTTGCTCTCTTTTTTTTAAAGCAAATGGTTATATTTTCAAGTAAGGTACTCAATGGTGCCATCATTTGTATTTCCTAAAAAAGCCAATTTGGGATCCAAAGGCATTTTTAGTAGTAAGGGTGATGCTAGTGAATAGGCTTTGCTTTGCGGCATGTCAACTTTTTTTGAAATTTTAGAATGAATTACCTACAAACAACCTCCTCACTATCTATTACACTCCCTCCCCACCTGATCTTTTTATTAATAAGGTGCTTCAAAGAACTACTCAGAAATCATTAATTTGGTTTAAATTTATATGATGGTTAAGCAGTGGTAGGCTTTAATTCTAGTTACCGTAATATAGAATGACTGGCCTAAACTAGAGTTGTTGTCATAGTTTTAATTTTGTGGGGTTCTTGTTTTATTTAGTAATATTGCTGTTGTTACTTAATCCAGGGTTATACTGTATAAGATGGGTGGGCATATAAATCTTTTAAACAAATAAACAAATAACATATGCCTACTATCAATATTGGCAAGTGAAAGTTTACAGTTCTAGGATACTTTTGAGGCCATCTGATTTATGTTGTTTATGGTCTTTAAATTCAAACACAAATGCTGACATTCAATTAAATATAATTACAATACATGCACTTTAATACATACATACAAATATTCATCAGAGGTCATCCATGTATGATTAATCCCTTTCTGAAGATTCTGAATGTGCATTGAGTGTTTTTACAGTTACTTACAGTATAAGTAAGATCAAGGTTGATATTAGCAGGAGACATTGTCTGTTCACGTTGCCTTACTAAGGCTCTT
The DNA here is from genome assembly GCA_034064705.1 of Bothrops alternatus. Taxonomy (NCBI): domain Eukaryota; kingdom Metazoa; phylum Chordata; class Lepidosauria; order Squamata; family Viperidae; genus Bothrops; species Bothrops alternatus. The sequence continues at coordinate 1,659,872 of JARGCV010000166.1, forward strand.
TCTTTTCTTCCAGCATCTTTCGCCTTTTCTAGAGCCTTTAAAGAAAATAATTTATGTTTCACTGATGCCTTATGCCCTTCCTTAGACAATGTTGCATAAAACAATTTTGGTATATATTTACACAAACCTATTTCTATAACTGCATATAAAATCACTAATAGGACGCAACAGCAAAAAATATGTTCATGTCATAAGGATACTCAAGTAGGGAATGCATCCCTCACTAGCAGATTTTAATGCTGTTCTTTAGTAGAAAGTGAGCTTACAAATTCTATTTTTGAATACTAATAGGAAATCTTAAAAAACCCTGCATATACCAAGAAAGGAATGAACAATTATTTTAGCTTGGAAAGAGAAAGCAGGAACTAGTTTCTATAATCTTCTTGGTAAGGACAGCTGTAGCAAATTCCTTCTCAGCAAAAATTGGTGTCTCCCATAGCATAGTTTTATAGTGTGCTTTGGGTTTTTGGAAGATGGAACAATATATTACCTTTCAGCTTTGAAATCCTCAGTGTTCTCATCATGTAGTGTAGATAGATGGGACTAATTTTTTTCTAAATGAACACAGAGGAAGCTGAATTCCAGTCCAAACTTAATTCTAAAACCCCACTCTTACATAATTGCAAAATATACATGCTCTAGATCAGGGGTAGGCAACCTTGGCTCTTTTTATGACTCGTGGACTTCAACTCCCAGAATTCCTAAGCCAACCATGCTGGCTCAGGAATTCTGGGAGTTGAAGTCCATGAGTCATAAAAGAGCCAAGGTTGCCTATCCCTGCTCTAGATTATGTACTCTTTCAGCATTCCTTAGAAACAAATATTTTATCATTTTCCATAAAAGGGCTTAGCTAAATACAATGATGTCCAGAAGCAAAAATATGAACAGGCCACTAATGGTCATTTTATATAAGCATATTTTCCATATGAATAATTTGGTCAATCAAGGGAATTGCACTCGTTTTTTGAACTTTATACATAATGGATGAATTCATATAGCAGCTATATCTAGATATGATGAGAATCTTTATCCAGCTAAGACTTTTATGATGGCTCTTCATCTTTTATTACTAAAAATAAATTGGCAATCTGAAAACTATAAAAGCAACAATGCAGCTTTGTATTTCACGATGAAGTAATAATTTAAGGCTACTCTTACCAATTTTAAATCTCCACAGCTGTGTGCAATGCAGCTTTCTTCAACCAACTCATTCACTTTTTTTTCTAACTGTTTAATCTTTCCTTCTGGACTAAAATAAGGAAAGAGCAGAATCATATGACATCAGAAACACCAAGGGAAAAAAAATCTACACTTTGGTACACATATTAGGTGTACTACATTAGGTTTTACTTGGGCTGCCCTTGTTTATATACATTTATTTTATACAGATAATTCTGTGCTGATTTCCTAATGAAATACTCAGGCTGGACTATTTCTGAAGAAGAAATTCAAAAATACATGGTCCCTCGAAAGATCTCCTAAGAATTTATTGCAGCAAAAACTGTTGTGGTCATGTTATTTTTAGCTAATGAAAGTTTCCAATGCTACTGTGTATGATGGTCAATCTGATTTATAAAGAAATGATTTCCTGCCCACCTCCCAAATATGCTCCAATTATCCAGGGCAAATTTGAGAAGCATACACAGTAGCATGAAGTAGAAACAATCTGACTTACAATGACTGTTTAATCTGCAGAGAAACACTAGACCCAAAAAGGCTGGGTAATTTATTTGTTTGATTTATATTCTGCCTTTCTTTCCACAGCTCGACACCACTTCCGTGGCAATCTCTCTTCATTTTATGAAGCTAGCCTGGGCTGAAACGAAATGGAGTTAATTTCCATAACTAAAAGTGAACAACCTGCCCCCAATCCCCATAGTCCAACATCTTACCTATTGCAAGTCAAATGATTATAAGGATTTAAACATGCAAGATGATATCAATTCTATTGGAATGTATATATGTTAGTATATGTGACTAAACACAATTGATATATCCATAGGTATAGTTTCAAAAACTAAAACACTGAAATTAATAATGAATCACATTTATCCAGGTCATAGGAAAGTATTTGAAGATGACACTGTGCGACATCAAAACATTCTCCCACAATAATTAATATTACTCTTTGTACTATGGCACTCTATTTAAAATGAACAAGCACTGTTTTTTTAATAAGTCATATTATACCAGTATAGAAAAATAAAGATCCAGCCTTTTCCAATTAAATTCTGTTTTATTGCCTTACAATGAATGATGTATATGCTATTGATTTTCCCCCCCCCAAAAGACATGACAAAGTAACTGTAACAAAGCTGCCTACCTACCTATCTTCATTTTTTGTTTCTAGAGGAGGAGCTGGACCTCTTGCTTGGCCAAGAGGATCAAATGCAGAACCTGCAAATTAATAAATATAACTGAGAACTCTATATGTTTCCCTATTGAAGGCTAATTTCTAATAATTTTTAAAATGTATCTATTTGATACATAACCTCTATTCTACTCAAATGAGTACATGGGGCATTCCTAAAAGTAAAAATAAATACAATCCTAGAAATAAAACTTATAAATTAAATTTAACGCCTGATAAACACCATGGATGTTGCACCAAGCACAACTCCTGAGAAGAGTATTTCATAATCTGGGAGCAATGCAAGAAAAAGCCCTTTCTGACATGGCATGTAAGTGAACCTATCTTCAGTCCAGATACTGTAAGTGCATAACAGGATAAATGGCCCCTTAATAGTGACATCCTAAGCAAGTTGGTTTAAAGCTCTAAAGGATAATATGACACTTTAAATTGTGCCCAGTATGTGCAAGCAGTGCATGTCTTTAAGTACAAACAACATGTAATCTCTGTATCTTGCAGAGTTAACAGTCTATTGCTGCATTGTGCACAAGTTTCAATTTCTGAACATTTTTCAAGGGCAGTTTCAAATTTCCAGTAGTCAAAACAGGATAAAACTAAACTGTTGCTAAATCTTAAGAAAAGTTGCAGCTGGTGTGTATAAATACATTCCTTGTTATAGCTGCCCCATAGAATCTAGCTGAGGATCAAAGACTCCTCCCACCCAAACTGCAAGGCTACTTTTTCAGGCGAAATGCAATCCCATCATACATTTCAGTCAGTACCCAAGTCCATTTTCTTATTAACCAAGAGTACTTCTACTGTCTTTGGCTTCAATTTCATATAGCCCCATAACTGAATTGATGCAACACTCAAAAGATATTGCTTCCATAGAGTTGAATAACAGGAAGCAGTACAGCTGGATACTAGCAGCATAATAATCTCACCCCATTCCAAATCTCTGAATTATTTCTCCCACCAGTTTTATGAATATATTAACACAACAAGGACACTCTGGGGGACACTATACATCAATAGCCAAAGTATCACTTAGTTGTTCTTTAGCATCACAGGAAGGACTAGAACTGCTTTTAAATCATATCCTCAACAGACAACCTCACCAGGTGCTCTGGAAGGACACCATAATTAATGACATAAAAATATACCTCTTGAAGCTGCTTTGGTGTAACCTGCTGCCTGCACTGCTGTCATAGGTCGAGTAACACCATCCTTAAAGAACAAATGATGAAAATTGTGAGGGAAGCAAGTTCTTGCCTCATCGCTATATAATGTCAGAATGAGTATTAAGTGTCAGAATGAGACAAATACATGAAACCGAACTGTATTAATACTTCAACACAGTAATTTCAGTTTGCAAATTTCAATAATAACTTGTAGCATATAGGATTTTTAAAGTTAGTTGTTATACAGATAGCTATCAACTTGCAACCATTTGCTTAGTGACTGTTTGAAGTTACAACATCACTGAAAACAGTGACTTATGAATGCTTTTCACATTTACAACCATTGCATCATCCTTGTGGTCACATAATCAAAATTCAAAAGCTTGGCAACTGGCATGTACTTATAACATTTGCAGTTATTATTATTATTATTATTATTATTATTTATTAAATTTCTATGCCGCCCTATTCCGGGAACTCAGGGCGGCTTACAGCATAAATAGAAATCCAATACAAACTAAATAGTACATTTATAAAAATAAATATATAAAAAGAAGAACCCCTAAATTAAGAACCATTCATTCAGCAAACATACACACAGACATACACTGGCTAGGGGCAAGATTTCAACCGCCCCAGGCCTGCCGGCAGAGATGGGTCTTTAGTAGTTTACGAAAGGCGGAGAGGGTGGGGGCGATACGGATCTCCGGGGGGAGTTGATTCCAGAGGGCCGGGGCCGCAACAGAAAAGGCCCTTCCCCTAGGCCCCGCCAGGCGACACTGTCTAGCCGACGGGACCTGGAGAAGGCCGACTCTGTGGGCCCTAACCGGTCGCTGGGTTTCGTGAGGCAGCAGGCGGTCTCGTAAGTAACCTGGTCCGATGCCATGTAGGGCTTTATAGGTCATAACCAACACTTTGAATTGCGTTCGGAGACCAATAGGCAGCCAATGCAGCTCACGGAGTGATGCTGAGATGTGGGCATTTCTGGGCAGGCCCAACACTGCTCGCGCGGCTGCATTCTGCATTACCTGAAGTCTCCGAACGTTTTTCAAAGGTAGCCCCAAGTAGAGAGCATTGCAGTAGTCGAGCCTCGAGGTGATAAGGGCATGAGTGACTGTGAGCAGAGACTCCCGGTCCAAATAGGGCCGCAACTGGTGCACCAGGCGAACCTGGGCAAATGTCCTCCTCGCCACAGCCGAAAAATGATGTTCCAAGTTTAGCTGTGGATCGAGGAGGACGCCCAAGTTGCGGACCTTCTCCGAGGGGGTCAAAAGCTCCCCCCCCAGGCTGATGGACGGATAGATTGAATTATCTTTGGGAGGCAGAACCCATAGCCACTCCGTCTTGTCGGGGTTGAGTTTGAGCCTGTTCTCCGAGGTCATGTGATTACCCTTTGCGCCCTTCTGCCCAGCAAAGTTAATGAAGAAGCCAGATTCACTTAATAACCATGTTATTAACAACTGCAGTGATCCACTGAACTGTGGCAAGAAAAATGGGGCAAAACTGAGTTAACTGTCTTGCCTAACAAAAGAAATCTTGGACTTAATTGTGATCATAAGTAAAAGACTATCTATAGATTTTTAAAAATTATTTATTGTTCAATACTGTGCAATGAAATCATTCATTTGATTTGAAAGGGCTATCCACATACTTTTCATTTATCCCATTATTGTGAATCTACAGGAGTATTACAAAGTTCATAATCCATATTTTAAGGAAAATTTTATTTTTCAAATTTGCTGCTATAAATGGAAATATTCCTTTTAGGTAAGAAATTGGGTACCTAATGATGTATTCTCATCTTCACTTATGTCTCATTCCTTAAATTTAAAACCAGCTCTTCACTGTCATGACACGTACAGTCTTAGATTCATTAACTGCAGTCTATGAATTAATTTTAGCAAAAATTATAACAGTATTACCTGCACAGCTGCTGTCATTGGTCTTCCCATTGATGAAGACAAGGTTGTCTTTGGCTATCATGATGCAAGAAAATATTTTGATCAATCATCACTGTAAATTCTATTTCTTTTTTTATATATATAAATATTTTATTAGATTTTATAAGGATAAAGGGGAAGTGGGGTTAACAAGGGGTGACAAATAAAAAAGGTTAGACCAGGGGAAGAGATAGATACAATAGTGGGGATGTCCCCCACAATAAATCAACACTTCAGCAAGTGTTGCCTCCCAAGGACACTTCTATTTGTCCTTCGATTACCCTGGGGGATGAAGCTATAAACCCCTCAGAGAAGGTTCGCAACTTGGGAGTCCTCCTCGATCCACAGCTGACATTGGATCATCATTTGTTGGCAGTGGCGAGGGGGGCATTTGCACAGGTTCGCCTGGTGCACCAGTTGCGTCCTTACTTGGATCGGGAGTCTCTCCTCACAGTCACACATGCCCTTGTCACCTCGAGGATCGACTACTGCAACGCTCTCTACATGGGGCTACCCTTGAAGAGTGTTCGGAGACTACAATTAGTGCAAAATGCAGCTGTGCGAGCAGTTGTGGGCCTTCCTCGTTGTGCCCACATTTCATCAACTCTCCGCATGCTGCATTGGTTGCCTATTGGTCTCTGAGCCCAATTCAAGGTGTTGGTTATTACCTATAAAGCCCTTCATGGCATGGGACCAGGATACTTACAGGACCGCCTTCTGCCACATACTTCTCTACGACCGGTGAGAGCGCACAGGGTCGGCCTCCTCCGGGTCCCGTCAGCGAAACAATGTCATCTGGCGGGCCCTAGGGGGAGGGCTTTCTCTGTTGCGGCGCCCGCCCTATGGAACCAACTACCTCCTGAAGTCCGCGTTTCTCCGACCCTCCCGGCCTTCCGAAAGAATTTAAAAATCTACCTCTGCCGGCAGGCCTGGGGATGATTGTTGATTATGGTGTGATTGATGTGTATGTATGGGGTTTTTATTTTTAATGTTTCTTGTTCGGATTTGTTGCAATTGTTTTTATATATATGTTGTGAGCCGCTCCGAGTCTTCGGAGAGGAGCGGCATACAAATCCGAATAAATAAATAAAATAAAATAAACCTGTCCGGGTATACATATTCAATCATAATAATATAAAATAGCAATACTTAATATAATAAGTATATTATAACATAATATATTATATATAATATATATAATAATATATAATATAATATAATAATGAGTTCTTGGAATAGGGCAGCATAGAAATCTAATTAAATAAATAATAAATAAATAAATACTACTATATTACTAATTAATTATAACTTTAACACATTAATATATTACTTATTGGTTATAATTACTTATTGTTAAAATCACAGTTAAGAAAAAGAAGAAATATTCATAGGAATAAACATGAAATTTCAATACAAAATATCAATTATCCCATTAAGTTTCATAACCTTTTCTCATTCTATCGTGTTGCTAACCATTGGTAAAATTTATCTCATGTTTTAAAATAGATTGAGTCTTCTTTCTCTTTCATTTCTAAAGTTAATCTGTCCACTTCTGCACATTCAAGTATTTTTCTTATTATAATCTGGTCAGATGGTAGATTTTCATTTTTCCAAAATTGGGCAAATGCTATTCTCGCAGCTGTTAATACATGTAATATTAAATACTCATTCTCTTTTCCATAATTAGATCCTAATATTCCTAGCAAACACAATTCCGGTTTAAATTCTATCTTAATTTTAATCATCTTTTCTAACCATATATGAATCTTAAACCAAAATTTCTTAGCGTTAGGGCATATCCACCAGAGATGATAGTAAGTGCCTGGTTTTTGTTTACATTTCCAACAAATATTTGATACGTTTTTAAAGATTTTCTCTAATCTAACTGGTGTCATATGCCACCTATAAAACATTTTATATAAGTTTTCCTTATATGCAGCTGCTTTAGTAAATTTAATGTTTCGATCCCAAAGTTTTTGCCAATCTTCTAAGTCTATAGAATAACCAAAATTCCTTGCCCACACTATCATTGTTTCTTTTACTTGTTCTTCTTCCATCTTCCAGCTTAACAGAAATTTATAAAGTTTCTTGATCAGATTTTCATCTGTTTTTAAGATGGTGTTTGTTCTTTGTAGAATCCCATTAGTTTTACATCTTTCTCATATCTTGTTTGAATTTGCAGGTAAGACCACCATGTTACCGGTAAATCGATGCCATGTTGTTGAAGAACCTGCCTGTCTTTAAGTTTTCCATCCTTATCTAAAATGTCTTTATACATAACAAGAAAAGAGACAAACACAGCTTAAACTGAAAGAACAATTTAGTAACCTAGAAGTTGAGCTACAAAACGATCCACCAAAGAAGAAGTTGAAGACACAAATGGAATTAATAAAACATAAATTAAATTTATTGGAGATGGAAATAAGGGCACAACAGATTAAACGATCTAAACAGAACTTTTTTGAAAATGCCAATAAACCAGGAAGATGACTTGCATATAGACTGAAAAAAGAAAGAGAAAAAAGATTGATAAGTAAATTACAAGATTCAAAAGGCGAAATACATTGCCATAATGATGCATTGAAAAAAATTGCCAAGGCTTACTATGAGACACTTTACAAGGTGGAGGTGGTTTCTAAAGAGGCAATACAGGAGTATCTAAAAAAAGCGAATCTTCCAAAGATACCAGAGAATATGCAAAATATGTTAAATGAGAAGATAACAATGATGGAAATTACAGAGGCAATAAAAAGGCAAAAGAAGGATAAAACTCTGGGACCCGATGGCCTCCCAGCAGAATTTTAGGTAGCTTTACAAGATATAGTAAGCCCGATATTGAAAGATCTTTGTAATGAAGCCTTCTCGGTGACAAAAATACCAAATTCTTGGACAGAAGCCAATATTTCTCTTATACCTAAAGACAATACTGACCTCACACAAATTAAAAACTATAGACCAATATCATTATTAAATGTGGACTATAAAATATTTACAGCAATAATAGCGGAAAGAATGAAGAAATTTTTGAATGAATTTATCCACTCAGACCAAAATGTTTTTTTGCCTAAAAGACAGAAAAAGAATAATTTAAGGATTATTTTAAATGTGTTGGAATATTATGAAAAACATCTGGGGAAACAGAAGGCACTTATATTTTTAGACGCACAAAAAGCTTTTGATAATCTCAATTGGCAATTTATGTTTCAACAGTTGAAGGAGCTGGACTTTGGTGAAAACTTTATAAACGCAATTCAAGCAATTTATAATAAACAATCAGCAAGGATACTTTTAAATGGAGATTACACAGACAGCTTTGACATTAAAAAAGGCACAAGACCGGGATGTCCACTGTCTCCTTTGTTATTTATTCTTACATTGGAAGTGTTGGCTAGGAATATTAGACAAGATTCGGAAATTAAAGGACTGGAGATAAAAGATCAGAAATATAAACTACAGGCCTTTGCAGACGACTTGGTTTTTATCTTAGAGGAGCCATTGGAAACAGCCACTAAATTCTTGCAGAAAATAGAGAAATTTGGAGAAGTGGCTGGGCTGAAAATAAATAGGGAAAAGACTAAAGTACTTACAAAAAACCTAACAGAGAAACAGCAACTACAACTTGTTAAAAAGACTAATCTCCAGATAGCCAAAAAAGTCAAATATTTAGGCATCTATTTAACACCAAAATATACAACAGTAAAAGAGAACAACTATGAAAGATTATTGAAAGATTATTGAAACAAATAAAACTAGATCTGGAAAAATTTTCAATTACCACTCTTAGGAAGGATAGTGACTGTTAAGATGAACATTGTACCTAAGCTACTTTTCCTATTTCAGACGGTCCCTGACAAATTAAGCCAGAAATTTTTTGATGATTTAAACGCAACAATGGCAAGATTTATATGGCAAGGAAAAAAAAGCAAGAATTAAAATTAAATTATTACAAGAATCTAAAGACAGAGGGGGCTTTGGGCTCTGGACTGGAGACTTTATTATCAAGCAGCTATTTTGCTTCGGCTTAAAGAATGGATTATGTTGAGAAATAAATGACTTCTTTACTTAGAGGAACATGATTTGCAACTGGGCTGGCATGCATTTTTGTGGTACAAGAAAAATAAAGTACATAAATATTTTCAAACTCATGCCATAAGGAATGTACTACTTTCAGAATGGGAGAGAATTAAACATAAAATCTATACGAAAATACCTGAGTGGCTTTCAACAATGGAAGCATTTGCTTATTCAAACTTAATCAATTATGATAAAGTGCAAATTCTATTTCTAAAGGAATAAGCAGGTCTGGAGAACAAAAATCACTATTCTAGCAGTGCAGAAGGCGAATATTGAAATATTTATAAAATTAAAACTGGTGCCAGAGAGCAGAATAGCATTTGACTTTATATAAGAGGAATTGGTCCTGCTCAATTCATTTCCAATACCCATAAGCCACTGTCATAGAAAACTGCTTAAATTACTTTCTTTCATTTCTTGCAACAAATTCAGCAGTTCTATTCTCTAGCTTTCGAGAGACATCACCCCTCAATTGTGGAACTTTGCTTTTCCCTTTCAGGATTTTAGTCCTTCTTCTTGAGCATTTAAAATATGAGAGCTACATAATTTCACAGGTTGACTGGGATCAGGAACTTTGCACTTAGTATGTCTTGTTGGTGAAAAAGCAGACACAAAGAAAGAAGAAAATCAGAAAAATATGCAGAGAATAACAACTTACCACATACCCTGTAGCTAAAGTCCGTGCACTTGATGTACCTGGAACTTTGGCCGTAAGCTTGTAAAAAGGAACTAAGTGTTAATTAAGCATTAAGCATTATTTTACAAGAACTAGAATGCAGTAGTTTAAATATAATTACTATGTGTAATTAAAATAAAATTATATAATTATCTATATAACATTACATCACCTCTGTCAATACTGTTTTAGCATCATCTTTGAAAAGCACAGAGTAGACTAAAAGTTGAAAAACATCCCATAAGGCAATGGCAAACCACTGCTGTTCACTTGCCAAGGAAAGTGTATGAAAACATCCAAGAAGTTACTAGGACTTGAACTTGATTTAAAGAAGTCTTGACTTTGCTGTTTTGCATTTTTGGCACAAACTCTTAAAGAGAATTTGTTTTCTTCAAAGTGATATCAAGGATAAAATCTCCATATGTCTTGATTATTGAATAGGTAGGCAATAGAGAACCGATTGTAAAACTCCTCAAGACCTGTTTTTCTGGCATGGGGATCAAGAGGTAGTGAGCCCTGTAATGTGTTGGTTGAATGGTTTCCTCAGCTGCTATATGTTTCTTTACTCTGGGTCATTATTGTTATTTATTCTTTCATTTTTTTGTGTATTATGTGTTCTGTTAAATCAGAATCACCTGAGGAAGATGGGTTGTCATTTAAATGTATTAAAATGAATATATAGATATTTAATCAACTATCAGCATTAACAAGCGAAGTGATGTATGTGCTCTGTAGGTTTGCAATTATTCTGGATATGGATCTCCAAAATCTCCAATTAAGTGAGCAGCTAGTAATATTTTTGATATTTTTTAAAAAATCTGTTCCAGATCCAGACCTGAGTTCTGTTGTTAATTAATATTGTTATTGCCTGGCTATGTGAAATGGACTAGTGGCCCTTTATCTGTTACTGTCAAGGTAAATTTTTATGCTCTTATATGATTTCATCTGCTGATTATCACAACCGTCCAATGTCGTCCAGGATAACAGAAGCCAGGAACGCTGGTACGTAGTGCAATCATCAAAGGTTCATTTAATTGGCTAATTATTACATGCATTTTGTAATTCATCAGAATACACTGTCTTTACATCCAGTCTGAAATACCAGAGTAATTATCAGAACATGATACTATTGTAAGTTGCAGTATTGACATACATATTTATCCATGTTTGTGCAGGTATGTGTTCATATACATGTTTTAGAAAACTAAAAAACCCTGACAGAGGATTTTTTTAAAAAGCAGAAGCAAACAGCTATAAAAGAACAACATCATATATATTATTCCATTAAGTGTAAAATAAGGAAGGACTGCTGTTTACCATAAGCAAGTACTCTAAACAAAGATGTGGAACTACGCTAAAAATATTATAAAAGAACAGTGGCTCTCAAGAAGTTTTGTAAATGCTTACACAGATGCTTTGTAATTTTTAACTTACTGGAGGCCTTCTACCATGGCTAGTTTTCACAGCCTGTTGAAAAGCTGGATCATTCTCTAAATCCTAGAAAAACACACAAAACTATGAATGTTGACTTTAAAATAGTTAAATAGTCAGCATGGTTTTTTTAAAAAAATGTATTTATTAGTATATAAATATATTTATCTTGCATTTGTACATTTATATTAAAATGCATTATATTACTTATTCTACACATTTATGTTTGTATACAAATGACACTTCTTCACTTCTTCTTTACTGCTTCAGGTGTCGAGGGAAACTATTATAATAGACTACTATTATACTACTACTATTCCTTAGCTTTAATAAAACTCATCTATGATATCCTATGGTATTCAAATAAATTTTAAAATAAATGTTTTGCCAAATTTACTATATTTTTGTATTTGTGCAAACCTGATTTAGTCAAATTTTGTTTCCTTTCATCTTATCTCTTACCTTTAATTTGTTTTTCTTATTCTTTTTTTTGTGCTTTGATATTATAATGCAAAAGAACAGAACAATTGATAAATATATGGTATATTTTACCTCTGTATCAAAAGTAGGGTTATAATCATTATAACCAGAATAAAGGTCATCTTCATCTGCTTCGGGTGCCAGGTGGACATTTTTCATCATTTTAATCTATGAAACAAAAAAGGTATCAAAATACTGGCTTCCAGTTTTAGCTGTCAGTAAATATATATCAGACCATGCAGTATTTCAAAAAATTTGCTTGGAATTGTAATAAATGATTTCATCATAAACTTAATTTTTTTAAAATACAAACAAGGTTATGCCTGAAAATGACAACATGTCAAGAATGCTCCAGTCTAAAATTGTAAGATCACAGTTGAAGGCTGCAAACCAAGTGCTGCTCTTTTTCTCTTTCTCAGTACTCCTTCATACTTTCGCTCAAGACAAATTATCAACAAGGGGAGTTTTAAATATCTATTGCACAATGCACATGAACAAAAGAATAAGAGAAGAAGCCAAGACACTGAGAACCCAGTTTTCATTATGATGCAGCAGCGAAACAGCATCATAAAACAGCATAAGAGAATGCAACTTTATGTCTATTCACTAAGAAGTCCCACTGCCATAATTTGACTTTCTCCTTAGAAAACACATTTTATTTTTCAGTTCAATCTTGCCTGATTGTGGAAGACTGCCTAGACAGTTTTCTTAGCAAGTTTTTTTTCTTCCAGAAATGGTTTGCAATTGTTTACTTCCTAAGGCCAAGAGAAAGAGACTAGCCAAAGATCACCCTGGTGTCTTTATCCCTAAAGCAGACCACAACCCACAATCTCCCATTTTCTAGCCTGATCCTTTAATCACTACACCAAACTGGTGTATAAGACAGTAATCTTACAATACAATTCAAAAGCTAGTTACTGAATTTAAAAGAACTTATTCCAAAATTAGTGCCAAAAGTTTTAGTCTGTGTATGTGATCACAAATACACTAAGGCGGTAATTCTTGAAAGTATAATTCATTCTATTAATATTTCCACATGCTTCTCAGGAGTATCACTGCCCTATTAGTAATATTGAAACTCATTTTAAAAATAATTAAGAAGTTGATCTTAGCTCAAAAAATCTCACATTAACACCAGCACTGAAATGGACACCAGGATGCCTGGATACTAACCCCAAATGCAAATCAAGCTGACTTTTCTATCAGTCGCTTGAGACTGAATTGTATGGGTGAATGTGTTTCCCCCCCCCCCATTGATGCAATAAGCCCTCTGAATTAGATCAGATATTGGTAATCACTGGCACAGAATTATACTACATAGCTTCCAAATAACTATGGCAGCCAGATCATCTTCAAAGGGATTTCCATGCAAAACACGTGGCAACAACCCCCCCTTTGAGAGATCACCAGGGCAGGCAGGGAGAACAATTCTGCAAACTCCAGACAAGGCTGTAGTCAGTTTCTTAAAAGATACTTCTGGCCATTTCTGTTCCCGAATTCATATGTAGCCACTATTCAATTCCCAGGATGCAGTACCTCATCCCACAAGAAGAAAAATGGGTTTTAGGAAGGAGGAATCTTTATTGTAATTCCTTATGAGCTGTCCAGAGTCATTGGAAATTGGACAGCGTACAAGTTTAATAAATAAAAAAAATTAGAAAGTCCTTTCCTACTGAAAGCACAAGCCTCCAGCGATTCTCCAATCGTTTCCTTCTAGCAACAGTCGGAGAGTTTTGATTTCATGCTCACCTGGCTGAGCCGTTCCAAGGACGAGAGCTCCAGCAGTGATGGAAATTATCAGAATCTGTAAAAATCCAGAAAAAAGGGGCATGTTAATTGGCTGAAATCCTTTCTTAAAACAACCCTTAACAACTAGAACCAGCATACTTGGAATTTTTCCGTGTCCCGCTATCTCCCAGATAACCTTAGCTTCCCTCCCATTAACGCGACTTTTTTTCTTTGGCTCTCCCCAAACAAGGCCTCGGTGGAGAAAAGCGACCCCCGTTGTTTTGAAGTATAGGGCCTGAACTCTCAAGCCCACAATGCATCACTTCAGGTTGCTAAGGAACAAGAATGCTCCTTTAGAAGGAAGAAAATATCCGAGCATGCGTAATAGCTCCTAACGAAGTTCCCGCGGCTAGACGGTTATTGCAGCGTCCTGTTTGCCAGTGGTGAGCTGGAAGTCTGACAGTAGAGAGAGAAAAAGAAAGTAAGAAGCATTTCAAAGGATAGCTAGTAAATATTGATTTACATTACTTTTCTCCAATTTTTTGTGTTCCAGATTTCACCAAGCCCCAGCCTTGGCTGGGAATACTATTATATTTCTATGTATCTTGTAGTGCAAATGGAATCTTGGCTGATTAAAAAAATTAAACAGTGTCAGACCTGGTTAGAAATTGGATGGGGGACAACCAGAAAATTCCAGGGCTGTTAATTAGTAAAAAAATAATCAGAAAAGGCAATGGCAAATCATTTGCACATTGTTGTTAAGGAAACTACATGGGCATCCTGATATGGGCATCCGAAGTTAGTTCAACTTGAGAGAATCATTATTTTTTTTCTTTTTTCATTTGTGCATCTTTCTATTGGCTTACTGAAAATGGGGAATGAAATTCTGCCAAAAGGATGGTGTTCTTTTAAATTCCACAAGTATTATGTAAGATTAATAACTGAGGACACATCTCTTAAACCAGTAAAGCCATTCATAATTACTTAACTAGAAAGCAAATTGTGCAATTAACATGTCATAACTTGATGCTATTTAGTGGAATTTATTCTTTAAAAGCATCTGTGTGGGATGGAATCAGATCCAAATCTATCTCCTTATATATCATTTGCTGAGTGAAACATTGCATGCTTGGCATATAAAGGGACAACTAGCCGAAAAGGTGTATTAAACAAATATCATTAGCTTTTACAAAATAATGCAAATGCTGATTATTGATATATTGAAAAAGTTTCTTCTTGAAATAATAGGAACAAATTTAAATAGAAAATCCACATTTCTATCAGTTAAAGTAAATTTTCTACTGGAAAAGGCTTAGTGAATTATATCAATTTAGTGAGAGGCTACCAGACTGCACTTTAGGTAAATTTACATGAAGCCACTGGGTGAGATCATCCACTGCCACGGAGTGAGATACCATCAGTATGCTGATGATACTCAGCTGTACATTTCCACTCCTGGCCATATCAGTGAAGCGGTTGAGGTGATGTGCCGGTGTCTGGACGCTGTGAGGGTTTGGATGGGTGTTAACAGATTAAGGCTCAACCCCGATAAGACAGAGTGGCTGTGGGTGATGCCTCCCAAGGACACTTCTATCCGTCCTTCGATTACCCTGGGGGGTGAATCTATAAACCCCTCAGAGAAGGTTCGCAACTTGGGAGTCCTCCTCGATCCACAGCTGACATTGGATCATCATTTCTCGGCAGTGGCGAGGGGGGCATTTGCCCAGGTTCGCCTGGTGCACCAGTTGCGTCCTTACTTGGATCGGGAGTCTCTCCTCACAGTCACACATGCCCTTGTCACCTCGAGGATCGACTACTGCAATGCTCTCTACATGGGGCTACCCTTGAAGAGTGTTCAGAGACTACAATTAGTGCAAAATGCAGCTGCGCGAGCAATTGTGGGCCTTCCTCGTTGTGCCCACATTTCATCAACTCTCCGTATGCTGCATTGGTTGCCTATTGGTCTCCGAGCCCAATTCAAGGTGTTGGTTATTACCTATAAAGCCCTTCATGGCATGGGACCAGGATACTTACGGGACCGCCTTCTGCCACATACTTCTCTACGACCGGTGAGAGCGCACAGGGTCGGCCTCCTCCGGGTCCCGTCAGCGAAACAATGTCGTCTGGCGGGCCCTAGGGGGAGGGCTTTCTCTGTTGCGGCGCCCGCCCTCTGGAACCAACTGCCTCCTGAAGTCCGCGTTTCTCCGACTCTCCCAGCCTTCCGAAAGAATTTAAAAACCTACCTCTGCCGGCAGGCCTGGGGATGATTGTTGATTGTGGTGTTACTGATGAGTATTTGTGGGGTTTTATTTTTAATGTTTTTTGTTGTGAGCCGCTCCGAGTCTTCGGAGAGGAGCGGCATACAAATCCGAATAAAATAAATAAATAAATAAATAAATAAATAAATTATAGACAATATTTTACTGCTTCTGTAATCTTATAATCTTATTTAATTCAATGTATTTAATGTGATATACCAGTACTCATATGGGATATGGTTTCGAAATTAATGTTGTATAAAAACACATTTTAAAGGTGTTTTTAAAAGGCAAGGAAAATATACATCAGTCACTGCTTTTTATTTGAGCATATTATTAAGATCACATTTGAAAAAAGTTCACAAAAAAGCAACACTATATTTTTTAAAATAATTTTTAATGGATCCTCATTTTGCAATGATTTAGGCACATGAAAAATGAAAGAAGGAAAGCAATATCATTTTGTATTATTCAGCATGCGGAGTTGGTTTATAAAGCTTTGTTGATGAAGGCCTATCAGTAGACAATCAGTGTAAATATTTGCTCATGATACCCTTTAGTGTCACTTTCTCCTTCTGTCTCATCAGTGGATTAAACATACTTGTCTGCATGATAAAATTTTCTCTAAACCAGGGGTTCTCAACCTTGGCAACTTTAAGACTTGTGGACTTCAATTCCCAGAATTCCTCAGCCAGCTTTGGGAATTCTGGGAATTGAAGTCCACAAGTCTTAAAGTTGCCAAGGTTGAGAACCCCTGCTCTAAACCAAGAAGAATCTGCCTACTAAGAGATGGTTGCTGCATGGATCCCTTCTCTTGGAAGGTGACAACCTTTCATTATTTTTTATTTGCAGGATTTTCTAAGGCTCTTTCATTTTCTAGATTTCTTTCCTACATGGAAAATGCTCCTCATATTTATTTTCTATGATAATTATAATAAAAATAGACTTGCTGCAATATTCTAATACTATTTACAATCTTGTGCACAAAGAAGTATGGTGTTAAATATTTTTCCCAGCAGTAAATCACAGTCAATTTAATGTGACTTTTGCTCCAACAGGCATATATAACAATAACTATTTACTTGGATTGGTTTTATTAACAGGGCTACTTAGTTAAACTTTGAAATAAGAAGATCAAAAGTGGATAGCAGGCTATGCTTTTCTAAACCCCACATAAAAGTTACATAATCATATGGTTGTAGATTGGTGGTTTTTTTATCTAGTAAATTAAAACCTCTAAGATTTAAAAATAAAATGGTACGTTTCTAATATTTTGACAATCTAAAAATGGAAATTGCAACTCATATTCTAATCAAGATCAAATTAAATGTATTGAAGACTAATAATCAACATTTTAATTGTTCAGCATTAGTATTTGTTATTTTTACATTTGATGCATCTCAGGCTTTAATGTATTTTTTCTTTTCTTTCTTTTTTTAAAAAACATTTTATTAGTTTTATAATTATAAATATAAACAACGCCTCTGGTTTTCCCATGGCTTTCTTTCAACATAATTTTGCCTGAACCGGTCTTGCAACTGCAGTACATAAAGCAAACTTTAAATAATGGCAATTAAATTCATATTGTTGCCAAATAAAAGTTAGCAATCCCTTTTGCACAAAGTACACAAACATGAAATACAGAAATATGGGTAACCTGATTTACATGGCAAGAGTTTAAAGAAACAGGATGGTGTTGGAAGCATTGTAGAGTCCATTATGACTTGGCACCTCCATCACTGACATTCTGAGCAAGAGAAATGGGCACCTTTTTGGAAATTCACACCAGCAACTTAGTTTTGGTATGAGGATCGGACCCACCAGGTCTGATTCTGTCCCCAGTGACTCCCAAAGAAAGGGAAAGACAAGCGGCAGGGGGTGGACATTGACTCTGTTGGTTCCACGACTCCCGTGGCAGCGAGGAGACGGAGAAAGGGAGCGAGTGGGCTTTCTAATCTTTTGTCTCTAGGCAAGCGCTGGACCAACCGGAAAACAAGAGCAAAAGAAATTTCTCCACCCTTGATACCTTCAGCTCCATTGACTTCAACTGCCTTAATTCCCAGGCACTAGTGGGTCGGGGATTATGGGGACTGGTCCTAGCACATGTGGAGAGGACCAGACCGGGGGCAAGTGCTAAACCCTAAAGCAAAGAATAAGGTTGGGATCCCTGGTTTTTCCGAAGAGGAAGGCATATGAAGGGGGAGGGAAGATGGAGGGAGAAATGGGGTGGCTTCTAGACTCTGTCGCTCTTCGCAGATTTACAACCGGAACGGGTCGGAAGGAAAGAAAAGAGGAATAAGTGACATGATCCGAAGGCGTCTCCCCGTACCGACTCTCTCTTGATAATTGTGGGACCGTGTTGGGTAACCCCCTCGGAGTCGCGGGTTGCAGCAGTTGTTTGGGTCACTCGGGCAGCCAATAGGAACCATACTTTTCTGGCAACCAATGGAAGTTGCCGTAACATCCCAGAAGTGGGGGTGGGGAGGACGCGTTCCCTTTTAAACGGGAGGTGGCCCTGGTAGCCCAGAGGGTGTCCTCTTTGCTAAGCTTGCTTCCTCTGCGAAGGTTCTGCATTTCTCCACCACCATGAATCCTACCCAGGAGGGGCGAATTGTGATTGTTGGCAGGTAAATCCTTCGATGAACTTGAGTTACTCCTGCTTGCTGTGCCCAGAGAGAAGAGGTAGGACAGTTAAAACAGAAGGGGCTCAGAAGGGGCTTGACGTTTCCCAGCCCCCACGCCCAAAGGGGCCAGGTTGATGTATTTTTAGGGACAGAATCTAGCAGCCATGAGAAAGCCCCAGTAGTACAACTTCCATCAGTACTTGTTGCAGTTTATCCCACAGAGCCTTGAAACAAGCAAATGACTACTCTATCCCATGTTGGATCCCTTTACTATTACTTGGCAGGTTATCATGGAACAAAAGTTTGTTCCAGGAAAAGGAACTATCCTTTTCCTCCTGCTCCCTCTGTCAGATGGAATGGGTATGCAAAGTATTTTATTAGCCATATCATTTCAAAAGTTCTATAAATGACAGAAAAATACAACTCGTGAGAAGCTAATTTGCAATGCAAGTGTAAGTTATTATTTTGGGGAAGTTAATGTAGAAATAAGTCCATCTTTGGCCTTCTATAGCTTGTAAAATGACTCCCAGGGGATATAATATTCTTTTTTTCTTTTTCTGGATTGCATCGAGTTAAAAAAGTGACAACAACTTTGTAGCTGAAATTAATTCTATTTTATATAAACAATTATGGGATAAAATTAATTTAGATTGTGTATTATAGATGCTTCTAAAGTACTTTTCCATTGAGCAATATCTTAAGATACTGTTGTATTTCATTTTATTGCTGATTTTCCGACCCTATTTATGATTCAACCTCAGCCCTTCAAATAAAAGGATATGAACAGTGGTTTCCACAATGGCTTCCCAGACTGCAGATTTTAGAGGTTTTTGGAGCATGTTTATTTTAGATTGTCACATGGCCTTTGGTTCAAATAGCAGTTAAAGTCTACATGAAGTCATGCCTCATTCACCAATGGTATGTCGAGTCAAGTCAGGTTTTGCCTAGTTTGCCACAAGGTTTGTCAGCATTTGAGACGATTCAGTGATCAAGGAACAAAGCTAGCCTTTTTCTGCATTTAAAATGTTGATTAGCTACCATGATGCAACACTGCAGCATTTGCTTATGATATATGATTGGAAATATGTGAGTGCACATTTAGGGAGGAGATAGGTCTTAATTTTGAATGTTCTGGAATAAAACAGTGAAGAGCATGCCACTGTTTTTATTAAGCTGTAGATAGAATTGTCTGTCCTTCTAACCTGAAGTTTAGAACTTAAAAACATTAACATCATAGCAAAGTTTGAGCTACCGAACTAGAGCTGGAAAAGATGCTAGCAAAGAGACCCAAAACACTTTCTTTGCTCTTATCTAGTGAACAAGTGAAGGACGAGTATGATAAACCTAATAAAACATGTAAACCTAATAAAACATGTAAAATTATGTAACATAGATAACTGAATATTTAATTGGGACTTCAGTACGTTGGGTTATAATCCAGCATCAAATGGATTTGGTTGAATTATATCAAAATGTGTTATGATTGCCAATTCCATCTCTTTCAATTATCCTTATAATTTTCTTCTAATTTAGAATCCATGTATTGCAATATCTTATTTTCCAGCATATTTAGCAGTGATTACATTTACTTCGGCTTTTTTGTTCTCTTTCTATCTGTAGCTGTCCCACATATGATAGAATAACAGAATAACAGAGTTGGAAGGGACCTTGACGGCCCTCTAGTTTAATTCTGTACTCAAGCAGGAGACCCTATACCACTTCAGACAATAGGTTGTCTGATCTCTTCTTAAAAACTTCCAGTGATGGAGTACCCACAACTTCTAAAGGCAAGCTATTCTACTGATTAACTGTTCTAATTGTTAGAAAATTTCTCCTTATTTCTAGGTTGGTTCTCCTTGATTAGACTTAGAATAACAGAGTTAGAAAGGACCTTGTAGGTCATCTGATCCAGCCTCCTGATCAGGCAGGAGACCCTATACCAGTGGTGGCGAACCTATGGCAGGCGTGCCAGAGGTGGCAGTCAGAGCCCTCTCTGTGGGCACACATGCCGTTGCCCCAGCCTTGCTTCCCCCGCGACCCCCTCCTCAGCAGCCCCCCCTGGAGGAAAGTCATCCCCGAGCGTGGCCCATACGAAGTAGCGTAGCCAAGGACATGGCAGCCAGGCAGCGCAGACAAGACTGCTCTCATGCCCCATCACACACAGTTGATGCTGCGGGGGGTGGGCAGAGGGCATGGCTACCATGGCGCTGCTGGGCTGCCTGGGCGATCGGCGGGCCCTGGAGGTGGTGAGTGGCCCTGTGGCAGCCAGGCAGCGTAGACAAGACTGCTCTCATGCCCCATCACACACAGTTGATGCTGCGGGGGGTGGGCAGAGGGCATGGCCACCATGGCGCTGCTGGGCTGCCTGGGCGATCGGCGGGCCCTGGAGGTGGTGAGTGGCCCTGTGGCAGCCAGGCAGCGTAGACAAGACTGCTCTCATGCCCCATCACACACAGTTGATGCTGCGGGGGGTGGGCAGAGGGCATGGCCACCATGGCGCTGCTGGGCTGCCTGGGCGATCGGCGGGCCCTGGAGGTGGTGAGTGGCCCTGCGAGCAGGCGGGGCAGGGGATGGGGTGGGGGTGGGGGTGGGGCAGGGGATAGAATGGGGGCAGGACCAGTTTTTGGGTATTTGGTCTCTAAAAGGTTCGCCATCACTGCCCTATACTATTTCTGACAAGTGGCTCTTCTTGAAAGCCTCCATCGATGAAGCACCCACAACTTCTGAAGGCAAGCTGTTCCATTGGTTGATTGTTCTTACTGTCAGAAAATTTCTCCTTATTTCTAGATTAAATCTCTCCTTGATCAGTTTCAAGTCTGTCAAGATCCATCTGGATCTTGAGCCCATCATCTAGGGTGTTGGCTATTCCTGCCAACTTAGTGTCATCTGCAAATCTCGTGAGTTCCCCTTCTGTTCTCTCGTCTAAGTCATTTATTAAGATATTGAAGAGTACTGGGCCTAAGACAGACCCTTGTGGTACTCCACTGCTTACTTCCCTCCATGTAGATGTAGTACCATTAAAGACTACTCATTGAGTACAGTTTGTCAGCCAGTTACAAATCCATCTGGTGATGATGCTATGTATCCCACTTTTTTCTAGCTCACCAAGAAGTAGGTTGTGGTCTACTTTGTTGAATGCCTTACTGAAGCCTAAGTAGACTATTTCCACAGCATTTTGCTGGTCTTCTAATTTAGTCACTATGTCAAAGAACGAAATAAGATTGATTTGGCATGATTAGTTTTCATCCATTGCTTCTTGTTCTGCCTTCAGGTGCTTTGGAGAATAAGTTGACACCGTCTTCTTTGTGATAGCTCCTTAGATACTGGAACACTGCTATCATATCATCTCTAGTCCTTCTCATTAAAATAGACATACCCAATTCCTGCAACTGTTCTTAATTTATTTTTTATTTTTGTAATATTGACTATATGACTTTGTTCTACTATATTTTTTAACCTATTTGATTGAAAGGCGTTAGCTTCAGACTTGAGAGATCTAGGGACACAAACCTTCCCTTCCCCTAAGTGACAAAGAACATCTGAAGAATAACTGAATCTATAAATATAATAATTACAGAATCAGAATTACAGATCAGAATAACATGAGCAGTATTGTAGCATCATAAACAACATCCCTTTTCTATCTGCATTGCATACACCCCAAAAAGACACAGCTTTCACTTCAACATTGTCATTCTGTTAAAAGCAGCAAATGCCTATGGCCAGGTTTTTTTTTTGTTTGTTCTTATTGCGGAGGTTAAAAACTGAGCAATGAATGAAAATGATTGTTTAATGAAAAGTCTAATGAAAAGAAGGACTGGGGTGACATGATAGCAGGGTTCCAATATTTGAAGGGCTGTGATAAAGAAGAGGGGGTCAGCCTCTTCTCTAAAGCACCTGAAGGCAAGACAAGAAGCAACGGATGGAAACTAATCAAAGAGAGAAGCAACTTAGAACTAAGGAGAAATTTCCTGACAGAACAGTTAATCAGTGGAACAACCTGCCTCCAGAAGTTGTGAATGCTCCGACACTGGACGTTTTTAAGAAAAGACTGGACAGTCATTTGTCTGAAATGGTATAGGGTTTCCTGCCTGAGCAGAGGGTTGGACTAGAAAACCTCCAAGGTCCCTTCCAACTCTATTATTGTTATTGTTATTATTGTTGTTATTGTTATTATTATTTTATTACCATTATGTTATTATGGCTGATAAAGAACAGAGAAGTGTTTTCTGTTTTTATTTTAAATGATTCATATGCTATACTCACTTATTTTGTATTTATTCGTATGGCAATTGTTGCATACATTTAATGACAATTATTTATTTATTTATTTATTTATTTATTTATTTGACTTACATGCCGCCCTTCTCCCCAGACTCAGGGTGGCTCACAGCAAAAATACAAGTACAAAAATATAAATCAATTAAAATAGTAATATACAATATAAAAACTATATAAGTATTACCACTCATACAACATACAGTCCCAATCAAAGGCCCAGGGGCAGAGCACAGCTCACACGCCCCAAACCTGTCTGCATAAATGTGTTTTTAAGAGTTTTCGGAAAGCTAGGAGGGAGGAAGCAGTACGAACCTCTGAGGGAAGTTGATTCCAGAGGGCTGGGGCAGCAACAGAGAAGGCCCTAACCCTAGGTCCCGCCAGACGACACTGTCTAACAGACGGGACCCGTAGAAGGCCAACCCTATGTGCCCTAACCGGTCGCTGGGATTCATGGGGCAGAAGACGGTCCCGCAAGTATCCTGGCCCATTGCCATATAGAGCTTTATAGGTCATAACCAACACTTTAAATTGTGTTCGGAGACCAATTGGTAGCCAGTGCAGCTCACGGAGGGCTGGAGTGATATGAGCATGTCTTGGGAGACCCAAGACGGCTCGCGCGGCCGCATTCTGAACTACTTGCAGTCTCCGGACATTCTTCAAAGGTTGCCCCATGTAGAGAGCATTACAGTAGTCAAATCTCGATGTGACAAGGGCATGGGTGACTGTGAGGAGTGACTCACGGTCCAAATAGGGCCGCAACTTACGCACCAGGCGAACCTGGGCGAATGCCCCCCTCGCCACAGCCGAAAGATGGTATTCTAAACTTAGCTGTGGATCGAGGAGGACACCCAAGTTGCGAACCCTCTCCGACAGGGATAAAACTTCCCCTCCCAGAGTGGACAGATGGAATTGTCCTTGGGAGGCAGAACCCATAGCCACTCCGTCTGGTCGGGATTGAGTCTGAGCCTGTTGGCACCCATCCAGACCCCAACAGCCTGAAAATTAACAAAAATCTGATAGAGATTGTTAGTCCTGACATCACCTGAGGTTCATGAAAGAGTATTCATGATAACAGGAAACTTGGTGGCAATGAGTGAGACACTGGTTGAAAAAGAATGAAAAACATTCACTCCATAATAATGTGACATATAAAATGCTGCTAGATTTCAATAACTTTATAATGTGGGAAATAAAAGACTGAAAATTTGACTGAGAACATCTAAATAACAAAATGGGTGATTTATTGTCAGAAATGTAGAGTTTCAGATTTTTGAAGAGGCCTCAGTCAGGCTATTATTTCTTTTAATAACAATACACATTCTGCTTCATCTTCTTTAAACCAGAAAGTTTGGGGTTGATGATTCATTGTATATTAATATTCTCTGTGGGCACTGAATTCTCCAAGAAGCTAGCTGATGGACTAGGTAAAATATTCAAAAAAGATAAAACTATCCACATTGTAAAAATTCTACAAAAGATTGTGTAACTAAACAATTCCTTCTAACTGCTGGAACAATGAGTTACCTTTGAGCAGATGGCAATAGTTAGTAGATAGCTGGGTTGAAAGATATATTTGGCTAGTTCTAAGCCACATCATAAAGATCTTAACTTACTGCTAAGGTTAATTACTTGATTACTAATAAACAAGCATTTAATGCTCTGAATTTTTTGCGAGTCTTATAAAGGGATAGGAGAAATTCCTCTATCTGCCAACAAAATAAAATCTTTGTATTTTCTTTTATTGAAAAATGAAATCATATTAGGTTTTGCTTGTAAGAGGATAATCAGAGGGAGGGAGTAATCTAAGGCAGAGGTCCCCAACCATTTGGGCACCAGGGACCGGTTCCATGGAGAAAGGTTTTTCTACGGACTGGAGAATGTGTGGTTTTGTGTGCTGCCTGCATCCCACGGATGGGGATTTGTGTGTGCTGCCTGCATCCCACAGATGGGGATATGCTTGTATGTGCGGACCAGTTGCTGGCATACTGTGGCCCGATACCGGTCCACGGACTGAGGGTTGGGGACCCCTGATCTAAGAGATGCTTTATTTACTCTGAAAACCAACTTTTTCATTGCACAACATATTTCATTGATCTTAAAAAGTAGGGTAGCTGTCAAATTGGCAAGTGAGAGAAGAGGTTTTGCTGATATTGGAACATGTCACAATCCCAGCTATGTTGCAGAAGTTTCCATGTTTGTGCAAGAAAATCAAAACAAATTGCTGTTCCAAGCAAAAGAAAAAGCTCACAATCTAAGCTCCAACTGTAATTGTTCAATATTGGCTGGAATGTTGGGCACACACGGTTACTCAATTACCCCCCCCCCATTAAGAGTAATCTTTTTTGAGCAGAGTCTAGATAGAGTCTAGATAAAGCAATCACAAGAGAGTCTGCTCAAGCTCTTCTGAACACAATTTACTTAATTCCTGTTCCCCCTATTATTCTCCAATCAGGAAAGCTGACTTTGCTGAGAAGCAAGGTTTTAGGATGGGGAAATCACTTTTATCAAGTTTGGTGACTTCAAAACAAATTTGTCTTTGTTTCTACAGAATCATTCTGCAACAAATTGATAATTTTGTCCAATTATCCAATCTACCAGCACTTAGTACAGTGTTAAAAAAAGAGGTTAATCATTTCCTACTTTACTTGTTGATTGTGAAATCACAATGTCAGCAGATATTCAGTAGCTATTTCCATTAAAACATAAATATCCAGAATACTACATATACCGTTTAGCTGAGCTTTCAAGCAAGGCTGATGTTATGTAAATATACTGTCAACTTGGCAATTTTATATTTAAATATTTTTAATTTAAAAATAGGTATTTTTCAGAATATTATAGAACTGATTCAACCATCCTTCTCCAATCTAGCATTCCCTAATATGAGGGGATTGCAACTCCCAGAACTGCTAACCATTTACGACTGGAAAGGGAATGTTAGGGATTGAATTCTTGTAATATATATATGTGCATATGTATGTATGTATGTATGTACAACATGCTTAAATGCTAAAATGAATTACAGTTTTATCATTATGTAAGCAAGACCTTGATCCTTAGACCTAAATATTTATCATTCTCCCTTACTATTATAATAAGGAAGAAATTGGAGAACTTTGATCAATGTTTAACCACAATTTAAAATTCAATGTTAACTATAATTTAAATGCTTAATCCAATACAACAAATGTGTATTCTCTGTTCCACAGCACTACATACATGACTCCAGATGTCCCCAGAATGCATGGGATCAAACATTTCAGACTTTTTTTTTTTCATTTTTTGCAAATATAACTGAAAACATAATTTCTCCTATTGGGCTCATTAAGGGATAAATGAAACAACAAAAAAAGAACTCTCATATTTTGGCCTGCTCAATCCAATGATGTCACAACACTGTCCATGGCACCTTTTATGATATTTCGAATCAAATAGAGTATCCACATTTTGAAAGAACAGTGATATCACTTCTGACTCATGAACAACATGAAACAATAGAAGATTAGATTAGATTAGATTACCTTTATTGCCATTGTTTCCTGTGGGCACAATGGCACATATTAAAATGAAATTTGGTTGCTTCCTCTCAAAGTGTACGCATACATAACACACATTTAAAACGTACTATATACAACATATGCATAGACCCTTACATGTATGGAACAAAGCTGTGACTGAATCTGGATGTTCTGCTTCGGATACCACGGAGCCTCCTCCCAGAAGGTAACAAAGAAAACAGGATTGTGAAGAGAATGTGTAATGTCCCAGGCAATCTTGTGGACCCTGCTCAAGCAATGCTTATGTGCTATGTTCTGGATGGAAGGGAGGGAACTGCTAATGATCTTTTCAGCCATTCTCACCACTCTCTGCACAGCCTTCCTGTCTGAAGCAGTGATGCTTCCAGACCAGACTGTGATGCTGTATGACAGGATCAGACAGAATATATGTCTGATTATATTATGAATGTTTTAAAATTAAATTTCAGTTGTGACTCAAGCAGTTATCTTAAGCAGTTATATCATCTAAATCGTTTGCACTAAAGATTGAATTTCATAGAATATGTATCATGCCTTTTAAATAGTCAAAAAAGAATCTAATAGCAATACTGTATTCCTGTAGTATTGTACCGTAGTAGCAAAAAATAATGAATAGTGTAGAAGCTCCTATGCCAGCAGCAATAGAATGCATGTTTGCTTGCACCTTGTTTTATGTTCAGATATGGCATTCTTTATTTGAATATTTATTAATGCAGGATTGGGAAAAAGCCTAGGAAAGTGGATAGTTTCTGCCAATTTTAAATAGATAGTTGATAAAAGGCAATTCATATTTTCAATAATTATTTGAAATGTCCAAATGATACGCATGCCATATGTGTGGTGGGGAATGCATAAAAGAGTATCTCACTAATATCTGTGGAGGATTTCTCTTCAGCAATGATTTTGGGCTCTAATTTGCAGAATTAGCCTTTCACAGAATATCAAAACACAAGATGATATTTATGTGTCTCTGGTATAAGACCATTTGCCTAGTGGTGTTTTTTATGTCTATTTACACACTACTAGATCAATGCGTCTTCTAGAATCAGTTAATCATTCTTGAGCTGATATAAAATATGCCCTCAATACAGTTATATCAGTATGACAATAGTGGAATATAATAGTTAGAATATAATAGTTGAATATAATTTTATTTATTTATTAAATTTATATGCTGCTAGTCTTGTTATCCTGTTATAGAAGTTGGATAATAGAGCCGGTTTGGTCTAGTGCAGTGATGGCGAATCTTTTAGAGACCGAGTGCCCCAAAACCGCCCCTGCCCCGCCTACTCCACTCTGCCCCTGCCCTCCGCCCACCCCCAGGGCCACTCACCACCTCCACAGATCGTCCAGGCCAGCCCAGCAGCGCCATGGTGGCCACGCCCTCCACCCACGCCCCACAGCATCAACTGCATGCGATGGAGCGCGAGGGCGGAGTCTTATCCCCACTGCCTGGCTGCCATGTCTTTGGCTGCGCTGCTCCATATGGGCCACACTCGGGGGCGACTCTCCTCTGGGGGGGGCTGCTGGTGAGGTGGCCACAGGGGGAGGCGGGGCTGGGGCGATGGCATGCATGCCCACAGAGAGGGCTCTGAGTGCCGCCTCTGGCACGCATGCCATAGGTTCACCACCACTGGTCTAGTGGTTAAGGTATCAGTCTAGAAACTGGGAGACCGTGAGTTCTAGTCCCGCCTTAAGCATGAAAGCCAGCTGGGTGACTTTGGGTCAGCCATTCATTCTCTCATTCTCTTAGCTGAATCCACCTCACAAGGTCATTATTGTGGAGAAGGAAGTATTTAGATATGTTTGCCATCTTCGGTTATTTATAAAAATAATAAACGCAGGATACAAATAAAGAAGAAATAAAGAAGTACTAGAAGTTGCTATAAATCACGAATGGGATTACTTCTGCCATCTCAGAGCATGGGTATGAGGTGATTTCATCGTTACATGTCTGTCCTGTTTTGTTTTTTTTTTCCTTCAAGACAGATTTTGAATTTTCACTACTAGATCTGAACGATCAGTTAATCCGGAATGTGTGTGAGAAATAATGTGTTTCATATTTAAATTGCTGTTGCCTTCAAGAAAATACTCAAATTGAAAATCTAGAACCAATTTCCATCAGTGTCCTTGCTAACAACCATAAAAAATGCACACTGATCTTCTTTTCGTTTGATTTCTTCCTTAGTGGACTCATTGGAAGCAGCTGGGCCATGGTTTTTGCATCTGGTGGTTTTCAAGTAAAGCTCTATGATACTGTGGAAGCACAGGTTACAAAAAGCTTGAAAAAAATTGGGTAAGTGATCTAACTTCCTCCAAGTCTAGATAAGGTATTGTAAACATTAACATTTTGATCTTAATTTTCTCCCCAAATCGTATCAAGAATCATGTGTATATTAGACCAAAATTAGAAAATAATAAAGCAGGCCCTTATGATAAAATACTTGTGTAAATATTTTAATATAATTTAATATAAAATATTGACATCCCTCCCTTAATCCTCTGTGGAACTATACAAGGGATATTGAAAAGAATTTGGGAGTTTCAAAAGTTGTTTGTGCATCAAGGACAAACTAAGAAATCAAGAGGTTTTTAATTTAAAATATAACTATAATCCAGTTTTAGAAGTCCAAATTTCTTTTCCAATTCCTCAAATGTTTTATTATCAAAGCATTAACAGTAAGGTAAATACTGTTTTTTGCCCACATAATTAAAAAAAAACCACCAGAGATTTTGAGATTGGGATTATTCCAGAGTATCTCTTTTTTTACAAAAAGAATTTAACTCAAACTTCCATCCCCAAACCTTTCAAGTGCACTGAACAACTTTTAATATTTCCCAGCCTTTAATTGGGAAAACAACTAAATTTTGACAAAAACAAAAAGAAAACACCATGCCCTGTCAAGCTATCAAATAGTAACATTCTAATTGTCTCCAGTGGTTTTTGAAGTAAGTAATTTGAATTCATAAAATGTGAATGTTAAATCATTTTAACTTATTGAATATACAACACATGACTCTGACACAAAATACTGTATACCGTTGACTCTGTCACAAAGGTGTATACTTTTTTTCTTCCCAGTTCCTTATCAAATCTGATCTAGATAGACATCATTATTTTAAAACTTTGCTCTTTGGTTGATCAGCTAATAAACTGCAAAATAAGTTCTGTATATTACATTATTGTTTTCAGAAACTTCTAAAGTAGAAATTTAAATCTCTAAAGCAGAAACAGACCAAGTTTCAATTTAACAAAGATTTTGTAGTTGTTAAATTTGAAATTGATAAAAGGCAGGAGGGAAACAACATTGCCATAGGTGTATACTATAGGCCACCCAACCAAACACAGGAAATAGATGAACTTTTTGCTAGTCAGCTAACTAAGGTATGTAGGAAGCAAATCACAATAGTAATGGAGGACTTTAGCTACCCTGACATCAACTGGGAGACAAACTCTGCATCAAGTGGAAGATCAAACAGATTCCTGACAAACCTAGCAGACAACTTTGTGTCCCAAAAAGTAGAGAAGGGAACTAGGGGATTAGCCATTTTGGACCTAATTCTCACTAACAGAGATGAAACGATAGAAGGTGTTGAAGCCATAGGAACCTTGGGAGGAAGTGATCATGCAATATTGGAATTCTCCTGCATGGGTGGATTCCGAATCCACCAATGGGTTAACACTGTCCTCTGCCCAATGGGAGACTAGGTCCGAACTTTAGCTCCGCCTCCGGCTTCCTTCTTCCCCAGTTTTTACCTAGTCTAAGCCCAAGGAACAGCTCTTTGCGTAGCTCCGCGAAAAGAGTACCTTTCTTTTCGGTTAGGACTGGTAGAGTAAGGTTTCTTTTTTGTTGGTTGTTTTTTGAGTTAAGTTTAGTTTTCGAACTTTAGTGTGATTTTAAATTTTTTAACCTTAGAGATTTTTTTCTGGTTTTTTCTTCGGGGACCTTCGGTCGATCCTCCCCCCCACGCATTGGGAGCGCGGCAGCGAGTCCGCCCGGGCCTAGGGCCTGGGAATAGCGGAGAAAAAGGGGGAAATTTCCCTGGACTCCGCTATTCGACTCGCAGCGCCCCAGGAAGCTCCGAGGGACCAGGCGTCGAGGGAAGCTTCGAGGAGCTCGATGCAGATCGTCGCTAAAAACCGCAAGTGGGGCAAGGGGGCGCGGGGAGGAGTCCAGCCAGTCAGCCGGGAGGCGGACAGAAGGCCGGGACCGTCGGTACCGGAGGGGTAGGCCGAGGCCAGCTTCCCTTAAGGCACCGCGTGGCCGGGAGCACAGAGCTCCGACCGAAAATTCGGCGCGGCGGCCATTTTTAAAAAGGGGCGGTCTCGCCTACTGGCGCGAAGCGCCATTTTGGAAAGGGGCGTATCAGAGCGCCTCAGACTTCTGATTGGGACCTCGCTTTCTGGCGCGAAAGCCTTTAATCTCTGGCGTGAAAGTCTTTGTTTCTGGCGCGAATCTCCCTTCTTCACCCGGTCGAGTTGCCTGCGGGCCCAGGGGGAAGGGAGGGGACTGCCGGTGAGGCGGAGGCCTAGCTCCGGCTGCCAGATCAGGGAAACTGAGGCCGAGCACCCAGGGGGGTCCAGTTGGAGGCGTGTGTGTGTGTGTTCTCGGTGTTTTGGCTCCTAGCAGATTCCTCAGCGGAGTCAAGGCGGTCTGGACGGGCATAGGGACAAAAACCCCTGGCTAGGTATCCTCGTGACCGCAGGAGCTCTTCGACCAGGCACGTTAGGGGCATTCCCTGTAGCGCTGCCGACATCGGTCTGTGCCTACTAGATACCCGGAAAGGGTGCTTCTTGGCACATGGCAATGGCAGAAGGAACTCCGGCCCAGGGCTCAGCGCCCCCTCCGTCGCCGACTAGACGCAGAACGGAGGAAGCGGGGGGGGGCAAGAAGAAGGCCAAAACAAAGCATCTGTCTGAGCCATCAAGGGCGGACGAGCGCCAGGCCGCAAGGAGACACCAAGCCTTGGAGAGGGAGTTTGCCAAGGCGCAGAGACTGAGGGACAGCGGGATGGAAAGTCCGGCCTTGTCCCTCGGGGAGACACCAACCTCCTTCGAGCCTGCAGAGGCGGTTGAACAGGAGTGGTCCCCCAGGGGGGAGACAGAAAGGGAGGTGTCCCCCATTTCGGTGCCATCTTCACCAGAGCATTCAGAGCCTTCCACAAGCCAGGAGGATCCTGAGCACAGAGGTAGAAAAAGAAGGAGATCTGGTAAGTGGCCTTCTCGACTTCATTCCCTCTTAGAGGAAACATTAGTGCACCTCAGGGCCTCTAGGAGGAGTTCCCCTCCCAAGAGAGCTCACAAAACACGCACACCATCTTCCCGTGGGGAAAAGATATTGTTTCAGGATTCTGATGAGTCTGAGAACTCTCCACAGGTGGCAGACGAGGAGCAGGAGGACTGGGACGATGAGGATGCCCCGTTGTCAGAAAATGAGGATGCAGAGCCACAGGCGGCTCCAGTGTCAGGTTTATTTGACCATAATCTGTTTTATTCCCTCATGATTAAGACATGCTCTGTTCTAGAACTGCCAGCTAAGACCAAGGAGGCCAGACCGCCGTCCTCAGAGGAGGAGGACGCAAAGGATCCTTTGCTTCACGCACCGGTGTCAGAGGTGATCCAGGTACCATGCACTAAGGTGTTCAGGTCAACGGTAAGGACCCAGTGGTCTAATCTAGGCACCATCCCATCGCCTAATGGCGTGGAAAAGAAAATGTATAATGTTTGCAGTCCATTAGCGACTTTAATAGAGGTGCCACAGGTGGACGCTCCACTAAGCTCTCTTCTTCCTTCCTCAGCCATCCCAGGAGACCTAGCAGAATCAATGAAGGCGGAGGATAGGAAGGTAGAACTTTCCCTCCGCAGGGCTCACCATTCATCTGCCTGGGCCATCAGAGCCGCATCTACGAACTCATTAGTCGCCAGAGCTGCGATCAGGTGGCTGCGGGAGATCCAGGCAAGTGTTCCACCTGAGCAGGTACGTGTAAGACAAACACTGACCAAACTGCGGAGGGCAACGGAATTCATGGCAGACTCCGCACTGGCCGCGTCCAGATACTCAGCTAGATCCATTGCAGGGACAGTGGCAGCTAGGAGGTTGGTATGGCTCAAGAACTGGAAGGCGGACCTTAAGTCAAAATGGCGACTCGCCACAGCTAAGTATGCAGGATCAAAGCTCTTCGGGGCAATCCTGGATCCTTACCTGATAGAAGACAAAAACAAAAGGAAAGTGCTAGCTCACCCTTCCAAAAGAACGGACAAGGGAACCCAGGAGTTCCGTAGGCAGGCACCCCGTCAGAACGGGGCCGGAGAATGGAGGCAGCCCTTTCAAGGGGGACGGTCCTGGGAAGGGCCCAGAAATCCGCGCACCTTCTCATACAGGCAGGAGCGCGGTCAGGACCGTCCAGCCGCGGGCAGGGGCCAACCGTCCAAACGCCCTTTTAAAGGGGGGGGAGGACGACCCTACAGACGTTCCAAGTGACTCCTGGAACAGCCCCATCGGGGGTCGCCTGGCACGGTTCAGCGAGGCATGGCAGGCGACCACGACGGATGCCTGGGTCAGGGAAACAGTGACCCAGGGCCTAGCAATAGAATTCTACTCCACACCACCAGATCACTTCATAAGTTGCCCACTATCACGCAACAGGACCAAGGCGGGCCTCATAGTTCAGGCCATTGGACACCTGGAGGAGATAAGGGCCATAGAGCCGGTTCCTCCAGGACAGGAGGGGCAGGGTTTCTACTCCATCCTCTTCCTGGTGCCAAAAACATCAGGGGACTGGAGAGCAATCCTGGACCTCAAGCGGTTAAATCGCTATGTAGTATACAGGAAGTTCAAGATGCAGTCCCTCAGATCCATACTGGCCAGCATCCGGAAAGGGGATCTGCTATCTTCAATAGACCTCACAGAGGCCTATCTTCATATCCCAATAAGACCGGGGTACAGAAAGTACCTGAGGTTCTGCCACAAGGGGCGACACTACCAATACAGGGCACTCCCGTTCGGGCTGTCCTCAGCGCCCAGAGTGTTCACAAAGGTGCTGGCGG
The DNA here is from genome assembly GCA_034064705.1 of Bothrops alternatus. Classification (NCBI taxonomy): domain Eukaryota; kingdom Metazoa; phylum Chordata; class Lepidosauria; order Squamata; family Viperidae; genus Bothrops; species Bothrops alternatus. The sequence continues at coordinate 1,693,479 of JARGCV010000166.1, forward strand.
CATTGGGAGCGCACCTGCGCATGAGACCGGTGCGGGTCCAGTGTTACCTGGACGATATCCTGATACTCTCAGCGTCCCACCAGGCAGCCCTAAGGGACATCCAGACCACCATAGCCGTACTCCAGAGGCACGGCTTCTCGATCAATCACAAGAAAAGTCAGCTCACACCCTCAAGGAGGCTCCAGCATCTGGGAGCGATCATAGATTCGGACCAGGGCATGGTGTACCTCTCCCAGGAGCGCCGGGAGAGCTTACAGAAACTAGCGTTTCTGGTAATGCAGAGGAAAGTGGCCACAGTGGTGCAGCTCTCCCAGCTCCTGGGAAAGATGATATCATGCCTGGGAATTGTCCCGTGGGCCAGACTGCACTCCAGAGGTCTGCAGTGGCTACTGCTCCCCTTCCAAAGACAGAATCAGAGCGCTTCACCCAGGAAAATCAGAGTGCCTCCCCAGGTCCTAGCCTCCCTGAGGTGGTGGAGGTCGGGGGCTCTGAACAGGGGCACCCCACTCAGGGAACCCAACAGGGTAACCGTCACAACCGATGCAAGCCTGTTCGGCTGGGGGGCTCACTCCGGGGATCAGATGGCCCAGGGAAGGTGGAGTCCAGGGGACCTAAAGCACAGAATCAATTGGCTCGAACTGAGAGCCATCCACCTGGCCCTACTTCAGTTTGTACCCCTGTTGGCAGGGAAGCACGTGCTAGTCCTGACGGACAACGTAACAGCAAAGGCGCACGTAAACAAGCAGGGCGGGACCAGGTCAGTGGCTCTCATGCAGGAGGCCAGGGCGCTGGGCCTGTGGGCAGAGCGACACCTGGCATCAATAAAGGCAGAACACATCTCGGGGGAGGCAAACCACCAGGCAGACTCCCTCAGCAGGGTCACCATAGACCATGCGGAGTGGAGGCTGGCACCGGAGCTGTTCGAGGCGATCTCGAACAGGTTCGGCCGGCCGTGCCTAGACCTCTTCGCAACACCAGAGAACACTCAAACCCACCGCTTCTTCTCCAGGTTCCAGACCAGGGAAGCGGAGGGGACGGACGCACTAAGATGCAGGTGGCCCCAGGGGCTACTGTACGCCTTCCCTCCTCCGCCCCTGATCCAAGCAACGGTTCGCAAGCTCATCCTGGAACAGGCGGAGGTGGTACTGGTTGCGCCATACTGGCCGAGGCGTCCGTGGTTTGCGGACCTGGTAGACCTATCGCTTTCGCCTGTATGGAAACTGCCGCCGAACCAGGTGTCCCTGAGCCAGGGGAAACTCTTGCACCCAGACCCGCAGTGGCTACAACTAGCCGCCTGGCACTTGAGCGGGAGGGTCTGAGTAGGCAGGCCTTCTCCCAACATGTCATCTCGGTCATACAGGACGCCCGACGTCCTTCTACAAACAGGATCTATGATGCAACATGGAGGAACTTTTCTTCCTGGTGCAGCAGACAGGACATAAACCCCCTGACCGCCAACATCCCTACCATCCTAGAGTATCTTTGGGACGGCATGGTCAGGGGACTAGCGTTCAACACCATCCGCAGGCAGGTTGCGGCATTACAGACGGTCCTAGTCTGCGAGGACCGGGGACCTCTGTCACAACATCCGGCGGTGAGCGCATTCCTAAAGGGGGCAGCCACTAGGCGACCCCCTGTAGTTCACCGTTTTCCATCCTGGGACCTACACAGGGTCCTACAGGCATTAACCGAAGGTCCTTTTGAACCACTGGGGACTTGCCCACTCCGTTTCCTGACGCTGAAGGTGGCCTTTTTGGTGGCCATCACATCGGCAAGAAGGGTATCGGAGTTGGGGGCCCTCTCGGTCCGACCGGATCTGATCACCTTCGCAGAAGGCAGGGTAATCCTACGCCTGGACCCATCCTTTGTGCCGAAGGTCAACACATGGTTTCACAGGTCCCAGGACCTAGTACTACCGGATTTCTGTCCGAATCCCACTCATCGTCTGGAAAGACGATGGCACACACTGGACGTGCGCAGGGCTCTGCGCCATTATGTCACCAGAACAGAGGCCTACAGAAGGTCCGAGGCCCTCTTTGTGTCATATCACCCAACATCTAAGGGCCTGAAGGTATCAACCTCGACCATTAGTAGATGGATTAGAACATGCATAGCCAAGGCCTATGAGGCGCTGGATCAGCCAGTACCAGACAACATCACGGCGCATTCCACAAGGAGTGCGTCCACATCGGCTGCCTGGCGCACCCAGGCATCACTAGAGGAGATTTGTAGAGCAGCCACATGGGCTTCTCCGTCCTCGTTCATAAGAAATTACAAGATAGACCAATTTGCTGCAGCAGGGGCTTCATTTGGAAGGAGGTCTTTGCAGCAGATAGTTCAGGACTAGTAAGAGACATCCTAGACCCCCACCCGAAGGGACTTATGAGGGCTTGGGTACGTCCCATTGGTGGATTCGGAATCCACCCATGCAGGAGAAGAAGCGTTGTCTTACCTGAACGTTCTTTCTCTGCATGGGGGGATAGAGAATCCACACCCTCCTCTAACCGGTCTAGGCAGGAGTTCTCTTACAGGTCATTGAGAAGGAGCTACACGGTCCGACCTGATGGAGTGCTTCGCCTGGCAAAAACTGGGGAAGAAGGAAGCCGGAGGCGGAGCTAAAGTTCGGACCTAGTCTCCCATTGGGCAGAGGACAGTGTTAACCCATTGGTGGATTCTCCATCCCCCCATGCAGAGAAAGAACGTTCAGGTAAGACAACGCTTCTTCAACATTATAGAAGCACAAGCAAACTAGAGTCTTGGACTTCAAGAGAGCTAATTTCAATAAACTTATAGAGGGTTTTTGAAGGATTCCATGGATGAGAATCCTCCAGGGGAAAACAACTCAAGAGGCTTGGGAAATTTTGAAAAGTGAGATAATAAAGGCCCAGTCTAGCACAATACCAACAAAGAGGAAAAATAACAGCTCTCAAAAGAAACCAGCATGGCTGCATAAAGAACTCTCTGATCAATTGAAAAATAAAAAGGACAAGTATAGAAAGTGGAAAGAGGGACACATAGACACATAACTAGGTCAGAATATCAGCAAATAGCCCGACCCTGCAAAGACGAAGTGAGGAAAGCTAAGGCTCAAAATGAATTAAGGCTTGCAACCAAAGTCAAAAATAACAAAAAAAAGCTTCTTTCAACATGTAAAAAACAAGAAAAAAGTGAAGGAAACGATTGGTCCATTATTGGGTGAAAGTGGCAAGAAGGTGACAAGCAACAGGGAGAAAGCAGAACTATTTAACTCGTTTTTCGCATCTGTCTTTACACAAAGAGAAAAAACAGACCAACCTATCAAAAATAGTGCCATAAAAAACAAAATAGAAATACAAGTTAAGATAGGCAAGAAAATGGTAAGTGAACACCTGTCCAGCCTAGACGAGTTCAAATCACCAGGACCAGATGGATTACACCCCAAGGTTCTCAAGGAACTGGCAAATGTGATCTCAGAACCACTGAACTATATCTTTCAAAGATCCTGGAGCACTGGGGAACTATCAGAGGACTGGAAAAGAGCTGATATAGTTCCCATCTTCAAAATCTTACTGCATTTTTTGACCAAGTGACAAAATTAGTAGACCAGAGGAATGCTGTGGATATAATTTACTTGGACTTCAGTAAGGCATTTGACAAAGTATATCACAACCTACTACTTGAGAAGATAGAAAAATGCGGGTTAGACAGCATCACCACCAGATGGATCCGTAGCTGGCTGAGCAGCTGTACTCAGCATGTTGTCCTCAATGGAACCGCATCTACATGGAGGGAAGTGTGTGGTGGGGTGCCCCAGGACTCTGTTCTGGGCCCAGTGCTCTTCAACATCTTCATCAACGATCTGCAGACGACACCAAGCTGGCAGGAATAGCCAACACTCCAGAAGACAGGCTTAGGATACAAGAGGATCTGGACAGACTTGAACACTGGGCGCTATCGACACGTTCACATGTCTGGAAAGTTCAATGACCATCCTCCTTAGAATTTTTTCCACCAGCAAACATCTGACTTTGACCTCAGCAATTTAATTTGTTAGTTGGAAAACTGGTATCCATCTTACTTGTAGCAAGCATTCTAGTGGATCCCATTGACTGATAATGGGGGGATTCATGCAAACCTATTGGAAAAAATGCATTTCTTTTAAAAAAAGCTTATTTGATGTTTTCAGGCTTCCAAGGAGCTTTTGAAATCTGGCTATCATCAGTTATCTCACACTTTCTTTAAGTTTTAAGTGTATTTCCATTGGTGATTGGGAACTCTGGAGGTTGTGTCCTACACAATTGAATAGTGCTTTGTTGAGAAACGCTGCAATAGAAACTGTCTTACACCTTGTTAGATGGATGTAGCCATAGTGATCTGCAAAAGTTAGAATTTGATACTAATATCAACGAAGCATTTAAAGGTCATAATATATGCTTAACCCAATGTATCTCTGGAAGTGATTTTAAGGAATAATTCCAATGTTCACTTTATGTTCCAAATAGTGAACAAATGAAAGAACTCGAAACAGCTGGAATGCTGAAAGGCTCCCTCAAAGCTGACCAGCAGATCACTCTCATTAGTGGTTGCACAGATTTAAAAGAAGCACTCAAAGATGCCATTTATGTTCAGGTGAGTCCATGATGATCCCGTGGAATTCTCATGAAAGAAAGTTAGTGAGTTAATCTGCCTTTTATGTATGCTGCAAACATAAATAACTATTTCATTCATTTAAACAATTTCAGTTACAAATAGACCTTGACTTACGACTTTAATGGAGCCTACCCATCATGGTTGTAAGTCATGATGGTCGTAAAAATATGATTGATCCAATTTTTTTCTTGTGGGGGTTCTTAAGTGAATGTTAAGAATTTTTGTCCCCAAACCATTGTAAAACACAGTCCCATGATTGGGATGCTGTAAATAGCTATAAATGCAGCCTGGTTGCTGAGCACCTGATGTTCAGTCACATGACCGTGATGGGAACTAATGTTGTGATTGAATTTCTGGATCATAAGTAGCCTTCCCCACCCCCGATAAGTATGTTGTAATTTTGAATGGTCATTAAGTGACCAGTCATAAGTTGAAGACTACTTGTAATTGAATTAAAAATTCTTGCATCTTTTTGTAGTCAAGGCTAGTAAATTTCATTCTTGAAATGAGACAACTCATAATTCCATATACTGAGAATATAAAAAAGCCTGAATAAGGAAGATTCTGCTTCCTCAGAACTGAAGTGACATGTATGGAAGAGATGTATGCATCCAAATTTAATAACAAGAAAGTGACCACACACAAACTCACACTGCTTTGGAAAAGAACCAAAAACAATGCAGGGTAGATTGGAACAGGGAACAAAAGCAATCAGTCATGCTCATTTTGTATAGATAACAAACATATGGGCACATACAGTAGATTTATAAGCTTCCACTCAAAATTCAGAAAACAAAAGTTTTGAACTATTAAACTAAATCGAAGCAAAATTTAAAGCACAGTCTTAAAGTAGACATACACAATATCTTGGTTGAATGTTGTGTATGTCTAACACAATATCTTGGTTGAAGAGATGTTTGTCAAATTCATTCATTCATTCAAGTTGTACATCTGGCAATCTCAGTAAGTAATTCTGTATGGTGAACAAAATTAAATAAAAACAATTACAGGAATACAAAAATTAGATAGCAGTCAAGAAAATATCATTCCCCATAGTCACTAATACAACCAAGAAGCAAGTCCATTCACACACTCAGGGACTCAGGCCCAGGTCTTTAGGACTTTAACAAAACGGCCATCAAGGTTAGGACCATCCTTACATAATTTTTTTTATCTAAAATTGAAGAGAAGAGTGAAGGGAAGGAAGAGTAGAACAAAGTGAACCAAGCCTTTTTATTATTATTATTTTCTGTGGCACCTACCCTCTGGAACATCATCCAACAAGAGATCAGATTGACCCCATCCTTGCTGGTCCTTCCTAATGCAAAGTGTATTGGTGGTTATTAAAACAGATGTCCATGTGCCGCCTCTATGTTGGTTGAGGCAGGCAGGATTCCCTTGAGTACCATTTGTTTGGGGGTCAAGGGAAAGGGAGGGTTTTGCCTTCTCTTTCTGCTCAAGATCCCCATGTACATTTGGTGGGCCACTGTGTGACACAGAATGCTGGACTCGATGGGCTTTGGCCTGATTCAGCATGGCTCTTCTTATGTTCTTATGTTCTTATGTTTTGAATATCTGATTTTGTGCCAGAGTCTGGGACACCAGTTGTGTGATGGAACTGTCTCCTGATTGTATTCATGGTTGTATTTTATGATTTTGTTTGGCTGCTGCATGTTTTTATTTTTTATATATGTATATGTTTTATATAATGTAAACCACCCAGTATCATATATTTGAGACAAGCAACTATTAAAAAATAATCCTTGACAGCTATATTGATGACTTGTGCCACTAGAGGGGGCAACAGATTAAGGGTATGGAGAAGATGATTGCAAGGTTATTTAACAAGTGACACTTGCTTTTGGCATATTTCTTAGGGATAGAGCCCTGGCTTTATTTTAAGACTTGTTCAACGGAACTTAGTGTGTGTGTGAGAGAGTGTGTGTGTGTGTGTGTAAGAGAGAAGGAGAGAGAGAGAGAGACAGAGAACGAGAGATTGGTTTCTATACCATAACACACTTGACTTAATACAGTCTTCTCTTTTCTTCCCCCTTCTTTTCACAAAATAGTCATGGATATATGTCCAAGTTGGTTATTTTGCAACAGCCCAGAAGTGTTTGTTGCCTTTTCTATCTTCCAGGATTTTTTTTCTATTTCCCACTCCAGTGTCTAGTTCTGGGATTCCCTGGAGAATCTCTCATTTAAATCCTAAGCAGATCCAATGCTGGTTAGGTTCTCAGTTCAGACAAGCTGGCCAGTGCTCCTAGTTGAGAAAGACTACCATGGCTATGTTTTCTGATGAAGTGAAAAATCAAACCCTTACTTTTCTCCTTAATCTTATAAAATCATTATTATCTACAGAGCACTTGTCTGCTATGTTGAACAGATGCATGTTGGTACTGTATATTCAAATTTTATTAGAAAGCTTCATTATTTCTTAATGAATTATTTCTCCTCCAGGTAGTTACATTTCGTTCACTTGTACTTTGGAGCTCTCTCAAGCATTCACTATACCTGGATGTAGGCAGTGAATCCTGTCTCTTCTACATTTGAGACTAGGCTCACACTCCTTACTGTCTGCTATACAGTAAGCATGGAGCACTGTCAAGCTTCCATGATATGGAAGAAAGACATTACAATAATGCAAATATCTCTTTAAAGACTGAGAATCATAATTTTCTTCTAAATATGAATATCTTGCTTCTTTCTCTCTCTCTTTCTCTCTTCTTTTCTCTCTTCTTTCTCTAGCCTTTCAGTGAGAGGCTAGAATCACAGACCAGCTGAAATTGGACTGCTATTTGCTAAATAAATCAGTTGGCTGGATTTATTTATACATTTATAAAACTCACTAACCCAAAACCAGAGCCCTAATAGTAGGTAGAATCAAGGTTCTCCCTTAAACATTTGAATACTATTTGAGAATTGCACAGTAGGAAATAGATTAACTCAATTAATGTAACAGTGAAGTGAAAGCAAATGCACATTTCTATTTCTAAAGTCTATTACTTCTACCCTTACTTCTGAAAACCAAAGAATAGAATATCTCAAGTTTAAAAAAGGAACTATATTCAATTATTACACACAAAAGAGAAAAACTGTCTTCAGAGTATAAGGTTAAAGAATACATATTAAAAACTTATTTTAGAATACCATGGAAAAATTTACACTTCAGGGCATGACTTTTCCCTCATTACTCCTTAAAGATTAGCCCATAAAATCAAGGTAATTGTGTGCCATAGACAACCAGAGTAAACAACTTGTGTGCAGTATTTGTCCATGGCTTTTGCAAAGCAGACAATTGGAGCCAATAAAGTAAATCATGTGCTACTCAGAAGACAAAGAATGAAATAATCCACAAGATCACTAGACAGTTTGAATAAGATAAAATTTCTTTCTGACTTCAGATGGATGAAAAATAATGTCACAGTGTACTTCAGCACAGTAATACCCTAGTAGCTTTTATAGATAATACATACATATGTCTTGTTATTTTTAAGGAAATATTGATGTCTAAACAGTGCTGTTGGCTTCATTACATTTGGCCAATATATTTTTTTTATAAATCAGGTTTCTTCAAAACTCATGACTTCCCCAAAAATTAAAAATACTGTTTCCAAATGCATTCTAGTTATCTAAAAAAAAGTTATCCATTGGAACTGTAATTTTCATTTAGTAGATACTACATTTATGGAGAGGAAAAGTATATAACAATATTTTAAAAATATCATTTAACCTTAAACAAATTTCTTATCCTAGCCTCAAACAGCTTTAGGAATACGGTTCCTAATATGTCACTCTAGCCAATGTTTTGCCACTAAACTTTAAATTTTTCTGTAGTTTTACAAAAGTAAATTTGGCAATTATGACCATCATCACCAACAACAAGGATTAAATCTCAAGGGGGTAATCATCTTTCATGTTTATTGTCTGGGGGACAATGCACTTTTTAAAAAAAAACTTAATTACTATTACTAGAGTATATTAAATATTTCTCCAATTTCCTCCAAAATATTCAACTGAGATAAATGATTTAATTATTCCCTAGTTTAGAAACCTTGATTAATTCATTTTAAACAATTGTTTTATCTATAGATTATTTTTATATTCAGTTCTTGGTAATTGGTTGAAAAGGACTTAAAGGGAATGCTATAAAAGAGTTCTAAGCAAATTTATTAGATGTAAATCTCCTCCCATACTTTCTAATTGTTAAAAGAGCATGTAATTTAATGTAACCATTTTGTGTAATATTTAATTAATTTTTTTAATTATGTAGATATATACCATATAGATTGTACTTTTATTTCAAATCAACTTGGAATACTTAGTTGATATCAGGTTGTGACAACTATTACGCAGAGTATATTAAGAAGAAACATGTTTCCAATCAATAATCAATAGTTTTCTATTCTCCTTTGCATTGTTTTTGACCCTGTTTGGAATGGAGTTAAGTGTACCTAAAATAAATTTTAACCTTTGGTTCTTACTTTTCTTTTTAAGAAGACATTTTGAACAACTACTCAGATTAGATCTAGCATATTTCTAAAAACTACATCGGATAAAATTATTTTGATATGTACATCACAAAACATACTTGTAAAGACCAAAATAAAATCCATTTAGGTTAGACCAGCGGTTCTCAACCTGTGGGTCGCGACCCCATTTGGGGTGGAATGATCATTTCACGGGGGTCGCCAAACGCCGCAGTCCGCCATTTTTTTTTGGGTCGGCCATTTTTTTGGGGTCGGCCATTTTTTTCTCCTTTGCAATGCGGGCCATCACGCCGCACGTGCGCGATGTGGGCCCGCCATTTTTTTTTTTGGTCGGCCATTTTTTTTGGTCGGCCATTTTTTCCCCTTTGCGATGTGGGCCATCGCGCCGCACATGCGCGATGTGGGCCCGCCATTTTTTTTTTGGGTCGGCCATTTTTTTCTCCTTTGCAATGCGGGCCATCACGCCGCACGTGCGCGATGTGGGCCCGCCATTTTTTTTTTTGGTCGGCCATTTTTTTTGGTCGGCCATTTTTTCCCCTTTGCGATGTGGGCCATCGCGCCGCACATGCGCGATGTGGGCCCGCCATTTTTTTTTTGGGTCGGCCATTTTTTTTTTTGGTCGGCCATTTTTTTTTCGGTCAGCCATTTTTTCCCCTTTGTGATGCAGGCCATCGCGCCGCGCAAGCGCGGCCGGGCCGGGGTCAAGCCCCGGGAAAGGTTGAGAACCACTGGGTTAGACCTATGCTGGGTGGGTGCATGTATAAAAAATAACTCAGAGCCATGTAGCTTTCATTGTGATTTATAGAGACATGATATACTTATGGCTTTGGTATATGATTTGTTCTGAATTGCATACTTTTTCATAGTAAAGTGGCTGTATATAGAGTTTTAATATAAAAATGAAAGACAACAATTTCAACAGTGAGTTGCCATCGTTACAAGGAATCAATTAAGGTCTCCTAATTAGGGATGTTGCCAGGAATGTTTTAGCAAGATTCTATTAAAATTGAAAGGTGTGCTACAGGGTCCTTGCTGACATTTTGGAGCTCAATTAGAAATAAAGGGCTTCTGTACAAATGAGAAACGTAATCCTTGTCAGTACAGAAACGGGCCCTATATTAGAGTCCTTTAAAAAGTGCTCAGGCTTACCCTTGTGAGGATCCAGCTGTTAAAATTGTGCCTTTTCCATTTGTGAATAGGTTCTACACTTTTGTAGTTTTTAATACATTATGCAACCCATGATTAACAGCAGATTAGAACTTAATTTAGTTCTTCAGGGAGTCAGCCTCACAAAAGAACATAAATCCATCCCTGAAGACAAGGACTTTTATTCCATTCAGTCCAACAAATTGAATACAATTGTCTCTCCAACAGAGAAGTTCTTTGCAAATGCTCTTGTTGAGTGACTTTGCATAATTTTGTAGGCTTGAGTTTCCGAGGGCATTCAGCTTCCCCTGAATGATTATCGCCAGATCTGGAAAAAAAAAAGGCTTTGGGTTTCAGGTGGGGAATTTCATAAAAACACTACTCAATGCCACTCATTTATTCATGTGTACAAGTATCCTCAGAGCTCTCCAACCCTGTGACTTTGTTACAGATGTATTTGAAAGTAATCTACTTCACAAAATGATCCAGCAATTAGGAGAAAAGCAAAGGTTTTTGTTTCAAAGGTAACAGGTTATATTACAATTTGCCAATAATACTTGTGAAATAAACTACAGTATAAACTAATAAATATTTCTAAGCACTGCATTGCTTGTTTTCCAAAGGAGTCTAATTTATTGAAATATTTGTCAAAGGCTCCCATTATATGTTTTAATATACCTATTTTGTATTCCAGGAGTGTATAACTGAGAATGTAGAACTGAAAAAGAAGATTTTTTCTCAGTTAGACCTAATAGTCAGTAATGATGCTATCCTAGCTAGTTCAACCTCGACTCTCTTGCCTACAAAATTATTCACTGGATTGAAGCATGTGAAGCAGTGTATAGTTGCGCATCCTGTAAGTATCTCAAGGTATTTTTTTCAAGCCAAAATGAGAGGTCAGAGGAAATAAATTTATATGTGTTTCATGAAATTTTTGCATGTGGCATGTGAGATTTTCAAGAGGGTATCATTCTGAAATGCAAACTTACAAAAAATGAGGCCTCATGTTAAATCTGTGGCGACAACAATTTTACAAACTGCCCTGGAGATATGATCAAAGAATGGCACGCAATTCAGTTATAATACATATATAGAGCAGCAGCATTGTAATGAAGAATGTTTAACAACATTTGATTAAAGTTTGTTAAAATTATACAATGCATCATGGAGATCAACTCTGTAGTTTGCTTTGTTGTCCTTTATATTCATCTTAAGATATTAAGCTTTGGGAAGTTTGATTCTGATGAGGACAAGATGATTTTGTTATGATAAGCTCATGTTGCCTTTATGCTCCTTTGGCTTTAAAATTATTGTAGGATTGCCTGATTAAATAATAGAGCTATTAACATGCTTTTTCTCTCTCTTTAAATGGTGATATGTAGGTAAATCCACCATATTATGTGCCACTTGTTGAATTAGTTCCTCATCCAGAAACTGATCCTTCTACAATGGAGAAAACCTATGCTTTGATGAAAAATATAGGACAGTCACCAATTAAATTAACAAGAGAGATAGATGGATTTGTTCTGAACCGACTTCAGTATGCTCTTATTAGTGAAACATGGAGACTCGTTGGGGTATGTATGATCTTTATTCTCCTTCTGACTTCTTCAGTCTACAATATGTGACTTAAAATTTGGCATATATATTGCACTGAGTTTTGGTTTGTTTAACTGGATTTGTTGAATAAACCACAATTGGCATTGTATGTAAAGCACTAAGCCATAAATAATGGTTTACAAAGAATGGCTGGGTCCATAGATCACACTAAATCACTATTAAATAAAACCACATCATGGCTTAGTATGATATGCAGATCTAGACTTATAGTATATTCTCATACATAGTCAAGCTAAGTATAACATTGCAGTTAGAAGTAAGTCTATGGAACTCAGTAAGACATCCAACAGGAATTTCATTGATCTAGTACTTATCGATAAGATTGATTAATAAACAGACAGTTAGGATTGCACTATATATTTTAATAGTTTTCTATATGTTGCCTTTGAGCTTTGTCAGGTAGAAGGAAAGTCCAGACCCCCAGCTGGGGACAATACATAGTTACTCTTTGCTCATCTTTGCTAGCTGTGTGAGATCAGGCCACTTACTGGATAACAGACCACCATATGCTGTGAATGTTGGGTCTAATATTTTTCCTGTGTAACTAAGTTTGTGGAGTGGAGGGAAGAACTGATCGAGAGAGAACTGGTGGCAAAAATAAACACATAACTTATTAAACATAAATGCAGTAAAACACCAGTCTCTCTCTCTCTCTCTCTCTCTCTCTCTCTCTCTCTCTCTCTCTCTCTCTCTCTCTCTCTCTCTCTCTCTCTCTCTCTCTCTCTCTCTCTCTCTCTCTCTCTCTCTCTCTCTCTCTCTCTCTCTCTCTCTCTCTCTCTCTCTCTCTCTCTCTCCTTCCCCCTCCTTCCCCCCCTCCCCCCCCCCTCTATGTGTTTCTGTTCTTACTTTGGGTCCACAAGTTAGTCCTGAAATGTGAATAAACAGCAGACAGATTTTATATCAAGATGATGCTATAAATTACTAGCATGAAAATCTTCTGATTTGTGTCAATTTTTTAACTGAATGGAGTCTGTCTTAAATGTTTACTATAAACTGATTCTCTGGTTTTCTTTGTTCTTGACCAATGGGAAATAAAAGAAGATATAAGGCACTTAGAGCCTCATTTTTATTATTATTAGAATGTTGAAATAATTTATCCGGTATTTTACGGAAATAAACCTTTGTGGGTATGGATTGAGTATGTTACATGTTAATTTCACAGATTTTCAGGAGTGGAAAGGCAAGCAATGGGCTTCAAAATATTCCTCTAAGGCAATGTTTCTATCTGGCATCTCTATCTGCATTTCTGGCACCTCTAGATTTATGGTCCAGCCTCAGCATAAACCATTGACCCCCCCTCCTCTAGTATGATTGGGAGAAAGGAATCAGGGCACTTGGTTCAAGCAACCCTGTACAGTATTAAGAAAAAGTATTAGTTTTAACTATGGTTCGGCAGAATGATCCTTCTTTTTACTCTGGTTAATGACCCTAGCTTTCTTTGGTTTGGTCATAGATCAGTTTATGAATTCAAGAAATGAACCATTACTAATCCATTCATTATAGATAATATTGCATAAGGCAGACCAGTATGGCTTACATAAGAAATTATAGTTTAAAATTTTGCATCGTGGATGATTGTAGCCAATTGAAAGTAAATGAAGTAATGTTTATAGTCTGTGTATTAGCCATGTAATTTCTTCTTTTGAAAAAACATTTATTTCAATTTGCTCAGTATCTCTTAAGAGGAGGTAGGGAGTAAAACAAAATTTAAGGTACATGGGAGGAACTACAGTGTTTCCCAGGAAAAATTTCAGAAGTTCCTGTGGTCCCCATGAAATCTTTGAAGTCTGTGTGAGTAGAAGGGGGTTGATAGTGGGTGGTTCAACAATGAAGGATACTCAGATGGACACTCACACCCATTTGCCTGGTTCTCACACATCCATTTTTACAGTATCCTCTTCACCTAGTTTATTTGTTTGTTAGAAGGGTAAAAGTTAAGAGGAGTCCTTGGTGCTCTCTGAGCTTGCTTGTTTTCTTGCAGACGTTTCATTACCTAAACTAGGTAACATTATCAGTGCTAATAAGGAATGTGGTTTGCCTTGGGGAAAAGTTAGAAGGGAAATGGGTTAGACTGTATAAACAGTTTAAATAACAGGCAAAGGTTGTATATAGTTTGTGCATTTCCTCTGGGTGTTTTGAAGCAATCAGGCTGGGTCTATAAGTTTATCACTTAACTCTCTAATTTATATTAGTTAAGAGTGTGATTCTCCAATTATTTGTGAACTGTAACTCCACCATAGGCCATGCTGACTAGTGCTGAAAGTTCAGCAATGAATTCATCACTATTGCAAAGACACAACAGAGGTATTCAACTGATGCACTATATGAACTTTTTTTTTTTCCATTCATAAAAAATGTGTTGTAGGGAACACTGCCAGTAGAAAGAATATACCCGTGTTTCCCCGAAAATAAGACCGGGTCTTTGTTTTTTTTTTTGCCTCCAAAAGAGGCACCAGGTCTTATTTTCGGGGGATGTCTTACTCACCTCCAGCACCAACAGCCCTGCCCAGTTGATCCACTTCTTCTGGGCCAAAGGAGCAGTTTCATTCTGTAGCTACATTCCGGCCTGCATTTTGCAATCAGATCTTTCTGGAAGGCCTATGCAGCCGAGTACCGAACTATGGATTCAATCCATAGCTTGGTCCTTGGTTGCAGAGGTCTTGCAGAACCAAGCTATGAATTGAATCCATAGCTCGGTTCTTGGCTGCACAGGCCTTTCGGAAAGGCCTGGTGACTGAGAAATGCAGGCCTGGCTGCAGAAGACACCCCAGAAAAGCGAGGAGATGCCTGGCTGCAAGGTAAGTGGGTGCGGGGCGCGTGGGGCAGATCCACACTCCTACCCCTGCCCTAGTTTGATTTTTAAATGAGTGCCTCACCCCAAAACTAGGGCTTATTTTGGGGGTAGGGCTTATATTAGCCCCCCAATCAAGTTAGGACTTATTTTTGGGGTAGGTCTTACTTTTGGGGAAACATGGTAGTAGAATTTCTCCACTATAGCAATAGCACTTAGACTTATATACTGCTCCATGGTGCTTTACAGCACTCTCTGAGTGGTATACAGAGTCAGCATATTGCCCCCAACAATCTGAGTTCTCATTTTACCAACCTTAGAAAGATGGAAGGCCAAGTCAACCTTGACTAGGTCAGGATCGAACTGCTGGCAGTTGGCAGAGTTAGCCTGCAATATTGCATTCTAACCACTGTGCCACCACAGCTCCTGTATTACTAAGGACTACCTCTAACCAAAAATTTAGCTACTTAAAACCTATTCTTATGTTACTGCTTATATTGATGTAAGTTGTTCTTCCTTTTAATTATTTTTAATCTTGACTTTTCTGTTTAATGTGATTTCCCTATATAATCTGGTCTTCGATCTGAAGACATTAAAATGATTTTCTTGTTAAGAGCATAAATTAAGATTATTGTAAAAACAATACATTTAAAAGTATATTGTTAGGAAGAGCTTTCAAGAAACAGGAGATGAATCTGTACTGAGGGACTTGTCCTATCCTGTTTTTTGGGTGTGCTGGTTTGCTTGGAAATGTATTCTCTGGATGTTAGCTGAGCTTCAAACAGCACCTCATGAACTGCTACGTTGGAAACTGGGAGTTGCCTCTTAATAAACATAAGGAGCTGGGCATGTTTAGGCCATGCGGATTGCTTTCATGATCCATCCAATGTGTAATAACGTATATGGCAGTTGCATGTTCTGTATTTAATTATCGTGTTTGTCCATTTTCACCTCTGCATAATGAACGTACAACCCACACACCCTAGTCGAAAAGGTGAATGAAATCCTCCAAAATCATACTGTAATGGAAGCTGGTATTTTATATGATGAAAAGTCAAGGTGCAAAATATCAATGATACTGGATCATTTTTTTCAGGGGTAGTGGTGGGCAGATAGCATTCTAGCATTATGATGCAGCCCCTCCCCCCTTTTTGCATCATACTCAAGACCACAAAGAGCAATGCGGGAACGCAAGCCTTCTTTTGTCCTTCTGACCAAAAGAACAAGATCCCACAACATAACTGAATATGAATACAGGTAGTCCTTGACTTACGACCACAATTGAGCCCAACATTTTTGTTGCTAAGCAAGACAGTTTTTAGGTGAGTTTTGCCTCATTTTGCGACCTTTCTTGCCACACTTGTTAAGTGAATCATTGCAGCTGTTAATAACACAGTTGTTAAGTGAATCTGCTTCCCCATTGACTTTGTCGGAAGATTGCAAAATATGACTCCAGGATGCTGCAATTGTCATAAATGAGTCAGTCGTCAAGTATCCGAATTTTGATCACATGACCATGGGGACGCTGCAACGGTTTTAAGCATGAAAAAAAGTTATTAGTCACTTTTTTTAGCGCCTTTGTAACTTTGAATTTATTTATTTATTTATTTTTCGGATTTGTATGCCGCTCCTCTCTGCAGACTCGGAGCGGCTCACAACATACAAATAAACAATTCAATATAAATCTGAAAAAACATTAAAAATAAACCCCACATATACTCCTCAGTCACACCACAATCAACAATCATGCCCAGGCCTGCCGGCAGAGGTAGGTTTTTAAATTCTTTCGGAAGGCCGGGAGAGTCGGAGAAACGCGGACTTCAGGAGGTAGTTGGTTCCAGAGGGTGGGCGCTACAACAGAGAAGGCCCTCCCCCTAGGGCCCGCCAGACGACATTGTTTCGCTGACGGGACCCAGAGGAGGCCTACCCTGTGCGCTCTCACCGGTCGAAGGGAAGTATATGGCAGAAGACGGTCCCATAAGTAAATGGTCACTGAATGTACTGTTGTAAGTCAAGGACTATCTGTAATATAAAGAAATTGGATCATCACAAGAACCTGTATTTCTAATTACTGCATGTCCAGGACTTCTATCACTTAGAAAGCAATTTTATGCCATGTTCAGGAAGGTTGAATAATTTATGGTTATTTCTGAGAGAAGCACTCACTGTCCTGCCAAAAATAAAGTCTCCTTCAAGCTGAACTCAGCTCATCTAATAACCATTTTAGATTATGCCATTGAGCACTTCACTCGTCAGGCACAAATCACTCAAAATCAGAGGTATAATTTTGTATGGTTTTCCCATTGGCAGCTAAACAGATAAGGCTCTCTATGCCTTCAGATAAGTGTGCTACATCTAAAATAGCAACTGAACCACTGCAATTCTGAATTCTTTTTTTTTTAAATCTGGTTTTTTAAAATAAAAATCAACATCTTTGCACTATCCTCCCCAGCCATCAGAAATAATCTGAGAGACCATATTACTCTGTAAACCACCATGCAGATTGATACACACATCAGCAACTTTTGTTCTACAATTAATGTTAGCCTTTTGTTTTGCAGTATTTCCTATCCATAAAGGGATTATAGAGTAAATATGAATTCTACAGTTCTTTAACACTCAAAATCAATATTTTTTTTATACAGGATGGAATAGTATCGCCAGATGATCTAGACCTTGTGATGTCTGATGGCTTGGGAATGCGGTATGCGTTTATGGGACCTCTGGAAACAATGCATCTAAACGCTGAAGGTTTGTAACTGTTGTGAAAGTTAAATGCAGACATTTCTAAACCAAATAGGTGTTGATCAACAATTTCTGTTAACGACCATGATGACATCAAAAAGGTGACACGTGCAGTAATATCATGCAAATGTTGGGATTATTTTCTGGCATCGTTATACCTGATGCAAGTGCATAAATCATAGCATTTCCATGAACAGATATCATTTGTACACTTCTCAAAGTTATGATTATATCAAGAATATTCTCTCTCTCTCTCAATATTTATGTGGATGTGAGATGTGTATATTATTATTATTATTATGGATAATTGCACAGTCAGCCAGATGTTCAGACTGGATTTGGCATTTTGTCTACCTATCGAGTCCTTACCAAGGACCTGGGATAGGCAGATGTGGATGTTTGATGTTATTACAGATATTGTCACAGGATGGAGGCGGTTTCTAGTAAGGCTGCCTTTTGCAGTTGACTAATGGCGAATTTGTCAATGCCGATGGTGTCCAAGTGGTGCTCCAGTTGTTTTGGGATTCCACTCAAGGCGCCTATTACTATTGGTACTACCCTTGCTTGCTTTTGCCACAGTCTTTCTATTTCTATTTGTAGGTCTTTGTATTTTGTTATTATTATTATTATTTTTATTATTATTATTATTTATTTAATTTCTATGCCGCCCTATTCCGGAGAACTCAGGGCGGCTCACAGCATGATAGAAATTACAATAAAAACACGTAAATATAAAAACCCTTAAGCTAAAAAGGAAACCAATCACTCCCCAAACATACACACAAACATACACTGGCTAGGGGCAAGGTGTTAGCTGCCCCAGGCCTGCCGGCAAAAGTATGTTTTAAGCAATTTACGAAAGGCGAAGAGGGTGGGGGCGACACGGATCTCCGGGGGAAGTTGGTTCCAGAGGGCCGGGGCCGCAACAGAGAAGGCTCTTCCCCTAGGCCCCGCCAGGCGACACTGTTTGGCTGATGGGACCTGGAGAAGGCCCACTCTGTGGGCCCTAACCGGCCGCTGGGATTCATGGGGCAGCAGACGGTCCCGTAAATAACCTGGTCCGATGCCATGTAGGGCTTTATAGGTCATAACCAACACTTTGAATTGGGTTCGGAGACCAATTGGCAGCCAATGCAGCTCGCGGAGTGATGCCGAAATGTGGGCATTTCTAGGCAAGCCCAACACTGCTCGCGCGGCTGCATTCTGCATTACCTGAAGTCTCCGAACATTTTTGAAAGGTAGCCCCATGTAGAGAGCATTGCAGTAGTCGAACCTCGAGGTGATAAGGGCATGAGTGACTGTGAGAAGAGACTCCCGGTCCAAATAGGGCCGCAACTGGTGCACCAGGCGAACCTGGGCAAATGTTCTCCTTGCCACAGCCGAAAGATGATGTTCCAAATTTAGCTGTGGATCGAGGAGGACGCCCAAGTTGCGGACCTTCTCCGAGGGGGTCAAAAGCTCCCCCCCCAGGCTAATGGATGGATAGATTGAAATATCTTTGGGAGGCAGAACCCATAGCCACTCCGTCTTGTCGGGGTTGAGTTTGAGCCTGTTGGCACCCATCCAAACCCTAACAGCCTCCAGACATCGGCACATCACTTCCGCTGCTTCACTGAAATGACACGGGGTGGAGATGTAAAGCTGGGTATCATCAGCATACTGATGATATCTCACCCCGTGTTGTCGGATGATCTCGCCCAGCGGTTTCATGTAGATATTAAACAGCAGAGGGGAGAGGACCGACCCCGGAGGGACCCCACAAGGGAGGAACCTAGGGGACGACCTCTGACCCCCTGCCAACACCGACTGCGACCGACCAGTGAGGTAGGAGGTGAACCACCGCAAAACAGTGCCCCCAACCCCCAACCCCTCCAGTCGGTGCAGAAGGATACCATGGTCAATGGTATCGAAAGCCGCTGAGAGGTCAAGTAGCACCAGGATAGTGGATAATCCCCCATCCCGGGCCCACCAGAGATCATCCGTCAGCGCGACCAAAGCAGTTTCCGTGGAGTAGCCGAGCCTGAATCCTGATTGTTGAGGGCCCAGATAATCGGCCTCATCCAAGGACCGTTGGAGCTGGAGTGACACCACCTTCTCAACAACCTTCCCTATAAAGGGAAGATTGGAGACAGGACGGTAGTTGTTTAAAACAACTGGGTCCAGGGAAGGCTTCTTGAGGAGGGGGCGCACAATTGCCTCCTTGCAGGGAGCCGGAAAGGACCCCTCCCTCAAAGAAGCGTTGACAATCTCCTGAACCCAGCCCCGCGTCACCTCCCTGCTGGCCGAAACCAGCCAGGAGGGGCACGGGTCCAATAAACAGGTGGCTGAGCTCACAGCTCCAATGGCCTTGTCGACTTCATCAGGTGCCACCGGGTCAAACTCCTCCCACACAACAGGATCAAGACGAGTCCCTGTCATCTCGACTGAATCATTATCAGCCGATACTGCATTCCAATTGGAGTCAAGGTCCATCCGAATCTGGGCGATTTTATCCGCGAAAAACTTATTAAAGTCCTCAGCACTACCCTGCAAGGGTGCATTAACCCCCCCTGATTAAGGAGGGAGCGAGTTACCCTGAACAGGGCGGCTGGGCGGGATTATCTTCTCCAGTTCTTTCTCATCTATTCTGCTGTCTCCAGGCACTGCCATGTCCACTATCCAGACTTTTTTGTCTTTCTTATCAACGATTGTTCAGGGTGTTATGTTGCAGGTGCTTGTCTGTTTGAATTCTGAAGTCCCAGAGCAGTTTAACTTTATCATTTTCTATGACTTTCTCTATTTTATGATCCCACCAGTAGTAGTAGTAGTAGTAGTTACTATATAATTATTATTCAATGTTGTTAGGTTCTGGAGATTTCTATTCAAAGTAGTATTGTACAGTAATTATTTTGGTTGGCTCTTTGAGGTATTTTATGAAAAAATATATCTGTTGCACCATGTTTAAACATACAATTATTTTCCTGGCATGACTATAACTTTTGCATTAGCTAAAAATCGTGGTGATCGCTCACTATCATGTGGTTTGAGAGTGGCTGCCTTTCCAGAGAATCACCATCTTTTCAAGGTTATTAATTTAAAAACTTTTTTCCCATGACTTAGTCACTGTGTTTTAGTAACATTTTTGTTCTATAGCTTTTATTATTTATTAAATTTGTTTGCCGCCCATCTCACTACGAAGTTTATTATTCATTATTTGTACAATTGAAGGCTGCCTTGGCCTTCCCAGATTTACAGAAAGATCAAATATAAATTAAATAAAATTAATAAATTTCCAACTGGTTGTTAGGGCCTAGAACAGGGGTAGGCAATCTTGGCTCTTTTATGACTTGTGGACTTCAATACCCAGAGAACAAAAAGAAACATAACAAGGAGAAAGGAAGCCCACAACATTTTTAATAGGAGAAGGTAGTTTAAGGACATCAAATTGAATTAATACTGATTTTGGGTCCTGGAGCTGGACAGTTTAACATTTTGGCAGAGGGGTACTAAAAAAAGTATCAGATCCTTTTAGTACAAAAAAACCCCAGCAGTGCAGTGCTACTAAAACAATTTTCTCAGGTACCCTATAACTGTTATCATCATGGAACAAAGGACCTCCTGTGTATGGATCTAATCTTTTCAGGTTCCACAGAGGGGGTAAGATTACTTGCTTGTTTTCAACCTTCCCAAAAACATTTAAAGACAGGCCATTTGGCTTTTAACAACCAGTCTTAAATAGCTTCACCCAAATTAGCTTTTTTAAATCTCAGTATAGTTCATGCCGACAGGAAAGAAATATCAGCAATGATGCATAACCTAGAATTTTTTTTAATTGTTTAAGCAAAAGTACTTTTTTCAACCTGTTTTTTCTAAAAAAAAAAAAATTACAGCTGTGATCTTCATAATGTAAAATGTAACGTGGCACGCATACTTAGTATACGACAAAAAGGCAGACAGGAACTTCAAGGAGAACCCACTACGGATCCCATTGTTATGGGTCTGGAAGAAATATAAACACCTCCTACACGACAAGATTCCCATCTGGACGATCCCCGGACATGCAATAGGGGATACAAACACATCCCAAGGGCAAGAAGTGGTGCCATACAGTAAACTTATACTGGGAGAAGAAAATAGGTTCCTCTTGATACCCCAAGCAACGCTAGCAAACAGAGGAATAGGAGGTACCTGGCTATCATATGTACAACTGCAATCAAGGTGGCGTAAAGATAAGAAGAAGGGCTTCTCCCGAATCGACGAGAAACTAATTGAGCAGATTAAAGATCAGGGGATCATGCACATCAAACGAGTGTACAACATTCTGATAGAAATAGACTCTGAAACCGAGCTAGTCAAGAACTGTATGGTGAGGTGGGCACAAGACTTTGGACACTCTATCGCCATGGACACGTGGGAGAAAATCTGGGTGAGGAACGTAGAATTCACGAAATCGCAACACTTAAGGGAAAACTTCTACAAGATGTTCTATAGGTGGCACCTCGACCCGAAAAAACTATCGCTCATCTACCCAGACTCCCAGCCCAAATGCTGGAGGTGTGGAGACGGGGAAGCTACCTACTTTCATGTATGGTGGACATGCAGAAAAATCAAAGCCTTCTGGAGGAAGATATGGTGGACACTCCAAATCATTTTCACAAAGCGCATAGAATTTTTACCTCAGGTTTTTTTGTTAGGGATTACAAAGGATATCACTACCTCAGAGACAAACTTATTTCTGAACTTGATTACAGCAGCGAGATTGTTGGTGGGACAATACTGGAAGAACCCAGAAATACTGCCTATGGAAGAATGGACTGTGAAAGTAACAAACCTGGCGGAAATGGCGAAAATATCAGCATACTTGAAGGGTCGTTCCAATGAACAATATTTGACAGACTGGAAACAATGGATAGACTATATCCAAGAGAAACACCAATCAAACAAAATGCATCTGGCGTTTGGCTAAGGCTCGACATGAGGAGGGAAGAATGTACAACAAATCAAATGTTTACAAAAACTAACACCTAATGTTGAATGTATATGTACTAATATTTACCAAACCAGACGTTCACAAAGATTAATACTTAGTGTTATATGTGGTGTTCTATGATGATTGCCTATAAATATGATCTTATGGTTAATGTTGAACATTTTAACATTGAAAAAGCAGACTGAATTTCTACCTCAGGTTATTGAATTACTACCTCAGGACCTACCGTTAGGGACCATACAGGCTAAAAAATGTAACAGGTGTATAGTGGAGGCTTGAAGTGAAGAGTGAAGAATGTCTACCTATTGTTGTATGTTATGTTCTACGATGATCGCTTCTTAATATGATTGCTTCTTAATATGATCTTATGCTTAGTGTTGATTGCTTTAATAATGAAGAGGCAGACTGAATTTTTACCCCAGATTATTGAATCTCTACCTCAGGATCTTTTGCTAGGGATCATAAAAGATAAAATACAACAGACATATAGTTGAGGCTGGAAGTGAGGAGTAAAGAATATTTACCAAACCAGGCGTTTACAAAGATTAATACCTAGTGTTATATGCTGTGTTCTATGATGATTGATTATTAATATAATCTTATATTTAATGTTTAACTACTACCTCAGGACCTATTGTTAGGGATCATAGAGAATAAAAAATGTAACAGGTGTATAATAGAGGAGTGAAGTGAGGAGCGAAAAATGTTTACCAAACCAGACGTTTACAAAGAATAATACGTAGTGTTGTATACCAGAGGCTATGATGTTTGATGCATACAAAGATTTTATGTACAATGCTGAATGTTTTAATAAAGGAATTTTTATATTAAAAAAAATGTAACATCTTTAAAAGGCTTCTCATTAAACATCATTGTGTGTGTAACTAGAAGCAACTAATATTTTTATTAGCTCTGCTATTAATGCTTTAGAAAAACCTGGGAGCTCTTTGTATTCTATTTTGCTTCTGCAAAAATTGCAGAATATAAAAAGAGGCACTATTACAACTGAAACTCAGAAGTTACTGAAATGCTTTTCTGACCACTCTCTTAGAGATATTTTGAAATAGGATATCAATTGATGGTTCCCCCTTTTACATTAGCTCATTAAATAGTATACTCCTTGGGTTAATATATAAACAATAGATGTTGGTAATCTTTTCATGTTTACTCAAGGTGAACTCTATTATACCTCCATCAGTTTTAGTAAGTAAGTATGCCAAGGATTGCAGACTTCTGGGCACATTTCTTGAGATTAGGAGTAGGAATTTTCTCATATTCATGCAGATCTTCCTCTTTGGCATCTGTAAAGTCCTGATTTTACAGCCAGACACTTACACAAAGATCATGACTGAATATTGTTGCAAATTAAATGACAAATATCTGCATTAGTCACAAGTAACATTTGAAATAAGTAGCTGAAAAATGGGAAGTCCTTTTTTAAAATGTTGATATGAACCTTTCCTAACATTTCATTAACCCTCTTCCAGTATTGGTCCTTTGTTTCCTGAAATACTATAGCTAAACTTTTTTTGAACTGGATGCTACACAATCTTTGGACTCTCCTCCAAAAATCAATTTGAAACTTGATTTGTTAGCTTTTGAGTTTTATGCCATAGCAGCCATTTTCCTTAAAAAAGAGAATTTTATCACCTTGGAAGTAGGAAAAAGATATCCTATCTTGAAGGCTCTCATCCAGATATCTCTCTGGTTGCCTAATTATCTCCAGTTCAGCCACTCTGATTTCAGGGGGATGGACCTGCTAATCAGGAAATTGTCATACCAGTTGGTATGTATATGTATATGTAATAAACCAGAAAACACTGCCTTCTCCTGCTGGCTTTCTATTTTAATGTAGTTATTCTTGGTAACTGTTTATTCTTTTTAAAGAATTGTTTGAAGTAGAAGGTGGATATTTGTGAGAGGACAGGGTGCCTGCAAAATGGCCAGCCCTTGGGCTACTAGTGCCCTAGGTAGTGAACCCGAAATGTGTGACTAAAAAAGTTGAGCAGAGAAGCAGCTGGGTGTGATGGTGTTGGAGTTGTGGTGTGGGTGTGAGAGGGAAGGTGGTTTGTGTTCATTTGGGAAACTAAAACAACCTAAAGCAGTCTAAGACAAATATAAGAATTACTGTTTTCCAGAAATAGGGCTCACAAAGAGAAGTAGTGGAGAAACAGAAGTTGTAATTGAAGGGAGAAGTGATATAGTAAACTATGAATATTAGCTTTGTGTACTTATGGTGTGTTGGCTGGGGTCAGGCCAGGAGCTGTATTGGCTCCCTTGGAGGTTTGGAGCCCACTAACCTGGGTATACATAAAAGAACCTGGGACACTTATATTTTCAGAACCTTGAGCTCTGGATTCTTCACTCAATCACTGAGTTTATCTTGATGTTTTGTCTCTGAAAGTGGAAGATTAGTAAATTCTTCTATTCACCTAATTCCCTTTTCCTGTTTGCTCTCCTGTTTGCTCACTGATTTCAAGCTCCCAAATGTTTTTTTTCTCTTAATGCTATTTAGCATTATCAATGAAATACTTACAGCTTAAGTTCCTGTTTTTAATGGTATGTGGGAATGACCTTGGCTGACTGGACCCAAAGATGCTGCCTAGACAATGGTCAGATAAGAGACAGCATCGTCTGCAGTGGGATAGTGGGTGGGGCAAGATATTCAGAAGAAATCTTCTAATTTTTGTGTGTGTAAAGGAAAGAAAGGTAGAATTCTTCTTCCAGACTTGCAAAATTCTGTAATATAGCCTTACAATAAAGTAGAATTAGCTCATTTAGTGGTGCTTCCTGTATGATCTACCTGATAGAGCTGATACTGCTCAAACCCTGTATTCTTCAAATAAACAGATACAGTAGTTCCTTAATAATAAGGAAAACAACAATTATCCAAACAACCCTCAAAAACAATACTCCCTTATATCTATTGACCATTGTATTTGCTTGTTCTGCTCATGAGCTCCCAGCTGCTTCTCTTCTTTCCAAATAACATTGGCTGAAATTATGAGTGCTATTAAACAGTCTGAACTTTTGAATTGCTGGGATCAATCTCAAGGAAGAGGATTTTTTTTTTTTAAGGAAGAGGATTTTTGTTAAGTGTAAAATATATCCTGCTTGGAAGCAAGGAAGTTCTCAAAGGATGTTGTAGAATTTTTTTTCTTGGGGCTTCATTCTTTGAAAAGAATTAGCAAACAGCTGTTTGGAACCCTAGCCAGGAAAAAAAATGGATTCTAGACAGTCAATAATTCCACTCAAATTCAGTGGTATGTAACAATGTAGACTTTCTTTGTTTGGGAAACATTAAACAGTTTCCTATTCTCTTTCAGGAATGCTGAACTATTGTGAGAGATACCGTAAAGGTATTATCCATGTCTTGAAAACATTTGGACCAATACCAGATTTTGCTGGGGAAACAGAACAGAAAATCAATGAGGTATGTGTACAAACTGAATATCAGGCTGAATTCGCAAAATGTATCGACTGCATTAGCATAATGGGTGTTCTACAAATTTATCAATTTTGGGTTTTCTTATTTGGGTTAATTGATTTTTAATCATTTTGTTATTTGTTATCAGCAGTCTTGTGATTTGCTGTGTGGTTGATACACATAAACCTTGGCATATAGAATGCATTACAGCCAAATTTGCTTCTTTATATGCCGCATGCATTGCGTTGTTCCTATTGTCAAATGGACGTTAAGAACAAAATGGAAATAGGGTCGTATGATTTTTAAGACACAAAATCAAATTCTACTCTGCAGATCTCCAAAATGCGATATTTTGTTTTAGATAGAAATTATATACGTGGTCAGAAGTGGGATAAAATGCTCAGGTTTTGTATATTTTGATTACATTATTCATTCAACACACATGTGACTGTTATTAAATGAAATGAATTATCGTCTGTATTTAGCAAACTTACAGGTAATCCTTGACTTATGACCACAATTGGGAACAGAATTTTTGTTACTAAGCAAGATGGTTGTTAAGTGAGTTGCATCCAGTTACATGACTTTTATTTCCATAGTTGTTAAGCAAATCACTGCTTAACACTCATGGTTAAATAAATCCAGCCTCTCCCGTTGACCTTGCATATTAGAATGCCATAAACGGCAGTCACATATTCTGGGGACACTGCAACCATTGTAAATACATGCCAATTGCCAAACACCCTGATTTTGATCACAGGGCTGGGGGGATGCTGCGACAGTTGTGTGAGGACCAGTTGTAAGTTCCTTTTTTGAGTGCTGTTGTAACTTCAAATAGTTGCTAAATGAATGGGTGTAAGTCAAGGACTATCTAACTCAGCGGTTCTCAACCTGTGGGTCGCGACCCCATTTGGGGTCCAACGATCATTTCACGGGGGTCGCCAAACGCCGCAGTCCGCCATTTTTTATTTTTTATTTTGGTTGGCCATTTTTCCCCTTTGCGATGCGGGCCGTCGCCGCGCATGCGCGATGCGGGCCCGCCATTTTCTTTTGGTCGGCCATTTTTTTCCCCTTTGTGATGCGGGCCGTCGCGCCGCGCATGCGCGATGCGTCCCGTCACGCCGTGCATGCGCAATGCGTCCCGTCACACCGCACATGCGTGATGCGTCCCATCGCTCCGCGCATGCGTGATGCGTCCTGTTGCGCCACGCATGCACGATGCGTCCTGTCGCGCCACGCATGCGCGATGCGCCCCGCCCCGCATGTGCGATGCGGGCCAGGGTCGAGCCCCGGAAAAGGTTGAGAACCGCTGATCTAACTGTTATTTAAAGCGACTTCATTCTTTCCTTGTTTGAGTTCACATTCCTTAATGTAGTAAACTCTTATTTAACCTCTAGGGCCTGGTTTTTAAGGACTGTAGTAACTTTTAAAACTATGTAAAAATAGAGAATTATTCGTCTGCATGTCATTCTGTAACTTGCTTCCTAAAGGTATATACCGGTATAAAAACAACTTCTAATCCAGTGTGTTTTATAATATATATGATGAGAAAAAGTAGTCAGATGATTAAAATATAATCTGAAAATCAGTATGACGGCTTTATTTTTTAGCTTCAGAAGGCAGTAGATTCAGGACTAAGTTAGGAATGGGGCAAGGTAATTGTAATTAGGCCATCATCCTCTTTTATTGTTCAGAGGCTAGTAAAGCAAAAAAGTGAGTTCTCTTTGCTTGGTTTGAGGTTTTTATTAAATAGGTATCACCGCATCATATTTATTTCTCTAGGATTTCACTGTCAAAAAAAGATGGCAGAATTCTAAACCATTCATTCTGGATAATCTCTCAAGCCTTCATCCAGTGCCAATATTCAAGTATCTGGTTCCCATGTAATAGAGATAGGATAACTCTGCTGGAAAGGGACAAGCATGTTATTGTTAACAACCTCACAATGTGGAGCATAGTTTGATGACTTGGTGAACAGAGAAACTTTTTAAAAATCAGATGAATGAGAAGATCGTTTCAAAAGCAATAGTGCATGCATCGCCGCCTGATGGTGTCCTGATGTATCAGACTACAGTTCCTGGAACTGTCGGTCATTATAACCAATGGGCCACTAGTCTGGAATTTTGGTTGATGTACTCCAGATATACTCCCAATACCAGGTTTTGTCAAACACTGCAGTAGCACACAGGGTAAGAACATTGGAAAAAGATATCTTAAATGTTTTAGAAGTCTGCAAGGATTAGAGGAGACATTTGTTTATCATTAACACCAGTATACTCATGAATATAATAACAAGCGTACAGGTTGGAAAAGAAAGGCATTTTTGTAGCAATAAAGTGTTGCTCTTCCAGTGTGAAGGAGATGTGAGGTCTCTTCATAAATTAAATTAACTGGGGGGGGGCATCAGAATTTCACCTAGGTCAGGCATTCACTCATGAACTGAACTACTGTATTGTGGTCAGGTTGGAGCTACTGTGCAACAAGAAAGAAGTATGGACAAGTTATTCCATGCTATCAGAAAGAATAAAACCACCATCATTTTAGAAGCCCTAAAAGACAAGATAATCTCTCCTAAAACTTGAACGTGTGTGGACATCAACTCCAAGAATTCCCCAGCCAATTCTCCCAGCTAGCTGGGAAATTCTGGGAATTGAAGTCCACACATTTTAAGTTGGCCAGGTTTTTAGAAACACTGTTGTAGGGGGAATGCTGTTGGGCTGACTGATTGGTTTCCTACTTAAGCAGTCCCAGCTAGATGGCAGCACCTAACTGACCTTGCCTGACTTAGAAGCTAAGCAGGCAAGGACCGTTGAGAAATCCTTGCCCAGGAAACCACCCCAAATCCAGACTAAACTGGAAAGTCAAAAAGAAAAAAGACAGTAGCAGATCATTTCCATACCATTGCCAAGAAAACTGTATGGGCATGATTGTAGGTCATGCCAGTTCGGCTATCCTAAAGCGATCCTTTATCTTAATGTATAGCTATTTTGTCTTTGTTTCAGGCCATGGTTAAAAAAACTCCAAGTGATCCAGAGCACCTAAATGCCAGGAGACAGTGGAGAGATGAATGCCTCATGCGCCTGGCCAAACTGAAAAAGGATATTAAATCGGATGACATGAACCATGTTTAAATCACAGAAACGGGCATCATCAAGTTGGCATTCAAGAGGACACCTCCCTTCCACGGCTAAACATTACATATGCAAAAGCCAGTTGAACCACTTAAGTCAATTATTTAAGACTGGAATATTTTTATCTGAAAATATTTCTAAATGATATTTTAAAGCCACAGTCTCAAACCCCTTGGTTGAGAGTCTGTGGAGATTCTCAATCATCCAGATGATAGTTGTCTCAAAAGTATTTTTTTTTTTTCAAAAGGCAACTGGACTGTTTTTTTTTTCCTTCTTCAAAGAAAAAAAGCACCTTTTGAGATCCTTGGTTGAGATGCTTGCATTTTGTGGGAGGGCTGCAAAGAAATGTATTTGTTGATGGTGGTTTGTGATTTCCATCTTTGAAACAAATGGGATGCAAAGCAAAATCAATTTTAAGCAAGATACTGAAGACAGTAACTTCAAAAACTCTTGAGCCTTCCTAATGAAAAATATTTTTATGTAGAGGTAGTCCTTGTCTTACAAATTGAGTCATAACTGAGCCCAGAATGAAGGTTGTAAGTCTGATTTTATTACTTTTTTTGTGGCAATCTAATTAAATAAATGCTGTGGTCATTAAAACGTCACATTTTCCGCAATGGGCATATTTTGTCAGAAACCAAAAGTAAATGCTGGTCCCCATACATTGCAATCACACGACAGTGGGATGCTGCAAATGGCTGTAAATGTGGGCTGGTTGCTGATTGCCTAAAGTGCAGTCATGTGACCATAGTCCCAAAGGTGCTTTTTCAAGAGGCAACTGGACTTTCCTGTTTTTCTTTGAAGACGTTTCGCTTCTCGTCCAAAACATTGAACTGAAGAAGCTTCTTGGATGAGAAGCAAAACTGTTTCAAAGAAAACAAGAAAGTCCAGTTGCCTCTTGAAAAAGCACCTTTGGGACAACCATGAACTGGATGACTGAGAATCTCCATAGACATATGATCACAGGGGGAGGGGTGTGGCCATCAGAACTTCAAATCCAGGTTGTAAGTATATTTTTGGGGGGACAGGGTCCATCATAACTTTGAACAATTGCTAAGCAATGAGTCTTAAGTCAAGAACTACCTGTATCAGTTCTTGGTTCATATCACTCTTAAGCTACAATGTAACAGAGAACAGTAATATTTATTTAAAACTAACTTTTTAAAGTCTTGCTTGTGATTACTTTAGCCCAAGCATCAATTACTTTTTTGCATGGATATAACTATTTTGGCAATGAGGGCAAGGAAAGAAAAAAAAAGCTATCTTCTGGCCTACATTCTCTTCTGTCCATATATTTATAATTCAGGATAAGTCATGCTATCCAAGTTTGTAATTACTCTGATTGTAGCCAGATAGATTTCCAATATTAGTTTTATATGAATAGGTCTATTCAGATAATTGTGGTTCACATTATAGGCTTTGTGCTGTATTGATGTATTATACAGATTGGCAATAATACCAATATAGGAACAAATGATAGTGACTGGATGATATGGGTAGTGTAGACCATAATTTGTTCTTCTTGGCAGTTCTTCCAGCTGCAAGGGGACATCAGCTGCTTAGACCAGAGTTGTGCCCTTAACAATTCCTTCATTTTATGTCATGGACGCTTTGGATTATTAGTCAAATAGCAGATGTGCTAGATCAGAGCGCACTTTTAAAGTATAACATTAGATGCGAAAGATTCTTGGTATTATACAACATTACCAGTTGGCTGCAAAAGTAAACACAAATATTTCAAAGCAAGATTTCCTTGCAGTACTCTCTCATTGCCCCAACATCTGATTAAAATGGTTTTTGTGGAGAAATGGGTGACTTGGGTTTTAGCATTGCTGACTAACAACTGCCTTTTTGTAAGCCTGTCAGTGAGAGTTCTTTAAAGATTACACCCAGCAGAATAAACCTGATGAACCCTGAACTAAAGGCAAGTCCATGGACTATAAACTGGAGAATACAACTGAAGTACCTGTACCTCTCTTTCTTCATCACATTTATGAAATATGAGGAAATCTTTGGGGTTTTCTGTATGTCTTAACCTACATTGGGGATTATTCAACTGAGGAAGCATATCCTTGTCTTCTTTGTAAAGTATGAGTGATATAACTACATTACCAAAGCTTTCTTGAGAAGGCTGCTCAGTCTTTGGAATTCCTGCATTTAGGAGACCAACCTAGTCTCTTGTGATATTTTATAGCTTGTCCTGACAAGATTGACTTTCAGTGAATTAATTGTCATAATCCTGTAGGATTTCATATTTGGCTAATGGGGCCTTCTTTGTTTTAACTGAGCATGATTGTGTTATGAATTTGTATTAATATTGTCACTGAGGGCTTCTGTTCCAAAATCAATAACTTGCCATAATTTTAATGTATTTTATTGCCTGGCATATGTTTCATTACTATTAGATTTCATCAGTACAAAACTCAGGAGATTAGTACTGTACATTAGTACAAACTCAAGACAATTAATTAGAAGAAATATTTAAATGTATCATTACCTTAATTTATGTTAAATTGCAACATTCAAAAGTCTAAATTTTATGCTTCTTTTTGTTCTGTATTCATTATTCTTCAAGCTGCTATAGTATCTGTACATCTGTAATCTGCTTACCAATAAATCTATATTGAAATCAGCCTTATACATTTATATGCAGTTATTGTATCATTTTTGGATTTTAGCATTTTATATTCAAGGATCAATTAGTGGGAATCATTACACAAGTAACTTGAATTTCCCATGAATAACACAACATTAATGGATACTAAACTGCTTGGCTGGATTTCTTTGGGTCTGTTGTTTGGGCAGGTGGGAATATCTAAATCAAAATTAGATTAGAGGGTCATTAAATGGATGTTTCCACTTGTATTGCTAAACTGTAATACAAATTACCATTAAATGCATTAAAAGGCAATAAAATTGATCAGGACAGGCTATATCAACAGAAATTCCCTAAGTCAAGAAGAGAATCTTGACTTGGTGTCAAAATGATTGCAAAATCAGATATGGCAACATTTCTATAGAGCAGGGGTGACAAACTGCCGCCTTGCAGGCTGGTTGCATCATATGGAGGCCGCGCCCACCCCAGGTCTGGCAATGCAAAAAAAGTCGCAATATGTCACGTGACGCGGCAAGTTTGACACCCATGCTATAGAGAGTTAATCATTTGGAGAAGAGTCTCCCTTTCAAGTGGGCACCATAAAGAAAAGGATTTCTTTAGCTATTTGGGTCTCTAGTTATAGAAGCTTAATTTGAATTGACTTTAGAAACCAATAAATTAATATGACATTTGTTGTAGAATTATCTCGTTATGATCCCATTTGCCTCATCTTTCTAACACGCCATATTCTTTCAAAACTGAACCTTCAGTGTTTTCTTCAAGCGCAGCCCAACATTGCCATATGTACCAATAGCACGTTGCCAAGGGTAGTTCAACCACGAGATTGGCAGGGCATGGAGCACTGAGCAAATTGTTTCCATATTGGATTTATGGCAGTTGATTCTGAGCAATCAAAGCAATCTGGGTTTGCACATCAAAACATACACATACTGTATTTGCAAATAGATATAATACCTGCTTAAAGATTTGGTGTAACATAGCTATATTAACATCAAAAGTCCTCAAACCACGTACAGTGGAATATAACATGAACATTTCCTTTTTTTTTTTACAGAATTACCTGCTTGTTTAATGATACATTCATAATCTCAGCAGTACAACCTATTGAGTTTACAAAACATGAAGTATGAATGCAAATTATTAAAAGCAATTCCTGGCAAAGATTCTTAGCAACAGTTTTATTTTGGTTTTAAAAAATCATAAAAAGAATTATTCCCTGAATATGTATCTATTCAATTTACATGAACCCTGTTCTATTTTAAACTAATGTGAGACATTTGTATAAACAAATATATCTCTTTACATTAAGTAATTTCACTAATTGGCACAGGGAACTAGATCAATAAGTAAAACAATAGTTGAAAATCAACCTATTCATTATTGGGACATTAAATCAAGCATTGTACAAGTGAATTAGCAGTAAAGGCCTATGTCAGATGTCTCTAAATCAACTTGAAACCTGTTGAAAAGGCATTGCAATCTTCCAGTAGACCAAGGCAGTTTCTGATGGATTTTCACATAATCCCTTGTGGGTGCAGCAACAGTTAATAGATCAGTGCTACATTCCTAGAGGATTATTATGACTGCATCCCCCACTTGTATGAGACAATGTCTTGGGAGATGCATGAATATACCACTACACCATTCTTTTGAGAAGACAAGGTTGTATCATCTGAAATCCTAACCTTGAGGCTGGAAGACCTGAAAGAAGACCATCTATGATGTAGGGTTTCAATGAACATATCTCTACAGCTTTTCTTCAAGAGGTTATAAACCAAGATACTAATGCAATATATAGAACTACCTATGATGATGTGGTTCAAATTTTAATAGTTTCAATTCAAAATCTATTGGTCTGCCTTTATGCAAGGGAATGCAGCAGGTTTATATGCATTTGTGTAAATATCTAGGAGTATATGAAGGCAAACATTTCGGGAATGAAGTTGAATTCACGAGGAGTTTGATTTCTACTTCATGCTTGCCTGGCATCTAGAAGTTCGTTGTACAAAGAATATACTGAACTTTTAAAAGTTAAATATTTTAGTCATATTTACTAATAGTTTCCTGCACCAAATATTATAAGTATTAGTACAAATCATTCACTGGGATTTTTAGTGGGTAGCAAAATATAAAAAATAATGTTGGGAGGAGATGCTGTGTTCATTAGAAAATTAAGTTCTTAATTGTTCAAATTAAGATCACATTATTTCTTTTATTATATTTTATAATCACCACAAAATTATGGTAGTGGTAGAAACAGGATATGCAATATTATGTGTATTATTCACATCATGAGCATTAGTAGAAGATGTAGTGTTAAGTCTGATTAGGATTAATTTTGCTTTGTTCTTTTGTTTCCTGACTGAAGAATATTGCATTATCTGAAAATTTCATTCTGCTTTTTCCATTTTAAAAATCATTCAGAGTATATAGATATACTTTGTATATAGTTTCTATCAATATTCACACTAGCTAGTAGCATACAGTGATTTTAATCAGACCCTCAGACCAATTTTTTCATACCCATTGTTATTTACAAAGCAAATGGTGTTTCTCTCGAAAGCTCAGATAAACAAGAATCTAAAACTATAATACTATAGACTTAAGACAAAGCCATCTAAGATATTAATGTTTTGAACTGAAAGTTAACGTCTTTTGATAATTAAGAATCTTTACAATACAAAATTGAATTTTTTTCCTGACAGATTTTAGTAATATAATTTTAAAACACCATTCTTCAAACTTCTCTTAATATAATAATGTCACTAGTGAATTAATTCCTTTATGTATTATTATGCTGAATCAATTTATTTCATGTTTTTAGTATACTTTCTAGAACATTTAAATGAATTTGACCCATCTATAAGAATAGATAAAATAGAGGATTACTAAATTGAAATATTTAGAGGATATTTTTTGATGATGATAATTACTAACAGTGCAGGACCAATGGGAAACCTTAAAGTGATCTAAGATTGGCTCTTTCAAATGTTGTGTATCCCTGACTTTGTAAAACAACCCTAGAATATTTGTTCATAATATACTGAGTGTGAGAAAGAGGAGGCTTCACAACATGGATCATATTGAATACAGGATACAATTTTATTTACTAGTTAACTCAATATCAAAATCAGTACCCAAACAAACAGCAAACTATCAGGGCATGACAAAATTCATGAGAAGAAAACCTGTTGCAGCAACTACATCTTTGACTGGGGATTGGCCTAATGGGAAAAACAAGATAGCATGTCCTTCCTATTGCCCCTATAAAAGATTATCATATTGGCAAACTCTTTTTTTCAACATTGGCAAAAAAACTGCATTGTTTGTTTAAGAAAACAACAGAGATTTATACTGGGAAAGGAAAACACCATCCATATCTGTAGTGGGCTCAAAAAATGATCAAAGCTCTGTCCCTGTCTGATACATATTGCACATACCATAGATGGTTCATGTTTACATGCAACAGAAGAAAAATGTCCAATATTCTTCTTCAAAGTGAAGGTATGCAAGGTATAAACCTGAAATTCACATTGACTACTGTAGCAAGCCCAGTCCAACCAGCCACAAAGACAAAGCCAGAAGCAAAAGATCACATGGAAACAATCATGGTACAGTTACTTCCTGGAGAGCTCAGAATAGAATAACAGAATAACAGAGTTGGAAGGGACCATGAAGATCTTCTAGTCCAACCCTGCTCAGGCAGAAAACTTTATACTATTTCAGACAAATTGTTGTTCAATCTCTTTTTAAAAACTTCCAGTGTTGGAGCAGCCACAACTTCTGGAGGCAAGTCATTCCACTGATTAATTGTTCTGTCAGGAAATTTCTCCTTATTTCTAGGTTTCTAGGTTGCTTCTTTCCTTAATTAGTTTCCATCTGTTGCTTCTTGTCCTGCTTTCAAATGCTTTGGAGAATAGGTTAGCCCCTCTTCTCTATGGCAACCCCTCAGATATTGGGATACTACTATCATGTCACCTCGGCCCTTCTTTTCATTATACTAAACATACCCAATTCCAGCAATCATTCTTTATATGTTTTATCCTCCAGATCCCTGATCATCTTTGTTGCTCTCCTCTACTTCTCTACTGTTTCTCTACTGCAGACATCTGCCCCAAAATGTTAACACCTGAATGTTTAGATGCCTAGATTTATCATTAATTCCAAATGCAATTTTTCTCTATTAGCAGAATTGGCAAAAAGCTTGCCAAAATGGGTTTCTACCTAATTGCAAGTTTATCATAATTTCTTTTATGTGGCTCCTGAAGCATCAAGGGTGGTGCATTAAAATTGTTGCTCTATGTTTTTTTTCAAAAACCCTCCTCCCAAATGAACAAACATTTGTTTGCCTTCATAAGTTATGACTTGCAGGACATGTTATGAAGATGTCATCAGTATACTTTTCACACATCATTACTCCTTTCTTGTTTGTTTTATATTCACAGCATTCAGTGACTTGTCATGACGTGAGCCAGCAGAAACATAATCCTTACAAACCTGAAATATTGCAAGCTAGAAATCTACAATAGATGTTTTTCAGGCACTATTTAGTCTCCAAGCATTCTTGAATTAATTCTTGCACCTCAGATCATAGGCTTGAGGAGCTAGAAGATGGCTGTCTACCAGTGAGACAGTGCTGAACACGGTTTTCTCTCCAGTATTATTTTTAACTTCTATCATGGTAGTGGTCTGAGATGGTACAGGTTCTTTGTCTGAGATGGTATAGGTTCTCCTGCTTGAGCAGGGAACTGGACTAGAAGATCTCCAAAGTCCCTTCCAGCTCTATTCTAATTTGGTCTCCCTACTACTGTGATTCCATTGGGTGCATGTGAAGATCTCAAATGGTAGCTGTATAAAGACTATGCCAGTGGTGGCGAACCTATGGCACGGGTGCCAGAGGCGGCACTCAAAGCCCTCTCTGTGGGCACGGGTGCCATCGCCCCAGTCCTAGGCCTTCAGCTGGGTTTTATAAAACCTTTTTGCTTTAGGCCTCCGCCGCCATGTACAAAAAAAAAAGTTCAATCAATCAGTTAATTTCAACTTCTTGCGGGGAAAAAAAAGATCTTGCAAAGTTGGAATTGATTGATTGAACTTTGTAGTCCCACCCAGTCTGCTGTTACCACCGCAGCCATGCCCACCCAATGGGCCACACCCACCCGGCACCCGACAATGCATAAGTGGGTTTTGGGTTGCAGTTTGGGCACTCAGTCTCTAAAAGGTTCGCCATCACTGGACTATACCAATTGAGATTTTGGTGAGGCTAATGGTAAAACCCATTCTGGTTTTATTCTATAGTTTTGACTCAGCTCAGTTCATCTGCTGTACTATCCCACTGACTATTGGCAGGGACCGGGAGGAGTCAGTGAAGTCAAGGTGGTGGCGATGACCATAGAATTGAAGCCCTACCACTTTTTTCATGTGTCATATGCACAATACACTTACACAAAGAGGCAGGCTTTTGGGTGGCTGCAGCTAGCATCTTGACTTTTTTTTATTTGCCCTTTCCATGGAGCTCTTTTGTTAGCGTTGACTATATAAGAATTTTTTTAAAAAAAATCATAACGTCCACTTTGTCTGACAGAGAGCAGCACTGAATAAAATTATTTTGATTGCTTACACTCAGTTTGCCTACAGTTCCTTCCTACTTCATTTCAAATAAAAGCCAGAATTTCACTTTTCTACAATGGGTTTAATGGACTAGCTAATGAATTATTTTTCCTTAGCTTACATTACTGTTAAAATTCCTGTTTGATCATGCCCCACCCAATGGAAAGACTTTTCTTTTATGATTCATGCTCCATTTAAGAAACATTGCTCTTCAGAGAACTCTTTGTAAACAAGGCATCAAGGATAGACTATATCTTTTTTACTACAGTTCTTTGCCAGTACAAAATTGAGTATGGAATTATTTATTTTCCAGTGCTTATGTTGAAAAGTTTTTTTAAAAACTAGCTTTCTCCCACCTCAACTTGGTATCCTGTTTACCCAACATTCCTCAGCTGGCATGATAAAAAATAATGTTGGATGATAATTTGGGAGCTGTACTGTATCTTAACTTATAAGGAAAATATTGTCCTAATATTATTCCTATCCACTGTGCAGCTAGAGATATTGATAGTTCACTATTTGTTGGGCATATTTTGTAGCAATGGTATTCAGCCGAAGGATATAACAGATGAGTAAACTCCCATATCCATTTTTAAAGCAATTGCATTCTCTTACATTCCTGTGGCTAACTTGAAAAATACATTAAAAAAAACATTTTCTTAAATGGGGATTAAGTTACAATAAGTAAGTCATTCATGACAGAGGAGACACTGGAGTGAAATACAAGGAAACAGAAATATAGTCTTGTTTACTTGTTTAAAACAATGGTAATGCAACCTGCGGGTTGACTATGCGATGGGAAATTAGTCCCACTTCACAGATATTTAGAAATCTGCCAGTGTGCAGCGAACATTGAGAATGCTCTCAGTGCTGAACTTGATGTATACTCTTTTCTTAGTTGTTCAAGTTTATTTTCATGAAGCAGGTCATAAATGATCCTAAATCTGAAAGATTAGAGAGTACCTGCACGCGAAACTTTGAGAAAATGCTGGTGAGTTGAAAGGAAACCCATATTGTTCTTATAGAAGCTGATTGCTTACACCCTGGGTCAAATGGAAAATACAGGTATTATTTCCTGAATCCTCTGGGCTATGTTTTTTCTGGAAATCTGTTCTGCAAACAAAATAGAAAAGACAGCTATGACCAAACAAGATTTTGTTGGAATTTCTTGGTTAATGATGATCTGCTTACCCACAAATTTACCTCTGTGAATTGTTTCATTCTTGTAGTTGCACAACCTTTGATCACCAAATATTTGCAGTTTCCTTAAGGATGCACTCAGTTTGTTTATTCCAACTACAATTCATTGTTTTATGAATCCATTTCTCTTTTTCCCAATAGCTGGTGAACATCCTCCAAATAAGGAAGAGTTTTCCAGCTATTAAGAACAATTATGCTCTTTTACCTCTCATAATGCTTGTATCAATATATATAAAGTCAGCTAGTAGATTGTGAAGGAATATTAGTGCAAAGTACTTTTTCTGGGAAAATATATTCTGAGTGTATTTTTTTTTCTCAATCTGATCCTTTGGTTCTACCGTGAAAAAAGCTGCATCAGAATATAATTGCATGATTTTGAGTATTCCTCCTTTTGCATCCTTTTATACAAATGTGCGTATTATGAAGTGTAATATTTAAATATTGAACGCTTTTTAAAAAAAGAAAGTAGTGCAATTATTACTGAAGGTAATATATTTCAGTGTTCTATGGGTAGTAAAGTGCACTCAGATACATCTTGTAGTTGTCAGCTCTAAAACGAACCTGGCTGCAGCCATTTTGTTCGTTTTAGGTTGCCACAAGAATGGGAGGGGGTGCAGAGGACTTTTACTAGTTTAAACATTTTGCTGTCCAATGGGAACCAAGGTCATTTCTGTCAGTTGGATGGGGGATGTGAGCATTCGGTTAGAAAGCCCGCCAAACTGTTCTATTGGGGAACGTAGCTGATTGCATAGCATTGTGGTAGGAAGTTCAACTTTGTAGTATTGTCTCTCTTTGAAGGGAACTTCAGACTTGGTTTCACTTTTGACCGTGCCAATACTAGGTAACCAATAAACACGTTCTTTGAGGAAACCTCAAACTCGCAGTTCTGATTTGTTTGGTCTTGTCTATTGGAACCTTGACATTAGTATCATAAAAAGAGAGGTTAGGTAGCATATTATAAATACCATTTATTAAGGAATATTGAAAAGAAATTATTCTGTCCTGCTTGTGATTTTCTTCAGTGCATCTGATCAGCTATTGTGAGACACAGAATATTGAATTAGATAGAAGGCTCCTTTTACTTTATTGTACCTTTTTTAAAACTTTGTGTCAATGGATCCAGAACAATAATGCAATTTCTTAATTTTAGTTTAGTGTGTTGTAATAAGCATGGTGTGTTCAATTTAAAGTATGATGGATAGTTTACTGTGATGTAATGTGAATCCACCCCATTGTGACCAAATCAGTAAACCACAGTTTAAAAAATGCTTAGTGTAATTCAAGACAATAAAACGACATGAAATGATTTCTCTGGATTCTGTTGGTGTGTTTAAAATGGAGACAATGGTTCTACCTGGACATTTTCAGAAAATAATGTAGTATGTGTGACTTCTGCCCTTAAAGAGACTGGATTATTGTTACAGGATTTCTAGTACAGACAACTATTTATATTAATTTTTGTATAGATCCCAGTAAAAATGACTCCTCACCTCTAAAAGTTTGGAACAGTGGAAAAGTACCATTATGCAATGAAATAATATGATGGAAAAAAATGTACCTGCAGCCCTTGGAGTGCATTTCAATGGCCTGTGTCAACACAATTATATTATTAAAGCCAACTTTATCTCTTTGGTCTTTTCCCTTTGAATTATTTCTGCTTTTAAAATGCTGTCAAATGGAAAAATTGGTTGTTTTATCCCTTCTAATACAGCACTCTAAATGATGTACTCTTGGAAGAATCCAAAAATATTCAGCAATCTAAATCAATCACGTTTTTAAAAGACTGAAGCAGAGCATTATGACAAATTCAGCACAACATTAGCATTGATTTATAATATGATACATCATCATCACCATCATTTATTATTCCCCGTGAGATGGTTAATTCATAAAAGTTGTTATATATCAAGTCAAATCATTGGCCCTTCTAATAATGTTGAATGCTTGAATTAATTTCAGTGCTCCTCTAGAGTTTCAAAAGAGAAATATTTTTAATCCTATTAGAAGATACTAAAAGGAAAAACAAAAAAAATCTTTGCATTTATAGCACTTGTGTTACCACCTAGGATGATTGGCAGCAGCAGAAAAAGAAATTTTAGTCTCAAACTGACTTTGGAAAGACACACACCATATATATGAGAGAGCTAGTTTAGTGTAGTGGTTAAAATATCAGGCTAGAAACTGGGAAACGATGAGTTCAAATCCTGTCTTAGCCATGACACCATCTGGGTGACCTTGAGCTATTCACACACTCTCTAAGCCCAACTCACTTCACAAGATTGTTGTTCTGGGGAAAATAGGAGGAAGAAGTATTAGGTATGTTCCTCACCTTGAATATTTGTAAAAATAATAAAGGTGGGATGCAAGCAAGTAAGTAGATAGATAAATAAATAAAATTTGTGGCATATACGCGCGTGCACACACACACACATGGTAATTCTATCTGAAAAGATTGACATTTTATCACATTATTCAGTTTCTAAAAAATATAATGTTATCTGGGTTTTTTTATGATATGTAAATAACATTAATGCTCTAAGCCAGCCGTCCCCAATCTTTCCAGATCCACGGATTGGCAGTGGTGGCAGCGGAGGGAGGGGGGAAGGGGATGATTTTGTGTGCATGCCCGCTGCTTATGCAAATGGAGTTTCCCATTTGCACGGCCTGGTTGCCAATGGCCTGCAGGCCAGTAGCAGTCCATGTACTGGGGGTTGGGGACCCCTGCTATAAGCAAACGAAATCCAGTGTGCATTTAAGTTCTGAAGAACACATGCACACTGACTCTTAAGGTTTAGGACACTGAACAGTTTGAACTAGGAAAACAGACCAAATGATGCCTCCCCTTCTTCAAGAAAAATCCAAACTTTACAAGCAAAAGAAAATTTTGACTAACAAAAAAACAGTGAATTGCATTATTTACATTTATTTACTTCCTTCAAAATCCTTTTTAAAATAAATTTTAAGTTTCATTATAGATAAAAATGCAGAAAAAAAACCAAAAGTTAGAAAACTAAGAGACACCGAAATGTGCAGAGAAGAGAAAAATATTGCTGACTTCTGACTTTTTTCGTCCCAATAAAGCACACACAAACACAAAAATGGAACCTCAACTTTTTGTTTTTACATTTTGCAACATTTCAAGCTATTTTTATAATGACAAAAACATTCTAATCATGAACACCTAAAATCAAAGTTTCATTTTTTTTCAGTTTTGAGCAAAAAGTCCAGTAGAAGTTTTCAAGTAGAGATAAAATTAGATAAATTATTCTCTAATTTATCTAATAAAATTAGATAAATTCTTCTCCAATTTCGCTTCTCCACTAACACCATTACATTTACCACTCATTTTTCATGAGAATTAGTGTGCCTTTACATCTTTGTGAATATAAGATTCTCACGCTGTCATACATAATAACATAGATAATAACAAAATTTCAAATTTTCTTTCAGGTTTCTTATCCATCAAACCTAAAAAGAAAATTTCTGATTTCAATGTTAAATTTATTTTAAGAATCTTTTGATTTAAAGTAAAAATCTGATCCCACTATTTCTTTGCTTTGTCACAAATCCACCAGAGATGACAAAAAACCATCTTGGCATTTGCACTTCCAGTTCAGAATTCAAAATCTGAGCAATAAATCTTTGTTCACTTTGATGAGTGATAGTCTACAGTATAAATTTTTAACTTACAGTGGGTTGATTATCTGGGTATCAAAGAAACAAAAGTAAAATTGCATACAGAAAATTTTGTGAAAATTTTCTTTCTGATACTAACATGCCCTCTGCTTTTGTATCATACATTATAAATTGGTACTCAGCAATGCAATTTATCTATGAAAATATGTCTAGATTACAAACTTTCAAATAACTGATGCAGAATTAAATGTTTTTTTATTACTGGAATGATGAAACAGCTAGAATTCTGCTGCCTTATGAATCAAAACTGAGAAATGAACTAACATGCACTTAAAATGACAAATCTGTCTCCTCCCAAATAATTCACGAGAACTTAATTATCAGGGAAGTACTGTAATATTAGTCAGGCTTTAGTATACCTTTGCAAATTGTTGGAATGATTCACTCATATTGGGAACTTGCATTTTGAAGTTTGCAACTTGTTCCCAAATGTCCCATACCCAGGGCTTTTTTCGTCAGCGTTTCGGTACCTTTTTTCAACAGAATTTGTGGAACTAAAAAAAGTTCAGTCAGACCTTCCAACTTCTTGCAGAAAAAAAAAAAATCTCACAAGGAGTTGGAAGGTCTGACTGAACTTTTTTTAGTCCCACAAACTCTGTTTCCCTGCAGCAGAAGAGAAACACAACAGAGCTGGAAAGCAGGTTAGCAAAGAAATGCTTTTGCTTTCAGGAAGAGGGAGGAGCTGCGCCGGGAGGAGACGCAGCAGGAAACGGGGCTGCCATTTCCAGAAGGGAGAAGGGAGACGTGGGGCAATGCAGGGCAGCAAGCAAGTGCTGTTCTCTGCTCTGCATCCCTGTGCAGAGCTGCTGTGTTCTCTGTTCTCTGTTCTCTGTGAGACAGGCAACAAAGGACTGGCGGAGGGAGGCAGCAGGGGAGGCTTGTGCCACTTGGTCATGGCGCAAGCCACGGGAGAGTTGGCGGAGGACAAGGAGGCGGCAGCTGCGCCCGGGCAGGTGATCTGCTGGGCGAAGCTTAAAGAAAGCCCCTCCAGTGGCGCACAGCAATGGAGCCATTCACCATCACTCCCCCCTGGCTCCAAAACAGCGGAGGGAGACTGGGCCTACCCTGCCCATCCCATCCACCTTAGCATGGCAGTCGGGCTCAGGAGGGGAGTGAAAGGTTGCCGATCAAGGAATGGCCTGGCCGGGGAGGGGGGCCTGAGTTCTGGCACCTTTTTTTCTTACAAAAAAGCACTGCCCGTATCTATAGTTATTTTATCTAAAAAACCCGCCCTTTTTTGTTCTTGTTGTTTAAAATTCTTTAACTGCCAATCTCCAGGTCCTGTTTGAGATGAATTT
Organism: Bothrops alternatus; assembly: GCA_034064705.1. Classification (NCBI taxonomy): domain Eukaryota; kingdom Metazoa; phylum Chordata; class Lepidosauria; order Squamata; family Viperidae; genus Bothrops; species Bothrops alternatus. The sequence goes on from JARGCV010000166.1 coordinate 1,736,845, forward strand.
GTAAAAAACAAACAAATATCTTTTACTGTGCCATCAGTGAACTTGTAAAAAAATAGCACAAATTAGAAAGCACTGCAGTGTGCAGGTTGAAAATGGACATGCATTTCTGCTCTTGGGAAACGGTCAGTGACTTCTCTCTATTGGGGCAAACTAGTTATGGGCAGCCCTTAGAAAACAAAGAGTCATCCTATTCTTTAATATTTAACATATTTATTCTAGGTGTAAATTATTCTGATGATGCAGTGTATGGAGAACTGTGCTAAGAATAACCATGTTAAGTTTCACACAATTTAAATTAATTTTTACATTTTTTGTTTCTATACATTATCAATGTATCCACCTAGAAATGGCCTCTGTAAGCTTTGGTTCTCTTGAAGCTAGAATTCCCAAAAAAGAAAAAGAGAGATCTTTTAAAAAGAGATAATAGTAAACAAAGTATTTTTGCTTGTTTAAGCCTGTTTCATATTCTGCTCAGTATGAACTCCTTGCAAAGATAATCACATCATTAACTTTAAGGACAATCAAAGAAATGATTAATGGCACTGTTAAGTACTTTGTTCGCATGTGAATGATGAAACCACATGGCGATGTTAAACAGCTCTTTATTCTTCTTCTAACAACAACCAAACGAACAGGCAAAGGCACGCAGGCTTTTTTTATGTGGCCAGAGACCCGGACAATGGCAAACAAAGTAACAGAGCGTTTTCTCGCCTTGCGCATGCGCGCAAGGCTAGCGCCGCTCTGTCTGGTCCCGGGCAGCAAACGCCTTGCGCATGTGCACAAGGCTGGCGCCGCTCTGTCTGGTCCCAGGCAGCTTTTGGAATGCCCTGGACCAATGCAACACACCTCCCCCCTAGATGGAACATACCTTGCACACACACATGTACGCCATGCATTGGGGAAAGTGTTATATAGTTTCATTAATCAAATGCAAGGAGTGTGGAATACTCGAGTCTGCCCTCAGGCAAACCCCCTTCAATCTTCAGTAATACAACAAATGTAACCGAAATAAAAAAATAATGCAAAATGATCTACCCACGAGTTACTCCCATTATTCAGGGGCCTCATGAACAGGTCCCTCGTGAAATTGACAGCAACTTCACAAAGTCTCTCAGATGTTTGGGTGGGCACTTGGCCCGCTGCAACCTTCTAAGGGCCGGAGAGATAGCCTGGCCCACCTGCTAGCCTACCAGGCTAGGCAGGCCAGGGCGTTGCTGCCCTAAATTCCCAGGTGACCCCAGTAAGGGTGCCTGGCCTACTGCTCACCTACCAGGCTAGGCAGGCCAGGACTTTGCTGCCCCAAATACCCGGTTGACCTGCCCCGCTGCTGGCTGGCTGGACCCTCTAAGTCCAAGCCAGCATACCATGGAGGGGTGGAATTCCCCGAGCCCACAATGGACCCCTCTTGGGAACACTGTGCCTCGAGCCCAAGGCCAGCAGATGGAGAGGACTGGGTAGTGGAAGTGCCCCAATACTCTGTGGCCCCCAAGCATGTGCCTGAGGTGCCAGATTCACCTTTGCTGGTGACCTCCTTTTGGAAGCAATTGCGGAATTTGGCAAGCGCCCCTGATGGAATTCTTTTTCTCTTGCTGCTTGTGATTTGTGTGGATACCCCCGGTTAGTCTCCCTGTCTGGAGTACTATCTGACATATATGAATACTGTGGATACCCCTGGTGTGACTCCCTGTCTGGAGTGATGATGGATGTGTGGGATGACCCCCTATCCCGTGAATTCCTGTTAGGAGCACTTGTGGAACCTTGGGATGAATCCCAAATAGCCTCAGTAGCAGCTAGTGATGGCCTGTTAGGCCTGGAAAACTGTGACCCAGAATGCATGTTATGGTTCTCCTCCCCCCCAGAGCAGAGGCAGGAGCAGAAAGGTGAGAGTCCAGTCTCCAACGCAGTTGGTCTATGTCTGCAAGAATGCGGCTCTCTCCCAAGGCCACTTCGTATGACAACGACCCAGAGACCTTGCAGACCACAGCTGTGACCCAGAGATGACCAGGCCCATAGTTTCTTGCTCAAACCAGATCGCCCACCTGGAGTCTCCTAAGTGCCCGCGGTTGTGACACCTGTGAAGCCACCCGGTCTGGGTGCAGCCTGTCCAGTTTAGTGATGAGGCGGCGACCCCAGTGGAGTTCAGCGGAGCTCTTCCCTTTGGCTGTGCATGGTGTGGTGTGGTGTGCAAGAAGGAAATCTGCTAGTCTGTGATGCCAGTTACCATAAGTCAGTTTCTTGAGGGCATCTTTGGTAGTTCGCACCATCCTCTCTACCAGTCCATTGGAGGATGGATGGAAGGGAGCCGAAGTTGCATGGTGGATCAAGTTGGCCTGAAGAAAAGCCTGGAACACAGAAGAGGTAAATTGAGGGCCATTACCCAAAACCAGAACATCTGGATGACTGTGTGATGCAAAAATTCCTCTCAACACCTGGATGGTCCTGGCAGTAGTAGTGGAGGAAACAGGAACAACCTCTAGCCACTTGGAATGGCTATCAACAACAACCAGGAAGAATTGCCCCTGAAAGGGCCCAGCGTAATCTATATGCACCCTAGACCATGGGGTTTGAGTTTCCTCCCACCTATGTACTGGTGCCTGAAGCATTTCAGGCCGAGACTGTTGGCACACTTGGCACCCGTGCACCTGGACCTCGATGGCTTTATCGAGCCCAGGCCACCAAAGATGGCTGCGCGCAAGCGCTTTCATCCTGACTATACCAGATGTCCCTCATGCAGAGAGAGCAAGATTCTAGACTTCAGTGAGGCTGGGATCACTACCCTGCTACCCCATAACAGGCAACCCTTGAAAGTGGAAAACTCATGCTTGTTGTGTCAAAAGCTTTGGAACTCAGTATCTGGGCACTTGTCAGGCCATCCTGACAACACCCATGTCAGCACGCGTGTAAGCGTGTGATCAGTGGCAGTTTCTGCAGCCACATCCCTAGCATTGAGGGGAGACTCAGGCAACTCCTGAATAGACAGAATATTAATGGCTAGAGCAGGATATGGCTCTACTTGGTTCAGGGGTAATCTGCTCAGGCCATCTGTATGGCCCATTTCTTTTCCAGGTTTGTGAACTAATGTATAGTCATATGCTGATAGGAAAATAGACCATCTCAGCATACGAGGAGAAATGATATGTGGGGTCTTTTTGTTAGTGGTAAACAAACCCAGCAGAGGCTTATGGTCAGTATAGACCATGAAATGGCGGTCATATAAGAAATCATGAAATTTCTTAATGCCAGCCACTATGGCCAAGGCTTCTCTGTCAATCTGAGCATAATTCCGCTCTGCAGAAGACAGAGTCCTTGAGTAATAGGCCACAGGGATCTGTGTCCCATCAGCCTTCAGATGGCTAAGTATGGCTCCCACCCCATAAGGAGATGCATCGCATGCGATGCAAACAGGCAGTTGCTCATTGAAATGCGCTAAAACAGCATTAGAAGTGAGCAAGGGCTTAATCTCATTGAAGCTCTTGTCATGGACTTTAGTCCACTGCCAAGGAGCCTGCTTGTCTAAGAGCCTATGTAATGGCTCTGCCATTGCAGCTTTATGTGGGAGAAATGCATGGTAAAAATTTAATAGCCCCAAGAAGGCTTGCAGCTTACTCTTAGATTTAGGACTTGGGGCCTGCTGGATAGCTTGCAATTTAGTTTCAGCAGGGTGAATGCCTTGACCATCTATTCTGAATCCTAAGAAGTCAGTAGAAGTGACTCCTATCTTACATTTATCCTTCTTTAATTTAAGGCCTGCTTTAAGCAAGACAGCCCTTAATCTTTCTGCTAAATTTTGAGATGACTCCCCAGCAATGAGGATGTCATTGAAGTAGGGACAGACCCCAGGAATACCTCGAAGTGTGCTCTCCATGACACTTTGGAATATGCCAGGGGCTACATTTACCCCAAATTGCAGTCTCTTGACCTTGAAGGCCCCCTGTGAGTTACAGTAGTCTGGGCCTCTGCAGCTGCCTCATCAACAGGTGACTGTTGATAGGTCTGTGCCAGGTCAAGCTTCACAAAAATGTGCCCCCCCTTTGAGGGAGCCAGAATGTGACTTACCACAGGTACTGGATAAGCGTGCTGTTGCAGCACCTTATTCAGTGTGCACTTGTAGTCTGCACATATACATATGTCCCCATTAGCCTTTAGAGGCGTTACTATGGGGGTTTCCCATGGACTTGAATCCACAGGTTCTAGAATGCCCTGCTGGAGCAATTTGTCCAGCTCAGCATCAATCTTGCCTTTGAAGGTAAAAGGTGCCCTCCTAGGCTTAACCCTGATGGGCGTGATGGTTGGGTCTAACCGTAGTGAAATGGGAGGCCCCTTGTAGGATCCTAGCTCTGAACTAAACACATTTGCAAACTCCTTGCAGACTTCTGCAAGGCTCAACGTTTGCAAATGGTGCAGCCCAGTTACCTGGATTCCCAGAGCCTCGAACCAATCGAGTCCAATACGACTCGTACGTTCACCCCCAACAACCACCACATCTAGGGGACCTTCAAAATCCTTATGCTGTACTCTAAGGGTGGCCTCCCCCTTAACACACACCATAGAATTCTGAAAATCAGTAAGTATTAGATTGGATGGCCTGAGTTTAACTCGAAGGCCACTGCTGCTGCATATCCTTTTGAATGTGTTAATAGAAATAATGGAGAGAGCGGACCCAGAGTCCAACTTCATTGATAAGGGAACCCCTTGCAGCCTTATGTTAATGGAAAGCTTCTTCTTAAGGGGCTTATGTGTCCCTGTCCTTTAAATACTCCTGCGCGATGCGCAGAAACCCACCCTATGTTGGCTGGGGACCCTGGTACCTTTCAGATTCAATTCTTCACGAGGTTGGACCTTCTGGCGACCCAAACAGATGGATGCGATGTGGCCTTGCCTGCCATATGCTCTGCAAATGGCGGAGCGGAACCTGCAGTCAGCTCGCTTGTGGCGTCCTCCACACCCGAAACATTGAAGAGATGCTGGGGCCTTGTTTGGACGTTCCTTCTGCCTCCTTTCAGCTGACTGTTGAAGTCTACCCACCTCTTCTTCAGGATCCGCTTCCGATCCTTCTCGAGCGTCCTCTTGATGGACGGTAGCTGCCTCTGGAGAGCTCCTGGTGAGCCGTAGGGTCTTCACAGCCCCGTCTGCTGCTTGCTCAGCTGTCACCTCTCGTAGCGCATCTTGGAAAGAGACATCTTCTTTTGCAAAAACCTTTGCTGTAAGTCTCTGTTCCTTAAACCGCATACAAAGCGATCTCGCAGCCTCTCTTCCAGATCCTTGAACTCACAAGGCCTGGCTTCTCGCCTTAAGGCCGCAATAAAATCCGTAGCAGATTCACCCAGCCTCTGGTCTCTCTGCTCGAAAGCGTGCCTCCAAGCAATAACATACAACTTTGGCTGGAAGTGTTCCTTTAACATTCTCTGCTATTTCAAAAGCTTCCTGTCCACAGACACACAAAAGAGTTGCAGCCTTCAAGCCGTCTTCTCTAATTTGATTTACTCTGAAGTAATTCTTCACCTTTGCAACGTAGGGATTCCATCTCTCTGGGTGTGAGACATCAAAATCAGACAAACGGCCAATCTTCGCCATTATACAACTACGACCCTCACCACTCGCTCCTCTGCAAACTTCTGTTTGGGGAAAGGGTCCTTTAGCCGAGCTCACCCTCCAGCGATGCTATACTGGCAGGCTGGGACACTGATTCAGACGCTGTCTTCCCCTCTTCAGGACTTCTTGGGTAAGTCCTTAAAACTTTCTCTTCAGCTTGCAAAGGATCCCACCTTCGTTGCCAGTGTTAAGTACTTTGTTCGTGTGCGAATGATGAAACCACATGGCGATGTTAAACAGCTCTTTATTCTTCTTCTAACAACAATCGAACGAACAGGCAAAGGCACGCAGGCTTTTTTATGTGGCCAGAGACCCGGACAATGTCAAACAAAGTAACAGAGTGTTTTCTCACATTGTGCATGCGCACAAGGCTAGCGCCGCTCTGTCTGGTCCCGGGCAGCAAACGCCTTGCGCATGCGTGCAAGGCTGGCGCTGCTCTGTCTGATCTCGGGCAGCTTTTGGAATGCCCTGGACCAATGCAACATCCCGAGCCTGCTTTTGCAGGCTCAGGACACATCAGGCACATTTAGATGTTGCAGTGCCTGCTTTTAGAAGATGCCATCAGATACCATGAGCAACAAAATCATTAGTATCTTCCAATGACTATTAATCTGTATCGTGAGCCAGCTGTCTAAAGCAGTCACAAAAAAGCAGTGATTCAGTGTTATACTGATTCTTTGATTTTGCTGCCCTACAATTGCAAAGTCCCCAGAGTAAGCTGTTAATCCATAACTCCTATGAACTTTATGCTAAACGTTGGTACTTTTTGTTAGGAAACTTTCTAAAAGTAGCAGGGTGCTCCTTGTGCATCACGTTTGGCAAATGAATAAGCGTTCTGAAAAGAGGATGAATGTCTTGCTCCACCAGTTGTGGTTCTAGAGATTGGCAATGAAATATGTAGATTACAATCTAAGCAAAAACTATATCCCATGAATAAGCCATTTTAATCATTTAGAATCTTGTGACATTTTAAAGACAAACATATTTATTATGTCATAAGACTTGAGTCTTCAACATGATCCTTAGGCAGTGGTGGGATTCAAATATGCGAACAACTGGTTCTCTGTGTGGTTGCTGCTTCCAGAAGTCCATTCTGGGCCTGGGCAACAAAAAAATATCTACCAGTTCTGCTGAATTGGTGCGAACTGGCTGAATCCCACCACTGTCCTGCCGGCCCAGGACATAACAATATTAATTTTTAATGTTCTAATTTAAGGATCCATTTTTCTCCTTTAAAATGTGTTACGTCATTTGTTAAGACCTATAAGATCTTCCTGGCATACAACGAAGGTCTTTCCTTAGGTTACTCCTGGCTATGACATACTTTTCTGAAGAATTCTATTTAATTTCCATTCTCCTAGTGTTTACTGAATTTAATTATTGCATGCCTTTAGTATTTATTTTATCTTAATTTTAGTCTGTTTTTACTTATTATACTCAATCCTTTCGTTTACCAAAATTTCTATACTGCTAAATTTCAACAGCCTCTTTAAGTGGCTAATAACAATTTTAACCCATAAGCAATACCACACCAACTATAAGAGGGATGGACTTCAACTCCCTTCTGTGGGTTGAAGTCTACAATTCCACCCTTCTTAAAGTTGATAAGGTTGAGAACCGCTGGGCTAAGGTTTCTGATCCCCAAATACCTTCCTTAAACCTTCCTTCATAGCTCCTTGGAAGCCCAACAAGGCAATTGAATATGTGAAGTATGCTCTCCAAAGAAGTGAAGCCATTGCCAGGAAGGATCCCCTCTGGGATACACATAGATAGTCTTTCCTCCAAGAAGAGCGCCTTAGATTAGAAAATCTTGTTAACCTCAATGAGCACTTTCTAAAGCAGAAAGATGGAGTATAAATCAGGTAAATAGAATAATTAATTACTATGGTTAAAAAAAACTAAAATTTATCTGAAGCAACAGAAATTTATCATGCATAGTGGTCAAATGTATTTATGTCAATTATTTTCATTACAACATATTTTTAAAATCAGGGTGTGACATTTAACAGAATAACAGAATAACAGAGTTGGAAGTCCCTTGGAGATCTTCTCCAACCCCCTGCTCAAGCAGGAAACCTATACTATTTCAGACAAATGGTTGTCCAGTCTCTTTTTAAAAATCTCCAATGTTGGAGCACCCACAACTTCTGGAGGCAAGTCATTCCAAACATTAATTGTTCTGTCAGAAAATTTATCCTTAGTTGTAGGTTGCTTCTGTGTTTGATTAGTTTCCATCCATTGCTTCTTGTCCTGCTTTCAGGTGCTTTGGAGAATAGGTTGACCACCTCTTCTTTGTAACTGCACCTTACCGTATTTATTGTGGGTTTTTTATTATAGTTTCTGCCAAATCCCTGATACCTTCAATAATTATCTTGCAACTGGGAGTAATAGGGAGGCTCTATACTGTACAAATAATCCTAGATTCTTTTTTACATGAAAATATTGTTGCAGTCTTTATAATATTAGTGTTGAAATTTTATACATCTTTTTAATCTGCGCTGTTGCATTTGTGCATGGTCAGTATTATGTGGCATTCTGCACCTTGAGGGAAACTAAAAGAGCATCTGAGATGGAGAACTCTTTCATGTCTTGTCAGTTATATATGCTATGATTCAGGACTGATCTGCACAATCTTTCTGAGAAGAATCACTGTTACTCTAATTGACTGACAGAAAATGACTTCAGAAATAAAAATAATCTCAAATTTAAGATTTAAAACATAATCCTGAAGGGAACTGTGATTAGAAGCAACTTCAAATTGTGAAATGTAGAGGTAAATGGACAAAATGCAGATGATTGTTTATTATAATTATGATGATGATTAGATTAGATTTTTATCTCACCTTTATTACTTTATAAGGAACTCAAGGCAGCAAATATACATAAAGCTCCCTATATTCCTCATAACAACTACCCTGTGAAATGGTTCAGAAAGAACGTTTGGCCCATATCATCCAGCCAGCTTTCTTGCCTAAAAAACTACGACTCACGGTCTCCCAGTTCTAGGCCAGCACTTTAACCACTACACCAAACTGGTTCCCATTCTGTGAAATTTCTGATTATAAAAACTAGAATATCTAGTATGGACATTTTTCAATAATGAAATTGCCACAACTGAGAGCACAAAATATGAGATACTGTTAATGCTCTAATTGCCTAGTCCTTCACACAGTACTTCAGGCATTTAAATTCTGTTAATTGGCTAATAGCACCTTGAGTTCAAAGATATTTAAACCAGAATTCCCCAATGTTTACAGCCCTGCGGATCAGGGGGGGGAGGGAAAGGGGATGGCTTGTACAAGCAACCGGCAAACGCACACAGCTCTATCTGCATGAACAGCATGCATGCACATGTGCTGCTCACATAAATGGAGCACGCGCACATGCACCCAACCACTTCCCGCACAAGTAGAGATGCACCTCAATGGCCCAGCCACAAACCTCTCACAAACTTCTCCCCACAGGTTGGGGGAGCCCTGGTTTAAACTACAATGACAAATATTAGATGTCTTTTTCTGATAGTTAATGCATAATCCCTTAATGATTTATTATGGACAAAATATAAAGCAACATTTTTAATACTATTATATCACATGGAATCGCATCAAATCCTGCCAGTTTGCTACACGATAGGACAATAATAAAAGGCACACCTGCAAAATTCAAAGATGCCAATGTAAGCACATTATTTTAAATAGCACTAATGACTACATAATCATATGTAACAACAAAGGACAGGAAAGTAACGATTTATTTATTTAGTCTATTTTAAGCCATCTCAAGTGCAAAAACAAGCCTACATGATGTATAATAAATTAATAAATGGAATTAAAAGCAAAACAAAAGCCAGTAAAAAAAAAGTCTAAAGAATAGTCTCACTCCAGTGGGATTGGCCCATCCCACCTGTGCTGGCAGAAGTGGCATGCTGCAGACCCTACCAGTAAGGAATTTTGGCTAGGAGAGTCTAGCCTTTTCTGCTGTGGGTCCTGCCCTTTGGAACATTATACCCCTAGAGGTGAGATCTATACCTACCCCTGCTGACCTTCCCTAAAGGCCTGAAGACCTAGCTCTGCTAGTTCAGGGGTCCCCAACCTTGGCAACTTTAAGACCTGTGGACTTCAACTCCCAGCATGGCTGGCTGGGGAATTCTGGGAGTTGAAGTCCACAGGTTTTAAAGTTGCCACGGTTGGGGACCCCGGTGCTAGTTGGCTTGGTGCCCTAATTTATTGCAGATTGAACTATCTAATAATTAGTAAATATGGATCCATGATCACCCATTTAAGATGTGTGTGTGTGTGTGTGTGTGTGTGTGTGTGTGTGTGTGTGTAGGATCTGCTATGTGAAAATCTTAAAATGAATAAAATATTCATTCAAAAAAGGAAAAGGAAAAATATTCTTCAAAACTGATCCATGTTTCTTGGGGAAGTTTTGGACTAATTTCCTGCTGGCAAAAACCAGTGCTTAAAGCCTGCTTAAAATTATTTTGTTATCTAGAATGTGTGGATGATGAATAACCAAGTTTGGTTTCTCCTTGAAAGCAGGAACGCATTAGAAATTCAAGAGAAAAAGAAATATCTGTTTGTTCTTTGCCAAGGACAGTCTGAGGTAACTAGCAGAACATGTTTGAAAGGCTGGGTCAAAATCCTTTATTAGAAGTATTATAATAGTATTATGATAAGTATTATAATAAGAAAAGGTATCTAACAGCTATAACAAAGGAGCATAAAAACTGAATGGAAATAATACGGAATAAAATTATTTATCTGAAACATTTATAAAGCCACCCATCTTCTAACCATCTCTGGGTGGCTCCCAATATTACTACATTCTAGCCAATGTCCACTATTACCTTCTAACCAATGTTTTCCCAGATTTGTGCCAAAGTGAACGTTGTTTTTGACTTGTTCAGTTGTTTGCCTGTGTATTATAAAAAATAAGTTATGTTAAATATGCTTCAGGCTTTGGCATTCTGAGATCTTTATCTTTAGAAGAAGAGGCTGTTGAAATCATTAAAGACAAACGTTCACACACCATAAAGTCATGTCTGCACCGGCCCATAAGAGAAGCTTTTGTTGCAGCTGACTTCACATCATACTACCTAACTGCAATGAATTTGTGCATTAATTTTCTGCTACATTTATGAGTTGGAATATAGTCAAAGAAAGGATATATCACCCTATTTGATCAACGTTAGAACAAGAATGTAATTCATAAACTTAGAGTGAATTAAGACTTTATTCCAGGTATATCTACTCAAAATCAAGGTGTTGCTGAAGAGCTTTTTTTTTTCAAAAATCAACTTTTTATTTTGAATAAATTATTCTAAAATTCTATAATTTAGGCTCCAATTATAAGCAAGCTTGCTCACTAGGAGGAACTGCAAATAGGAACAGCTTTCAAATAAACATGAAAATATTTTAAAAAACTGAGCTATAAAATCAGAATGTTTTTTGTACCAAAGGCTTGCCCCCACACACACAAATATTCTTCCATATCAGCCGTAAGACATCACTGAAACTAAGTATTCAAACAAAATATTGGATATATTGATTTAAAACCTGAATATTCTTTATTACTTTTACAGTATATAGATGCTCATTAGGCAGTGTCTCTGTTGAATGATTGCAGTTTGTGGTAATGATGATGAGTATGGGAATGCCACTAAGAATTAGCATGCTAACAAAAATGTGATGTCTGGTTTACTTTGCAGTATAATTACCTCTGTAAAAGATCTTTCTCTGTACCATCTGATTTGGTCTACCCAGCCAGTATAGCCTTGGATAATGTAGCAATTATTGCTTTCACTGACATTAACTGCCACTGCCGTCTTTCCCTTCTCTCAACCAAGATAAGCTACCAGATCACAAGTCCCCAAGACAAAAAATGGCACCAAAATATCTATTAAACTAGTATATAGAGAGTATAAGATCTTCAAAGAAGAAAAGGATATGTATTAGGCTTTTTAAAAGTAGGTTTCAGGGGGAAATGTGACCAAAGAAACAATGGATCTTAGATGGTGATCAAAAAAGCTCAACTGAAGAAATTCAAACAAGGCTTAAGCATGTAGCAAATAAAATGCCAACACCACTCTATCAAGTTATTCTGCCTCTAGAAGTCCAGACAGGTTTAGATTCTTTTCTATCTTTCATTCCCCACAGTCAGCAGATATTGAGAAACTGAAGTTCCTACAAATTTAACTTCAGGAGGAATGAAATTGTTCTTGTGCAAGATTTAGCTGACATGCTATCCTAAATTTACCCTACTAAAAGCAAGAGGGATTAGCTCACAGGTTAGTTGTGGGTGTATTGTGACCTAACGGGAAATTATAACAATTTGCATTACTAAAGGCAGTTGTGACACTACCAATTGGCAAATAACCCAATGACAAACATTTCATTATGCCAAAGATGACAATTAATTCTCAGGAAATTACTGTATTTTGAGTTTATTTCAGGTGTAATTGAATAATTGCCTTCTTAAATTAAACAATATTATTCAGTTACAATAATTTAGAAATAGCCATCAATATTAAGGGCATATTTTCATTATTCTCTTAAGCTCCTCCTATCCTATTCCTTCTCTAAAATGGCTCATGGAAATCCTGTAGAGACTCGGACACTGCAAGTTATTTAATTAGCTAGGAGCCTACTATTTTCTTTAACTGGACAATTATCCTGATGCTGTACTACTTAATACTTTTTTAAGGTGTGACACTAAAATATCCTGCTGTTCTAGAAAAATAATAGCCAATCACTTCTTTCTGTAGAAGGCATAGGAAATACCCTTAAAGGACAAGAGGAAGAACTGTTATCAAGGCAACAGTGTGATATACAGGGTTTGAATCAGTTCCAAGAAACTAATTTGAATAAACACTCAGCCCCCTCACTACTTCACACAAAAATAAAGTAAGGAGGGGGGAAGCACATTCAGACTTGCAAGATTTTTTTCCTATAGCTGTTACAATAAACTTAGCCCTGGTTTCTAATTTGGACTACCCCATACAGTTGACATGTTCTTATAGGTTAATCTTTCTAAACATAAAATGTACCTACCTCGTGACTGGAAAAATGATGGCAAGCTATATTGCTGCTCATTAGAATGCCAAAATCGCAGGGGGAAATAGCTAGTTCAGAGAAAGAAAAATAGTAATTTTTAAATGTTTGGCTGGGTTCCAAGCTAACAACCTTCTACAGGTAGTCCTCTACTTATGACTACAACTGAGCCCAAAATTTATGTTGTTAAGTGAGACATTTGTTAAGTGGATTTTGCCCCATTTTCTTTCTCGCCACAGTTGTTAAGTGAATCTCTTTGATAAGTTAGTAATCCAGTTGTTAAGTGAATCTGGCTCCCCCATTGACTTTGCTTGTCAGAAGGTTGCAAAAGGTGATCACTGGATACAGCAATGGTCATAAATATGAACCAGTTTTCAAGCATCTGAATTTTGTTCACACGATCATGGGGATGCTGCAGAGGTCATAACTGTGAAAAATGGTCATAAGTCACATTTTTCAGTGCTGTTCTAACTTTGAACTTCTAACTAAATGAACTGTTGTAAGTCAAGGACTACCTGTGTTTACAAGTGTTATTATATCCATTGTGCTATTACAGTATTCCTAATAAAGAAAATGCTAGGAGACATTAGAGACTAAGGTAATCATTGACTTGGTTGAGAGTATAGCCTGCTAGGGTTAGCCTGTAACCAAGTAAAGCAGACCAGGCAAAATGAGCTGATATAAGGGGGAAAAGATTGTTTTAAAACTGCAGTCTGGAAAATCCCTAAGTTGCCAAATGCATTTAAACCTGCTCAAAATTACCCTCGGCACTATCATTCATCCCAATGAGAGAAAAAATATATATGATAGAAAAATACAAATTAATCATAAATTAACACTGTTTGCTATTGTATTTTGTAAACAATTTTTTGGGGTAAAAAATCATCCCCATCTCCAATCATCCTCGGCACTAATAGGAACCAAGCACAAATAGTCTGAGCGTACAAGCAGAAAATTCCTTTCCTAGAAATGAAGTTGGTGTGATCTAATTTTACAATTTCTCAAGTATTAATCTTTTGTATTCTCTATTAAAAAACATTAAAGAAATGCTCTTTTCTTTACACATATATTCTGCAGGTATACTGTCTCATATAAGGAATAGAATCTGCATTGAATGCCTACTGCACCTCATGGAAAATCATAGACACCAGGCACTTTTCAGTGCATGTACATGTAATTAAAAATGTCAGCATAAACATGAGGGCAATTCAGAAATAAACCTCCATTTGGTTATCCTTAGTAGTAGTCTCTTGGCGCCAAATCTGGTCTTTGGGGGGGATGATCAGAAACATCCCAACGGAACTGCTTCAAAAATTCTTGAGTGATGACTGCTTCTCAATACGATCCTATGTTTGATGTTGAGTGTTTCAATAAAAGAATTTTATAATAATAAAAAAAAATTCTTGAGTGCATCTAGCAGTGTGTGGGCGAGCGTTATCATGAACCAACACCACACCGGAAGTCAGCATGCCCCGATGCTTCTTATGGATGGCTCGTCTGAGTTTTCGTAACATTTCAAAGTAGACTTCTGAACTGATGGTTGAACCACACGTCAGGAACTTCACTAGTAGTACTCCTTTGGCATCTTCACATTTGATGGGATTTCTATGGCACCCAAGAACTTTTGAAGCAGTTCCATTGGGATGTTTTTGATCACACTGAGTGGCTACTACTAAGGAATTTCAAACCTTGTAAGACGTTATGACAAGTGCCTCAATTTGAATGGTAATTATGTCAAAAAGTAATGTAATGTTGTAGTTTTCAAATGTGTATAATAAAAGTTCTCTATCTGCAAGTGTCTGTCATTGATAACCAAACAGAGGTTTATTTCCAAATTGCCCTTGTAAAATGCTGCAATCTGTATCTGACTTTTGTACATTGATCCTGTCATAATGATTCGATAGAAGTGATAAGTAGATTTAATGACATGCACATAATGAAATTAAAATGGACAGTTTCTGTGAAATATTGTTTAGGCATTTAACTTTATCTAAATTGTGCCTATTCTGCAAGCATTAGAGTAAATCATTTTCACCTAACTGAACCATATTCTACTGGATATAATATTTACACAAATATTACTTTTATCCTAAATATTTGCTTTTCTGCCTTTGGGTCATTTGCAATCAAGATGGCATCTGCAATCAGGAGACAGAAGACCTACTCTTTTTATTAGGTGCATTGTATGTAAAAAAAAAAAAGGGTGGAACATAGAAGTCATGGAAACCACCTTGAACTTTTTTTTATGTAAAAATTTTTTTATTAAAACAATCAACATTAAACATAAGATCATATTAAGAAGCAATCATCATATAACCTGAAATACAACACTAAGTATTAGTCTTTGTAAACGTCTGGTTTAGTAAACATTCCTCACTCCTCACGTCAAGCCTCAACTATACGCCTGATACATTTTATTTGATTGGTGTTTCTCTTATATATGGTCTATCTACTGTTTCTAGTCTATCACATATTGTTCATTCGAGCTTCAGAATTAAATTCGTCTCAGTAGTAGTGCAATCTTTTATGATCCCTAACAAAAGATCCTGAGGTAGAAATTCAATAACCTGAGGTAGAAATTCAGTACGCTTTTTCAATATTAAAGCAATCAACATTAAACATAAGATCATATTAAGCAGCAATCATCATAAAACATAAAAATACAACATTAGGTAACAGTCTTTGTAAACGTCTGATTTGGTAAACATTCTTCACTCCTCACGTCAAGCCTCAACTATACGCCAGATACATTTTATTTGATTGGTGTTTCTCTTGTATATAGTCTATCCACTGTTTCCAGTCTATCATATATTGTTCATTTGAGCAATCCTTCAAATATGCCAAAATTTTCGCCATTTCTGCCAAATGTATTACTTTCAAAGTCCAATCTTCAATAGGTGGTATTTCTGGCTTCTTCCAGTATTGTCCCACCAGCAGCCTAGCTGCTGTGATCAAATTCAGAATTAAGTTCGTCTCGGTGGTAGTGCAATCTTTTATGATCCCTAACAAAAAAACCTGAGGTAGAAATTCAATACGCTTTTTTAAAATGGTTTGGAGTGTCCACCATATCTTCCTCCAGAAGGCTTTAATTTTTCTACATGTCCACCATACGTGAAAGTATGTAGCTTCCTCGTTGCCACACCTCCAGCATTTAGGTTGGGTGTCTGGGTAGATATATGATATTTTCTTCGGATCTAGATGCCACCTATAGAACATCTTGTAGAAATTTTCCCTTAGATGTTGCGCTTTCGTGAATTCTACATTTCTCACCCAGATGTCCTCCCACGTTTCCATCGTGATAGGATGCCCAAAATCTCGTTCCCACTTTACCATACAGGTCTTGATCCACACAGTTTCAGAGTCGATTTCTATCAGAGCACCGTATACTCGTTTGATATGCATGATCCCCTGCTCTCTAATTTGTTCAATTAAGTTCTCATCTGTCCGGGATAAGCCTTTCCTCACGTCTTTTTGCCACCTAGACTGTAGTTGTAAATATGATAGCCAGGTACCCCCTATTCCTTCTTCTGCTAGCATATTTGGTGGCTTTAATGAAAACCCATTTTCTTCTTCTAATACCAGCTTGATTTCTTCTTTGGTGATTTTGTCTTCCGGTCTCTTTATTAATAGCTGCTCCTTCTTGCCTATCTCCTCTTCTAGCTCCTTTCTTTTTTGTTCCTGTTTACGACGGTGCCTGTTATTCATGTCCATGAGTATCCCGCACATATACGCCTTGCTGGCGTCCCAAATCATTTCTATGGGTGTTTCATTTATCATATTTAGACTGAAGAGTTCCTTCATCGCCCTTTTGCATTCAGCCACCTTTTCTTCGTGTCTAAACAGGTTTTCATTAATTCTCCAGGATCTCCTCGGTTTCCAACCTCATCTTAGTTCCATCACTATCGGGTTGTGGTCTGATAGTACTTTGGGTAAAATTTTCACCGTTTTTAGGCTAATCAGCAAGTCGCTAGATGTTAATATAAAGTCAATTCTGGAGAATGATTGATGTCTATCTGAGAAAAATGTGAAATCTTGCTCTTTGCCGTGCCTTTCCCTCCATACGTCTGTCAGTTCAAGGTCCTCCTTCATGTCGAAGAAGGATTTGGGCAACTTGGAGTGTTTTTGCGGTTTAGGTGCATTCCTTTTCTTATCCAGGGCAATCTCTATGACACCGTTCCAGTCTCCCAGTATGATACCTGATCTGTAGTTGAGTTGCGTTAACTTCCTGTGTATCCGTTTGTAGAATTTTCCTTGTTGTTGATTTGGTGCATATATGCCCACCACCAGGATCTTCTTGTCTTCCTGTGTTAGTTCAATTGCTAGGTATCTACCTTGGGAGTCTGACTCTATTAGCTTAGCTATTACGTGTTTCTTTACATATATAACAATCCCATTCTTTTTTCCTGGTGCCGCCGCAACAAAATGTGTGCCTAGTTTGTTGTTGATTAAGTATTTTTGGTCCGCCACTCTGATGTGTGTTTCTTGTAGGCAGATTATAGCGTTTTTACTTTGATTCAGGTAGTGGAATATTTTCCTCCTTTTCTGCGGGGAGTTCAACCCGTTAACGTTCCAGGTCAAATATTTACTTGCCATTGTCGATTTCAGGATACTCTTGCAAGACCGCTTCTGTCCTTTCTCCTGCTTTCTTCCTTGGTCTCGTTCCCATGATATCCGGATTGGTGCTCATATTGAGTTGTGGGGTCTTGTCTTGCTGGTCTGTGCGTTTGGTAGTGGATCTTAGTTGCCTTGTCTCTGTAGTCTGCCATGTTTCCTTGTTTTTGTTGCCCTCTGTTCTCTGCGCCGTCGTATCTCGAGATGGTCCAATCCCTGCTCCTGCCCCTGTACCGATCTGTGTTTCTGAGTAGTTTGCTCGTTGGTCTATGTCCCTTCCGCTTTCGTGTGACCCGTCTGCGTTGTCCCTCATTGTGGATTGGGGTATTTCTGATGTCAGTTCGTTTTTAAGGAATTCTTTGGCTTTCTGTATCGAGTTCAGGTGGTACCTTTTCCTTTTATAGAGAAGTGACATTCCCGTTGGGGCTTCCCATCGATATTGCAGAGCGCGTGATCTCAGTTCGTTGACCAGGAACTTGTAGTCCTTTCTGTCTCATAGCATCGCTGGGGGGATCTCTTTCAGTACCTTCACCTCCTGCTCCTCTATGTATAATGTCTTGTTGTAGGACGTTACAGAGATTAGGTCCCGGAACCCCTTCGTCGCGAAGTGAATGACCACGTCTCTTGGTAGGTGTTTGTTTGTTGCTGCCCATGAGTTCACTCTGTGGACTCTGTCGAATTGCCACACAATATCATTGACTTGCCTTCCCAGGAATGTTGCCAGGGCCTTTACAAAGATTCTGTGCAGGTCTTCAGGGGTTTCGTTTGTTGTCTCTTTTAAACCTCTAAATCTGATTGCAGATGCCATTTGCCAGTATTGCATCATGGTGGATTGGTCCTGAGCCACACTTTTCATCTCTGTTGTTTGTTCCTCCATGTGTCTCTCCACGCCTTCCACCCTTTTTTCCACACTCTCTCTGATCTCCTTAAGATTTATCCCCATCTCGGCTTCCGGTGGCACCGCCGGCATCGCTAGAGTCTCCTCTGTGAGGCTCCGTTCCCTGGGTTTGTAAAGCCGCAAAAAATAGCGAACACCAGCTGTTTTTTGCGGTGAAAAATCCCCTCTTCGGGCGAAGAAGAGGTGAAGAGCAGCAAGAGCAGAATTGAGCTCCTCTAAAATCTCTGGAAAAAGTTTTCAGGGATCAAGAGTGAGAGCTCCCCATGCTCTTGAAGACGCTCCTGCCCAGAGACGCTTCTGTCATTAGACAGAGAAAGACGCCGCGACCGCTTCTGCTTTTAAAAATAGAACATAAGAGAGACTGTTTGCAGACGGAATGAATACAGGAGTTCTTATTGGATTGCAAGTATTTTTTATTGTATTTCTGGCTATATATTTCTAACTTTTACAATCAACATAATGCATTCAAAATGGCGTATAGCTTTCACTGCTTTCACTGCTAAAGGAAAGTGCTTGAAAGTGAAAGTGAATTCTCCATATTTTTTTCCTTTCTCTCGTAAGCGAAGCTAGAGAAACGGCTGTAGGAATTTGAATAAAGCCAGAGCGTTTGTTTTAAAATTTAAAATGGAGTGGAACTTACATTTAAATGTTAAACCTATTCTTGATCGTATTGATGAATTTAAAGAAGAATTTAAAGAAGAATTGCACGCAATAGTGAAAGAGTTTACTACAGAAATATTAACCAGATTCTCTCTTCCAAAAAAAATTGATCTGCAACCGACTGCTGAGCATTTTATAAAACAACCCATACAAGAAGAGGACAGTATTGAGAACAAAGAGGATAAAGAGAAATGGATCTTGCTTGATAAACAGTTTATTTATGGAGTGGAGGAAGAGGATTTGTTTCAAGATAAGAGGGGATGCCCATTCCTCTCAAATAAGCAGCAAGAAGAGGATTTAACTGAGAAAAAAGAGAAATTGACCCAGTTTAAGAAGCAATTTGCTTATGGTGTTGAGGACCAGGAAAAGCAAAGACAGAGATTTGAAATGTTACTGCAACGAAATTCTATGGCTAAGAGAAACAGAGGACTAATGCAAAGGCTAAGATGGTTTATATGGATTCAAATGATATTGCAAGTAAAAAAGAGAGACTTATTATTTGGAAGAGAGGCTTTGTTATGGAGGTTTATCTGGCAGAAGAAAAAACCCAGAATTCGACTGAAGAAGTGAAATTTAAAAGAATAAAGGGTAATTTAAAATTATGGACTGGTTTAAGGACCAAGATTATGAGCAAGACGCAAGAGAAGATGAGTAACGGAAGAAATAATTAAATTGACTAAGAATGTACTTGGACTGAAATGATTTAAGGTTTGACATTAGACTGATTGACAGATGGGTAGATAAGCATTATGTGATTTGATAAGGTAGAAGGAATGTAAGTTAGAAATGGATTAAATAGATTGTATTTGTTATGGAGGTTTATCTGACAGATGAGAAAGCCCAGAAGTTGATTGAAGAAGTGAAAATTTAAAATTATATGTCCAAGTTTATGAGTAAGATGTAAGAGAGGATGTTTAATGGAAGATATATATTAAATTGATTAAGAACGTATTTTTTGAATTGAGGGGTATATTGATATTAATTGTTTATTTTTTTAAAAAAAAGATGATTTATTTACTTGATGTTTAATGGTTTGAAATGATTGCTTAGAATGTTAAAGGAGGGTGATTACTGGACGATATATAATAAATTGGGCCGGTTTGGCTGATTCTATATAACCTCTCAATGAATTGAAGTGATTTAAGGTTTGATTTAGATTGATGGATTAGATATGTAAATGAAAATTACTATTCTTAACAAGATGATTTGTCTGTTTAATGTTTAATGGATTGAAATGATTTAAGGTTTGATAAGATGGTTTGATTGATGGATTAGTTATTTATTTGAATTGATGAGGTTGAATAAATGTAAGGTAGAGATTGTATGTAGCATATAGTTTAAAATTCTTGTTAGGATTATATAATAATTTTGTTTGATGTATTGGGTTTTCTTTTGTTTTACCCTGTATTCATTCTGGGAAGTCGGGGGGGGGGGTGTAGGGGGGGTTTATAATTTTATATATTATGTTTTTCTCAACTGTAATTGGGGTTGGTGTAAGAATATATAATTTTAGTTATTAAGGGTTTGCTCGGGTGGCCTCTGGGCACCACATCTGATGGAAAGAGGAAGGAGGAGTGAAGGCATATGTAAGTAGAAAGAAAGTTGGTAAGAGGGGGGATGAGTAGGGATAGGTGGGTGGAGTTCAGAAGTAGAGAAGGAGGGAGGAAAGTAGGTAGATAGTTGGTAAGTGAGGGGGGAAGGTTAGGGTTAAGGGGATGTGGTGGTGGGGGTACCGAGCAGCTATGTTATTTGCTTGGTAAATGTGGTCTATGATTATTTTCAGTTGAGTTATTATTACTAGATGTACTGACTGAATTATGTATTTATGTTTTGTTTATGGATGATTGTTTATATTAACACTATGATGTGACTTGAGCACTTTTCTTTTTCTGTAAAAATTAAAAAACCAATAAAAAATTTATTAAAAAAAAAAGATTTATCCCCATCTCTTCCCACATTCTCTTGTTTTGTGTCTGCATCGCTTCCTTAATTTGGTCCAGGTCCGCCGGCGCCGCCCTGTGTTGTTCTTCCCACTTTCTCTCTAAATCTCTGCCTTGGTCTTCCAGCATCCGTTTTATATCTTTGTACCTTTCCTCCATCCTCTGTTCTGCCTCTTTGCACCTTTTCTCCATCTTTATGCCCACTTCTTCAATTTTTTTATCCATCCTCTCACCCAGTATCTCCATCATTCCTTTTAACTCTTGCATCATGTGTGCTGATGGGCAGTCCCGGGTCTGCGGATGGGTCTGTGGTCCTGTGGGTGGATGGGGGGGTGGGAGGGTAGGTGGGGTGTCTCCTGCCTTATTAGAGAGCTGAGCCTGGGAGGATGCAGTTACCTTTTGGGTTATCAGTTTGGTCTGTTTGGAGGCCATCTTGAGCTTATCCTCCTGTTGGCCTGGTACTGCTTTGATTTTCAAATTAGGCCAAATTAATCACTAGACTGTGTTCTGGTGATGATCCAGTAATCTAACCTTTCAGGGGGGGCTCAGGGTTCAGGCAGTGCAGGGCTAAGAGCCTATATTCAGGCAGTTCTGTGATCAGGGAGCCTGTTCAGTGCCTTTGCCTTGGCTTCCTTCTCACTCTCATCTGCCAGCCTGTCTCTTCTCTTTGCTCTTTTCTGGCTCCTTCTTGCCCCTCTTTCTTTGCTTTCTTTCCCAGATCACTTTCCGCTGTCTTCTGCCAGCTTGTGTTTCCAGATCCCTTCTGCCTTCCCTTTACAGCGTCCCAGGTTGCCTTCCAGTCTTCCTCTTCCTCCCACCTTCCTCCCTGGTATATTCTGCCCTCTTCAGTACCCCTGGGGCTCCCGTTCTGGTGGGTCTGGGGCGCAGCACGTGGGATAACACTCACCAGTCCCTCTGCCGTCCAGGGTACTCTTTCCCTGATTCTTCCCCCGCCGTCTGCTTCTTTGCCGCTTCCTTCTTTAATCTTCTCTCCTCGCATCTATTGTTTCAGCCCTCGTGTCTTCCGGCCGGCCGCAGCCAGCCTTTCTGTCTTCTGTTTGTGTCCCCTCTGGCAGTATTACTTCAATTTCCACCTTTTCTGGGTCGCCGGGGCTTCCGCAGCCGTCTGCGGGTCTCCCTCCCTGCCTCCGATGCTTCGGGCGGCTGGAAATTCGCCGAAAAGTCGATCGCCGCACCGGAGCTCCCTATGGACGGCTCCGTACGGCACGACCAGAAACCGGAAGTCCCCACCTTGAACTTTTTTGACACTCCATTGGAAAGCTACAGTAGGTTGAGGAGTAAGTTAAGAGAAAGTTCCAAGGAAAATTATGGATATTATGTCAAGCTTTTGAGGTCTGCAGATTGGCCATCCTTAAGTTATAACCCGCAATGTGATTCCAGAAGAAAATCCAATTTTTTGCTTTCAAAAGAGATTACTTGCAAATAATTATGTACAGAAATACAGATGAAAAGTCACATTGACAATCTGAGTTCATTTTATCTGCAAAATATTTGAAAATTGCACCCAGTTGAATGCATAAGTAATTGCAGGGCTTTTTTTTTCTCATAGAACGGAGTTCCGGCATCTTTTTTGGATGGAACCTTGTAGGGTAGGCAAAGCGGGTTGTATGATATGTGTGAGTTCCAGCATCTTTTTTTTTTTTTAGAAAAAAAGCACTGAGTAATTGTATTTGTTTTCTAGCAGTGATCTTCTTTCCTGTTCCATATAACTGATAGTATTCAGTACTTAAAAATATAGTTCATATTTCCAATGCTATCATTTTTATTTTATTATTGTAAAAATATGATATTGGACCAGGACTAAGTTCAAAACCACTCCCAGCCTTGGAAATTATCTAAGTCACTTTGGACTAGTTCAGGGGTAGGCAACCTTGGCTCTTTTATGACTCATGGACTTCAACTCTCAGAATTCCTGAGCCAGCATAGCTATGCTGACTCAGGAATTCTGGGAGTTGAAGTCCATGAGTCATAAAAGAGCTAAGGTTGCCTACCCCTGGACTAGTCACTCTCTATCAACTGATCCTAACTAACAGGGTTGCAACTGTGGAGATAAAAGATGATTCTCATGGAAGATATTATGAACTCTTGGATGTGGCTATTATAGCCAAGAAGACTTTTGGCCTATGCAGGCTCGCTGTTTCTGAGATTGCGGGTTGTGAGTTGCTCCTTGTGAAGTTGGACCTAGGGGTTCAGGTGGGCTTGTTGCTCACGTACCTGCCTCCCAGCTGCGTGTCAACAGCCCTGCCTGCGCTACTTGAGGGGGTTGCTGGGCTGGCGGTTGAGTTCCCCAGGCTTATTGTCTGCCGTGCGAGCAGTGTTGGGCTTGCCCAGAAATGCTCACATTTCGGCATCACTCCGCGAGCTGCATTGGCTGCCAATTGGTCTCCGAACCCAATTCAAAGTGTTAGTTATAACCTATAAAGTCCTACATGGCATCGGACCAGGTTATTTACGGGACCGTCTGCTGCCCCATGAATCCCAGCGGCCAGTTAGGGCCCACAGAGTCGGCATTCTCCAGGTCCCGTCAGCCAGACAGTGTCACCTGGCGGGGCCTAGGGGAAGAGCCTTCTCTGTTGCGGCCCCGGCCCTCTGGGACCAACTTCCCCCGGAGATCCGTGTCGCCCCCACCCTCTCCGCCTTTCGTAAACTGCTTAAAACACATCTTTGCCGGCAGGCTTGGGGCAGCTAACATCTTGCCCCTAGCCAGTGTATGTTTGTGTGTATGTTTGTGGAATGATTGGTTTTTTCTTTTTTAACTTAGGGGTTTTTATATTCATGTATTTTATTGGTGATTTCTATTATGTTGTGAGCCGCCCTGAGTTCTCCGGAATAGGGCGGCATAGAAGTCAAATTAAATAATAATAATAATAATAATAAATAATAATGAAAGGCTGGATGCAAATCTAATAAGCAAATAAATGAATATCCCCCCCCGCCTATAAACATAACAAAGATGAGAAAAGTTGTACAGAGTTTCTCCAAGTGTATCAGCCTTAAAAGGCTTTGTGACTGTTTAGATTTTTCATTAAAACTTTTCATGTGAATATAGTGAAACAACCACACCATGCAAATATTTTGCAAGAGCACACACAGCATACAGTCAAAATTATAGTGTATCCATTAGTTCAGTGATTTTCAAAACTTGGCAACTTTAAATTTAAAACACTCCCAGAATTACTGGTTCATATCTTAAAATTGCCAATATTTTTTGCCTGAAATTTAAAAAAAACCTTAATGTTGCCAAGTTTGAAAAACTGGAAAAACTCTTCATTAGCCCAAAATGAAGATCAATGTTGTATTTTACACTAAATTTGTGATCTTATTGGCCAACATAAAAATATATTCTTCTTCAAGTATTGCTATAAGTGAGACGGAATCTATTTTATTTGAAAAGTGTAGAAACTGGATTGAATGACACTGGAAGATTAAGCAGGGAAAAGTTAACTGACATTAAAAAGAAAGAAGAGACAAAGGTCATCCAAATGCCTCAAGACTGTAAAGAACTGTTCCTACCGGTAGTCATTTTCCTTCTTTCTTTTTCGTCAAGTGGCAAGAAACAAGTGACTCTGTTTTCTTATTACTTTCACACATACTATTGAAAATAAAAGATAAATAGCCTGAAAAATTTCAATGGTATTGAAATCTTAATATCAAAAGCTATCAGATTAGTAATGTGATTTGAATGGAATTATACATTGTTGATATTTAAGATAACTTCTATAAAATGCAAGCCAGAGCATGCTCCAATTTTCCAACATTGTAAAGGTTGAGAATACATTAAGCAAAAATCAATGAAATTCACTGAATTCCTCTAATGATTTACCTATTGTATGTCCTTCCTTTTATTTGCTATATAAACGTTTGTTCAGACTAGTCTGTCCAACTAAAGTTGCACTCTATTGTATTTTATTTGGTGGCCCAAAGGTCCTGTGATCCTTAAGTACACTGATTCTTGGTATATAGGTATACCTTGAGACAAATCTGAAAAAAAAAGCATTTACTTATCTTTTAATATTTAACTAAGGAGACATAAATTACCAAAAAATAAGATATCCCAATGTGAAAAATAATGAATATACTTTTCAAACTAAGGTCTTCATCCAATTAAAATGATTATAACACAATGATACATGTAAAATTATAGTTATATATCAGAGCATCCTGCTGGATCAGATGGTTCCAGGAGATAGATTATTAATATAAAGTCCTTTGCCTTCCCCACAGAATGTAATATAGTCATTTAGAATATGAAAGGAACTGAGATATCACTGCCTCTACCATTGGCTGATAGATTAGATTTATAAAGCATCTCCCTCCAGAGCTTTTAAATAATACAATATAGTAACAGAAATTGAAACTGAGCCTTTACAAAATGGAGTGGAAAATTATCAGTAGGTCTGAGATAAGAACAAGATTTGTGGGGGTACAACAGGTAAGAGGGAAAAAATGGTCCAAGGCTGAGTAATTTCCACAGAAAGGGACTCATAAAAATCAAGATGAGGCCATAATCATGCAATCAAAGTCCTGTCCCTTTCCCCCCATGCACTGAGAGGATAAGGCTTTGGTCATATGTTTGTGGCTGCCATTTTGACTTTTTTTGGTACCTCCTTCCTCCCAAATATGCATGTTTTCGAGTGTCTTTTGTGAAGAAGTTCATGAATTTGTCTAATCTCTTTTTAAAATTACATAATTATATCTTTAACAGAAAATTCTATAGTATTTATAGAATAATATTGGGTTAAAAGGATTATACTTTAGCACTTTGGAATGTAAGGAGCTAAATTTGGTAAGGAATTAATTTGATAAGGAAGTTCAGGGTTACAAGGACACATTTCTGTAAAATTACCAATTCTGTCTCTGAGTCATTTAAGAATTTTTCACATATATTATTTAGATTCAAAATGTGTTAATTTAGACAAATTTTAATTTGGACATGGACCGATACTAGTTTATGGTTTATTGGGCTGCACAGCTGGAGGTGAGTGGCGGATGAACCAGTGAAACAGAAACCATTCCCCTCCCCCCCCAGCTCCATGGAAAAATTGTCTTCCACAAAACCAGTCGCTGGTGGCAAAAAGGTTGGGGGCAGCTGCTATAACATCCAATATAAGGAAATTATGCTTCTGAAGATAAATGTTTTCTGCCAAAAGAAAGGGAACACAGAACACCATGGATGCTTCCTTCTATATGTAACATATGGAATAAAATTGATACAATTTAGTTCAAATAAAATATAGTAATGTTTCTCTATTCATAATTAGATCACTATTATATCTTCCACTGTATATGGTAATCAGTTGTAATCTTTTTTAAACATGGATTTTTTCCCCAAAATATGAAGACTCAAGACAATTTCCTTAAAAACACTGCATATCTTTCCACTGAAATTATAGTAATTTGTGCCTTAATTTAAGTTAAAATAAAACAGGTGATCTATCTAGAGGGAAGGACATTTCAAATGTTTTTAAATGCAGTTAACAAAATATGATATTAAATATTAGCATTGAAATAAGAAACTAAAAATGAAGCAGTGAAACTCTACTATGAAACATATGAATAAATATAATAGTGATTTACATACAGTATGAGTAGTTCACACTTTATGAAATAGGAAGCGTTTCCTCATTTATGGCTTTAGAAGAAGGTAATGATTGATTACATCAACAAATAAAATTGTTACACCTCTTTAGTCAGCACTGGACAGTTCTGAATAGGACATTTTAAATAGTTCACAGAGAAAACAGGAAATACAGCAATTAGGCTATTTATTTATTAGTAAAGGCAAATAAATATTTGAGGCAAAACAATATGTGCACTAAAGCTGTACATAAGAAGTTTAACCCAAAGGCTTCTCTGTTGTATCATGTTGTCAGTTAGAGATTCACCAACTGAATTGTACAAAGTAAATATCACTCTGGAAACTCAATCCTAGATTTAACCACAGAAGAGACTATGGTCACAGACTAGCTCAATGACTAGATCAGATAGATATGCAATAGCTTTTGATAGAAGAGCATATTTATAGTTCAGGGTGAACTGTGAGGTCCTTGGTGCTCTCTGAGCCTGGTTGTTTTCTTGCAGACATTTCATTACCTAATTAGGTACCATCATCAGTGTTAGAAGGGAATGGGGTTTGCTGTCATTTTATATTGTTGATCTTCTGTTAATCTTGGTGTTAATCTCTTCATCTGGCTGTTAATTGTTGGTGAGGAGGTGTTTTGGTCTTTTTGTTTCTTTTAGGGGGTTGTGATTGTCTCTTTTGAATGGTATGTGGATGTTGTTTATGCAGTTGTTTGATTGTAAAAAGGAAAGAAGCTCTAATAACGAAAATCAGCTACTGCAAATCAAGCAAAAGCAACTTCATAGGATTTAAATCTTAGGCCTTTTCAGGAGTGTCCAGAAGGTGTGGTCAAACAAAGTTTTGGTTGCACTGTCACAGCTGCTTAAAAAAATACTTTTTTTTACAATATTCTGCAACACCCTGTGTCTTTTGCTCACCCTTATATAGTAATAGACTTCAAACCATTCATTATTTGCCTAGAGTCCTGAATTAAAGAGCTGCCTATCTGTCCTTGGACAACAGAAAAGTATTTCGGCATAACATTTGCTAGCTTCATGTGCGATCTCTATTCTGCATCTATTATCTACATTGTAGCTTGCTGAAGAATGGTGTTGATATGCCATGATCACAAATGGATGTTGCCAATGCCATGATTTCACATGGGCAGGGCATGTTCAGCAAATGTGAAACATCTGGCTTTTCTACTTAAACACATTCACCCCTAACCTCTTCAAGTTGTAAATTGATTAGAAGACCCAACTTCTCCGTTGCTGCACTGTAAAGCAAGACAGGACAATTTAATGTATCCATCCATTCAGCAGCTTAAGTGTGGAGTTCTGAAAAAGTATCAAAACTGAGATCTTTTGGGAATATGGTAAGGCAAGTGGCTGCAGATCTGTATGCAAAAGCTCAACAACAGAGTGGGCCTTCTCCAGGTCCAGTCAGCCAGACAGTGTCGCCTGGCGGGGCCTAGGGGAAGAGCCTTCTCTGTTGCGGCCCCGGCCCTCTGGAACCAACTTCCCCCGGAGATCCGTGTCTCCCCCACCCTCTCCGCCTTTCGTAAATTGCTTAAAACACACTTTTGCCGGCAGGCCTGGGGCAGCTAACACCTTGCCCCTAGCCAGTGTATGTTTGTGGAATGATTGGTTTCTTTTTTAATTAAGGGTTTTTATATTTATGTATATAATGTAATTTCTATCATGTTGTGAGCCGCCCTGAGTCCTCCGGAATAGGGCGGCATAGAAATTAAATTAATAAATTAAATAAATAAATAAATAAATAAATAAATAAATAAATAAATAAATAAATAAATAAATAAATAAATCTAAATAGACTAGTGGGTACACAGAATAGTTGGCATCAGGGGTGAGAAGAGGATGACTATGCCAGCATGAAGAAGCCAATAGGCACCAGGCTGATCCTACATTCTACAGGCCATCCACCAACAGATAAACTGGTAAAGTGTTTTGCTGCACCAACAGAATAGCTGGCAAAGTGCACAAGATTTTATGTACTTTTGAACTGCTGTGTCTTGTTATTAGCTTAATGGGAAAATCCTACTTTAACACTGGAACAGCTAAGAACAACCTTAAGCTTGTCTCCTGCATGGTTCAGGATAATATTATGGATACATGCCATAAAAATGGGGTTGTCACAGCACATTAGTCCTGTGGTTAGATGAAACTGGAGAAAAGTTGTGTGACACACAGTACCCGATTGGTTGCATCAAAAAAGTTCACAAGCAGACCCAGAATGTAATAATCATCTTCCAGTGTTGTTTTGAAATGTTTTTGGAGATGATATAAAGTCCATCATTAAGCTTTAAAAAATATATCTGAAATCAGAAACCTCTAAATTGCTGGTCAGCAAATGAACAGCTTAATTATACTTTGTATAAATAACTAATTGCCTCCTGACTATCCCACTCTTAGCTTTAACAGAGGACTCTAATACTGCAAATTTAGAACTTAGTTGCAACATTCTATATACTTCTATCATTATGCTGAAATCATATCATATTGCTGTAATCCTTCTTTATAGAGGAACTTTTTTTAACCTTGAATTATTTTGTTTGCAATTTCTGTATCTTTATCACAATATGTCTGTAGACATACAGTGGCCACTGCTGAGCATAGTCATTATAGCTATAGATTAGGACATTACTATGTCAGCTATGTTTATTTCAATTGGATGCTTTTACAATGGTTGTATGTTGCATTAACATTTTTCATGTAGTTATTCATCCTGGATTCAAAAACCATTTCACCTTCAATATATTAAAAATTAAGCCACATTGGCAGAAAATTAAAATAAAGAAATAGTATAAATGCATGTGTAGTCTGTGGTTAGTTGTTGAATTGATAGATCAGTTTGATGAGCTAGTGGGAGTGTACATGGAATTTGCATGAAGAATGAAAGAATTCATTTATGACATCTGGTCAGATAGTGCTACCATAAAGCACCAAGTCATAAACAGACTTCAAAGAAAGGTAGATTTTTAAATCTGTAGAAGTTGTTTTACTATTTGGTAATTACCCCAAACTATCTGCGTAGTTTACAATGTAATCCTGGATACAAGAATTGTTCAAGCAATAAAAATACTCAAAAGAAATATTGTATGAGGTAAAATGGAGGCAAAAGAGAATAATACAGATAAAAACACAGAAAAGTAATTCAAAAGCATTATTGGTTATATAACGATGCATAACAAGGGTTTACAAGAAAATATTCTACTGAAATGTAATTGATAGATACAGCACAAAGCAAGCCAGTGACAAATTAAATTCAGACAGTGATTAAGATGAAGTGGAATGATTAAATTAAAATAAATCACAAGAATTATGGAACAAATACATAACATTTAATTCAAGTTTTGTTTATTTGTTTAAATTTATTTATTTATTAAATTTATTTATTAAATTTCTATGCCGCCCTTCTCCTGGGACCCAGGGCGGCTTACAGCAATAATGCAATAACAGATAAGAAATTTAACAATAACAATTAACCATTTAATCTAAAAACACATTTCATTTAATCTAAAACACATTCATACAACATACAATCAGAATCAAGATACAATCAGTGATGGGGAAACATTCCTAGGCCCAGGGGCAGAGTACAGTTCATACGCCCCAAACCTGTCGGCATAGATAAGTCTTCAGTAATTTCCGGAAAACTAGGAGGGAGGAAGCAGTGCAAACCTCTGTGGGAAGCTAGTTCCAGAGGACTGGGGCAACGACGGAGAAGGCCCTTGCCCTAGGTCCCGCCAGATGACACTGCCTAGTAGATGGGACTCCTAGAAGGCCAACCCTATGTGCCCTAACTGGTCGCTGGGATTCATGAGGCAGAAGACAATCCCGCAAGTAACCTGGTCCATTGCCATAAAGGGCTTTATAGGTCATAACCAACACTTTGAATTGTGTTCGGAGATCAATTGGTAGCCAGTGCAGCTCACGGAGGGCTGGAGTGATATGGGCATGTCTTGGGAGACCCAAGACAGCTCGCGCGGCCGCATTCTGGACTACCTGCAGTCTCCGGACATTCTTCAAAGGTTGTCCCATGTAAAGAGCATTACAGTAGTTGAATCTCGAGGGGACAAGGGCATGAGTGACTATGAGGAGTGACTCCCGGTCCAAATAGGGCCGCAACTGGCGCACCAGGCGAACCTGGGCGAATGCCCCCCTTGCCACAGCCGAGAAATGATGTTCTAAACCTAGCTGTGGATCAAGGAGGACACCCAAGTTGCAAACCCTCTCCAAGGGGGACAGAACTTCTCCCCCCAGGGTAATGGGCGGACAGTTGGAATTGTCCTTGGGAGGCAGAACCCATAGCCACTCCGACTTGTCGGGATTAAGTCTGAGCCTGTTGGCACCCATCCAGACCCCAACAGCCTCCAGGTACCGGTTCATCACTTCCACTGCTTCGCTGTGATGATTCGGGGTAGAGATATAAAGCTGAGTATCATCAGCATATTGATGATAACTCACCCCGTGATAACCTCTATCCCAGGCCCACCAAAGGTCATCGGTGAGCGCGACCAAAGCAGTTTCCGTGCTGTAACCGGACCTGAACCCAGACTGCTGTGGGCCCAGATAATCAGCTTCATCCAAGGACCGTTGGAGTTGGAGTGCCACCACCTTCTCAACAACCTTCCCTAAAAAGGGAAGGTTGGAGACTGGCCGATAATTATTTAAAACTGCCGGGTCCAGGGAAGGCTTCTTGAGGAGGGGGCGTACAAGTGCCTCCTTTAAGGGAGCCGGGAAGGACCCCTCTCTCAATGACGCGTTAGTAACAGCCTGGACCCAGCTCCGTGTCACCTCCCTGCTAGCTGAAACCAGACAGGAGGGGCACGGGTCCAATAAACAGGTGGCAGAACTCACAGCTCCAATGGCCTTGGTCCA
Organism: Bothrops alternatus; assembly: GCA_034064705.1. Lineage (NCBI taxonomy): Eukaryota > Metazoa > Chordata > Lepidosauria > Squamata > Viperidae > Bothrops > Bothrops alternatus. The sequence goes on from JARGCV010000166.1 coordinate 1,768,080, forward strand.
CATCATCAGGAGTTACCCAGTCAAACTCATCCCATTCAACAAGACTAAGACGGGCCTCTGTCATCTCGACTGCCCAGCTCCAGTGAACTCTGGGAAGCATACAAAACTAGGAAAAACATAAAAACAGCTAAAAAATATTGACTCAGACAACCCAGACTAAAATCATCTAACAGAGCAAAACGAACAGGGGTCATTGAACAAAGAATAAACATCAGGCCTGAGACCACCTTGACTTGCACTTAGAAGCTATTTGGTAATCAGTGCAGCTTACATAACAGTGGTGGCACTAGGCACACCGTTACTACTTATGCTGCTGCATTTTCAACCAGATGTAGCTTTTGAATGGTCTTCAAGGCCAACTCATTAAGATTTATCCAGTGGAAGTCCAATTCTGAACAAATCCAAACAACTTTGTCTGCCAGATAGCATCAATATGCACCACCACAAACTTGGAAATGATCTTGTGGCCCAAGCCCCTCCCCTGATCACAACTGGACCACCCTAAACAAGGCCGCTGGGTAGCTATCAGAGATGCAAAAGTGATGGAGAAATAGCAATGTTTTTTCATCTTTTTTACTTGTGTTTGGTCAGTTTCACTCTTTGTCTTCCTCCTATGATGCTCTGTAGGTGTCACTTTTGGCTTTTCATCTCTGAGAGTTTTTCAGAAAACCAAAGAGTATCCCAAGATCAGTGTACAGAGGAAAGCTGGCTAGAAACAATTCAGATTTAAGACAAAAGTGATACAATATGTTTTACTGGTGGCATACATCTCCATCAACAGTTGCCAAGATAAACAAATCATACAATAAGAAATGTTGGAGACGCCATGAGACAAAGTTACATTCTACCACATGTGGTAAACCTGTTAAATAAATGTTGGAAAAATGTTGGAAAGTCATAGACAGCACCATTCAGAGAATCTTAGAAATGAAACATAAAATGAAATCAACATTCTTTTTACTAAATATAATCCTAGAATATATCAATAAAAAACACCATAGTTTATTAAGATAGATGCTTTGCTCAACATTGGAAAAAGGATGCAGCATCAATGATATCTGATTGGGAACTTAAACTTAGAGAATGCACAACAATGGTAGAATTAACAATATATATGCATAATAGTTTAAATTTAAGCAAGAATGGCTCCCAGACATATTATATATCAAGTAGTAAGGCAGAATATGATTTCTAATGTTTGGGTTTACAAACACTGTAAGTCATTTAGCATACCAAAAAAGAGGGAACTCAGAAACAAAATATTCATCTATACTATTTTTGTATGATTTTTTTCTCTCTCTCTCCTTAATTCTCCTCTTCTTCCCTTCTACTGAGTCAGTGCTTACTATTGTCACTGATATGTTTTATGGCCAGCTTTATCATTAATTATGTACATAATAGCATGATAATTATATAATTTACTTTGCAAATAGAAAGTTGCTGATTTAAAGCCCACAGAGACAATTTAATTATTTTTTTTCTTTTCCTACTTTCCCCTGAAATTTTGTTAAAGTTTAGAGGTGCATTATTTTATATTTTTTCCAATTAACTAAAAGGATTATATCCTGAGTTTCCACAGCACTTGAATGTGATGAAAACATGAATATTAACTATTTAAATTTAGATTTAAAAAAACAGTTTTATATGTTAAGGAATGTTTTGTTCTTGTAAAATATTTCAATTATCTATTTATGGAGATTTTTAATTATCCAAGTCATAGTCATCCCTATTTCACTTACAGTTATTGGAATCTTTTAGAAGTAAAATAATTTAGGGTCTTTGGTGCACTCTGAGCATGGTTGTTTTCTTGCCGAAATTTTGTTACCCAAACTAAGTAACATCATCAGTGCTAGCAATATTAAAATAATTTATACACACAAAGATTATCTGAAATACCTCATTTAGTTTAAATATTTTGAAAAAACTTTAGAAAAATGCAATTGTTAGAACTTATTGTACACACCGAATACATAAGGCATCTTATTTTCTACAATGAAAGTAACTTTAAACTACTGTCAATACTTCCACAAATAACTTGTCAAACTTTTATTTTATAAAAATTGTTAATCTTGGTTAATGTATAGATAAGTGATTTTCAGTTTTATCTTTTAAATGGAAGAATTACAGTATGTAGCTGTTTCAGAAGTGACTCAGATGAAAAGAAAATGCTTAGAGGTGATCCCAAAACTTAATAGTGACTATACAAAGAGAAAGAGTCTTCAAGCTTTTCTTAGTTGTCTCATAGAAAATGACAACCTTGTTTGGACTTTTTTTAGAAGTATATATGGGTTTCATGGGGACTGCAAATAGAGATAGTAAACAAATTTAGGTAGTCTCAATGCTGATCTGCTATGAATCCACATTCACCTTTTGGCCAGAAGTATAACTGTCCTCAGAGAATCAAGTTTTTTTTCTATATTGAATTAAAGCTAGTAAACAAACAAAAAAGACTACTTCCTGTATGTTAGTGTGCGTTTATTCTCTTTTTGACATCTCAGATGACCTTTTATGGTAACCCATTCTAAGATAAGCTGTTTAGATAAACTAGGGTGACACCAGTGGTTAGAATGCAGTATTGCAGACTAACTTTGCTGACTGCCAGCAGTTCGATCATGACAAGCTCAAGGTTGACTCAGCCTTCCATCCTTCTGAGGTTGGTAAAATGAGGACACAGATTGTTGGGGGGCAACATGCTGACTCTGTAAATCACTTAGAGAGTGCTATAAAGCACTATGAAGCAGTATATAAGCCTAAGTGCTATTGCTATTGCGACTTTCGTAAGAGCCTAAAGACCTGGCTCTCCAGTTTGCTTGGGACTCCAATATGGGAGCATCACAGTAGAGGTGGTTGATAGCTTAACAACAGATTCCACCTCCTTCTTATCCTGCTCCTGGCCTCCCCATCAATGAGGTCCTTGATGCTCTCTGAGCTTGCTTGTCTTCTTGCAGAAATTTCATTACCCAAACTAGGTAACATCATCAGTGGGTGACATCACCAAAAAAGAAATCACCAGCACTGATGACGTTAAACAAGCAAGCTCAGAGAGCACCAAGGACCCCTCATTTCAATCCTGAGCTATAAATATTCACCTTTATTACTCCTCATCTGTCTCAGATGTCCCCTGAGAAGCCCCCTCCTAAAGTAAGGGAGGGATGGAGCACATTCAGACTTATAAGATTCTGTTATTATAGCTGTTCCAATAAAAATAGTTTAGGTCTACACCTAAGCTATTTGTGGTTTGGTCTACTGTATAAGGCTGGTACATGCCGTCTTTCCGATGCTCGGACCCGAACCCAGACATGAAGGGATTTAAATAATCCACTTCACACAGGCTCTCTCTAGTTGTCTCCTAAGCACTTTCTCTGCAATCTTCCCCAAAAAGAGAAGGCTGGAGACAGGGCTGTAGCTGTCCATGGCCTCGTGAGGAAAGGTGCACCACCTCTTTAAAAGCCCTTAGCATCATTCCTTCTCTCAAAAATGTCAGCTTGAACCAATCAGAAAGACCCAGATCCAGACAATCTGTACCACAGTTCATTGTGTCATAATCACTACCCCAGAAGCCACAAGTTCAAATGACCCTCAGATGACTTCTGAAAATGTCACTTCCCTGGAGCCCATAGTTAGAGAACGACGGTCATAGTGATGGATAGAGAAGACGGAATGGCAGCTGTTCCTGGCTCATGAGTCTGAATGCAGTTGCTCGAGACCCATAGTTAATGCTTAGTGTGGGTCAGATTGAGGTGGCTTAAAGTCTCCATAAATGAATAACCAAATATCTCACAGGACTTTGCCCAGCCAATACCTCCCTCTGAGTGAAATGTGACCAATTTTGTCTGTAAAGCTTGGCAATACTGTCACAGCAGACTGAAAGAAGTTTGCCAATATAAAACAGTTAATTTTAAAGAAGGCCACCAGAGGACAACCAATAAATGCAGATAAGTAATTGACACTTCATCACCCTTATCATCATGGGGTAGGCCTATTTGGTCTTTTTTTTTTTTTTTTGCTTTCATCAACATTGCACCAAGAATTTCTTCTGCTCATTCTTTCTTTCTAAGAAGAACCCTCTACTGATCACCTCATTTCATTGCACCTTACCGGCAAATGTGCTCAGATCAGCATATTGCTTCAAATGAAATCTCTCTTCAAGGAGGGCTCTGGTTTTTTTGGGCAGCCTTCCATTAAGAAATCATTTTAAACTGAAGTACGTATATCTGAAACTAAAAATTAAGGAATATATTATGGGAGCTAGATTGCCAACAGGAGAACCCCCTGTGACATTACTTATTTGTCATTAGTTAATTGCACAGAATTGTGCAAAAGGAAATGACAGTTTGAGCTAATTTCTGGGTTCAAAAGATTTTTCTTCTTTGCAAAGTAAGTGCACTAAATATTTACCATAGCTCAGGGGTAAGCAATTGGGTACACACCAGATGTTTTGCACTATATTTTTTACAATTTTTGCATTAACTGTGGGAGTTGGTCCAAAATATCTGGAAGGCAAATAGGATGTTCTAATACTCTTGCCAGAATTGTAGCCAGAATAGTCCCAGTTTGAAAAGAGAGAAATGTATTAGCATATGTAGGTGTAGCTACTTAAAGTTTATGCAGGCAAACATTTAAAAGAAACCATATTATCAAATAGAAAGCATATTATCAAATAGGTAATTCCTATTTGCAGTTGCAATGTAACCGATGCTCTTAATTACTTTCAAAGCCTGATCTGAAAGTACTTGGGAAAGCAAATACATAAATCTTATCCGGAGTTGATAATGCTGTACTTCTCTTTACCAAATGACATTCTGGACTTTTAAACCAAACTGTGCACTTTTAGGAGTAATGGAAATATATAGAGAAAACTATATGATAATTACTTCATAAGTCAACTTAAAAGTTGAAAAGGCAACAGTTTCAATATGTTTTCTAAAATTAAGCAAAAATCTATCTAGGAATTCTTAATATTGGATACACTGAATTTTTTCTCGGGATCTTAACAAAAGCAGCTAATGTTTTAATATAAAACGTTAACACACTTTGAATATATTATTAATGTTTCAAACTCTCTAGAAAGCTAGAGCTGAAATTACATTAACCATGTTTCAACTTACCTTTAGTATTTTCTTTGGCATATAAAGAAAAGGCAATATCCAGTCTTAATATTTGAGCTTGATATGTTTCAAATTTAAACATTTTCTCTTCAGTATCTGCTACAAGACAAACTCATGTACTTGATCTTGGCATTCCTATAGTGATGTACACCAGGACCCTGTTATTTGGAATTGAGTTGAGGAATGTCCCTATAGGGTTTTGTTGACTGCTTTAGATCAGGGTAGATCTACCCCAACTGATAGATCTCTGAATGGCATGTAGTAGGTCAGTGTGAATTTCTAAGTAGGAATGCTTCTTTTTCTCCTTCTACGCCAGTTGATCTTCAGTCTGCAGTTAAACAGAATGTGAGGACTGTGAGTTCATGCATATCATTTGTGATAGTGAATTATCACAAACTGTTGGTTTACTGACCATTCAGTTACAATACCACTGAAAAAAATAATGACCCATTCTCACACGTTCAACCACTGCAGCATCCCCACGGTCATGTGATCAAAATTTAGGCACTTGGCAACCAATATTATAAGTGATGGTTGCAGCATCCCACGAACACCATTTGGGGTCTTCTCAGCCAGCTTCTGACAAGCAAAGTCATTAGTAGGAGACATATTTACTTAACTGTACTGTGATTCACTGAACAACTGCAGTGATTTGCTTAACAACTGTGCAAAAAAGTGGTAAAATTGGGTGCGACTCATTTAACAATTGCCTCGCTTAGCAACAGAAATTCTGAATGCAATTGTAGTTGCAGGTCAAGGAATACCTGTACATTCTAGACTTAGAATCCTCCAATCTCAGTTCCTTCTTTATTTATTCTTTTGCACAAGGAACCGAAGTCTTTTCATTCTATGGAGAAGTTAAGTAACTACAGGTAGTCCTCGACCTAAGACAATTCATTTAGTGACCGTTCAAAGTTAAAACAGCACTGAAAAAAAAAGGGACACAATTATTGCAGCACCCCCACTGGTCATGTGATCAAAATTCAGATGCTTGGCAACTGGTTCATATTTATGACTGTTGCTGTGTTCCAAGGTCATGTGATCCCCTTTTTGTGACCTCCTGACAAGCAAAGTCAATGGGGGAGCCAGATTCACTTAACAACCGGGTCACTAACTTAACAACCACTATGATTCACTTAACAACTGTGGCAAGAAAGGTTGTAAAATGGGGCAAAATGCACTTAACAAACGTCTCACTTAGCAATAGAAATTTTGGGCTCAGTTGTGGTCATAAGTCGAGGAGTATCTGTACAGCAATCCTTCTTCTGTACTCTTTTTCATTTTTGCGGACAGCAGCTGCCCCATGGCTGTGTTGTGGGGAGGGGCTAATCGTAACATTCCCAGCCTGGAAGGCAAGACAAGCTGGGCATTGGGGCAGCAAAATCCCCCTATACCTGCGACTGAATTCCGGGAGAAGAGGGGAGGGGGAGGGAGAGGAGGGGAGGGGAGGGGAGGCTCCTTCAAAGCATCTGGGAGGCGCTCAGCTGGACCATTTCTTCGGGCTTAGGCGGGCAAACGAGGAGATTTCCTTCTAGAGCCTGCAGGTATCCCGGCCTGGGGGCGCCGTCCGGCGGGCGTCAGGTTAACCCGGGCTGCTCCTTCTTCTCGTCTGCCCCCTTTCTCTCCTCTCTGCTTTCCTTTACGTTCCTCCTTTCCTCGCCGCTTTCTACAGCCCGGGCTTTCCCTCCGCCACCCACGGCGCGTCAAGAGAAGGCGGGCAGGTAAGGGGCGCGGTTAAAAACCGCCGCGCTCCAACAGGGAAGACCTCGAAGGCTGCTGCTGAGGAGGAAAGGCTGCCGCTGCTGCTGCTGCTGCTGAGGATCCCGGCGTGCCGAAGTTTAAAGGGGGCGCCCGCGGTTGCTGGCCGAGAAGCCTCTCCCCGCCGATAGCCTGGATCCCCAACCCGCCCCTACCTGGTGCGCTCGGCGAGGCGGAGCGCTCGGGGCTTTCGATCTTCCTGGGACGCGAACAGGTGAACTTCCTTGCGCCCTCGGGGCGGGGGGGGGACCCTGTAGGAGCTCGACGCCCTTCGAGCCAGGATAAAGGACGGGGAGGGGGTCGTGAATGGGTGATTCCAGGGGGTTGGATGGCTTTGCGCGGCTGCCGATGGACTGACCGGTCTTAAATTAGAGGGATCCAAATTTCGGCCGCCTTCCCCTCCCCTGCCTCCTGCTCAAGCGGCGTTGGGAAGCGCCCTCTAACAACCCCATTCCTGAAAAGCCGGCGCCCTTCCCTTTTACGGACCGGAGAGTCGCGAAGTCAGATTTATTGGGCGAAGGTGAAAAAAGAGATGGGACAGAAAGAGGGTTAAACGAGTTCATGGCGAGGAATCGTCATTGCTGACTGGCGAGATGCTGCCGACTGAGATGCGTGGCATGTAAATTTAGTAAATAAATAGACAAGAGTTCCTGATTGTCCTCCATACGGGCTTTCCTCAGATGATGGGAGGGGATGTTGAATTGGTCCACTCCAGCAAGGCTTTTCCTCATTTCTGGAGGGTTAAATGCCAATAGAAAAACAACAGGAGAAGTTGTATCTTTCACCCTTTGCATATGGGATGGTTAATTTTGGTGACCATAAAATAGTTTTGGGTTTCTCTGTCTATGTGCTATTGGAAAGAATGTTAAGGAACATGTTCTTGTCCAATTGGACTGTTCTCAGGGAGTTTTTTTTTTCTTTGCAAACAATTAAACCCTGTGAAAGCAATATGAAAAAGAATTTATGAAAAGGGGACCTTTTCACAAATGCTTTTAGGCATCACTACATTTTGCTTCATTCTTCAAATTTCCTTTTCCAATTTTACAATTCTGTAATAACAGTCCATTCAGTTCTACCAGAATTTCCCTACTTGGCTATTGGGGGGGGAATAGCTCTGGTATCAAAAAGCAGGTTAAAGAAGATAAGGTGTCTGCTCTCTTTGCTATAAGTAGTAAAGTGGTTTGTCCTTAACTTGCACGACAGGTTAAGTAAATGTGTTGTTAAAGAAGATCCCACAATGTGGAATCTATTTCTTCAATTGATCTCTGGCATTTTCTTTTATTTTCTTCTTATCTCTCTCATAATAACAATCCAGGGATAGAAGCTAATTTCTTTGAAGAGAAATCAGATTTTCCTTTCTTGCTTTGATCATAATTAAGACTTTAGAATATTGTCTTTGTTGTCTTCTGATACTAAATTGCACAAATCACTTAATCTATCTCATAAAGTCACTTTTTCTTTCAGATGTTCTTTGAGAAAACTCAAATAATTACTATTTGGCTAATCCTCAAAATGGTACTTTTGTTGACTTTTCCAAGAATGCACTTACACATTTAATAGCACCCTAAATTACTAAATTTTAAAACAACTTATTTTTTCATCACTTGGAAAAGCAAGCAAACGAGTTCTAGCCATGAGTGGTTTACATTACTTTTTTGCTATTGTCTCCTACTCAATAATTAAATATGATTTTTCTGTCTATGCTGTAATCAGTGTCTCATTTTTTTCATCATTTTGTTTTTGTCGCCCATTTATATTGTATGGTAATGCATTGTATGCACTTCATGTAGATGTGGTTGATCTTTGTAGTCTATCATGAGTCTTGATGACTTTGTAGGTAAGTGGCAACAGTACATAAGTTGTTTACCATTGACTTCTTCTGGTGTTGTCGTCCTAGTTTATCTTACAACCTTGGAATTTGCTGGCAGTCTCCCATTCAAGTATTAATCAAGACTGACCCTGCTTAGCCTTTCAAGGTCTGTTTGCAGATGACACTGGAACAAGGTCTGTCCATGGAAGTCTGTTCTTGCACACAAGCTGTTTCATCAACTTGGGAAGATAGCTTTCTATCCACAATATTGAAATATTTAGGAATTTATATGATCCTGTGAATTTACAAGTTCCTATGAAACTGTATATGATAAAGGCTACAAAAATATGACAATATAATAGATGTGATAGAAAATGAATGTTGGGATCCAAATATTGTTTTGGAATGATGTTTCCTCTTTGGAAAAAATATGTGGAAGTAGTTAATGCTCCAGTGGTAAAGATTTACTAGTGAAATGTAATTGCAGTATACATTTCTTCACATAAGTGTTTCTTACTTTTAGAAAATTGATTAAAATATAAATAAAATAAAACAAATACCGTAGGTATTTGTAAGTAATTCATATATATAACAGAACATTTCCTTTTGTTTTATCTTATGATTTTATTTTTGTGAAGTTTGGAAATAAGCTATTGCTTTGAAGAGTTCTATGTAATTCAATATATATAAGTATTAAAAGTGATACAAAGAAGTTATGACAATCTCTTTAATTTGCTTACATATTCAGGAAAATGTGTGATTTTTCTGTATATTTCATGATCTACCAATTAAAACAATTAAAGATAGGCAATTAAATACAAAGTAAAGTTGCAACACATATCAGCCAATTTTTTTAAAAAAATAAAAGTCTCTTCTGGAGATTAAACACTTTTGTATTTACAATGCAAAGTCATAGATTCTTCCTTAGTAGCTATCACTATCTGGTTTCCTACTGATTAAGAAAGAAAAGTATTAACTGTTTCTCAGAAACTGTGATTTAACTGAAGTGATATTTTAATGTGGTTCTGGGTTGATGCCCAAACACTTCTTTTATTTGTGGGAGTTTTTCTTCAGTAAAGTGGTTAAAATAAACCGTTTACTCCTTCCATTGTCATTGATCTCTGATAGCATAATTGTACTTTAGGAGAATAGCACAGGAAAATGCTAATAAGGGAACTTTTGCAGACACATCTGTAGGAAGGAAAAGATTTTTTAAGCCTTTTATTTGTAATTATTTATTTATGATTCAGAAAGGAAAAAAAAGATGATGTGGGCATTGAGGAAATGTATTCTCTACCTTTTCCCCAAAAAATCTTTTTTTAAAATAATATTTTATTGGTTTTCCAGTTTTACATTTGAGTATTTGGAAGGCAATGTGGTGATTGAGTTAATCAATAGTTCAATAGCAAATCTTTAATACATATCTCAGGTTACATCAAATATTTCTCCTCTGTTTCCCTTAACATTTGCTATATATTTAAGCTAGTAAATTTCTATTGTATCAAATTTAGTGAAAACTTCATTATTTATCAATGCATTTTTTGCTTATACATATCTTAATAAATCTTCATAAACAATCCCTATCCTGTTATTAAGTTTTACCTAATTTTTAGTTTTTAATTACCATACTCTAATTTAACCTTTAATATCCATGGTATTTGAGTTTCAGGTAACCCAAATTTCCTTAGTCTCACTTCATAAAAGTTATAATATCTAAAATGTACATAACTCAAGTCTATCATCTGTATTATCTGGGCTAATCAATAATTCAAACCTATTTCCTAATAGTTAGTTTCATTTCCCTTGTAAATCTAAGTCCTCAATATTAAACAAATTAATCCCTTATTTTTTACTGTTTTCCCACTATTTTAAATCTAATAACCAAATTTTCCCTTGTCTCAATGTCTTCCTTTAGCCCACTAGTTGGCAATTTAGGATCCTCTCTAATAAATCAAAAGATCTCAGTTTTTCAACCTAATTCTAGCTTTCTTCTTATGCCAACCAGGCTTCCAGACCAATGCTTTTAAATCATTGAATAGATCTCCCTTCATTCTTGTATATGTTACTTGAATTAAAGGAGACCATCTAGTTGCCAATTTTCTGGAAGAACTGGCCCATTTATAATCATTAAGTTGTCACCCTGGTGGTCTAGATCTCCATATTTGCTCTGGTATAGTTGTCTTCCATTCAATCTGGTCTTCTTTCTCAGGTTTCTTCTGATTTGTGTAGAAAGTCACTTCCATTTTTAAAGTTGTTGTTTCGTTGTCTAGATTTTCAGTGAAAATCTACAAGCCTTTTATTTGTAATTATTTATTTATGATCTTGTAGTCCACCCAAGAGCTGAGGTACTGGAGTGACTCATTGCTCATTTTCCAATCTGGCTGCTTCTAAAACCAATTGTTTATACAGAAGAGTATATATGGCATTTTTCAAGTTTTCCTTATTATGAACAACAAAAGGGATCTGCTCCAGGCTAGTGTAGCTAAGAGGCTTCACTATGGATCCTCTTAGAAGATGCATAAGACTATGGAAAGAACTCATCCTCTCCAAGCACCTATTCACAACATATCTTATCCAGGACCCTCTTCCGGTTATTCTCACAAAAATAATCTTCTATCTGCAGAATTTGCTTTTGACCAAACAGGCATTCCAGAACTGGTGAAGGGCCTGTTGTTCATCTATCCAATTCTAAGCTTAGATTGCGATTATTTTATTGCTAAAAAATGGGGTAGAAATATTATAAGTAGATAAAATTGTTAATTGCTGATTTTTGAGTCTCTTAGTATATTGCTTTAGTCAAAATAAGTAGCACTTGCTTGTTATTGTAATGTTCATTTAATGAGCTACAAAATATGTTTGTGTTGATTTTTTTAATTTTTCCTGTAACAGAGTAAATAAGATACTTTAATATACAGAACAGTATTGACTATCTTACTGGGTTTTCTCTTCTTTTTCCTTTTCTGCATATCCATTAAAGAGAACAAAAGAAAATCAGCGTATGGGGTGGGGGACAGATACATGGGTAAAATTTCCAAAATTATTTCATTAAAAATTTTGGATTTGTGGGAGTAGGTTTGGCTGCTTCAGTTTTTTCACCAGCAAATCTATCACAGTCATGAGCTGGATCATTAAGTCGAGTTTGAATTTCTATAACTAGGAAGTGGCAGGTAGCATAGCTTTCCCTGCCAGGCAATCAAAATAAGGTTGCAAGTTTGCAAATCAGAAATTAACTTTACAGTTCAATGTCTATGAAGTAGTCCAAATTCCAGCATTACTTCATGCAGTGTCTCTACCGCTTTCTGCACCTAGAAGACACTAAACTATTGATTTGATGCCAGCAGCCAAGCCCATGTGTTCCTTAAGCAAATTTAATCTGTACATAATTCAGTAGAACAGTTATTATATACCAAGGATAGGCAACCTCGGCTCTTTTATGACTCATGGACTTCAACACCCAGAATTCCTGAGTCAGCATAGCTGACTCAGGAATTCTGGGAGTTGAAGTCCATGAGTCATAAAAGAGCCGAGGTTGCCTATCCCTATTATATACAGTGACAGACTTTTAAGAACAATAATATAAGTTATATTGAAAATGAAAATAATTTGTTTTATTAAATTATAATTTGTTTTATTAAATTATATAGTCATAGAAATTATTTGCATGTCCCATCATATATCTTATGACATATGACTTTCCAGGACTGAGTTTATGCTACTCAGATATAGCATCTTGGAAAGGTTTGGGAAGCTTTTTTCTGGGCTGAAAAATCAGCATATAATCAGGTAGATTACACTTATATCATTAGTCCTATTTTATGAGGTTTGGCTCTTCAACCATTAGGATAACTTGAGATCACTCCATCAAAAAGCAGGTTATATATTAATTGTAGTAATTTATAAAGAAGGCTTTAGATCACAATACAAATAGCAAATTTCTGAAAGTATGATCATCCTATTTGGATTTTCATTAAAAGCTGAACTAGTTTTATGGGGTTTACATATTAAGCCAAAACCAGTAACTTTTCAGGAGAACAGGTGTCATCTAGAACATTCTAAGGAAGCTTATTGTATGAGTAGCCATGTATCTTTGTGATTTCTTCTTAACCCTAAAGTGTGACAAAGATTATCTATTTTACACTTTATTGCAATTTAATCATAAAAGTAAAATGCTAATTTTCTCCTGCTCAGTTAATAATTATTCCAAGAATCTAATGTTTCTCAAGGACTATTGAGAAACAGAGACATAGAAAATTGTTCACGTTTTAAAGTACTTCTATTAGTTAAACAAAGTTAGATTCACATGGCCTTTATGTAATGCTCACTGAGTATATAGACTGTAATTCTTCACCTTAGCTGAGATTGTTGGCTTTCTCACTGAATTCTATTTGACTCTATTAAATACAAGTAGCACTGATTGGTCTCTTACAGTGTAGTTGTCCTGATTTCTGTTATCTATTTGTTAGATCAAAATATAATAAAAGAGATGAGAGTTTTATCTTGTAGTAAAGTCCAAATATATCTATTTATTAAGATGATAAAGTTTTCTTAAATAAAAAATTCATTATCTATCTTAGAGTCATAAACACGCCAGTTTTTGATTCTAAGAATAATTCATAAGAACTATTTTCCAAATGCCTTTTGTCACATTAAGAATCAGTATTCCTGTTTGTTTATTTTTAAGGATATTACATATTCTTTGGGAAATTCTTTTGTGAAAATATCCCAAGGAATTCAGAAACTTGGTATATGCAGTAGATATACACTGTGTAATTTGTAGTTTCCTAGCATCTTTCTTCTCCTCACTTTCACATTTACAGGTAGTTCTCAGTCAACAAATATAATTGGGTCTGGGAACTGAGCAATATCATAAAACAAACAAAAAATCATGTGATTGCACCAACTTCCAACAATAGTTCCAGTTGCTGTCATTAAACAAATCATGAGTGGTCGTTAAGTGCAATATCATGTGATCACAACTTCCTGACAGCTTCTCCACCGAGTTTGGTTGTTGGAAACTGGCAGTTTTTTTTCTTTTTACAACCTTGTAATTCCTTAATTTGGGGTAGTGTCAGTGTGACTGAATAGAACTGAGCATTTACTAGCCAGATGCCCTTCCTGATGCCTATGTGAAGTTTGCAGTAGATAGTTTCTCTTTGCACTGTGTGAGAGAAACATCTATCACTACCTAGCATTGAACACCTTCCAAATGGAAGGTAAGCGTCTTCACCACTAGGCCACCATGCCGCTGTTGGAAGGTTTCAGTGAAGGTTGCAAATGATAATCACATGACTTCAGGGATGCTGTAACAGCTGCAACTTTGAGGACCGGACATAGCTTTCCTCATACAGTGGTATTGCAACTTTGAACAGTCATTGAACAAGTGGTTACTAGGTGAGGACTACCTGCACTGAGAAAAACTATCCATCAGTCCTTAGCATAGGCTTAACAATATGTGAAAAATAAAGTGGCTTTAAGAACTCTAAACTGAGCTTTCAGACTTTGTTAAAAAGTTCCATTGTTACAAACCCATGAGATCATATGTTTTTTTTAAATTTTGTGCTAAAGAATTAATTTTGGTTTATTTTACCACAGATAACATTATTTTAAGGGAGGAAAAACCCTCATTCCTGATGACTCCAGAAACAGTCCTGGATTCTTTTCAAAACTTTCAATTTCACCCATCTTTTAAATAACAGCAGATAGTTAACCAGATCTAAATATTCGATATCTCTAATTCTAAAAGCAACAATGCTTCATTATATTTGGTCAGCATAGAATACTTTGGTGCTTGGGTAATCAATGGGTGTGATACACAGATTCACTTGCAAGTGGCTAGGCTTGTTTCCTGCTCAACTGAATCAGGATTATGAAATTCAAAGTTAAATGCATCCCAAATATTGTGATGCAATATTACAACTGTATTGTAACTTTATAAAATATAAAACAAAAATGATTGTGTACAACTTAAATACAAGCAAAGATGTGAGATGAGTGCTCACTGACATTCTTGCCTTAGTCACCTCCCATTTACATTACAGCAATGCCCTCTATATCCACTCTCTTAAAAGGCCAGCCATCCATAAGCTGCAAATTGATTGAGAAGAGCAGTGCCAGAGTTTTGGGTGTCCCATAATCCACCTGGGAAGCACCATTGCTGTTAAAGCTGTACTGGCCCCCAGTTGGTTCAATATGTTGATTATCACCTTTCAGACCCTCCATGGCACCAAGCCAAGTTACTTGCAGGATCGCATCTCCCTGAGGGCATCTACCCTTCTACTAGACTAGAGAATGTGCATGCTCTAAGTCCCCTTCCTCAAATGTTGCCTCCTGATATTGGAGGTGTGCCTTCTTGGTGGCTGCCCCAGCCCTTTGGAATACAGCTAGTCCATGGGTTAGGACGGAAATTGGGATCAGGATTGTCATCACTACAATGCAGTTGTAAAGCACAATGTCACATGACCGCTGTGCAGTAGACAAGCATTGGGAAGCATAGGCAAGCTAATGAAGTCAGCAGGTGAGCAGTAGAGTATAGTTCTCAGTGCTTATCATGTTACTGCAGGGATGCTACAATGACCACAACTTTGTGAATCAGTTGTAAGTCCCTCTTTCAGTGCTGTCACAATTTGAATGGTTGCTGTATGAGTGGTTGTACATCAAAGACTACTTGTAGCCTCTCACCCGAAATCTAAAGTGTTCCTATTGTTTTTAGCCTTCCAGAGACTAAATGCTTCTCCTGAGCATTGGCTTAGGATTGAGGTTGAAATTTATTTATTGATTGATTAAATTTATATGCTGTTCATCTCACTGTGCAAAGTGACTTTGGGCCACTGTGATGGATTACTGTTTGATTTGGGGAGAGGGAAAAGTTGACTTCTATTTTAACTGTTTTTATTGACTGTTGTGATCCACCTAGAATCATTTTATGAGATATACGTTTTGTAAATAAATATATAAATCTAAATCTTATACTTAGGTCACTATTTATAGAATTAGTCTAAGTGCTGTTGGACTTATTTTGGTATCATTAAGTCGGAAAAGGATACTTGCATTTTAGCTTCCTACAATATTTTTGCTGCCCATTGAAACAAAAATATTTGCTGCCCATTGAAACAAAAATATTTGTTTAATTTATGGACTGTTGTTAAAAATATTTTAATTGCTTATATCATTTATTTGAATGAACAATGTATGCAAATCTAGAAGAAGCTTTACAAAATTATTGTATAATTTTAAAAAAAACATCTCTTTGTCTTAACAGGCCCCAAAACTCAGACAATACAATGGACTGGGGAACCCTGCAGTCTGTTTTAGGAGGGGTGAACAAACACTCCACCAGCATTGGGAAGATCTGGCTGACTGTTCTTTTCATCTTCCGTATTATGATTCTCGTAGTTGCTGCAGAGGAAGTCTGGGGTGATGAGCAAGATGACTTTGTCTGCAATACTTTGCAACCAGGATGCAAAAATGTCTGCTACGATTATTTTTTCCCAGTTTCTCACATCAGACTTTGGGCCCTGCAGCTCATTTTTGTTTCCACTCCTGCACTTTTGGTGGCCATGCACGTGGCATATAGACGGCATGAAAAGAAAAAAAAATTCCAAAAAGGAGATAAAAATTGTGAATTCAAGGACATAGAAGAAATAAAGAGACAGAGGTTCCACATCGAGGGTCCTTTGTGGTGGACATACACTGCCAGCATCTTATTTAGGCTGATATTTGAAGCTTCTTTCATGTATGTGTTTTACTATATGTACCAGGGGTATCACATGCCTCGCCTACTGAAATGTAGCATTTGGCCATGTCCCAATATAGTGGATTGTTTCGTTTCCCGACCCACCGAAAAGACAATATTTACCATTTTTATGATTTCAGTGTCTGGCATTTGCATTCTACTAAATGTAGCAGAATTCTCTTATTTGTTGCTGAAGTTCTGTGTTAGAAGGTCTCGAAGAGGAAAAATACCCAAAAATCATGCCATCCAGGGGAACAAAGAAGAAAGCAAACAAAATGAAATGAATGAGCTTATATCAGATAGCTGCCAGAATACAGTAACACCATTTACAAACAACTAGAGTGATCAAAAGTCTAATATGCATTTGATGTAGAGTAACTGCATAACCACCTTCATAAAGCTGCTGTGAAAGTGGTTAGATTTGATTAAGCAATAAAGTAACAGGTAAACAAGAGTATTACTACATGTTCGAGCTAGACATGTTTTCTAAGGTCAATACTGACATAAGAATGTTGAAGATTTTATGATGATGTGATTTACTTTATGTATAACTTTACCAGATCTATTTTGATTTGTTAAAGAAGTAATTCTAATTAGTGCCTTCATACTGAAATTAATCTTTAAACTAAAGAGATGGAATTAACTGCCTTACTGATTAAATACTGTTAGTATTACAAGACCCTTTACCACTGTGGTAGATGTTCTACTTTTTCATCTAAATTAAATTAACATATTTTTCTAAGGACTGATACAGTATTCCATTTTTCTTGATGTTAAGACATATGATTAATTAATGTCTCTTTTTTATTTTGATTTCTATAAACGAACAAAATGCTAATGTCTTCGCTGTAATGTGATTGGAAAGTAAACATTTTAAATCATGAGCAATAAATAATTCCATGAATATTCTCTCTAATGCCAGTTATAAAATCTCCTTGTGTTGTAATATATTAGTTATAATTTTTAAAAAGATACCGAAATAGTGTTTCATTGGCTACAGAGCATATCCATTATTTTTATTATTTTTTAAATATTATTAATAAACCATAAATGGAAATGATAAAATTAAGAAAGGCAGTAGTAGTTGGCTGAAATAATGTGAAGAATATGTCTGTCAGCAACATTTAAATCAACTTGCTCTAAATAAAAGAAAAATGTTTTGACTTCCTGTAAATATGTTTACATTTTTTTGTTTTTAAAAAGGGTTGAGACCTAAAAAAAACCCACTGTGTTTCATCCAAAGGGCAGAAAATTGAAGTACAGATTTAATCAAGTTTTAGTGGGCTAGGATTCTGATATTTAATAGCATGATCTTTACAATTTGAAATTCTTGCGTTGAAGTTCTACTCAACTTTTCAAATAATTTAATACTTAAGTCTGGAGTTACATTTGAGAGTTAACTTAAATTCTACACAAGATTTAAGTTTCAGTCTCCATTATCATATGTGACATTCACATTCCCAGAAAGAACTGATTCAGTTTAGAACTGCAAGCTAAGTCATAAGCATTGGAATGTATTTATTTATTTTACTATAACAAGAATTGGAAGAAAACTATTGAGATACAGGAAGGACTACAGTTATTACTTGGAGCATTAATGGGCCGAGTAGACAGGAAGAAGAGATAGATGCAAATTGGGTAGAGTTCTATCTCATCAATGGATGGGGCTAGGATTTTAATTAATATAGGGAGTTAGGAAAATATAAGTTTAATTTTCAGCAGCCATGGTCAAAGAGATTAAAGCCTTCCGCACAACTCATGCTATTCTAATCATAAGGAATCAAGGAAAAGATAAGACAGATTGTGCTTCCTGTTCAATTCTACAATAAATGGCAGAAGAAAGTATAGTGATTTTCCTTTTCTTCCATATCAGTTAGCTTGATAAGAAACATTAAGTACAGCAAATAAAAATAGCACAGTTGGCCAAAATTCTAAAACAATCTTTCTCTCTGTCACCCAATGACTGTGAAAAAAACCCAGTTAAATGGCTATTAAATAGAAGATGTCTGATTAATGCAATATTTATTTATTTATTTATTTATTTATTTATTTATTTGTTCGGGCTTGTATGCCACTCCTCTCCGAAGACTCGGAGCGGGTAACAACATATATATAAAACATCAAATTTCAATACAAGTCCAAACAAGAAATATCTGAAAAACAAAATAAAACCCACTCATATTCATCATTCAATCCACAATCATCCCCAGGCCTGCCGGCAAAGGTAAGTTTTAAGATTTTTACGGAAGGCCAGGAGAGTGGGAGAAACGCGGACTTCAGGAGGCAGTTGGTTCCAGAGGGTGGGCGCCACAACAGAGAAAGCCCTCCCCCTAGGGCCCGCCAGACGACATTGTTTCGCTGACGGGACCCGGAGAAGGCCGACCCTGTGTGCTCTCACCGGTCGTAGGGAAGTATGTGGCAGAAGACGGTCCCGTAAGTATCCTGGTCCCATACCATAAAGGGCTTTATAGGTAATAACCAACACTTTGAATTGTGCTAGGAGACCAATAGGCAACCAATGCAGCATGCGGAGAGTTGACGAAATGTGGGCACGACATGGAAGGCCCACAATTGCTCGCGCAGCTGCATTTTGCACTAATTGTAGTCTCCGAACACTCTTCAAGGGTAGCCCCATGTAGAGAGTGTTGCAGTAGTCGATCCTTGAGGTGACAAGGGCATGTGTGACTGTGAGGAGAGACTCCCGATCCAAATAAGGGCGCAACTGGTGCACCAGGTGAACCTGGGCAAATGCCCCCCTTGCCACAGCCGACAAATGATGATCCAATGTCAGCTGTGGATCGAGGAGGACTCCCAAGTTGCGGACCTTCTCCGAGGGGTTTATAGATTCACCCCCCAGAATAATGGAAGGACAGATTGAAATGTCCTTGGGAGGCATCACCCACAGCCACTCTGTCTTGTCGGGGTTGAGCCTTAATCTATTAACACTCATCCAGACCCTCACAGCCTCCAGACACCGGCACATCACCTCAACCGCTTCACTGATTTGGCCAGGAGTGGAGATGTACAGCTGAGTATCATCAGCGTACTGATAGTATCTCACTCCGTGCCGGTGGATGATCTCACCCAGTGGCTTCATGTAAATGTTAAAAAGTAGGGGGGAGAGAACCACATGGGAGTAACCTAGAAGTGGACCTCTGACCCCCCGCAAACACCGACTGCGACCGACCAGAGGAGGAGAACCACCGCAACACAGTGCCCCCCACTCCCAATCGCTCCAGCCGGCGCAGAAGGATACCATGGTCGATGGTATCGAACGCCGCTGAGAGGTCAAGAAGCACCAGGAAAGAGGACTGGCCTCTATCCTGGGTCCGCCAGAGATCATCCATCAGAGCGACCAAAGCAGTAGCCGGGCCTGAACCCAGACTGCAGAGAGCCCAGATAATCGGCTTCCTCCAGAGACCGCTGTAGCTGGAGTGCCACCACAATATGTTTCTAGCTCTTGGGAGACAAATTGCATTGAAATTTGAAAGAGGTTGCTTTAAGTTGAGTTTTATGTAAGTAAGCCTGCTAGAAAATTTCAGGCTTGAATAATTTTATTTGTTCCTTGAATTCTAATATCCATTGACTATACTAGTAATTCCAAGGTGGTAATAACAGCTGGAAGAAAGTATCAGACACTTGTAGCACAATCCTATGGATATTTATTTAAAAGTAATACCACACATCCTTGGTATTAGATTTAGGTGTCTTTGAGCATATGCTTAACTAGGAATTTGTTCTCAGTAGCAAAAGGTGAATTTGATATTTTTCTCACATGTCCAGCTTTTTCATAAAACCTTTGTTTCATAGCTTAAATTTTAATGTGTATTAAAAGCAGGGCACTTACTCTTACTTGCTATTGTTAAATAATTTAAATTAAAAAATTCTTGGTCATCTTCTGCAAATAATCTAGGGAGCTACCTATACATTTAGCCTGATTTCTGATTACCCTTAAATTTCATTTTTGGAAAACTGGCTACGCCTGTAGCCTATCTATTACTGAATCAGAAGTAACATCCAGAAGCAGAGGGCGATTATTTCTGAGTTTTGCAATGATAGTGGTGATGGCTTGTTTGTTTAGCTTGTCCCGTCAGACTAAAGGTCCTGTTAGACCTCTCAATGATGTTTAATCCTTAGGTTATTTAACATGTACGTGAAATTGCTGGGGGAGACTGTTAGGGCTCCTGATCTGGAGATGCGGTCCAAATCCTGTCTACTTCATGCCTGATGATTTGCATGGTTTAAGAATTTCAGATTCAATTCTAGAAAAATGAAGTTTCCATGGCTAGCAATACATCTGCCTCCAATTGTGGCTATTCATGAGATCACATTTCTATTTAATGGTCAGGTTTGCAGTCTGGAGGCCCTTTCATGATTCTTACTGGAGAAGCAAGCAGAAACTGTGGCCAGGAGGGCTTTTGCCCAGCACCAACTGGTGTATCAATTGTAAACTTTTCTGGGTTAGTAAACTTTGATTACAGTGACTCATGCCTTTGTCACCACACAGCAATGAGACTGCCTTTGAAGGCAATTTGGATAGGACGTCAATTGATCCAAACTGCAGAGGCCCATCTGCTACCTGGGGTAGCAGGTTTAACCTCATAACATCCATGCTTCAGTCATTGCACTGTCCTCCAATTTACTTCTAGGTTAAGTTGTCATCTCACTTTAAAAATGGGAAAGCACACAGCAGTGAGCATTGGTGGTGGTAACATACCTGGAAATCAGCTGTAATCTCTGAGAATAAATACACTTCTGACAGCTGGGTGAAGTAATGTAAGAGTAGTAACTCACCCAAAAACATAAAAATGGGGCAGCAGAATACACATTCCATGGATGGCTTAGAGTCTAGACAGATTCTTGTTTTTGTTTTCCTTGGGAGTATGAGAGATTGTTAAGAAAAAAGAGCAGTTATTTAAACACAGATTTTAAGCATACATTGCATGTATGTACAGAAGGGTGAGGCTTACATCAATTAGCAATTATGACTAGCATCTTGCTATTTGGCTTTTGGGGATATATTTAGCTGAACACAGCTGAAACTAAGATGCTAGTATAGTGCTTGAGCCAATCCAGAAAGACACTGAAGATTTTTCAGTTCAAGTTACTATTTCCTTTCCATGTCTTAAACATTTATCAAGCAATACAAGCTATTCATTTTTCTTATCTGTTGTATTATACAGATGCCCAACATCGATAAGATAGCTCTCTATTTTAATCTGTCACTAAAATACTGGCCTCTAAAGCATTCTTTTCTACAAACGGACTATAGCATTGCAAGCAAAACCCCGTGTCAAATGCTTTCTCAGTAGGATGTAGAAAGTCTTAAAATTTGAACAGCAATTGCCAGTCCATGTACATAATAATGAGATATATTGACCAGAGGTATCTCCTGGCAGGGCAAAGGGATTAAGTGATGAAAGATGCATCATGATATCACAATATAAGCCCCATGACTTGTGTCCAACATTGCAATGCGTTTTTTGTCGTTTATTTTTCTCCTTATAGTTTATAACAGATGCCTATGTAATGAATTGTTTTAATCTACAGTTTATAAAAACTCCTATGCAAATTAGTATGCAAACTTATTTTTTTTAATAAATGTAACATTTCCCTCTTTGTTATGAAATAAATAAAGAGTAAGAAGTTGAAGGAGCGAATTTGGAACATTTCCTGCCCTTAATTACTGTGCTACTTGAAATTAAATGGTGGTAATAAGGTAAAAATCAATTTTGTGTTTATTTAAAAGCACATCCCAAGGAAGTCAGCAGTATTTGTAAGTACAAAGACTAACCCCTGTCATGTAGCAACAGATATTCTCTTATTACTTTTCTGCAGATCTCCAAATCAGAAAATAGCATTTGAGATAAAACATGAAAAAATACCTCTTGTACATCATTTAACACCAGGTAGTACATGATGTGAGTTGACAGTTAATTCAAAGACAGTCTTGTTGAAACATGCAGTATAATAACCAAGTTGAAAGAAATCTATCCAACTTCTTATAAATAAAAAGCCTCTGAGGTTTCTCAGTAGAATTTAAACATTGGATATCACAATGGACAACAGAGGTTGCCCACTGTGTCTTATTGTAGCAGGAAGGAAATTAAGGCTTCTCAAACACGAACAATATTCCAGACTAAATATTTAAATTATTATAAGGTATGCCATTGTGAAATTATTGCATTTGAAACTGAGATCTAAAATTCAGCAAAGGTGTTGGAAGTGAAGGAGTTCTATAGGTGGGATCTGGTGACATAGTTAGGCTATTTGGCACTTGGAGCCTATTCAGACTCACTTATTGCCTGCATCCAGCAATGATTGTTCCCACTGCCTTGCCCTTGGTATGCCACTGGTAGAATCCATCTTGGTCCATCTTGTACTGATTTTAGTTGTCTATATTTGCTGTAAGACCATCAACAAATAGTTCCTTTTGAGGCAGTCCACATCAGGAAACTGACTACATAAGGACATTGGAATGCTATATGATCGATACAGGGCATAGAGTTTCTGTTTCTCTTCTCTTACACCAAAGAGAATCAAGGTGGAGCAACTCTGATCCTGACTGTGTATGAATTAGCCAACATTTTCGTTCACAATTTAAGGATACTTCCTCTAATGTAGTTCACAAATCTGAGATTTACTGGAGACGATTGTTTTCTGTTCAGGACAAGGCAAATTGCTTCCCCACCCAACAAAATTACATATATCTGTCAGCTGGCCTTGCAAATCAAGTCTCACAGATGAGCTGCCAACTTTGTTTCCTCTTCTGTTCAACTCCACCTAAAACAAAGCCAAGATGGTACAGAAGTACTCAGTTGTTTTACTCCAATGAAGGAATAATAAATTGACAGAATCTGCAATTTGTTCCTGATTTGTCCTTTTCAGCACTCTGTCCTCCAAAAATGTTGGATTCAATTCCCAGAATTCCTATTAGAATTCTCAGATGTGTATCCCTGCATATCAGAAGAATATTAAGTTAGGAAAGGCTGGCATACATAATATGGATGTAATTTGTTGATAGATAATCTTAATGTATGCTTGCAATTTGAATGTTTACAAGCATTATTTATATATAATTAGTATCCGATTCCAACATCACTAGAGAGCACTTGTAGATCTACCTACTTAATTACCTGGAAAATGAAGCTGACAATAGAATTAATTTGAATGTAGATACAATATAGACATCATTCTAAAGCATCATGCTGAACTTCCTGTTACAATCTATAAGGCACCAAATTGAGGAACTGGATCAGATTTTTAAAAATGTTTCTTTTTATGAATTAATGAGCTTAATCAGAACTCCACTTTCTGAATTTTATTGACTCAGCAAATTTTTATTCTATTAATAGTTGACTATTGCTGAGCTATCTCGTCCTGCAAGTTTCTTTTTTTTTTTAGGCATATGGAATTTATCATCAGCCCTGTGGGCTGTCAAGAGTTTATCACAGAAATCTTTCTGCTCCCATCTAGTGCTACAGAGTGGAACTACAAGCCACATCTGCAGTATGGCAATTTTGTTGTCCAGTTTATGCAGTATGTAGCTGGCTATAGTTGGTCTCAAAAAGCTAAATATGCACCTGCTTAGGACGGAAGATCACCATGATTTCTCAGAATTATACACAATATTTGGAAGCTGGAAAAAATGTGCCTGAAGGCATCAAAGGCAAACCACTTCTAAGTGCCAAAGAAACCACATGGGATATATCCATGTAGCCATCAATTATCTTTAATCCTGCCTCTGTTGTTTGTAACCATAGGTGATTGACTTTATACAAAGGAGTTTTTCAAATATACCTCTAAAGTAGAGAAATGACTTGAGGTTGGAAAAAGGGTTCTTCCATCTGCTGTATTTTTCTCTTGTAATATCTCACCCCAATTTGTTTCTTATGGACCAGACTTCTCCTTTTTCAGGCTTACGTCTATCCTGAATAAAAGCAGTTGCTCTGTGTAAGAGACAGAGGAAGAGTCTAACATCCTCTTGTTTCTACTTTACAGAAATTCTCTTTGCTGCTGAAATTGTTCACTGACATCATCCTGAAACTTATTTTATTACAGGTAGTGCTCGACTTACCACAATTATTGCAGTGACTGTTTGAAGTTGCAACAGCACTGAAAAACGTATGACCATTTTTCAAACATGACTATTGCAATACCTTTGTGGTCCAAAATTTGGATGCTTGGCAACTGACTCATATTTATGATGATTACAGTATCCGTAATCATGGTCATGTGATCGTGTGATCCTCTTTTGTGACCTTCTGACAAGCAACGTCAATGAGGAAGGCACAGTCACTTAACAACCGTGCTACTAATTTAACAACTGCAGTAATTCACTTAACAACTGTGGCAAGAAAGGTTGTAAAATGGGGCAAAGCTCATTTAACAACTGTCTTGCTTAGCAACAGAAATTTTGGGCTCAGTTATGGTCATAGGTCAGTGGTGGTGAACCTACGGCACTAGTGCCAGAGGCAGCACTCGGAGCTCTCTCTGTGGGCACGCATGCTGTTGCCCCAGCCCTGCCTCCCCCCAGAGCCCCCTCTTCACCAGCAGCCCCCCCGGAGAACAGTCACCCCCGGGTGCGGCCTGTGCGGAGCTGCACAGCCAAACACATGGCAACTAGACAGCAGATGATGCTGTGGGGTGCAGGTGGAGGGCATGGCCACCATGGCGCTGCAGGGCTGCCTGGGCAATCTGCAGCATGCCATGGAATGGCCCTGAGGGTGAGCGGGGTCAGGGCAGGAGCGGGTGGGCAGAGCAGGGGCGGGCCAGTTTTTGGGCACTCGGTCTCTAAAAGGTTCATCATCACTGTCATAGGTTGAGGACTACCTATATACAAGATGTAGATTTTGGGGTACCACAAGTGTGACTAAATAGCTATTAATATTATTAAGCATCTTTTTCTTTCAGTTTTAAAGACCTTGTTCTTGGGCACTTTTGATGTACAACATACACGGGAGACTTTTTTTAGTACCGAAATATTTGGAGTTCCCTCCAGAGCCTTTCTCTCTGCTCCTCCTGGCTCTGCAGACTTTTCCTGCAGGTATAGACTCCAGCGGACAGCCTGGCCATTACCCACCTGCATCTGGAACTCTGGAAAATTGTTGAAGAGAAGGAAACTTAACAGTATTAGCTGAGTTAAAGATAATAAGGGCTGGGCAATCCTTTAAAAGAGGTGCTTCACACTGTATGCAAAGGAAGTGGTATGCTTGCACATACACACATAGATGGCCAGGAGCAATTTGTAAAGAAGCACAGGTGGAAAAAAGAAGGGTTGGTTTTAACGGTTCAAACATGCTTTATTCACATTCCTGCAACTTCAAAAACTTCAATAACAATTTTCAGTCTTTACGCTATTGGCTACTATAAATAGATACAGCAACCAGGGATTCCCTGTTTTTACCTGTTCCTTGTGTTCTTGTCTCTGTTCTGCTTTTTGCTGAATGAAAGATATATTCTGCTTTCCACTCAAGCCTATTTTCTTGAAAATCCTTTTGTCTCTTCCATTGCCTAGACAATAAAATATTTATTTTGGACAGTTATATTTGGCCTGCAAGAATCCAGATGATGAATTGACAGCAAATGTTGCATATTAAAAAAACCTCTTTGTTGCCATTTATTAGTATTACCTATATTTATAACCGACTACAATCCAATTAGGGATTTTGAATGATTGACAGACAGACATCTATACAATTAAAATATCAGTATTATTTTTTAAAAAAATAAAATATAATTAAAATATAATAGAAAAACAACAATAAAATAACAACAAACCAAATGCAAAATAACTCTGTTTCTGAAAAGAGGTTAGTGAGTACATCTAATCTGAAGGCTGTTCTAACATGCTGATGTTGCCACCAAGAAGCAACACCTCATGCTTTGGCATCTCTAACCTTCCAGAGGTGAGAAAAGACAAGCTGCTTCACCCAGAAAGTTTGCATTATTTGAACTTGTTTTTGTTTTGTTGTTATTGTTTTGGTTTCTGTTATTTTTTGAATTGTGTGAACTGCCCTGAATCACAGATATAAGATGGGTATCAGATCACTCTGGGAGAGGAGGGGTTATCCAGTTGTCAAGCCACAGAGAATTTTATAGATTGAAAACAACATTTTAAATTGCAACTGAAAGCTTACAGGGCCCATAGCACAGATGCTCCAACTCTGGGTATTAGTGAATGTACAGATTACTGTATAATGGATCATTGGCAGTTTTAAAGACAGCCTCGCAAAAAGTGAGCCAGAGTTATTCAAGCACATGGTGATAAGAGTATGAGTCCCTGTAACAAACTTTTCACAGTACTTTTCTGGCACATCATCTGAAGCATGACAATTCAGTGATGAAAAAAGTAAGGTTCTACATTTAGACAAGAAAAACCGAATGCACAGATATAGTATAGGTGGTACCTGGATCAATAGTAGTAACTGTGCGAGGGATCTTGAAGTCCTAGTGGACAATCACTTAAATAGGAGCCAGCAGTGTGCTGCAGCTGCCAAAAAAGCCAACACAGTCCTAGGCTGCATTAACAGAAGGAGAGAATCAAGATCAGGTGAAGGATTAATAACACTTTATAATGCCCTAGTAAAGCCATACTTGGAATACTGTATCCAGCTTTGGTCACCACAATCTAAAGATGTTGAGACTCTAGAAACAGTACAGAGAAGAGCAACAAAGATGATTAGGGGACTGGAGGCTAAAACATATAAATAATGGTTGCCGGAATTGGGTATGTCTAGTTTAATGAAAAGGAGTAGGGGTGACATGATAGCAGTGTTCCAATATCTAAGGATTTGCCACTAAGAAGAGGGTCAACCTATTCTCCACAGCATCTGAAGGAAGGACAAGAAGCAATGGATGGAAATTAATCAAGGAGAGAAGCAACCTAGAACTAAGGAGAAATTTCCTGACAGTTAGAACAATTAATCAGTGGAACAACTTGCCTCCATAAGTTGTGAATGCTCCAACACTGGAAGTTTTTAAAAAGAGATTGGACAACCATTTGTCTGAAATGGTATAGGGTTTCCTGCCTGAGCAGGGATTGGACTAGAAGACCTCCAAGATCCCTTCCAACTTTGTTATTTTGTATTCTGTAAAGCCCCATAAACCAGAGCGTTCTCCTGTTGTTCAAATCATAACCATGGCTCCAGGAGAACAATCCTCATTAAGTCATGGAACTTCTTCAGAGGTGACGTCTTTCTATCAAGAGACTAAAGCAGACAGAGAATTTCAGTGGACAAACAATGATTCTGTTTGTGCTTGGTTCAAATTTTCACATTCTGTCCTTCCAGACATTTACAGCTTTCAGGCTCTGGAACAAGAATTTGACAGCATTTCCAGCAGGGCTCAGGGTCACACTTTAAAGCTTGATGTCAGCAACATAACAATGATATCAAATCCGGAACCTTCAAATGATCATCTGCAATGGCTTCATATAGATATTAAACAGTATTGATCCTATGACTCTCTACAACAGAGTGACCATCAGGCTAATTGCTCTTCTCAACTACTATCGACCAGACCCATCTGTTGAGCAAGGAACAGAACTACTGAAGCATAAAGCTCCCAATGTCAAATCCCTGGAGACAGTTCAGAAAGACACCTTTTAATGGCTCGAAGACAAGTAGGAAACAAAAACAATGCCTGGTCCAGGTATCCACAAAGGTGATCCAATAGAGTGACCAACATTATGTCTATCTCATACCCAGGTTTGAACTCTAACTAAAATGACCCAGATAATCTGTTCCCTCTATGACAAAGGTTGGTCTTCTACCATTGCCTTGACAATCTTGCCCAAAAAGAGAAGATGGCAGACCGGGCGTGATTGTCTAATGCAGCGGTTCTCAACCTGTGGGTCGCGACCCCTTTGGGGGTCGAACGACCATTTCACGGGGGTCGCCAAACAACGCAGTCTGCCATTTTTTCCCCTTTTCCTTAGCTGTGCTACTCCCTCTTATTCTATTGGCTTTTGAAAGCCAATAGAATAGACCTCTTGAATAGAGTCTAATTCTATTGGCTTTCAAAAGCCAATAGGAATTGTCCAGGCTGTCTCTGCCCTGCTGGGCCCGCCAAAAGTCCCAGTCTGCAAACGGTGCTGCAAGTTGTCTGCAGTAAAGGCGAGCTGTCTGGAACTTTCCACCCCTCCATGCTGAGCAACTACTAAAAATGTAAGTAAAAGAGGGCCAGGGGTGGGAGGTGGGAGGCCAGCAGGCGCTGGGAGGGTTGCTGGCGCGCGTGGGGCCCGGCGGGTGCCTTACCTCCCTTGGGCTGGGCCAGCTGGTGGCCCAGCCGGTGGTCGCCCTGTGCCGTAGCTGCCGCGGCCACCCAGGAGTGCCTGGGCCTGCCTGCCGCCGCCCCGAATGGGCGGTGGCCAAGGTAAGGCTAGCAGGGCAGCGGTGGGCGCAGGGAGGGTTGCTGGTGCATGTGGGGCCCGGTGGGTGCCTTACCTCCCTTGGGCTGAGCCAGCTGGTGGCCCAACCGGTGGTCGTCCTGCACCGTCACTGCCCCTTGCCAGCTACGCCTCGGCCGGCGCAGGGGGCGGCACCACGCATGCGCAGCGTGGGAAATAGTCCTCGCTTATGACCGGTTGGGTAGTCCTTGACTTATGACCCGTTGGGTAGTCCTTGACTTACGACCTGTTGGGGGTCGCGGCATTAAAAAGGTTGAGAACCACTGGTCTAATGCCTCTGGATCTACAGAAAATTTCTTAAAGAGGGGTTGCATAACTGCCTTCTATAGGCCACTAACAACATCTCTTCCTGGATTCAGGGAACCCGAAGAAGCCAAGAAGGGCAAGAATTTTTTTTTAACAATCTTTTTATTTTTTATTAATCTAATACATAAAACAGTGCACTGTGAATAGTGCCCTCCACCAGACAAATTACAAAAATACAAACATTAATCCCACCACCAATTGGGAAGATTCAATTTCTATTACATATATACTTCTCAACTCTGGATTACATTATTCATACTTTATAGAGTGACTGAATTTTATTCTTTATTTTTACATCGCCTATTAAATTTAACATATAATTTTTAACCTTTTCCCACCGCTTCATCGTTGCTACCAATTTACCTTCATTATAATTGTGTAATCTAATTTCCATTATTTGATAGTGAATGTGGTCTACCATATACTTACACCAATTTTGTATATTCCATTTCTTCGCATCTTTCCACCCAAGCACTATAGTTGCTTGGGCACTTTCTATTGCTGCAGTTTTAATTTCTTCATATTCCTTTACCTCACTATTTTTATTAATAGCGCCACCTCCTTAGTTATTCTCCAATTAATATTTAGCATCTTATTTACCTCAATTTGTATTTGCTTCCAAAATTTTTGAACTTCAGCACATTCCCAAAACATATGCATAAATACTCCCTTTTCTTTACATTCATGCCAACAATTCCCTTTCTTCTCCCTTTGGAAGTGCGCTAATTGTAATGGTGTATAATACCATTTATGTAAAATTTTTCTTCTCATCTCTCTTATCCTTGTATTTTTAATCTTCCTAATATCTTCTACTACACTTTCCATTTCCCATTCATTAATTTCTAATTCGTCCTGCCAATACCTTGTCAATCCTTTTACAACTTCCTCCTCCACTTGTAATAAAACCCTATATATATTACCTACTTGTGCTTTTGTACTCTTATTCTTTTCTTTTAATATCTTTTCTAAAATTGTTTCATGTCTGAGGAATGTTTCTTTATTCTCACTTCTACTTAAATATGTGCATATTGCATTAACTTGTAACCATCTTTCTTGGCCCAGACATTGCTCTAATTTACTTCTAATAATCTTTCCATCTTTTTCATATAATTGCTCAATTCTCATTATTCCTTTACTCCTTAATTCCCTTATTATCTTTGTGAGATTACCTTCCTTATTTATGTTTATTACCTGCAGCGTCGCTAGTTTAGAATTCGTCATTTTCAATTTACTTTGCCATTTCATCCAACTCTCTATAACTGCCTTAGCAGGATCTATTAGCCTGTTTATATCTATCCTATTCCATTTCCTAAATAATAATTCTTCATCCTTTATATCATTAATTTCTTTTTCTAATCTTACCCAGAATTTCTCTTCAAATAATTGTAAATCCATTAGTCTATCTATTTGATAAGCATCCCTATAATATTCCAGGCATGGGTTTCCCCACCCCCCTTCGTTCTCCGTGGCTACCAACCACCTTTTTTTGATTCTTGGTCTCTTATTACCTTCAATCCAAAAATTCAATTTATTATCCCACTCTTTTAATTTTGCTTTAGGGAAGGTCCCCGGCATTACTTGTAATATATATAACATTTTTGGAATTATTATCATTTTTAATGCCCTAATCTTTGCCATTCTTCTCAAATTTTTATTTTTCCAACTTTTAATCTGCTTCTGAATCTTTTTCCATACTAAATTATAATTAAACTCGGCCATTCTTTCTGGATTTTTAAATAACCATATTCCTAAGTATTTCATCTTTTTACTTCCCAATTTTAGACCTGATACTTTACGTATTTCAATCTGTTCTCTGGGTCCAGTATTTAAACAAATAATTTCTGATTTTTCCATATTTACTCTTAACCCTGATTGCTCTTTAAATTCTTGAAGTAAAATAGTCATTCTTTTCAACATATCTATTGGTGTTTCTGTAACTATTATAACATCATCGGCAAAGAGATTTAATTTTAATTCTAAATTTCCAATTCGGTATCCTTTCCACTGTTTATCTTTTCTAATTTTATTAGCTAATGTTTCAATTGCCATTACGAAGAGCATCGGAGATAGGGGGCACCCCTGCTTAGTTCCATTATTTATTTCTATCTCATCCATTCTATTCCCATTTACTCTAATATAAGCTGTATTTTTTATATATTTCTTTTATTATATGACTAAACCTATTCCCCATATCTAAAGTTTTACATAATCAGAATAAATAATCATGATTTATTTTGTCAAAAGCTTTATAAACGTCTAACTTCAACAATCCTAATTTCCGTTTAGTTCTTGTAGCATGGTGTAACACATTCACTATATTTCTAATTGGTTCATAAATTCTTCTTCCTTTTATAAACCTATTGATCTTTCCCTATTATTCTGGGTAATATATTTTCTAATCTATTTGCTAAAATTTTCATAAAAATCTTGTAATCTTGGTTTAGCAAACTGATTGGGCGGTAGGAACCAGGTTCTTTTAAATCTCGTTCTGGTTTTGGGATTGTTACAATTTCAGAATTTCTCCACGTTTGTGGAATATCCATATTTAATAAAACATTATTATATAATTTCTCCAAATGTGGTAATAAAACCTCCATATACGTTTTGTAATATTCTCCTGTAAACCCATCAGGGCCTGGGGCCTTCCCAGGTTTCAAATTTCTAATAACTCTAATTATTTCTCCCTTTGTTATATTTGCATTCAACAGTTGTCTTTCTTCTTCATTTAACTTTTCATTAACCTCTATATCTTGTACAATAACATGTTCTTTTTCATATAGTTTTTCATAAAATTCTTTCATTACAACTTCTAACTCTCTATTATCATATTTTAATATACCATTTTTATCTCTTAGAACATTAATAGTTGATTTTTCTTTCCTTCTTTTCAAATAATTTGCCATTTGTTTTGCTGACTTTTCCCCCCATATTTCAATTCTCTGCTTTACCGCCATCCTCATATTATTCCATTGTTGTTCTTCTATATCCTTTAATTGTCTTTGCTTAATTTTTAATAAATTATTCCATTCCCTATTCCTTGTTATCCTTAATCTTTCACGTATTGTCTCTATCTCTCTAATCTTTTCCTCTTTTTCCCATCCCCAACTTTTTTTAATAAAAGACTCCAGGCTAATACAATTTCCTCTAATAACTGCCTTTTTAGTATCCCAAATTACTGATTGCTTTATTTCCCCATCCTCATTTGTTTTAAAAAATTCCTGAATGTCTTTCTGTATTTTTTCTTTATTTTTTTTCATTCACTGAGACAACCTGATTATATCTCCAAATTCTTTGTTTCCTAATAAAATGTATTTTCAAGACCGCCATTATAGGAGCATGATCTGAGATCCAATGGAAGGGCAAGAATTTAGCCTGCATGTGGCAGAGGTCACAGCCTAAAAGGTGTACAAGTCATTTAGTGATCAGTAGAAGATTTGCAGCCTAGTTATGGTAGTCCTATATTCACAAATGTATGTCCTGCTGAAGGAGCTGAAGAGATCAAACAAAGTTACTTCAAAGTTTTCTCACATTTAAACATCTTTTTTATCTCTCTATCATTCTGCATACAGAGGATCCTTGCTTCAGGTCCTGGCATCTCCAGTTAAATGAAAATCAAGTAACTGCCTGGAAGGAGTCCTACTTATGGGTTTTCACAAAAGCATTGAACCACAACAAAAATGAAACTCTGGCATTATCTTTTTTTCTGCCATATCCTCACAATGCTTCCTTCACTTGTGAGATAGGCTGAAGTTATCCATATCTCTACTGGCATCAGGAGCCCACTCTATTTAAGGGAAACCTCAAGGTATCTAAAATCTATTAAGATTTGTCACCAATTAGAGGAAACCCAGTTAATGAATGGTTTGAAAGAAAGACAAAAAGCAACAACAATAGGATGGGGACTAAGAAAGAAAATCAATGTTCTACTAAATGAATAATGGCGTTCAGAGGATAGGGCAACAGAGAAACCAATAATATTTTCAAATACTATTGGACTATAAAATACTCAGTTTAAAACAGGTTGAGAATATAATCTGCAGGAATAAATTTTCAGATTAAAAAATACCATAATTTCTTTCAAAACCACAATCTTTCCCTTTTTCTAGTATTATTGAAAACTTAATTTCATTGGAGAAACAAAAAAGGGGGCTGTAAAGGAAGATAAGTTGAGAAAAAGTTAAATCATATTCCTTGGTTGCTTTTCTTAAATCTTTCTAGATATGCTTATGGCAGCTATATTTTTAGGGTACCAGTGAAGTCGAGTATAATCTAAGCTTGCATGCCAGCATTTTTTTTTTTTGCAACAGTGAAAGGGATTTATGGTGTTTATCTTGGATTTTATTGATTTTGATGACAAAATTGAGATCTAGATGATACATTTTGTTGTTGTTGTTAGTTGCGAAGTCGTGTCCGATCCATCGCAACCCCATGGACAACGTTCCTCCAGGCTTTCCTGTCCTCTACCATCTTCTGGAGTCCATTTAAGCTCACGCCTACTGCTTCAGTGACTCCATCCAGACACCTCATTCTCTGTTGTCCCCTTCTTCTATTGCCCTCAATCTTTCCCAGCATTAGGCTCTTCTCCAGTGAGTCCTTCCCTCTCATTAGGTGGACAAAGTACTTGAATTTCAACTTCAGGATCTGGCCTTCTAAAGAGCGGTCAGGGTTGATCTCCTCTAGGACTGACCGGTTTGATCGCCTTGCAGTCAAGGGAACTCACAGGAATCTTCTCCAGCACCATAGTTCAAAGGCCTCAATTCTTTTGCGCTCAGCCTTTCTTATGGTCCAACTTTCACAGCCATACATTGCAACTGGGAAAACCATGGCCTTGACTATACGTACTTTTGTTGGCAGGGTGATGTCTCTGCTTTTTAGTATGCTGTCTAGATTTGCCATAGGTAGATGATACATACTATAGTACAGATGTGTTGTGGCCTGCAAAAACTGTTTGAAGAATATATCTTTCCACCCTTTTATTGCATCATCCTGAGGAAACTTTTCTGTAGAGATTTATTAGTTAGTTATATCTTTTCTACATACATAAGGTGGAGTTAGAAGGAAGTTTCTTCCCAGTTCATAAAAGAATTTCACATCAGCTGCCTTGACCATGCCAGTGTTTTTTAATTGACAATCAGTAAGATTTGGGCTGACATCAACAAGATAGGGGGCAAACTCTGAATGATTTGTTGCATCATAACAATGAAAACTTTTAATTACTATGTTTTCAACATGTCTGCTTACTTTTTAAATCAGGTATTAACCCTAGAAACTATATTGTGACACTGTAAAGGCTAACAGGTTTATTATAGTGTCATGTTTTTCTGAATCACAGCTGAAATCAGGTCACACAGTTCACAAATTAGAATTTATGACATTGCTCTGAGGGGAATGGGTGGAAAACAAAAGGAGATATTAGGAACAGTAAGAACTGTATGTGTCCTGAAGAACTGAAATGTTCCCTCACTTTTTTTAATGTTGTTATTTCTGAAGTCAAATGTATCTAGATTTAGATGCGTACTATTGAAATATGTCTTAACCTCATTGCCCCAAATTCTGTCCAACCCATCTATTGCAAAAGCCATCATTCTGGGGATCACACCAATTATGCAACTGAAACAAGATTGATCCAATTCATTGGCTTTGAGGCAGAAGAGCAAATATCCTTTCTTCCAGTGCATATGACACCAAAAGGTGCAGAAAACTTTAATATTTTTTCCAGCTTGCAGAATATAGATTTACCAACAATATATATAACAGCTAACAACTTTCTGTTATTTAAATTTATATTTCCTGATATATTTTATTATAATTTATTATCAAATATTGCCATGATTGATCATCCTAGTTGAATATTTTATATTATTCTCTATAGTAAATGATTTCTTCTATTAAATACTTACATTTCTTTTAGTTATATCAGCAACAGCGATATTTGCATGTATCATTCTTTATATCGAACAATGGCTTAAGTATATATTAAATAAATGGAATCCTTTATTATTAAAGTATTCCATAATGTGCTGCCCATGACAGGTACTCATTTCTACGGTATTCACTCTTCATACTAAATCACAATTTATTTAATCATGGTTTACTGAATGCAGAGACATCCAAGTGGTCAAAAATGTCAAAATGATGGGTATGACTGCACAATTATATGCACACAAAAGGGGTCAGAGCTTCAACTGCATAGTTGTGCCTGCCATCTTGATTTTTTTAACCACTTTTGAAAACAGCCTTGCTTGAATGTTAGCATTTGCTGTTCACACAACAATCTAGAAAATCCAGAGTTCTTGAATTTTCTGAAATAAGAGCTAAATCTGATTTTTAAGTGACGTGCCAAAGGTCATTCTCCAAAAAGTATTGGATGGAGCCAAGACAAAAAAAAAAACCCCTAAGCATTCTTTAATTTCATGTACATTTAACCTTGAAATTAAATAAAGTTAACATCAATTTATGTATTTAATAATTTGCACTTTATGTCACAAAACATTTATAATTGGGTAACAATGTACTAAGTTTTCTAGAAGCCCTTTTGGCCTTCACGTTCTCCATCAATTCTGTAAACCATAAACTATGGTGTAACCTTAGTGGCTGTGTTAAGACCATAGGTTAAAGCAAAAGCAAAAAACCCACTAAAAACAGTTAATATGGTATATGAATATAGCCAGTATGTGAAGAGTCTTTTCATTTCTGGAACAACAGAAAATAAAATCCCCTTCTATACATGGCTAAGAATTTTAATGAAAAATAAATAAATATTTCCTTGGCTACATCTCAATTTTATATTTTTGCCAAAGGTTAATAAGAGATGGCATGGTTTTCTTTTCCATTTTTCAAATTGCAGTATGGATTCATCTCCACTGGATATTTAATTAAATTTGTGACATGAATATACACTATTAATCATGTAACTTGTGATTTAATTCTAATTATAAAAAAAATCTCAAATGGTAAAGTATCAAGGAAGGTTCCTTTGTGACTTTTTTTTTACACACATACCGGTAGCAAATTCAGATAAAGTTTCTATTATATAGAGAAGTGAAATATTTTTAAGGAATTAGATCAGATGCATATAATTATAGGCCAGTTAATTCCACTGTTGAAATATGAGTTGGTTCTGTCATCATGTTTAAGTGAAAAATGTTTGATACTCCCAAATGTTCTTCTGATGTGTATGTTTCTGTGAATTTCTTGGTATTCCTAAATAAGTTCCATCAGCAGTACTTAAGTCAAACTCCACCTTCAAATCAAAAGATGAAAGCCTGGTTTTGCTTGAAACTTACTGGATGTAATTCTTAGCTTTGGACCATACCCATAACCATGTCACCCTGTTGCTTGGAAAAATCAAGGTCAATCAAAAAAACAGCTTGACAAAAGGCAAGGCAGCTATATATTCTCATTGATGACAGAAGCATTAGTGAAAATATTTAGTTATCTCCTAAGCTTATTAGAGCACGGAGAAGCAGTTATTGACAATCCTGATGAAATAATGACCATTGGGTTATGAAGAGTTAGAAGCAATCAAACAACAATTTATTAATGAAGACTCATCAAATGGTTTGCTATAAAAGTATTTTCCACTCATTATATATCTTCTATTCTTTCTCTAGAACACAATAAGGCAACCTTAAGTGGTCTTGACTCATAGCCCTATTATGAAATTAGATGAGGGGGAAAGAAATACTTTGTGGTGCCTTGAACTCCTTGGAGGAAATATGGAGTAAACTTTTAATGAATATAGTAAAAAGGTATACATCTTATCTAATAACCAAATATATTTGTTGTTGTTAGTTGCGAAGTCATGTCCGACCCATCGCGACCCCATGGACATTGTTCCTTCAGACCTTCCTGTCCTCTACCATCTTCTGGAGTCCATTTAAGCTCACGCCTACTGCTTCAGTGACTCCATCCAGCCACCTCATTCTCTGTCATCCCATTCTATTGCCCTCAATCTTTCCCAGCATTAGGCTCTTCTCCAGTGAGTCCTTCCTTCTCATTAGGTGGCCAAAGTACTTGAGTTTCAACTTCAGGATCTGGCCTTCTAAAGAGCAGTCAGGGTTGATCTCCTCTAGGACTGACCGGTTTGAATGTCTTGCAGTCAAGGGAACTCTCAGGAGTCTTCTCCGCCATAGTTCAAAGGCCTCAATTCTTTTGCGCCCAGCCTTTCTTATGGTCCAACTTTCACAGCCATACATTGCAACTGGGAAAACCATGGCCTTGACTATATGTACTTTTGTTGGCAGGGTGATGTCTCTGCTTTTTAGTATGCTGTCTAGATTTGCCATAGCTTTCCTCCCCAGGAGCAAGCGTCTTTTAATTTCTTGGCTACAGTCCCCATCTGTGGTGATCTTGGAGCCCAGGGAAATAAAATCTGTCACTACCTCCATTTCTTCCCCATCTATTTGCCAGGAATTGAGAGGGTCGGATGCCATGATCTTGGTTTTCTTAATGTTGAGTTTCAAGCCAACTTTTGCACTCTCCTTCTTCACCTGCATCAAGAGGCTCTTTAGTTTCTCTTCACTTTCTGCCATTAGAGTGGCATCATCCAAATATATAGAATAGCCCTATTCGTAGTATTATTAGTATTACACTGTAGACAACTGCTTAGATGAAATATAAATATAAAATTTAAATATATAAGGTAAAGGAGCCCTTGCGGATTTTACTCTGCTAGTTGTTGCCGACTACAGCAGTAGGTGCTCGTTTCCATTGCAAGGCCATTGAGCCAGCACTGTCTGAAGATATTTCCTAGTCATGTGGCCAGCATGACGTCACGGAATACTGTTATCTTCCCACTGACGTGGTACCTATTTATCTACTTGCATCTGTATACTTTCAAACTCCTATGATAGGTTGGCAGAAGCTGGAGTGAGGATGGGAACTCACCCCATCATGTGGCATTCAGATCTTGAACCTGGGCTCCTGGCTTTCCAACTGATAAGCCCAGTATCTTGACCACTGACCCACTACACTGCCCCAAATTTTAAATACGCATACCCCATATTAGCAAACCAGCTCTAAAGACAGGCTACATTAATTGTTGTATTCTATCTACATACATTCTCCTAAACAAGAGGTTTTAAACTGATTTAGATGCAATTAGAACAAGAGAACACAATGAAATGCATATATGCCTTCTTAACAGAGAAGTAAATGTCTTCAGCTTTTAAAAAATATGATTAGTGGGGAAAATGAAATTGCTAACTTCATTTTTCTAGGTCAGGTCTACCCAACGGATACGGTTGGAGAGTATGGGGACATTGCATGACTGGAAAGCACCAGATGGGAAAGGCGGGCTTCAAAAGAATATTTTAAGTAATAGGCATAAATTTTTGGCTTATATTATTTTAAACATTCAACAAAGTACATCCATATCAACCATGTTTGTCATGCTGATTTATGGTTGCCATTTCCTTCCTTCCTTCCTTCCTTCCTTCCTTCCTTCCTTCCTTCCTTCCTTCCTTCCTTCCTTCATTTATAGAATTTATATGGCTGCCCACTCTCTTTCAATGACTCTAAGCTGCTTACAAAAAATAAAATCCCAATGTACAAACAGTAAAAATAATTTAAAAAATCACTCTAAATTTTTTTTATTTTAAAAGCTATATGGTAAGGTGATAAACATGATTTTCTCTATAGCTAGGAGGATTGAAAGATTTTTTACTTTATTTTTTGCTGCTTGGAAAATTCATCATTAATTTTATATAAATAGATTGGATTTTTAAAAATGGAATATGGAAGAACATTGCATAACTCAGTAGTCTCTTGCTAGATGAACACCATATATGACATCTGAGGAAACCACATATCATATTTATATTCTGAAACATAATAGGTGTGGAATTTATCATTCTGGAGCACATATTTTAATCATCGGTATATCTTTCATAATAGGCAGTGATTCACAACCTGATCTCATCTCCAGAGACTGTGAGCTGATACTGCTAAAAGCCACTTGAGATGCAAAAACTTTTTTGGAATTAATGTAATTATAAGACATGGGAAAAATTTAGTTACATTTATAGTTTCTAC
Source organism: Bothrops alternatus (assembly GCA_034064705.1). Lineage (NCBI taxonomy): Eukaryota > Metazoa > Chordata > Lepidosauria > Squamata > Viperidae > Bothrops > Bothrops alternatus. Next base: position 1,807,238 of record JARGCV010000166.1, read on the forward strand.
ATAGACATCAATTATTAACAGCACACTTGTATGTTACAATGTTAGGAGTTCGCATACTGTCCCTTTCAAGGATGGTGTACGTAGTCACCAGAGATTGGATTCACACATTAGGATAAACTATAGTTGCTTTATCCACAATTTACTGAATCTGAGAATGGCTAGCTTCAAGCATCATATTATGCCATAAATTATGATTTGCAAACCATAGCCACTTAGGTTCATAAATCTCATGCTAAAACAAAACTGAACAAATTGTAATAGTTTTGTAAAACATAACTCAACCATTCTTTGTAAAATTATTGACACATTAAGATGCCCTGAACAGTGAGTTTATTTTTACTTGTCAAAGCAGAATAGGTTTAAAAAACAATTAGATAAAAAATATTATGATTGTGAGTAATTAAGGGTAGGAATAACAGGAAGAAAAGTAAACGGAATGTAATTTTTCCTTGATTGGAAAAGACATATACTGACTGGTTTAAGCCAAGAAAAATATTTTCCTCATTTTAATATAATTATTTTATTATTGCAACTATACACTTTTAGCAACACCAAAAAGATGTTATCAAACATCAAAGCATACACTGAATCTAGCACTATCCAGACCAAGCTAGATAGAACCTCAGCTACATATTAAAACTTAACTAACAGGTAACATACAATGTTAGGAGACATTTCCATAATGAAGCAATACAGTGACATCCTTTAACAAAGGATATGTTATTTAAGAGAATGTACAGTATTAAGTCATACATACTTAAGGATTTTGATAAATCAAAACTATAATCCGATGCAAAGAATTATGCAAAATAAAAAGAAGTCATTGAGTGAAGGAGGAACCAAGATTTGAAAAATGTTTCATATGCAATTATATGCAATTTATAATTTCTACACAGAATATTTATAGAATTCGATAATTTCCATATGTGTTTATTTTATTAACTGCACTAATCCTGAAGATCATTAGGCAGGTACAAAATATAAACAAATAATGTACTAGAACAGTGGTGGCGAACCTATGGCACGTGTGCCAGAGGCGGCACTCAGAGCTCTCTCTGTGGGCACGCGTGCCGTGCCCCGGAGATGGTGAGGGACTGATCCCTGCCGCCCAGGCCTCGCCCACCCAGTCTGCAATGACCACCACAGCCATGACCACCTGGCATCCGGTGATAAATAAGGGGGGGTTGGGTTGCAGTTTGGGCACTGGGTCTGTAAAAGGTTTGCCATCATTGTACTAGAATGAATAATAATAATAATACAATAGCAGTAAAAAAGAAATCATTCTGGTTCTGAAGACCTTCCAAAGTTAATTATTAGGCATCATAAAATGTCTACTATTCCTGTGTATCTTGTGGTCCCCCAGAGTGAGGTCGGCTCCAAACCTCCTGACCTTCCGCAAGAGCCTGAAGACCTGGCCCTGCCATTTGGGGTTGAGGCTCCAATGAAGGGGGGTTCACATTGGAGGGGGATGACAGACTAATAACTCCTCCCCCCATCCTACTCCCTCCCTCCCCCTTTTATTTAGGTTGAGCATTTACCTTTGTATATTATTTAGTTTGTATTGTGTATACGTTTTGTAAAATTTTATCTTTTTAATATTGTAAACTGCCCAGAATTACCTTGTGGCAAGATGGGCAGTCAATACATTTCATAAAATAAAATAAAATGAAAAGGAGGAACATTCTGAACCTTTTCTCATCCTCAAGCTCTGAATCTCCATTTTACTTCAGTTGTTCTAAAACTAATTAAATGTGTTTCACTTGTTTCAATTAAATTTTCATATTTTGTTATACTGGGGAAAGGGTGAAAATGAGCTGTATTCTTCCATCATTGAAACTTACCACGCACACTCGTTAGAGTCACATATCATCCCCACGTCTGTGAAAAGCCAATCCAATTTTCCTGCTCACCCATCTCATCTGTTGGTGTGTACAAACTGTTGGCTGAGACTCTCTGGCATGGAATTAGATCATTTAATTTATAAGCGACCAGCTTTATATTTTCTCCATTTTTCTTTTTCACAGGAGACAGCCAATGAAGGATAGGAATAACTTAATAATAATTAACAATATTTAGCTAGGATAGCATGCCCGGAAAACATACATCTTTGTGGAAGGAACAAGATAGATAGAATCCAGAATGCCTTCAAGCACACATCTCCTAGCATTTACATTCAAAAGACACTGTAGAAGTATTTCTATCTTTAGTGGGCTTGGTTTTCTAGATCATTTCTTCAAGCAGGCTGATCTTATTGTTGGATAACTGAGGCACTGTAACTGTCCCAAGCAGTTAATTCAAATTCTAACAAGAAATGAACTAATTATTTCTCTTTTCCAGCTTCTGGAACTTGTTGGGCTGGGAAGTAAAGCAGGGTATGTCCAGTTTCAGTTTGGTTCTTGGTTGGGAGCCCTGTATGAAATAACAGGTCTATAGGCTAACCAGGGAAAGTGGAAAACATCTCATGGAGAGGCAATGATAAACCATGTCATCCCAAAGGTGCTTTTTCCAAAAGGCAAGTGGAGTTTATTAATTTTTTTTCTTTGAAAACTTTTTGCTTCTTGGATGAGAAGCGAAACATTTTCAAAGAAAAAAACCAAGAAAGTCCAGTTGCCTTTTGAAAAAAGCATCTTTGGGGGAACCACAATCTGCATGATTGAGCATAGATGATAAACCATGTCTGTTCTAGTATCAAGGAAGCAACCTAGTCCTCGATTTGCAATATTTCATTTAGTGGCCGTTCAAAGTTATACCACCATTGGGGAAAGTGACTTACGACCGTTTTTCATAATTATGACCGTTGCAGCATCCTGATGGTCATGTGATCAAAATTCAAACTCTTGGCAACTGACTCCTATTTATGATGGTTGCAATGTCCTGGGATTATGTGGATCACCTTTGGAGACTTTCTGACAAAGTCAATGGGGAAGCCAGATTCACTTAACAACCATTTACTAACTTAATAACTACAGTGAGTTACTTAACTGTGGCAAGAAAGGTCATAAAATGGGGCAAAATTCACTTAACAAATGTTTCACCTACCAACAGAAATATTGGGCTCAATTGTGGTTGTAACTTGAGGACTACCTGTATTTCATTTTTACAGCAGCAAAGGGTGGCTAATGCTTTCTGATTGAGTGAGTTTGATTTTCCACTTCTTGAATTGCGAGATAAAATTAGATAGATAGGCCTTCAAAAAAAAAAAAGCTCTAATCACGTCATATTGCTGGCCTCAAAGGTGTTTGTTGGGCAGATGCAAATCCGAGTTGTACAATTCCGGACGAGGATCCGGACTGGGAGAATTTGTTACCTTTCATTTGTCTTCTCGCCCGCCTTCGGTCTTTTCCCGCCTTTTGCTTTTTTGCAACAGCGTCCGCTGGAGGCGTAATTAAAAAGCTGCTGCACCTCAACCAGTCGGGAGCGGTCGGGCGCACCAGCCGGCCGTCGCGCAAGAGGACCAAGAGAGAGTCGGGTGCCAAAAGACCCGCGACTCCTGAGTTCCCGCCTACAGTTTGCTTTCAAAGGTGAGGGGACGCCTGCTATCGCCCGAAGGCCTGCCTGCGCGGACCGCGCGAATCAGTTTCTCCCTCAAAACTGACGAAAGGAGGGGAGATTTAAAAAGAAGAAGAAGAAAAATTGGAGGAGAGGGCAACTGGAGAGGGCTGCAGGGTGTTTGGAGGAAAATGAGAAGTTCTAATTCAAGGGTGTCCAACTTTGGCAAGTTTATGATTTGTGGGACTGGGGAACTCTGGGAGTTGAAGTCCACAGGGGATTGGACGAGAAAACCTCCAAGGTCCAACTCTTATTCTGTTAAAAAAAAAATCCTGAAGTTGCCAAGGTTGGACACCCCTGTTCTAATCCATAAGGAGCCTGGAAATCGGAGAGTGCCAGAGAAGAGGGAGGCCCGCATCCAGTCCGTTGGAGCTAACCAGAAGCGTTTAAGCTGAGCAGATCAGTACAGGCATTTCTTTTCCTTTTCTTGAAGGAATCTGGATTTTTTGAGGAAACAGTGGGGTAGTTACAGATTTGCGGTGGAAGACATCTGTATGAGAGGGAGAAAAAGAGGGAAAGGGAAGAGACATACAAGGAGAAGGCAAGTATTTGGGGGAATGCTTTTTTTTCCTAGCCACATCCCAGTTCAGCAAATAAGATTCGCCTCCAGTATTGAGTTGTATGGAGAAATTGGGGAGTTTACAGCAGGGGGAATTCCTTCCTTGGGAGACAGGAGAATGGATGATGTTATCTTCTTTCATTTTGTCTAGAAGAGATTCAGCAAGTAATTGGTGTGCTTCAACAAAACCCCAAATTTGTGTGATGAAAAGGATCTCTCTCTTTTTCTTTGGAAGGGAACACCTGTTTCTTGCCCACTGAAATCAAAAGATCCAATTTATATTTAGCCTTACAATCGTGGTAAGTTTTCAATCAAAATATTGTAGGCTGTGTTACCGATGGATTCATGTTTGAAATTACATTGCATGTTTTACAGGTTTGGGTTTTTTTTGCAAATTATTTGACATAAATAGAAACTGGATCCAGGACAAGGCAAAAGCAAATATAAAGTAGATAATTTTACATGGTTATGCAAATGAACAGCATATTTTAAATTCAAAATGTGGATTTGATCAGTTTTTCTGAATAGCCCTCTGGACAGCATAGAGTAGCATTCTTGCCTCCGCAGCTGTTGTAATAGAAAGAAAATATCCTGTATTCCGTACTGTTATTTATAGATCTATTATATATATACCGTAGATTATTTATAGCTTTACTCTGAAAGGAAACCAATTCTTTCTGTCAAGTTTGTTAATTCCTGGATTGAGACAATCTGCTTCAGCCTTAGGTTATCTTTCCATTCAAATCGTAAATTGAGGTAGTCCTCAACTTAGGACCAGAATTGAGCCCAAAATTTCTGTTGCTAAGTGAAACATTTGTTAAAGTGAATTTTGCCCCATTATATGACATTTCCTGTCACAGTTGTTAAGTGAATCACTGCAGTTGTTAAATTAGTGACATGGTTATTAAGTGACTCTGGCTTCCCCCATTGCCTTCACTTGTGAGAAGGTCGCAAAAGGTGATCACATGACCCCGGGACGCTGCAACTGTCATAAATATGAGTCAATTCCAAGCATCTGAATTTTGATCACATGACCAGTGGGGGTGCTGCAATGGTCGTAAGTGTGAAAAATGGTCATGTCACTGTTTTTAGTGTTGTTGTAACTTTGAATGGTCACTAAATAAATTGTTGTAAGTTAAGGACTACAGTACCTGTAATGTTTTATTCCACAAACTTGTTTAGCCAACATCCATTTTACATAATTAATTAATTAATTTGATTGTTGTAAACCATTTTAAACAGCTGTATCAACACAAAATCAGAGTACAAATTCATTCATTAATAATAATTGCATAATGAATTATATTCCTTAAAGATAGCTTTTGAAATCTCTCCCAGTTTTTTGTGATGCATAATGTTGTTTTTAACTTGTTTTGCATTTGTTATATTTTTAATAAGGCACTGGAAGCTGTTCTCCTTTCTACGTTGGTGGATTTGAGCAACCTATAAGCCCTGAAAATTCATTAATTAAAACATAATATTTTACGTAGATTTATTTGGACATGCAAATGACAACCTGGTATCTTTTTTCATTCCATTATGGATACAAAGTGAGAAATGCTTTGGTTTCTCAGTTAGTGTATTTGTGATAATTAATGCATCTATGGTCAAGATACTCTTTCTATTACAGGTATCCTTGATTTACAACAATTCATTTAGGGACCATTTTAAATTATGACAGCACTGAAAAAAGTGACTTATGACCATTTTTCACACTTACAACTGTTGCAGCATCCCTGTGGTCACATCAAAATTCAGATGCTTGGCAACTGCTTCATATTTATGATGGTTGCAGTGTCCCGGGGTCATGTAATCACCTTTTGTGACCTTCTGACAAGCAAAGTCAATGGGGGAGCCAGAGTCACTTAACAATGGTGTTACTATCTTAACAACTGCAGTGATTCACTTAACACCTGCGGCAAGAAAGATTGTAAAATAGGCAAAATTCACTTAAAACTGTGTCATTTAGCAACAGAAATTTTGGGCTCAATTGTGGTCATAAGTCGAGGACTACCTATATTCATATCTATCATCATTTTTTAAAAGTTTCCTGGCAACTATATTGCTATCTCTAGAAAACAATTGCAAGAGGCAGTCCTGAGGAATGAATTGTATAATGTCATATTTATTATCATGTTGTTGTTGTTGTTAGTTGCAAAGTCGTGTCCGACCCATCGTGACCCCATGGACAACGTTCCTCCAGGCCTTCCTGTCCTCTACCATCTTCTGGAGTCCATTTGAACTCACGCCTACTGTTTCAGTGACTCCATCCAGCCACCTCCTTCTTCTATTGCCCTCAATCTTTTCCAGCATTAGGCTCCTCTCCAGTGAATCCTTCCTTCTTACTAGGTGGCCAAAGTATTTGAGTTTCAACTTCGGGATCTGGCCTTGTAAAGAGCAGTCAGGGTTGATCTCTTCTAGGACTGACCGGTTTGATTGCCTTGCAGTCCAGGGGACTCGTAGGAGTCTTCTCCAGCACCATAATTCAAAGACCTCAATTCTTTTGCGCTCAGCCTTTCTTATGGTCCAACTTTCATAGCCATACATTGCAACTGAGAAAACCATGGCCTTGACTAAACATACTTTTGTTGGCAGGGTGATGTCTCTGCTTTTTAGTATGCTATCTAGATTTGCCATAGCTTTCCTCCCCAGGAGCAAGCAATTATTAGTGATTTCAGTGAAATGTCCACCTTAAGTTTGTGTGTTGTCTTAATCTTCATTGTTAAGATTCTAGGTCTGATATACCAGTTAGTATGTGCCTCTTTTCAAAAAATTTGGGATTTTATTTTCTCTGTTTATTAACATTTTAAAATCATTGAATAACCAAAGGTTTCTGGGTGGTTTACAATAAGATACACTAAAAATATAGTTTAATAAAATTTTACGTTATGCCGTGGTTGAATTGGTAACTGAATATTAGAGTTAAAAGCATACTTGTTATTTTTTAAAAAATAATCTATGTTGACAGTGTATTTATATGGAGACATAAAACTGTTGCACAAAAGAATGATTAAAAGTAAATAAGTAAAGATTTTAGCTGAATTTTAAAGAATAAGTTTCTACTGGATGTTAATGATGTTTGTCAAACAAATCTAGCAGTAGGCATTTTCAATGGAATTTAAACTTCTATATAATAAATCTGTATCAGTTGTGTATATTGTATATTTGTTGTATATTTAAATAATACACTTTTTAATTATCATAGCCACAAATGCTTCCACAGAAGCTTTTCAATCAAGAAAAAGTGGTGGTGTTCTCAATCATACAATCTTAGAGATATAGAACTAAAGAAAAAAGGAATAGAATAAAGAATGTAGCTTGGCATCCTTTTCTTAAAAAATAAATGTGTTCTTTTACTGTGGTTGAGGGTGCTGCTAAAATATTTCAGTTTCTGGTATTACATTTTCCATTTTCACAGCAGGGAGTGATTATTAAATCTATTTGCTTCTATGGAATAGTCATGTGGCAACTGCAGGCACTAACAAATAGCAATAATTGGTAAATATTATGGAACTGTTTCCATAAATTATTCATTAACATTAACTATCAGTTCTATAGCAGAGATTTTATTCTTTCTTTAGCCTAGTTAAAATGTGAGAATTTTAAATGAAACTTTTATTATGGAATGAAACTGCTTATAAACTGGCATATTATTTTTGTCTTAGTAGACCAAAGAATACACTCAGTTATGGACTGGGGAGCTCTACAAGCCATCTTAGGAGGTGTAAACAAACACTCCACCAGCATTGGGAAAATCTGGCTCACTGTCCTGTTTATTTTCCGTGTCATGATTCTTGTGGTTGCAGCAGAAAAGGTCTGGGGAGACGAACAGCAAGACTTTTCTTGTAATACCCTACAACCTGGATGTAAAAATGTCTGCTATGATGAGCATTTTCCACTTTCTCACATTAGACTTTGGGCTCTCCAACTTATCTTTGTCTCTACTCCTGCTCTGTTGGTGGCAATGCATGTGGCATACAGAAAACATAAGAAAAAACAGGAATATAGACACAGAAAGATGGATGTCGAAGATCTCAAAAGACAAAGGTTTCATATTGAGGGTCCCCTATGGTGGACATACACTAGTAGCATTTTTTTCCGAATTATCTTTGAGGTAGCCTTCATATATATATTTTACTACATTTACAGAGGATATCAAATGCCTCGGGTAGTGAAATGTACTGATTTTCCTTGCCCAAATACAGTTGACTGTTTTATTTCCCGACCCACTGAAAAAACTGTATTTACTATTTTCATGCTTGCAGTTTCAGGCATTTGCATGTTCTTAAATGTGCTTGAATTATCTTATTTACTATTAAAGTTTTGCACAAAGAAGCCAAAAAATGAAAATGCACTGCCTAATCATTAGATGTGTATATTATTGATATTTTATTTTTCATTAATTGTGAACATAAGTCAACAATACTTCCAGTCATCATGAAAATTGTATGGAATCTTATTTTAACAGCCATATTTATATTGTTGGAAGAAAAGTAAAACCAAATTTTGCTACTGAAATTATTCCAAAAATGATGCTTCTACCGGTAAACAGCTAATTTGTTTTTAATGACTAGATAACATCCTACGTGCTTTTAAATTAATTGGCTAATATCCATCTTCTAAATTCATTATTTAGTATATGCCCACAATCCTCAAACACATCTATAATATGTGTCAGGATCTTCCAATATTAAATTTATACAAAAGGCTTGGATTTAATTGTTATATTGGCTGGTTTATTGGACTGTGAGAATATACTTAATTCAGGAATTTTGATATAATATGTTTGTTATACATATTATTGTTTGTTTAACTGTTAAGAATATGAATTGCTGTTTCTAACCACTTCTCCAGTTATTTCACTTATAATAATGGTATTTTTACTACATTGTTCACTTAATTATATTTCCCATACCTGGACATTTATTGTTACTGGAAGAGTTAAATAATATGTTGTAAACTATGCTTAATAAATAAAAAAATGTGCCAATTAAGCTGTGAAACAGCATTGGTAGTTGCTTGAAATGTATGAAAGCAACACTGGTTTGATAAATATTTTAACACCATGCAGAAATGCTTATTTGCACAATGAGACAAAGGTAACTTAGTGAAATAGCCTGGCTTTAAGACAATAAATATTTATACACTTTGTATATCAAAACTATAATAGAAATTGCATTTGCGTAGCATGCAGAGCTAGAATAGTACACCTAGAATAGTACAGAAATGGAACAATTTCAGTACAAAAGTAGAAATAAAATATTACACAGATTAATGAAAATATGAGACTCGACACTCAAATTAAGTAATCCTATACTGGTGTCAAAAAAACAGGAAAACTAGTAACATTCAGAAGGAAATAAACCTTGAGCTTAATAGCTTTAATAGATCTTAGGTTACAACAGCAGTTGATCCTGAAAAATCCATCACTAAGTAATGTCCCCCATCCTGTTCATGTCGGAGGCACGCGTTTAAGGTACAGGTTGAAAAGATTAGCCAGTGACTTCACTGTTGCCCAGGTAACACCCTTGGAAACTCCTTTCATATCCCTGTCAAGCAGTTGGAGCAAGAGATGGGAGTTCACCGTGCAGCAGTGCTCAGGTCTCAGACGTGGGCTTGCTAACCCCCAACCCAGTGTCCTAACCACGTGAGTTACCATGGTCCAATGCAAATGACTGCATTGCTTAGCAATGACATTTCCAGCAATCCTATTGCTGTCATTAAAAGAGGAACATGAGTCATTAAGGATTTCCTAATAACTTCCTGCCAGCTTCCAACAAACAAAAAATGCGGAAGCAAATGCCAGGTGACTCAAAAAGAGAAGGGTGGCTGGGTAAATGGCTGCATGTCAGGGCCAAGCCCAAGGAAAGCAACAAAATCCAATCAAGTCCAATCCTTTATCTGCTTATATCTAATGGACAGAATCTTGCCAGACTAAAGCTAATAACCTAACATACTAGATACTGTGTTTCCCCAAAAGTAAGACCTGGTCTTACTTTCTTTTGGGCTCTGAAGTAAGCACTAGGATTTACTTTCAGGGAGGGCTTATTTTTTGCCGCTACTATGGTAGTAGGCCACAAGCATGCAGGCCTAGGGCAGGGCCTGTGCATGGGGTAGAGAAGCAATGCAGCAGCAAGAATGACGAACCAGGTACATTACCGGGGCTGGAGGGCGGGGCACATGCCCTTCCTGTGCCAGACCAGGCCCTGCAGCCCCAGGGTGGCCATGCTGGGCGACAGGCAGGGTGGTGAGGCGGGGGTTGCTAGGCTGACCAAAGCAGCAGTGGAGCACCGGAGGCTCAGGGAGGGAGGGTGGTGAAGCAGACAGGTGGGCCATTGGAGATCGCAAAGCAGTTCAGCTGAAAGCAGCTGCAGAACAAGTGGGGCAGTTTCCCCCCCTCGCCTGCCCATTCTCTTCTCTATCACTCCCGAGCCAGACTTTGCAGCTCTGCCTATAAGCCTCCAAAGCGGCAGGTGGAGCGCTGGAGGAATGGGGAGGGACGGTGGTGAAGTGGGTGGGTAAGCCATTGGCGAATGCAGTGCAGCTCGGCCAAAAGCAGCCATGGAACAAGTGGGGCAGGTTCCCTCCTCATCTGCCCATTCTCTTCTCTATCACCCCCAAGTCAGACCTTGCAGCTCTGCCTACAAACCACCAAAGCGGCAGGTAGAGCATCGGAGGCTTGGAGAGAGGGTGGTGAAGCGGGCGGGTGGGAACTGCTTTGGAAACAAATGGGAAAAACTGTTTTTTTCCCACCCAAGTTTTTCCCTTTATTTCCCCAGGGCTTCCCATCTCCTCTTAGGGCTGGGGGGCAGTGGGGGTTAGAGTTAACGTACGGTAGGCCTGGCAGCGGCATGGGGCGCAATGTGTGAGGTGGCAAATGGCCACAGCTGGCAGCAAACAGCTGCATTACACCGAAAATGGCCATTTGCCCAATACTGCTGCCATGAGGCCACGGAACAAGCCGGGCAGCAATAAGGAACTGGTATAATGGCACATGGGTCAGAAGGGGGGAAGACCTGCTAGGCCTCATGGCAGCGGCATTGGGTGCGATGCACGAGGCAGCCAACAGCCATGGCTGATGGCAAACGGCTGCGTTATGTTGAAACTGGCCATTAGCTGCCTCACCATTGTGCCCATTGCCGCTGCCATGAGGCTGTGGAAAAAGCCGGGCAGCGGTAAGGAACCAGTATGCTAGTACCGTGTGTCAGATCCCCCCTCCCCCATTGGCTTTGCCTCGTCACAGAGGCACTAGCAGATCCCCCCTTACCTTGTGTCTATGGTGAAACCAGACAGAGTCTGTGGCAGGCCGTCCGTGCAGGCCCTTAACTAGGGCTTACTTTTGGGGGGAGGGTTTATATTAGACCCACCCCAAAAAAATCAGCTGGGGCTTTCTTTCAGGGCCAATGGAACCCAATAAATATTTGCAAGTTGTAATGTTTGTTTGAACAAGTCATATCAATAGGTTGGTTACTTCATTGTAAACTTTAGAAACTGTGCATGATTCTTCACAAACCTGCACACAATATACAACGACAGTGGCTCAAAGGGAGGCAAGAAGGGAAGACGGATGTGGGGTTGATTTAGTTGTGACATCTGTCACCTCATTGATATCTATCATAGATTTGGCTGAACTGGCTGACCAGATGGCCCCATCCTACCTCACTGCTCCATGTGCTTCCCTCCCAAAGCTGCAGACAAAGAGGAATCCATCGCAGATAGAAGGATTGTAGGAATCTTCCATTAGGGTTATATGATAGCTGCACTTCCCTGCTAGAACCTCCAAACAAACCCTTTGACATATGTATTATAGACGCTTAGCGATTGTTTAAAGTTGTGATGGGTCTGAAAAAAATAACTTATGATCCAGCCCTCTCACTTATGACCATTGCAGCATCCCTGCAATCATGTGATCAATATTTGCAATCTTCCCTGCTGGCTTCTGACAAGCAAAGTCAATCATTGGTTGGTGTAGTCATGTAATGTTTCACTTAATGACCACTTTGCTTAGTGATGGGGCTACCAGTCCAATTACAGTTGTTAAGTGAGGACTGCTTATATTCCTGTTGGCATCGGTCTAACACAAGTATGGCAAACTTTTGGGACTTGATAGCTTTCAACAATTTTGTAATGTATGTGAAAGGAAAACGCTAGAACAGCGGTTCTCAACCTTTTTCAGGGTGAGACCCCGCCCTGTGCCACGTATGCACGGCGCGACCCCGACCTGCGCCGCGCATGCGGCGCGATGACCCAAACCGTGCATGCGCAGCGCGACGGCCCAAACCGCGCATGCGCGGCACAACGGCCCAAACCGCGCATGTGCGGCGCGTGCGATGGCCCGAACCTCACATGCGCAGCGTGCGGGACAGCCTGAACCCCGCATGCGCAGCGCGACGGCCCGCATCGCGCATGCGTGATGCGCATGCGACGGCCCGCATCGCGCATGCGTGACACGCGTGCGACGGCCCGCATTGCACATGTGCGGTGCTGCCCCCTGCGCCGGCTGAAAAAAATGGAAAAAAATGGCGGACTGCGGCATTTGGCGACCCCCGTGAAATGGTCGTTCAACCCCAAATGGGGTCGCGACCCATAGGTTGAGAACCGCTGCGCTAGAACTTCTGAAACAGAAATAGAAACAAATGCTACTTAAGATCTAGCAACTTAAAAAAAGAGTCATTTCACATCTAACTGTGGCCAATCAGGTATTTCCAAGAGATCCAGAAGATGGAATGAAAATACCAGGGCTTTTTTTGTCATAGAATGCCCACAGCGGAGTTCCTGCACCTTTTTTGGATGGAAACTTGTAAGGTAGGCAAGGCGGGTTGTATGACATATGTGAGGTTTTTTTACAAAAAAGCAGTGGAAAATACTATATTAGAAGGCAAGGCTGTTTCACTGTTGCCATCTCTGATGTGCGTGGGTATGTCTGTGTATATAAATAGTTTTCATTTAGCAACCATACTTGGTCATTAAGCAAGGCAGGCGCTAAGTGAAATTTAGATTATATAACCTTTATTGTCATTTTTTTACTGTGGGCGCAACGGCACAGATTGAAAATGAAATTTACTTGCTTGCTCTCAAAATGTACACATACATAACACACATTTAAAGATACTTTATACAACATACGTATAGAATCTATAGACCTACACCCTTACATATAAGTAACATGACTTATATGCAGGGCTTTTTTTGTCATAGAACGCTCAGAACAGAGTTCCGGCACCTTTTTGGGATGGAACCTTGTAGGGTAGGCAAGGCGGGTTGTATAACGTGTGTGAGTTCCGGCACCTTTTTTTTTTTTTTTACAAAAAAACCACTGCTTATATGTAAAATTATGACTGTGCTTATGATCCAGCTTCAGCCTATCTTTTCTTTAGAGAAATGCAAAGGTCATAAATGGGAGGACAGGTGACAAAAATACTTTTTCATTACTGTTGTAGCTGCAGTTGCTAAGTGAGCCAGTCAATACATACACAAGCACACACGTACTCTTATAGAACAGGGCTTTTCAACCTTTTCACCCATTGTACCACTTTTAGGATATGGCAACATCCGAGTACCACCAGACGCCTAGCAAGGTGTCAAAAAACTTGACCCAAAAAAGGGGGAGAAAGTGATAAAGTACAGGTAGTCCTCGACTTACAACAGTTCGCTTAGTGACTGTCCGAAGTTACAATGGCACTGAAAAAAGTGCCCCCCAAGCCACAGCCGAGCAAGATACCTGCCCGGCCAGCGGCGCTCTTCCTCCTGTCCGAGGTTTTAATTGTTGTGAGCATCTGAATGTAAATCACAAGACCCTGGAGATGCTGCAACATTCCAGCTGATCGGCGCTTCTTCTGGGCTCAGCATAAGTGCCAGGATCAGTGCTGCTTTCCAGCTGATTGGTGCTTCTTCTGGGCTCAGTGGAAGCGCCCGGATCAGCGCCGAGCTCCAGCTGGAGCCTGGCGCTGATCCTGGCACTTCCACTGAGCCCTGACAGCCCTGCAGCTCCAGCCATCTCTCGCTCACGCTTGTGTGGTGCTGCCACCGGTTCACCTCATTCCCCTCCCCTGCTACTTTTCGAGGATGCTCACGTACCACATGCCAAGTGCCAATGTACCACAGGTGGTACCCATACCACTGGTTGAAAAGCCCTGTTATAGAAGACAGTGAGATGTAGTGGTTAAGCTTCTGGATTAGGCACAGGGAGATTCAGATACCCTTAAAATGTTTTTATTCGTTGCTTCCTTTTCTCTCATTCTAATGGTGAACATGATAGAGTCTAACCCATGGAAATTCAACAGTGCAATTTGTTACCAAAGTTTGGTGGTAATGAGTACCATTGATAATGAGGGATTGTAATAAAAAGTCCACTTTTTTCTTATTACACCCAGTGAAATTTTTTATCTCTTTTTTGTTCCTTGAAGTTAGCGACCAAATAATCAGGAATACATGGGGAATATCAAAAGAACTTTTTGCATTGCATTTTAACTTATAAAAATGCTGCCAAGTACTCTTGCAATGATTACATAAAAATAAATAAAAATAAAATTGGTTGAACTTCCCCCACTGCCTGCCCTCTTTATAAACATATATATGAATGAAATATATATAAGAAAAATATATATATATAAGAAATGAAAAACTATCTTGCCTTACAGTCTTGTTTAACATGCTTCTTGACTGGAGAAAAGAGTACCAGCAAGAGAGACGTTCCAAGATTATTCACCTTAGTTAACGGAAGTTTATGATCAATATTCCTGTAACCCAGAAACTCTAGGCACTTGGATACATTCAAATCTTTCTGTCCTTTAGGTTATCATCCTGATTGAGTCATTTAAGAAAGTACCTTCAAAACGCCCAGCTTTATAACATGAAGATAATCTGCCTTTAACCCCACAAAATCTTCACCTTAAATATGGATCAGCAGGTTGTCATTCTTTGTTTTAGAAGTCTCCACCTCTTTTTAATTTTGCAAAAAGGTTTTTGTAAAATCTAATCAGGTTATGATCAGGAAATGTTTTCTCATGTTGCTTAATCACCTTGATGCAACTCCTAAAAATCAAAATGCAATTCTACTTGAAGAGATCTTCATTAAATGGGATTGAACAGTCATTCATCCTTAATAGCTCTGTTCTTCAACTCTTTTTTAAAAGATCTTTTTTAAAAATTTAGATTAAAATCAAAATTAATATGCTGATTAATAGACTGACACTGGAAACCTCATTAGAAAAGCACTTCCCCCCCCAAAAAGCAATCTGGATGATCAGAGAAAACTGCAATATATTTATCCCTGAAAAAAAGATAAATGAGGGCCAATGTGATACAGGGAGTCCTGGATTTACAACCATCACTAGGACCAGAATTTGATTGCTAAATTATTAAGTGAGTTGTGCCTGATTTTATGACCTTTGCTATGTTGCTGTGAATTGCTACAGTTGTTATGTGAATCAGGTAGTAAGCAAATCCAACTTCTCCCATTGACTTTACTTGTTAGAAACCATTTGGGAAACTCATAAATAGTGATCACAAGACTTGGGGTGCTGCAACAGTTATAAATATATACTAATTGCCAAGCAAGCACCTTAATTTTAATTACATGACCATGGGGATGTTTCAACGGTTGTAAATTGAGGACTCCCTGTAGTACTGATTGATAGTTATATTATTTATCATACTAACTTTGGATTTTGGGATTAATTGTTATTATTAGTTGCGAAGTCGTGACCAACCCATCACGACCCCATGGACAACGTTCCTCCAGGCTTTCCTGTCCTCTACCATCTTCTGGAGTCCATTTAAGCTCCCGCCTACTGCTTCAGTGACTCCATCCAGCTACCTCATTCTCTGTCGTCCCGTTCTTCTATTGCCCTCAATCTTTCCCAGCATTAGGCTCTTCTCCAGTGAGTCCTTCCTTCTCATTAGGTGGCCAAAGTATTTGAGTTTCAACTTCAGGATCTGGCCTTCTAAAGAGCAGTCGGGGTTGATCTTTTCTAGGACTGACCGATTTGATCGCCTTGCAGTCCAGAGGACTCACAGGAGTCTTTTCCAGCACCATAGTTCAAAGGCCTCAATTCTTTGTTGCTCAGCCTTTCTTATGGTCCAACTTTCACATCCATACATTGCAAGTGGGAAAACCATGGCTTTGACTATATGCACTTTTGTTGGCAGGGTGATGTCTCTGCTTTTTAGTAAATATTATAAATGGATGGATGGATGAAATATGAATTCAATATCTCTTTATTGTTCTAAAAATGCAGGACATGGAATTATAGCCTTAAATTAGTGGAAGGCACTTGTTAGGGTAGCGAATTACAGATGGAGTTTCTTACTTTCATACAATATATGTATTAGAGGAGGGGTCGGCAACCCACAGCTCTGAAGCCGCATGCGGCTCTTTGAGCCACCTCCTAAGGCTCCAGAACCTGCTCCGCCATTTGCAGAGAGAGAGAGAGAGAGAGACAGAGAGTCATTTGCACTTCCCTTCTCTCTCTCTCTCTCTCTCTCTCTCTCTCTCTCTCCCTCCCTCCCTCCCTCTCTCTCTCTCTCTCCACCGAAGCTTCCGCTAGCATGGGAGGCTCCAGCGTTGCCAGTGGACAGAGCTGATTGGTCAGCGGGCCGTTGCAGCAGTTCCGGCCCGAAGACGCCGGTGGCGCAGAAGGTGGGCGGCCTGGGGAATGATGCCGTCACTGGCCGCCGCCCCAGCAGGGACTCCACGCTGCCCAGGCTCGTCCTCTGCTCATGGGATGTAGCCATGGAGCCACTGGGGAGGCTAGTGCCACGACAGGCCGTCCCTGGGCGGTGGTGGCGGTGGCGAGCGCTGCTCCGGGGTGCCCGTGCAGTGTAGCAGAGGAGGGCGCGGGGGTGGCAATGGCAGCAGGCAGGACGCGCAGTGTGTTGGGCAAAAGGCTCTCCAGGCTCTTGTTGGCCTGCTGCCAGTGCAGCCCCACCTGGGCAGCCATGACGCGCTGCCACTCTTGTGGCCCTTCAGCCGTGAGAGCATGCTGTGATTGCAGCAGCGCATGTACTTGGGTGTCCGCTGCAAGGGCGCCTTGGCCGGTTGAGCCACAGGGAGGCCCATGTACAGGTACGGGGAGCCATAGCCGTTCATGGCGCCCTCTCACCGCAGCCACTAGATCCACCTCACTCGCTCCAGGGCCATGCTCGGCCAAACATGGCAGCGCTTCCCTGGCTTTCTTGGCGCCAAACCAGGTGCTGAACTTGCCCTCGCCTTAAGTGCAAGTTGGCTGACAGCTCCCTCGCCCACCTTCCCCACCTCTCAGGCCGATCTGCGGTGCCGGCCACCCAATTGCCCCGCTCCCGGCTCAAGAGCGGAGGCACTAACCTTCTTTTATGCTGGCCAGCCCGACATTCACATGATGTGGGGAGGGGCGGGGCTGGCAATAGAGTTCCCTTGCCAGCCCGGCACAAATACCTGCAGTCCGGTGGGCATGGAGATCAGGAGGGGGAGAGGCCAGCTGGATGCTCTTGCTGAGTCCCACCTGGCTCTGGTATTGCCTGCGCTATGCCAGCCATCCCCAGTGCTGCCCAGCTGAGCACCCGCAGGGTCCAGATCAGGCCGGGCAGAGGGGCTCAGACAGGGCATGGGGGGGTGCAGAGGAGCTGCCCCCAAGTGCTAGGGCGGAGGAAGGGACTCCAGTCATTCTCCAGAGTCCCAGTATGTCTTGCTGGGCATGGACCTGATAGGCTTGTTCACCAGGATCCTGGCTGGAAGAGGGGAGGTCCCTGGCCGGGCTTACTCTCTACCTCTCTCTCTCTCTGAGCACGATTGCAAGCTTTCTGCCTGCCCAGAGAGGGGAGAGCTTAATAGGGGAGCGGGGAGGGTGCTCAGCCACCATTCTGGATGCTGCACCTGGGCTCCGGGGCTGCTACCCTCTTCATGGCAGCGGCATCACCTTCCATGCTGGTCCCATCGCAAGCTAGGCACGCCCCCCCCACGCTCACAGGAAGGATGGGAAAAGGGGTGGGCAGTGCCAGTATTGGGGTGGAGGGAGGGAATGGGGGGAGGAAGAAGGGATCTGTGGGGGTGTGGAGTGTAGGAGGAAGAGTCGGAATTCAAGATGCTCAAATCTGAGTGGGCTCTGAGCAAACGCGCGCTGAAAAAGTGAGGGGAAAAGGAAGAGAGGAAGAGAAACAGCGGGTGTGGGGGGAAGTGCCCCGTTTCTTCTTCTTCTGGTGCAAACTCTGCTGAAGCCAGAATTGAGGGGGGGATGAGGAGGAAGAGAAAGAGTGGCGATTGACAAACTGTGCCAGCCAATATCTTTGGGGGAGGGGCGCAGGATGGAGAGGAGGGCAGTTTGCCTTGGAGAGGGAGAGGAGAGACAGACCCCTTTGACATCTAAAATGAAGATAACACTGCATATATCCTTTTTTACCTTTATTAAGTGTGTGTGTGTGTTTGTGTATGTATATATATATATTATTTATATTATTTATTTATTTATTTATTAATTAATTAATTAAATTTCTATGCCGCCCTTCTCCTGAGACCCAGGGCGGCTTACAGCAATAGTGCAATAACAGATAAGAAATTTAACAATAAAAAATTAACCATTTAATCTAAAACACATTTCATTTAATCTAAAATGCATTCATAGAACATACAATCAGAATCAAGATACAATCAGTGATGGGGAAACATTCCTAGGCCCAGGGGCAGAGTACAGTTCATACGCCCCAAACCTGTTGGCATAAATGAGTCTTCAATAATTTCCGGAAAACTAGGAGGGAGGAAGCAGTGCGAACCTCTGTGGGAAGCTGGCTCCAGAGGACTGGGGCAGCGACGGAGAAGGCCCTTGCCCTAGGTCCTGCCAGATGACACTGCCTAGTAGACGGGACTCGTAGGAGGCCAACCCTATGTGCCCTAACCAGTCGCTGGGATTCATGAGGCAGAAGATGATCCCGCAAGTAACCTGGTCCATTGCCATAAAGGGCTTTATAGGTCATAACCAACACTTTGAATTGTGTTCGGAGATCAATTGGTAGCCAGTGCAGCTCACGGAGGGCTGGAGTGATATGGGCATGTCTTGGGAGACCCAGGACAGCTCGCGCAGCCGCATTCTGGACTACCTGCAGTCTCCGGACATTCTTCAAAGGTTGCCACATGTAGAGAGCATTACAGTAGTCGAATCTCGAGGTGACAAGTGCATGAGTGACTATGAGGAGTGACTCCCGGTCCAAATAGGGCCACAACTGGCGCACCAGGCAAACCTGGGCGAATGGCCCCCTCGCCACAGCCGAGAAATGATGTTCTAAACTTAGCTGTGGATCAAGGAGGACACCCAAGTTGCGAACCCTCTCTGAGGGGGACAAAACTTCTCCCCCCAGGGTAATGAGCAGACAGTTGGAATTGTCCTTGGGAGGCAGAGCCCATAGCCACTCCGACTTGTCAGGATTGAGTCTGAGCCTGTTGGCGCCCATCCAGACCTCAACAGCCTCCAGGCACCGGTTCATCACTTTCACTGCTTTGCTGTGATGACTCAGGGTAGAGATATAAAGCTGAGTATCATCAGCATATTGATGATAACTCACCCTGTGTCGATGGATGATCTCACCCAATGACTTCATGTAGATGTTACAAAGCAGAGGTGAGAGAACAGACCCCTGAGGAACTCCACATGGAAGAGGCCTCGGAGCCGATCTCTGACCTCCTGCAAACACCGACTGCGACTGGCCAGAGAGGTAGGAGGTGAACCACCGTAAAACGGTGCCCCGCACTCCAAGCCCCTCCAACCGGCACAGAAGGATACCATGGTCGATGGTATTGAATGCCGCTGAGAGGTCAAGAAGCACCAGGATAGTGGAGAAACCTCTATCCCGGGCCCACCAGAGGTCATCGGTCAGCATGACCAAAGCAGTTTTCGTGCTGTAACCGGACCTGAACCCAGACTGCTGAGGGCCCAGATAATCAGCTTCATCCAAGGACCGTTGGAGTTGGAGTGACACCACCTTCTCAACAACCTTCCCTAAGAAGGGAAAGTTGGAGACTGGCCGATAATTATTTAAAACTGCCGGGTCCAGGGAAGGCTTCTTGAGGAGGGGGCGCACGAGTGCCTCCTTTAAGGGAGCCGGGAAGGACCCCTCCCTCAATGAAGCGTTAGTAACAGCCTGGACCCAGCTCCGTGTCACCTCCCTGCTAGCAGAAACCAGCCAGGAGGGGCACGGGTCCAATAAACAGGTGGCAGAACTCACAGCTCCAATGGCCTTGTCCACATCATCAGGAGTTACTAGGTCAAACTCATCCCATTCAACAAGACTAAGACGGGCCTCTGTCATCTCGACTGACTCATTGTCAGCCGACACTGCAATCCAATTGGAGTCCAAGTCAGCCCGGATCTGAGCGACCTTGTCTGCGAAAAAGATGTTAAATTCCTCGGCACTGCCCTGCAAAGGTTCCTCCCTCTTCCCCATATCAAGAAGAGAACGAGTCACCTTAAACAGGGCAGCCGGGCGAGATTCCGCAGAGGCGATCAATGCGGAAAGATACTGAGATTTTGTCGTGATGATCGCTTCCAAATAGGTCTTAATATAAGCTCTCAATTTGGTTCGATCAGATTCGGATCTGCTTTCCCTCCATTGCTTCTCTACATGTCTCTTCTGGCACTTCATCCCCCTGAGTTCCTCGGTAAACCAAGGAGATCTCCTGGGTCTGCTACCACAGAGAGGTCGCAGCGGTGCAATCCGGTCTAGAGCCCCCGTAGAGGCCATATTCCAGGACATCACTAGGGACTCCGCCGAACTGTGTACAAGCGAGTCCGGTAATTCCCCAAGCGCTCTTTGAAAACCCATAGGGTCCATCAGGCGTCTGGGGCGGAACCATTTAATCGGTTCCGCCTCCCTGCGGGGAAGGATTGGTGTCATAAACTCAAGCCGTAGCAGAAAATGATCTGTCCATGACATGGGCAACACTTCTAAGCCCCTTAGCTCCAGATCATACCTCAACTGCTCCGAGAAAAAGACCATGTCAGGTGTGTGTACCCCTTCGTGGGTCGGGCCCTCAATTACTTGTGTCAGGTCCATGAACTCCCGCGCCAAGAAGTGTCTTGGGATTTTCTAATTCAATTTTGTCTTTAGGGTTTCTTAGGATGGTGGATATTTTTCTGTTTGTGCAGAATGCTGTTTTGATATTATGTTTGATATTATAAAATTGAATTAGAAAATCAAGGAGTATATGAAATCCCATGTACTGCCTGCCCCACCACATACATTGGACAAACCAACCGAAGAATAAGTGCACACATTGAAGAACACAAAAACTCAGTCAAAAAAGAGGAACCAACTTCTTCCCTGGTCCAACACCTTAAAGCCACAGGACATGAAATTGATTTCAAAAAGACCAGAACTATCGCCAAAACTGAACACTTTAATAACAGAATAATCAGAGAAGCCATCGAGATAGAAAAACGCCCACACAGCATGAACAAACGAGATGATACCTCCCGCCTACCAGCCATTTGGAA
This sequence comes from Bothrops alternatus, assembly GCA_034064705.1. Classification (NCBI taxonomy): domain Eukaryota; kingdom Metazoa; phylum Chordata; class Lepidosauria; order Squamata; family Viperidae; genus Bothrops; species Bothrops alternatus. The sequence continues at coordinate 1,828,805 of JARGCV010000166.1, forward strand.
ACCCGCCCTTATTGACAAACGAGTCCATAACACAAAGAATGACACCAGACCTACACTCACGAAAACCACACAGGATGTCTCCACCACACATCCACGCAAAAAGCAAACCCAAACCCACGATGATGAGGCATGACCACAAACCAGAAGCTAGACCACAGCTGCATCATTAACCACCTTAAACCCCTCCAATCCATACATGAAGCAAACTGACACCCACCATGAAGATGAGGCACGACCATGAACGCGAAGCCAAACAGCTATGCAGCTCACCATCTCTAATCCCCCTGCAACTCAGACTAACCTGAGCACAACAAAGCCCCCACCCAAACAGAACACTCCCCCAGCCAATCAGAGCACAGCCAACCCCCATCCAATCAGAGCACAGCCGAGCTCCCAGCCAATCAGTTCAAACCCCCACTGGCAGTTAAAAGGAAGAAACAGCTACAGTCACACATTGCTCCTAGAAGCACGAAGCCGAAAGCATCAGCCTGAAGACGACGAATGAGACTTCGTCGAAACGTCGCCAAGACACTTCAAATTCTACGTGGGAGAAAACCCGAAGAACCAAAAACCTACATAGAAACACCCGCGAAAACCTCAGAAAACAAATACACACACACACACACACACACACACACACACACATATAGAGAGAGAGAGGTCAAAAAGGATATATGCAGTGTTATCTTCATTTTAGATATGAAAAGGGTTTTGAGGCTCCCAGCGTAACCCAGAGGACTCACTGAGTGATGGCATATATATAGAGAGGTCAAAAAGGATATATGCAGTGTTATCTTCATTTTAGATATGAAAAGGGTTTTTGCGGCTCCCAGCGTTTTGTTTTCAGTGGGAAACGGGTCCAAGTGGCTCTTTCAGTGTTTTGGGTTGCCTACCCCTGTATTAGAGAGATTACGGTTGCAGGTTTGGGGAGATTACGGTTGCAGGTTTGGGCTGCAAAAATCCAGATCTAACATTGTGCTGCCATCTACTGGCAGATCTTTGGATACTCTTTAATTTGGATTCTGCATTAAACAGTGAATGAGATAACTTAAATAAATGTTACATGTTGCTATGCCAAAAAAAAAGAGAGAAAGAAACTTTGCTGAACTTCACTTTAAGAAAAGCAATGAGTTCTTGGGACCATATATATCTTATTTTGAAACTGGAGAGTTTAGCTTTGCAGAATTGAAAGGAAAAAGCAGGATCATAAAGACTATTACTTATTTAATTTATTAGCTACTCAACTCCAACAAACTCTTAAACTTAAAAGTTCTATATATAAGTGTTGCTTGCAGCTACAGTTGATAGGAAAGATGTCTTTCCTAAGTATGTCAGAATTGTGTGATGGCGAGAACGGCAACATATAAATTTAATAAATAAATAAATATAGCAAATAGATGAATGCAATCTCACTTGAATGACATAACAAGGACAGTACATAACATTTTATGATCCAGATTAAAAACAAAACAAAATGGCAGGGAAACAGAAAATGTATTCAGGGGCATCAATTTCCACTCTAGATAAAAAAATGAAAGTTAAAAAAAACACATGGAGTATGGATAGGAATAATATGGACTTATCTTTGATAATTGAACCCTGTATTTTTAGCATGGGAACAGAACCTATGTATCACTGGAAAATGAAACATCTATTGTGCCTGCTTGTAGAATACAAATTTAATGGAGTACAAAATCTCTAGATGGAACAATCGCACTTATTCCATCACAGATTACTACATTCAGTTTTTAACTTTTTCTATTTTATCATTTAAGTTTCAATCTTCTGCCACCAGAGAGAAGGGAATTTTCCAATTTTTCAAAGCAAAATCTTAATGAATCAAATAATAATACTGCCACCTACTGTTTACAAGCACAATATCCAAATCAGTGGTTTATGAAAAGCTAGAAAATAAATATTATTAAACACCTAAGGTTTCTACAAAATCAGAAAGTATAGGATTGTGCCGTATAGCAAAAGCTAGGTTTGCTAATATAATTCCTGTATCTCAATGCACAAATCCTGAGTACACACATGCACAGACAAGCTACCATCTTAAGATCCCTAAGAAATCTTAAAGATCAAGGTTTTTTTGATGTCCTAAAGCTCTGAAATGTTTCAAAATTTTCCTGAGGGAGAGGGAGAAAAGCAGGGGTGAGGGAGGGAGGGGGGGGAGAGAGAAAGAGAGAGAGAGAGAGAGAGAGAGAGAGAGAGAGAGAGAGAGAGAGAGAGAGAGAGAGAGAGAGAGAGAGAGAGAGAGGGAGAGGGAGAGAGGGAGGGAGAGTTCTCCTTTGTAAGCTGTACAAAACTCTACAATCAGTGCTTTTCCACTGAGACATTAAAGCAAAGAAAAATGAATTGTGCTGCCAGTGCCTGCCAATCTTTTTCTTTCAAATGCCCCCTGCCCCTCCCCCCAAAAACAGATAATGGCCATTCCACTGAGAGCAATGTAAAGACAATGTGTGCAAATGAGATGTGACTTCCTAAAATGGTAGATAACAAGGAAGGGGGGAGAGAGATTCCTCTTCAGTTTCAGGAAGGAAATATATGGGAAGGGAGAAAGGATTTGTTCCCACTATTTTCACTTGTGAAATAGGACCTTCAAGGCCTTAAGGGCAAGAGATTGATATCTGCAATGGGAGGTCATGGCATCCCGACAAACAATTCTGAGTTTTTAGAACCGGTGAAGATTAAGGGACATGGCAGAAGTTTGAACATAGAATAACTGAGTTGGAAGGAACCGTTCGGTTCTTCTAGTCCAACCCCCTGCTTAAACAGGATTCCCTATATCAGGGGTCCCCAATTCCCGGTCCGTGGATCAATACCACGGCATGCCAGCAATCAGTCCGCACAAAAAGCCCCATCCACAGGATGCAGGCAGTACACAAAACCCCGCCCCCTCCGGTCCCCGGAAAAGCCTCTCTCCATGTAACAGGTCTCTGGTGCCCAAAAGGTTGGGGACCTTTGCCCTATATCATTTCAGACAAATAGTTGTCTGATCTCTTCTTGAAAACCTCCAGTGATGGAGCACCCATAACTTCTCCAGACAAACTGTTCCATTGATTAATTGATTGTACTGTTTAAGCAGGAAATTTCTGCTTAATTTTAGGTTGGATCTCTCTTTGATAATCTTGTTGACAATTTGATTCTGAACAACTTGGGTCATTCGTCTTTTTATAAATCAGAAAAAAATTGAAGCTCTTTCTAGAAAGAAAAAAAATACCCGACACTGGTAAATCTTTCATTACTTGAATTAATGGATTAATCAGGCTCTCTTGGAAGAACTTACGGAATATTGCAGGAAATCTGCCAGGACCTCGAGGTGCTTTAAGTTTTAAAGTTTTAAGCTTTAAGTTGCATGAGATGCTTAAAGTGGAGTTTCTACCAAAGTATTTTGTAAATTGTAGGCTCTGAACCTGGCTTTACATAAGCACATAGACCCATGGTGGTGAACCTATGGTACGCGTGCCAGAGGCCGCACTCAGAGCCCTCTCTGTGGGCACGCGTGCCGTCACCCCAGTCCTGGGCCTTCAGCTGGGTTTTATAAAACCTTTTCGCTTTAGGCCTCCGTCGCCGTGTGCAAAAAAAATAAAAGGTTCAATCAATCAATTTCAACTTCTCACAGGACTCGCAAAGTTGGAATTGATTGATTGAACTTTTTAGTCCCACCCAGTCTGCTGTTACCACCACAGCCACACCCACCCAATGGGCCACACCCATCCAATGGGCCATGCCCATCCAGCACTCAATGATACATAAGTGGGTTTTGGGTTGCAGTTTGGGCACTTGGTCTCTAAAAGGTTCGCCATCACTGACATAGACCATGATTAAAAACAATAATTAAGGTGCTGCAGATGCAGGTAGAAAATAGTGCCTTGTGAATACTTGTATGCCATGCAAAAGCGGCCATAATATTAGTACAACTCTGCAACATCTACAAATGTTTATGAACCTTCTAAATCCATTAATCTATTTTAAAACCCCAGAACAACCGGAGAGAACAACTAATGTTGATGATGAATGTTTTATGGCTCTTGAAAGTTTTGAAAATATTACACACTTAAGTTTTGTGACCATTATTAAGCTGCCGAGTCTTCTTTTGAGGAGGAGCAAATTAAATTTTATTTTTTTAAAAATTAGACAGTAAAACTGGAATAAACAAACAAAATTTTAAGAAACTGAGTGGAAAAAAGACAGCATAGCATTAAATAAACAAATACAATTATATACAGAAAGTTAACTACACATCAGCAGCAAATTCTGATCATTTTTACTGCAAAGAACTTTCTCATCAAAGAGATGTGCCAGGCAATACTCAGCTTGATGCACACACATTGCATTTCTGATAACACCACTGCCTTCCATGAGGCTTTTTCAGTCTGTGCCCATTTATCGCAATTATCTTAACCATGGACTCTATTGCAGTGTATACATTGTGCTAAGCCAAAACCAAGAAATCCCCATCATGGATTATCATGCTATGAGAATCAATAGTTATTCTGCATCAGGACTAACCATGGCTATTAAAACCTAGGTTTTTCTAAGTTTGTAACTAGTCTGAAATTATGAGTTAACAAACTTTCTTTTTCAATCAAATTTACATCCTGTGCCATGGTTAAAGCCAAGTTTGGGGGGGGGGAGATCATGGCTATGAGATCAGAAGCATTACTTTTGTTGCTGACTAAGCTTACATATTTCACTTTAGTGGGATTCACACCTTGTAAACTGAGCATAGTGTTTTTCTCTTAAAATGTAATTCATAACTAAAGTACAGTTGTTGTTAAGAGTCTATTAACATAGCTATATGCAATGCTATATTTCATTGGAAGAAACACATTTTTGTCTGTGGTTACATGATAAAGTTACACATCTTGTTTTACTTCTACACACAAATGGAACTCTTTAAACAAGGTTATAGGATTATTGTGCCATGTAAACTCAAAACAGCTACCATTTTTTAATTCTCATAAATACAATATGATAACTTTAAAGGAGAGCATCTGGTTTATCCTGATTAAAGGCAGTAACATGTGAAGCCTGTAATCTAGGTTAAAGAGTCCTATGTGGCAGGGATTAAAATGGAACTGTACATATGCTTGGTAACTATTGGTAACCATGCACGTTGCACTTTACAGCGAAAACCCGCAAAGATGTTTATTTCTCAAAATAGATACCCAGAACTGCAACTGAAGGAGAATTGAACAGATTGATCAAAATCCCTCCATTAAAAAATAAATTTAAGACACATCCAAGCCTCTTGTCTAAAAGTAAAGAAAAGGAAAGTCCCTGAGCTCCAAGTTATGATCATCTGTACATGTTTGAACTGTTTCTTTTTGTTTAGTATTATATCAAAATAGTTTGAGTTTTGGCCTGAATATAATAAATACCCTTCAAAAACTTGAAGATTGTTATTGCTATCTAAAGAAAATGTATGAGATCAAAGTCTAGATCAGTGTTTCTCAACCTTGGCAACTTTAAGATGTGTGGACTTCAACATGGCTGTTATGAGAAATCCTGGGAGTTGAAGTTCACATAACCTAAAGGGCTGAAAAACACTGGTCTAAGATTGATCCTTGTTGATTAAGGACACATATTTTACTTGACTTATATACCCAGTGTTTGGAATCAGTCCACCATCAAGATTCATGGACTGTTTGGACATGGAAAACATAAAAACATTTGATGCTTGAATAAATCTGTACCTCAGTTGCAATAGATTTCTGATCCATGTTTTTTATATAATTTGAATTACAGTTTTCTGATGGAGGCAAGGAGAGCATTTTCAAGTAATAAAGTCAAATTGTCAGGCCTTCCTCCCACCTTCCAGTTTTGTGGATGGGAGGGTGAATTTCAATATTATATCATTATATTAACTCAGTATGTATTTTTTCTTCTTTTAGTAATTAATTTGCTGTAATAACATACTGTAATAGAAAATAATACATCTTAGCTTATTTTTCTATGAATGCATTGAATTGATACTAAAGAAACATAACTTGTAATGCCTACTATAAGAATGACATAATGGTAATAAAAAACTGCATGGGGAAAAAGATAAACAGCACAATTTCTAGTATGGATCTTAAAAAGCTTATTTTTTTCCAATATCTAATCCTGAAGATTATTTTATCATGCTATTATCAATACAGCTAACATTTAAGTCTCCATGCAGAGTAAAAACATGGTTATGTGCTTTTTGACTGTTGTTAAGTTATGATTTTGTGTTGAATACCCTGATTGGTCTTTAGAATCCCCGCACAGATGCTAGATTTTTTATTTCCACAATAGCTTTAAAAGACTCATCTCTGTATTTAGATTATTCTGGTTTGAATAAGGCTGCTTTCTCCTTAACCATTGCATGTTTTTGGGATAAAATGGCATCCTTGAAATGACAAATGACTACCTCTTGATTTTGTTGGCACAGCCTTAAACTGAAAACACACACACACACAAATAAGCATGTGATATATTGCATGAAAATCTGTACCACAAATCAATGTTATTTTTTAAAGTACTACAATTTTGTGGCAAAAGCATTTACATGAATAATAAAATGCTCAATTGTAGTGCCCCCAGCCACTTCCCACCATCATGGGAATCTGTAATTCTGGATGTACAGTCATTACATGCAGAGTACGCATTCTACCACAATATTCTCATTCTATTGTAAGGGCCTATGTCCAAGCACGCCTGGTGAAATAATAAATATTTTCAAATTAATAAATAATGGTTCCTTTTATGAACATTTACGATAAATGTCAATTCCTGCCTGCCATGTTCATTCCAAAGAATCTAGCATGTTTGAGACTATGTAGCTTTGCCTTATACTGGTCCCCTGTTTACTAAATGATGGACATCAGCAAGACACTTGTTCAAGAATCATCTTTAATGTGAAACTGTTAGCATGCTGAGTATTTCTGCACTGCACTGAAGAAAACATCAGGTAGTACATATTCAATAATGTACAACCTAAAAATGGGGCCAAGCAACAAGCAAATACAACTGTATAATTCTTATATGCAAGTATAGGATTATACCAGAGGCGTCAGGGAAGGAGTATTAGTCTCCAAAATCAGGATGGCTTCCCTTCCTCTCATAAAAAGGAGGACTTTGGTTGCCACCATCATCTGGACTGTTTTGACTTTCATACACTACTGGTTATGTGCTGGGACTCCAACCCTTCCCTTTGCATTGGTGCCTGAAAAACCAATCCTTCAAACTCCAGGAATCCTCCACAACTGGGACTCCACAGAGCCATAGAGAATTAATGAGAGGCAAAAACTGCTGTGCATCTCTGAAACCCTTTCTCTTTGTGCAAGGCATTTCTGGGTGACTACTTACAAAAGGCAAAATGCAGCTGCGTCACTTGTGCTGAACTTGTCGGGATTCTGCAGCCGCCATTCATATAGCCCATATCTGCACAAGAAATATTCCAGATGATGGGGAGCAATGATTGTAGGGAATGAAGATAAATGAATGTATAAGTACATACAACAAAGCAAGGATTTCATTTGTAGAACTGCAGATATTTTTATGCTGTAATCTGTTAATGAAGGTAGAGCAATTTTCAGAGCTTTCTCAACACCTGCCTGTCTTTTCAATACTAAATCTGTTTTTATGTCTTCCAATTAAAATTATTATATTGCTGTTAGGTTTTATCTGGCTGCTATATGCTATTTATTTTTGTTGCATTTGTTTTATTTATTCTTGGATATGCCTTCCTGTGAATATACTAAAGAAAAGCATAAAGAATATTAACACATAAGATAGATGTATATTTTGAATTTAAGTAAAAATTCAAACAAAATTTTGTAGTACGCATCCTATCCCAAGGGCGAAATCCAAATGGATACATTTTTCCCTCTTGTGCTCTTATCTAAAATACACTGTATTTGTAAGTTCAAATTCAGAGAGTCACAAATAAGGAAAGATACTAAGATTTTTTTTAATAAGAGCAACCCAGAAAAGTAATTTTCACCAGCATTGATTCACATTACAGTACATCAATATTAACAGCATTCTCTTTTTTTAATTTTTGGTACATAAGATGGAACCTTTCTACATAACCTCATAAGGCATCAATAACTAAGAGTAAAAAACCTATTAGTTTACAATTTATTTAAAAAATTCAGAAATACACAGCAAGTCCTAAACTTTAGTAGTGCTATCCATACACAACTACCTGGTTTCAGAACCCATTTAAAAGCCCCAACTCTTTCAAGGAAGCTCTGCAACAGTGATGTTGTGCAATATGGATGTTGCTTACTATGACACCCTCCCCGCCCCGAATATTACACATGGCACATTCTCATTCAAATTTTGCAATGTAAAAAGTTACAAACATATCTAACCAAATAAATAATAATTAAAAATGAATGTGTTTGTTAAGTATCCTAAAACCACTATGCAGAATAATGGCCGTTTTCTCTCACATATTATATACATGGTAATACCCAGCAAAGGGTACACTGCTACAAAACATGTTAAACAAAGAGTAAACTTGAAATGTTTATTTTCTTTCCATAATAAAAATCTAGCAGCTTGACTAGCTAATGCTGTTGTGTTTTCTTGAATTTGGGAAGTGTTTAATCTATGTCTTCATCCAGTTCGTAATTGTCTTTATCATAAATATCTTTTACTAAAAGAACCCGTACAAGCATATTTTCCAAAGTATTGCGGTCCACTGAAGTGGAAGTATACCAAATGGAACTCTCGGAAGATAGTGGGCAAGCTGGCTGCAAATAGAACACGTCCATTCTCTGAGTGAGATTAGGTGGGCTGAAAGGAATAAAACAAGAGCAAAATTAATAAGGGACACCTATTATTTTAACTATATGGTCACTGTAATAACCTCAGTTTAAAGCACAATATAAAATAGGTTAGAGCAGAAGGAATATTTATTTACCAGATAGCAGCTATTGACTTTTAAATATCAATGAAATATTTGCCGTACAATCTGGATTTCTAAAATAGTGCTATTATACAGGTAGTCCTCGCTTCTTCTTCTTCTTCTTCTTCTTCACTTCCTCCTTCACCACTTTGGGTGTCGAGGGAGATACAAAGTTCTGTAAGTCCTTGCTTAATGACCCTAATTAGGACTGGAATTTCCATTGCTGAGTGATACAGTCATTAAGCATAACATCATCCGACTGCACTATTTTGATAGTCCTGATTGCAATCGTAAAGCAAGGATTGTGCCGTTGTTAGGCTAGGTCTCATGCTTCTCCTGCTCTGCTACAGTTGCTTTTGCTTCAACTCCCCCCTGCGCCTATTTCCCCTCAATTCTACCTTTGACCACCCTGTACTCTGCTGCCCTGCACCCTCACTGCCCTTCACTACTCCCAGCTGACCTTTGCTGACTTCTTCCTAGTACTGATGAGGTGTATTTGGACCTGGAACTTCACAAGGCAGCTGCTGGGCCAAATGAAGCTTTGGGAAGATTATGCAAGGCCAGCAGTTTCATCACAAAGGGCCAGGCCAGGAGCACCTTGTGAGCATCACAAAAAGCCAGGCCAGGAGCACCTTTTGACAGCAGAAGGAAGAAGAGGATGATGGTCAATTGGGGTGGAAGGGGGTGGCAGTGGTACAAGGCAATAGGGATTCAGGGTGGAGTACAAGTCAATGGGGGCAGCGGGAGTAGTAGAGTGCAGGGTGGCAGACCCAGGAAAGTATGAGACAGCTGAAAGGCTAGAGATGGATGGGGTGGAGATTGAGGGTGAGAGAGTTCAAGGGCACCTTGAAGTTGTCAATATGGGCAGGCTACTTGATTATGTGACTGTGGGAGTGCCACAATGGCTATAACTTCAAACACCAGGTCTAAATGCCATTTGATTAGCACCATTGTAACTTCAAACTGTTGCTGAAAGATGGCTATTAAGTGGGGACTACCTGCATAGATTTTGTTTTCCTGCCATGAAATGATATTAATTATTGACATAATAACCCTGTTTATGAAGTCAAGTAATTCTAATTTGTAAACGTAACTTATATTTTGTTCAGTGGAACAACTTGTCTCCAGAAGTTGTGAATGCTCCAACACTGGAAGTTTTAAAGAAGAGACTGGACAACCATTTGTCTGAAATGGTGTAGGGTTTCCTGCCTGAGCAGGGGTTAGACTAGAAGACCTCCAAGGTCCATTCCAATTCTGTCATTCTGTTATTTTACTTACAATGTTCTACTTACTATAAACTTCTAATCTGTCCAGTGCTCCCTATATTGGCTTCTTAGAAGTAACACAAAAGTTGCTGTTTCTATAGCTGATTTTAGGTGGTCTGTGCAAAATACTGCAAGTATTTTCGACTGGGTTAAGGAGACTGACATGTATAAAACAAAACAGGATGTTTGTTCTGGCAAAGTGGAACAAGGAAAGGAGGAGCAGTTAAGGAGCAAAGGAAAACCAAGGATATCAGCAGCTGACAGGAGGTTGGAGGGATGCTGGGACCTCAGTAATGGTGGCTGTTGAGATGAGCATACTAGTTGCATAGCTGTGCATATCACTGATGGCAGGAGTGGAAGACTGGGGAGGGAAGGTGGGCCAAGGGGATATGCCACCCTGGGACCTTGGAGGGAGAAGGTGCTGGGACAATCAGGGCAAAGAGGAAAGGGAAGATGCTGGGAAGATAGGGAGAACAGCACTGAGAGCTGCTATAGAGCTGAGAGGGTGATGTTACTGCAGTGTTACCCCTTCTTGCCTAGTCTGGATTTTGTTTGCTCCAAAATCTGGAGGAACACCTGAGTATTATGAGTTTTGGCCCATTAAGCGTGAAACAGATGCTAAGCATGAAACAGGCGATTAGATGTGTGAATATCTAGGATGCTGCAAAGTATGTCTGTAAACAGGATTGCTTAATGCATTTAGAAGAAGATTGGGAGATAAGACCATTTAGCAGACACTATCACTGAATATGAGTGATATTAGAATTAGTTTGATGGTTTCCTTGCGCTGGAATGTTTTCAAGTGCTCCCTGATGGAAATTCTAAAACCAAATGAAAAGAAGGTTCACATATAGACTCAGACACAATTAACATCTTTAAAAAAAATACCTCCTAGATAAATAGCATTCAAACATTTTCACAGGACATCTAGAAGGATCTGCGATGTTTTCCATCTGTTCAAATACTGGCTCATCGTCTTCATGCTTCCTTTTTCCAGCAGTAATTTTATCCTCTTTTTTTAAAAAAGGAAAATTATACAATATGATTTTTATTATTTATTTTATTTTAAAAATGGACATATTATATCACAAAGGGACTGAATTAAATACAAGAATAACAGCTATAATGTTGTGATGCTGCAATCACTGTCTTACCTGAAGGGAGATTCAGGAATATTTTTTCAGTATTTGTTTTTCAGTTAAATATATTTTTTCAGTAAAAGCCTTTTTTCAGCAACTTCATCGAAGTAATTTTAACTGTGGCTTTATCAAGGAAAAGATGAAAAACCTAAGTTCCAGTTCCAGTTATTTTTCTTTTCTGAATGAAGACTCTATCCACACAAGTATTTTATCTTACAAAATAAGCTGAGAATCTGATTTTCTACCTTTCCTTTAAATTTGCTATTTAAACCAAATATACTATTCTAATTCATCAGTCTCTGCCCCAAGTTGGCAGCTACACAATTCTGTTCAGTCGTTTAAAAATAATTAGTTACTTAGCTTACTTGTTTTTAATTCCACCAATAGTTAAGGATGGCTTGTTGAACTAATTAGTCCATAACACCGAGCTATTAAACCAGAGGTGTCGAACTGGCGGCCCACAGGCCGGATGCGTCACATGCAGGCCATGCCCACCCTGGCTCCACAAAGGCAAAAAACATTGCGATACATCATGTGACGCGATCGAGTTTGACACCCGTGCACTAAACTAAAACCAAATAAATCACATATAACAATGTATAATATGTGAACCTAGTTAATATGAGGACAAGTATAGTTAAGGTGAATGACATTTAAAGAGTAAACAATAAGAGAAAAATAAGGTCCTGAATTTAATCTCTGGGAAGATGTACAAAGTTTGAAAACTGTGGAGAAGTACTGCCAGCAATGTGTGTGTGTGTTTGTGTGTGTGTGTGTACACAACAGTGAATCACTATCTTGTATTATTTTATTTTCTTTCTAGAACCTGTGTAAAATATACCCCTCTGCTTCAGATAGAAACCAGTGAATAATAGAAAAAAATCATATCCAAGTATCACAGGGCTCCAGTATCTTTCTACAATGTCTACTGGTTTTTGCAAGCAGTGTAACTTCTGCCATTGGGAGAAAAAGTTGCAATACCTTCATTATCTGTTCCACACAGAGAGGAAACCTGATATCTAAGACAAGCTTTGCTTTCCATCGTTAGAGGATTCTTCTTCCAATGTCTATAAACAGTGCCAAAGGAAAGTCTTAAGTGCTGCTCCACTGTTTTCAGACCAAAATACTTGGTGTTGAAGTAGAATAGTGTATTTAAAAGAGCAGCTGGAGAATGGGATCCCAGCTGTTTAATCTTCCAGAGATAGTCCTCCTCAACTCGAGAAAATATTGAACCTGACAGGTGAAAAAGAAAAGACTTATAAAGAATCAGCCTGTAAACAGACTTAAGCAAATCCAACATTAAAAAACCTAAGAAAATAAAGAAGAGGTTATATTAATCTGAAAAATATGTAAAATATTTAAGACCAAGTACCTTAGCCCAACTAATTAACCGAAGACTAAACTGTGCTTATAAATTCAACATTCTTTACATAGCTTGTAACAATTAGTCATGAATTATTCTGGCTGAATTGCTTAAAGAACACAAAGCCAAAAAGATAAAAAAACACCAAAACAAGATAAATTACCATCTGGAAGTATGCTGGGCTGCCAGCTTCTGAGTATTTTATTTATTTCCTGCATAAATGTATGATAGTTAGTATCCAAAAAGATATTATCTTCTCGATTGCTTCCATTCAGGTACTATAGAAAAGAAGGAACATAAAAGTTAGTATACTCAAACGAAAGAAGATTGCCAAACTTTTCTTGATCATTTTCATGCATATAAAAAAGTAATTGCATAAGAAAGCAACCTTAATTTAACTACTAATTGGTTTGATCTTTGTGAGGAATTTGGGTTTCATTCAAGGAAGTAGGGAGTGACTTTTATACAACCTCTCATTCTATTCCAAGGATCCTGCAGCTCAATCTCAAAACACATGACTTGAAGGAGCCTTGCTTTAAAATTGGCCAGGGTTTGTTATAAACCATGATCCCTAGATAGTATGCAACAAAAAGCTGAAATTCAGGGAGTGTATGAAAGGGTAAATATGAGTTCTCCAGCCCATGGGGGAACAGGAGGAGAAGAGTACATAAGCCTGGGTCCTGCTTCTGTTTATTCCAATTGATCTACATGACATTAAACCATGGCTTTGTAGAAAGTATAAATGCAGCTAGTATTTCAACTGATAATTCTATGTTCTGTCAATCACATTTATTTGAAAAAATATAGCAACCACATGCAGATTATCTAATATTTAAATTACTCACTTCCTGAATCCCAAGACACAAATAATAGATACTGTCAGGTGCATAGTTTTCTCCGTTTGGTCTTCGGACTTCATTTACAAAGTGTGCCAGCCCAAAATTTAGCTCAGTAGAAGTATGTGATATAATATCTTCTTTCAATTTTACTGACTTTGCTGTAGTGGGAAATGTAGGGTATCATGTAATGCTGTTTCTTATTAATAAAATAAAGCATCCAGTAGATGAGTATAAAATAAAGGAAACATTCAAATATTGCAAATATCATCATAAAACCTCTTTCAAATGTAAGACATATAGCAAGAGCGTTTCACTTAAAATATTGATTTCTATGCTACACATAATGCTTAGTTTGCAGTAAATGTCAACATACAATGACCTCATTTGATGATCAGATTCTGAAGATGAAGACATAATTTGCCCTTCACAGCCCCAGTAAGCCCATTAGAAAAACAATATCTGAATACAGATCCAAGCTCTACAGCTTTATCTGCTGGGCATACTGTCTGTATGTTTTAAACTAAAGACTTAAAGCTAAACGAGATACTTACTTGATTTTAGCTCATCTAGTACTGACAGATCTTCCTCTAGGTTCCTAGCTTTTACCCAGTGTTTCCATGCATTCACACCATATGCATATTTGAAAGGAAAACTGCACTCTGAGTTCTCAGAGCCATCATCTTGAGAATGGTATTCTGACACTGCTTTTCTCTTTAGTCCCTGTCATCAAAATAGATTTTATTTATTAACAGTGCTTATTAACACTGAACAACCAATGATACTATTTTTTTAAAGAGAGGTGAGATCTAATTATGCCAGAGGCACCAACTATGAAACAGGCATTGGGAGTGAAGTTTGAGATTCTTAAATTAGTTGTGTTCATGAATGTATACAAACAGCAATATCTATTTCACACCATAAATTATGAAATTTGAAAAGACACACGGCATATAAAACAATACCAACAAGCACAAGTCACCTGCCTCATTGCCCCTCAAGGTACAGTTATCAGACTACCGTCACAAGAAGACACAACCATAGAAGATACTATTTGTGTTTACCACTCTAATTACAAATATAGATTATACCTTCTTTTTACTTCGAGGTCTTGGTTGTTCCTCGTATTCTTCTCCAAATACAGGTGGTAGCAAAAATTCATTCTCTGTGTCAAGTTCTTCTGTTGCTGCATATATATAAAAGTGTATCCACCAAGGATATAGTTAACATGCAGTCCAACATTTTGTACATATATTTATAAGTGATGAAGGAATTATTTGTTTTACAATATATTTCCCACAGGATTCAAAGTTACTTTTAACAATTGTAGAAAATAATGCAAGTGAATATTCTAGTTATTTTAATTAATGTTATATCAATTATATCTGACATACACTCCCTTTTTACTCCCTTTGTATATTATATTGTGTGTGTGTGTCTGTCTCTGTCTCTCTCTCTCTGTATATATATAATGTATATTATACATATATAAATTACTTAAACTATTGGGTATTTCCATATATAAAAATACTTTAATAATTGAATCCTGATCAACTGTAATTCTAGTCTATAGCCAACATAATGCAATACAGATTTAGGCGCGTGTGTGTACACACACACACACACACAATTTCCTGGTCCTTGCCTACTCCTATTCCTATATGATCTTTTGCATCTTTTTACACATGGGACTTCTTTCCAAAAATGTTCCAAGTCAGTTTCCCTAAACTGGTTCCTTCCCAAAGGTGGTGCTGTTCTCATTCCTCCCCATGGACCTCATTTTGTCAAGACCATCTTGTTAGTAACTGTTCTTGTAAATTCCAGCTTGTATCATTAATAATATGTACCCATTTTGTCTTCTGTAAGTCTCTTTTAGAATTGCCTTCAAGTTTTTCCAAGCATCTCCACTGACTTGTCTCTGTATTATGTGTAAAATACTGAAATTTTAGCTTCATTACTACTTCTTTCATGGGCAGTCTGTTTTTAACTTCATGGAAGTATTGCTTTGTTTTTCTTGTGACTTAAGCTATTTTTCTGGCAGAGTTGGGGTGCTCTGAGTGTTTTTCAATGTCATCTATCAGGATCTTGGAAGTGTGTTTTCTCTGTAGCAGCACTTGCCCTCTAGAATAAGATTCCCCTGGAGATTCAGATGGTCCCCACCTTACTGTGTTTTGAAGGCTTTGGAAGACCTGGCTCTTCGCCAGGCCTTTGGTGAAGGTGAAGGCCCCTTAAGATTATGTAATTTAAATTTTCTTTGTTCCTATCTTTGTGCCTTGTACTTTATTTTCTTGTTTTTAATGTTTTAAACAACTGGTAAACTGCCCAGAATCACTAGGAGTTGGGCAGCATATAAAATGAATAAATAAATAAAACCAATTTCCTGCAGCATTGCAATTGAAAAGCATCCCTTTTCCTTCATTTAGTCTTTTGACAATTTAGCTTTCAGAGTTTTATGTAACAGCTAGGAGCTAAATGTATTGTTGTCCCATATTCCTGTGATGACTCAGCACTATGTTATTTTGTCTATATTTATCTCTGTCTTTTTTATTGTCTTTGGGTTTCTCATGGCCTTCTTTGCATGAAAGATTTCCTTAATTTCAATCTCTTGCTTAAATATATCTGTTGTCCTTATTTTATTATCTTTTATTTCTCTGAAGAGACAACATTGCCTTCTACTGAATACATAATTCAATTCAATACATAATTATTATTATTTATTATTATTATTTATTTAATTTCTATGCCGCCCTATTCCGGAGAACTCAGGGCGGCTCACAGCATGATAGAAATTACAATAAAAACACGTAAATATAAAAACCCTTAAGCTAAAAAGGAAACCAATCACTCCACAAACATACACACAAACATACACTGGCTAGGGGCAAGGTGTTAGCTGCCCCAGGCCTACCAGCAAAAGTATGTTTTAAGCAATTTACGAAAGGCGAAGAGGGTGGGGGCGACACGGATCTCCGGGGGAAGTTGGTTCCAGAGGGCCGGGGCCGCAACAGAGAAGGCTCTTCCCCTAGGCCCCACCAGGCAACACTGTTTGGCTGACGGGACCTGGAGAAGGCCCACTCTGTGGGCCCTAACCGGCCGCTGGGATTCATGGGGCAGCAGACGGTCCCGTAAATAACCTGGTCCGATGCCATGTAGGGCTTTATAGGTCATAACCAACACTTTGAATTGGGTTCGGAGACCAATTGGCAGCCAATGCAGCTCGCGGAGTGATGCCGAAATGTGGGCATTTCTAGGCAAGCCCAACACTGCTCGCGCGGCTGCATTCTGCATTACCTGAAGTCTCCGAACATTTTTCAAAGGTAGCCCCATGTAGAGAGCATTGCAGTAGTCGAACCTCGAGGTGATAAGGGCATGAGTGACTGTGAGAAGAGACTCCCGGTCCAAATAGGGCCGCAACTGGTGCACCAGGCGAACCTGGGCAAATGTTCTCCTCGCCACAGCCGAAAGATGATGTTCCAAATTTAGCTGTGGATCGAGGAGGACGCCCAAGTTGCGGACCTTCTCCGAGGGGGTCAAAAGCTCCCCCCCCAGGCTAATGGACGGATAGATTGAAATATCTTTGGGAGGCAGAACCCATAGCCACTCCGTCTTGTCGGGGTTGAGTTTGAGCCTGTTGGCACCCATCCAAACCCTAACAGCCTCCAGGCATCGGAACATCACTTCCGTTGCTTCACTGAAATGACACGAGGTGGAGATGTAAAGCTGGGTATCATCAGCATACTGATGATATCTCACCCCGTGTTGTCGGATGATCTCGCCCAGCGGTTTCATGTAGATATTAAACAGCAGAGGGGAGAGGACCGACCCCTGAGGGACCCCACAAGGGAGGAACCTAGGGGACGACCTCTGACCCCCTGCCAACACCGACTGCGACCAACCAGTGAGGTAGGAGGTGAACCACCGCAAAACAGTGCCCCCAACCCCTCCAGTCGGTGCAGAAGGATACCATGGTCAATGGTATCGAAAGCCGCTGAGAGGTCAAGTAGCACCAGGATAGTGGATAATCCCCCATCCCGGGCCCGCCAGAGATCATCCGTCCAATCTTCTCTTCAGCCTCACTGCCTATAGGGTACTACTGACATATCTTGTTAGTCTGCTGGTTTTATTTGCTATCTGAAGTTGAAGTTTTAATTTTGTAAGAAGAAATTTGTAATCTGAGCTCAGTCAGCACTAGGCCTTTCAGCACTAGGCCTTTTTTATTTCTTGATCAAATAGCGCTTCTATGACCACCTATTTTTCCCTTGAAAAGTTATTAGAATTAGTTATTAGCATTTGTTTGACTGTATTTCTGGAATATTGCAGATTCATAAAAAATTGAGTTAAAAATCTAATACAGGTAGTTCTTGACTTACAAACATTCATTTAGTGATAATTTATAGTTATAACGGCACTGAAAACTGATGTTTTTTACACTTAATGACCACTGCAGCATCCCCATGGGCACATGATCAAAATTTGGTTGTTTGGCAACTAGCATGCATTTCTGACAGTTACACTGTCCCAGAGTCATGTGATTACCATTTGTGACCTTTCCAGTTGCCTTTTGACACGTAAAGTCAATGGGGGAAGCCAGATTCGCTTAACAAACACATGATTAACTTAACATCTGCAGTGATTCGCTTAACAATCATGGCAAAACTGTTGTAAAATGGGACACAACTTATTTAACAACTGTCTTGTTAAGCAACAGAAATTTGGAACTCAGTTGTGGTCATAAGTCAAGGAGTGTCTGTAGTAATAAACCACCGTTTTTTTTCATGGGGATATAGAAACGATCATTTAAAGCACAAAGCAAGTTCACAATCATGTTATACGTTTAAGCAATTAATGCACAAACCTCTAGGAAAATCGACCTCAATATCAAGATCTGGCTCATATGGGACATCAGGCAAACTTGTCTGTGTTTCTGTCACAGAATTAAGCAATTCTGTCTCAGTTATTACATCTATAACTGAATAAAGACAAATATGTTACCATCCTTTTTGGTATAATCCATGCAATGTTCAATAAAGGTGATTTAGAGTAATAAGACAGCAAAAGCAGGCAAACATACAAAAATATCTGATATATAAACTGGTCTTTATATATTAAAGTGATATGTAATATTTAAGGAAAGAAAAAAGTCTATTAATTCAAGAATCACTGCATTTCAAAAGAGTGAAAAAGGCAACAAGGCTGTTGAAAATTAGATGAAGTGATACATCTGGACCACTACATAATTCAAAGTCACAAAGCCAGAAATTAGTAACATAATGCCCACAGGCACCATGATATATATTATCCTTTTCTCAGACATTGTCAGTGAGATACCAAAACCAAATTAAAAATGAATTTCAGAACTTTTAAGATTTTGTTCGTTGTACAAAATACCTATACCCATTTCTTTCTCTCTCTCATTGTATGTGTGTGCATTTTGGTAATTGTACTACACAGCTACTACAATACTCTCATGAAATACCGAAGTTTTGCAAAACAAAGATACACCCATATAGAAATTCAAATTTGTGGAATGTGTACTTTCATATCCAGAAGTATATGCCCAAATACAAGAAATTACACTTTGAGGAGGAAATATTATCTGAATTTTCCTTTGCTAAGAATGGGAATGTATCCAGCTGCATACTTCTACAAGAACAGATCCTTATTGATTGGATGGAGAGGATTGCTATTAGTAATGCTGAGTCATTTCTTCCAGAAAAAGGTGGAAAGGAACAAAATTATCAATACTGTCCTAACTGAGTTTGTTTGGGTTCCAATGATTGCACAGGATTTGTTTTCTGCTAGGTTTAAGTGTATTGTGCCATGCGTTTGTGAAGTGGTTGTTTCCCTAATGTACAGGTCTGCACATGTTTCACTGCATTTTCACTGCATATATAACATTACTCTGTTCCTATCACAACAGACAGAGAAGAAGTGAACAACAAACGAAGCAATGTTTTCATTTCATACCTTTCAGGGATACCGGAAAAACTCAAGAGGATTTTCAACAAACACAACATAAGTGCACACTTTAAACCCCAAAATACATTAAGACAAGAAGCTTGTCACCCAAAAGATAAAACATCCAGACACAAAGAGAGCAATGTTATATATGCAGTGCAACGGAATGAAACATGTGCAGACTTGTACATCGGGGACACTAAAGAACCACTTCACAAATACATAGCACAACACAGGAGAACAAAGACAGGATTCAGAAGTAAATCTGCATCCAAAAGACAAGGATCACTCTTTTCAAGACAGCAAGGTTCATATTCTGAACAGAGAATGACCACTAATTTGAAAGATGAGTCAAGGAGTCCATCTATACTAAAATTAACACTCCTCCCTCAACAGAGGGGGAGTGATACGCCACCATCTATATCCTGTTTACAATGCAGTCCTTTCAGTAAGAAGGTTCCACACACACTTGCCCTCTGATTCAGGTGACTCTGGGGATACAGATAAACCCCTAAGGGGTTTATCTGCAAAGAATATAAATCCTTCCATTCCCCACTAGTTAAATAGAACTGAAGTAGCTTCTTGGATTAGAAGCGAAACATTTTCAAAGGGGGAAAAAAACAAGAAAGTCCAGTTGAATTTTGAAAAAAAAGAAGCACTTTTGTGATAATCCACATTCATACAATACCAATTCAAGTCTTGACACCATCTACTGATTTACCAAACTCACTTCTTAAATATCCAATTCTACAATGTTCAACTAATTTGTATGTTTTCTTGACATATTCAGTTCTCATTTCTGTATAACAATGAGGGCAGAGGCACACTCCTATGCCCAATCATTCTGGCTTCTTCTGAGGAACATAAACTCCTTAGAAGAAACCACATACTACTCACGACTCTTCTCCTATCCATCTTATCTTTGATAAACATGTTAGTAGGTAGTTTTTCATTACTATGTGTAACATTTTCATTTTGTGTTCTCAAACATAACTACCTTGATCTTTCAGACAGTCACTTTCAGATCCATAACCTTTATACAATTTATTTGCTATAAATCAATCTCAGTCTGGTATCATACCAAAAAGTATGCACAAATTCATATTCCCAATAAACATGTCTCTAATGTTAAGACAAGTATTCATTGTTTATTTATTATGTATTTATTATACATCCTTGTCTTATACTGTGCTCATTGTTGAATAATTTACTAATCATCCAATTTATGCTCACACATGCTATACTTCTATCCTGTACCACTCTTACTGTATTTAGCAACTTGCTTATAATTCCATATTCATGCTAAACATTCCATAATTTCAGCCTCTTCACTTTATCACATGCTTTCTGTAAATCAAATCTTTTCCATACCTGGTTCATATTTTCATTCCTTGAGTCACTCTAGTTTTATTCTACTTTCTTTCGTGTATTTCCTTTTCCTGGTATTGCAATTGCAGAAATTACTGTGCTAGTAATTGATACAAAGATTATACTGTTTTATGTAAGTAAATTCTCAAAGATGGACAAAGTATGACAGAAAAACTAACAACGTAATCTATAGACCACTGATATTGGCAAAACAATAATTAAAGACATACTTTTGAGCTCTGCGGGTTCTACATGCTCTTTTTTTTCAGAAATATCTTCTGTTACATTCAATAAATCTGAAGTCTCTTCAGGACTGGGGGGATTTTTATTTTTTAGTTCTACTATTGCTTCAAGTATCTTCTCACTGCTATCCAGCGTAGTAGGTAGAAAAATTGGAACTGGAATCTAGAATATAAATCATAATATTGTAACTTTGCTAAGTGCCATTATGAAATAAAATACAGAGAAGAACTGGATAAAGCCCTTGTAGCATTTAATAATGTTTAATAACATCAATGTTATTGTATGTACCTCTGAACTGATGGGATGTGGGCCATGGTATTTTGATATGAAAAGTGCCTTCTGAATCTCAGCCTACTTACAATAGCATAAACATGCATGGGTTCAAACATTAGTTGTGCTTGTGGTATACTGGCCCTAATCAGTACCATCTAAATAAGCAGGGAATGCTACCTTTGGCATGACACTGAGGCTGATTGCTTAGACTATATCTTCCCTGAATTTAATGAATGAAAGTATTGTGAAAGCCTCAATTAACCAAAGTTCTGATTGACATTTAAGCTATAGACAGATCTAATTATGATTTAGAATGAGAAGTAGAAGAGAAATAACGATAATATATTAACAAATGAAATGAATGGAAGAAAAATAGATCTGTTGTGAGTCTATGAAACTAACAGAAAAGGGATTGATATACTGCATATCTGTACTAATAGTCTAAGTGGTGGTGTGGTTGATGAGGAGTGCAGATAAGTGAAGATGCAGGCTTAACTATGAATTAAAGGGCTAACATGTATATCAGAAAATATGAACTGATGTCATCTAGCTTGTTGCAGGCATATATAGCAGTAGCAATAGCACTTAGATTTATATACCGCTTCATAGTGCTTTCAGCACTCTCTGAGAGGTTTACAAATGTCAGCTTATTGCCCCCAACAATCTGGGTCCTCATTTTACCAAACTCAGAAATCAACCTTGAGCTGAGTCTTTCTTTCCCACTATGCATTAGATCAGTGGTTCTCAACCTTTTTCAGGTTGAGACCCCCACTTGCCCCGCCCATGCGCGGTGTGACCCTGGCGCGCGCGCGCAACGAAAAAAAAAACCCCAAAAAAACCAAAATGGTGGACCGCGACGGCGCGATCCGCACATGCGCGGCGCGCGTGCGACGGCCCGAACTGTGCATGCGTGGCGCGCGCACAACGAAAAAACAAAAACAAAATGGCGGACCGCGGTGTCCGGCGACCCCCGCGAAACGGTCGTTCGACCCCAAATGGGGTCGCGACCCATAGGTTGAGAACCGCTGCATTAGATCATAATATGCAGCTAACACTAATGGACAGGTTCTTATTTTCATGTAAGGCCGTGATGGCACAGTGGTTGGAATGCAGTATTGCAGAAAGGGCTAGCCAACAATACTGCATTTTAACCACTGCGCCACCACGGCTTTTATATGAAAATAGGAATCTGTCCATTAGTGTTAGCTGCATATTATGGTCTAATCTAATGCAGAGTGGTAAAGGAAGAATCAGATATGAACTTTTGGGGGAAAGCCATAAAGAGTATAAGAATTTTGAATATTGTTTAAGAACACAAGGGTGGATGGCATAACTGAAGACATATTAAATATAAGTAAATATTAAAATACTGGATGTATTTTAGAGAAAATAAATTGGTTTAAAGTAAAAATCCTAATTCTGGTATACAATTTGTCTTGGTTTTTAAACCGATGTTCTTGTTTGGAATATAAATAGCAAGATACTTACAGGAGATAAAAGTTCCATGTTACATTTTTTCTTTTTAATTAATTTTCCCCCTTTAGATCACATACATCACATAAAGCCTTAGAGTGAGGTTTTAATTGGTCCTCTCCATATTTTACAAGTCTTTTACCAACAGCTTATTTAGAAGAAGTTGTTGCATCATGTTTATAATGACTTGACAATAAACATCTTCAGCTGACCTAGAGTGCAAACATCTAAATTTCTTACACAGCTCTAGCCCTGATCACCATTTCATCCCTGGGATAGAGTTCTCTTGGACTTGCCTGCTGTCCTAGTACCTATTTTGTTTTACCAGATTTTACCTTCTGTAGCCTAGCTCTTTCCCCCTTTATCTGCTCTATGTTGGGGAATAGCCCTGAAGCCAAGATGAATCACACTGGGATAGGATTAATTCCTCCCAAGTATTTCCTCATGCAAGGAAGCAAGAAATGCTGATATGGTGAATTTTGGTAGAATCTATCTTCAAGAGAGAGAAAAATGTAATTCAAATGTAGACTGAAACCTAGCTTACTGGAACAGGAACCGTTGTAGGAACTGGAACATTTTGACTATACATATGCATAGGAGCAGGTACATATACTGGTACAGGAACAGGCACAGGGATGTATTCTTTTTTCCAGTCATCATCTACAATGAAAGACAATTTGTAATGTTACTTGCCACCACTACATATATCCCATAAAGTGGCCCAAGCATAATTGTATACACTGACAAAACACCATACGTGAGAACAGTTCCTTCTATAATATAAATACCTGTCTGACAAGATTTTGTTTGCATGTGGGGTTTACAGAAGGTAGCCTTTGTCATCGTTAGCGGTTTGCAGAGAACTGCTTTGTTCTTCATTTCTTTATTTGGTGTAGGGGAAGGAGGTGGGGCTGATCCCTGTGGATTAAAAAAATTGTTAAATTTTAAAAAATGTAAATGATAAAATAAAGTACATTTCAACTTTTTTTTCAGAGGCAAGAAAAAGAATTCCGTAAAAGAAAGGAGAAAACTTATCTAAATCCTTAGCTAACTCTTCAAAAATTAAATACCTTAATTTATCCTCTTCATGGAGAATGATAGCTTTGGCTTCTAATCAAATTAGCTATTTAACATTATTACACAATTCATTCATTAACATAAATAGTTTTGTTACTATTTGAAACTTTATATTTGTATGCTATCTCAACAATTACACATTTATGATAATTATCACTTAGAGCCATATAATATACCAGTTTAGAATATTGAAAATACCCATGAAGAAATAACCTGTCATGTCTTGTCATATTTTTTAAATGTAAAGGATATGCATCCTAACTGACACAAAACAGTATACAATTCTCTATAGCAGCGGTTCTCAACCTGTGGGTCGCGACCCCATTTGGGGTCGAACGACCATTTCACGGGGGTCGCCAAACAACGCAGTCCGCCATTTTTCCCCCTTTTCCTTAGCTGTGCTACGCCATTTTTTCCCTTTTCCTTAGCTGTGCTACTCCCTCTTATTCTATTGGCTTTTGAAAGCCAATCGAATAGACTCTCTTGAATAGAGTCTAATTCTATTGGCTTTCAAAAGCCAATAGGAATTGTCCAGGCTGTCTCTGCCCTGCTGAGCCTGCCAAAAGTCCGAGTCTGCAAACGGGGCTGCAAGTTGTCTGCAGCGAAGGCGAGCGGTCTGGAACTTTCCACCCCTCCCTGCTGAGCAACTACTAAAAATGTAAGTAAAAGAGGGCCAAGGGTGGGAGGTGGGAGGCCGGCGGGTGCAGGGAGGGCAGCTGGCGCGCGTGGGGCCCGGCAGGTGCCTTACCTCCCTTGGACTGGGCCAGCTGGTGGCCCAGCTGGTGGTCGCCCTGTGCTGTCGCTGCTGCTTGCCGCAACCACGCAGGAGCGCCTGGGCCTGCCTGCCGCCGCCCCAAACAGGCGGCAGCGAAGGTAAGGTTAGCAGGGCAGCAGCGGGCACAGAGATAGTTTTTGGTGCGCGTGGGGCCCGGCGGGTGGCTTACCTCCCTTGGGCTGAGCCAGCTGGTGGCCCAGCCCGTGGTCGCCCTGCGCCGTCGCTGCCGTGGCCGCCCAGGAGCGCCTGGGGCTGCCTGCCACCGCCCCGAACGGGCGGCGGCCTACGCCTCGGTCGGCGCAGGGGGCAGCAACACGCATCCGCGGTGCAGGAGGCAGCACCGCGCATGCGCGGCGCAGGAGGTAGCACCACGCATGCGCGGCGCTTGACAGATCAGGGGTCACGACCTAAAAAAGGTTGAGAACCACTGCTCTATACGCTGTGAAGGATTTTGTTATCTTAGCTATGAATTTGAATACTTTATGATTTACTTACTGTGTTTTTTGTTCGGGGAGTTTGGCAACTTTGATCTACAAACAGAAGACAACAACCTTAGCATAATTTGTTACTTACAATAATCTGCAGTTGACAAATGCCACAATACTTTATCTTAGTCATACTAGTTTTACTAAATTAACTAGTAAAAGATTAAGCAGTTAGCTGTTTTCAAAACAATTAGCTTTCTAAGTGTGGCGAAAGTGGCATGCTCATCTTTCTTTTGGAAGAAAAATTGTGTAGCTAGATTGTTAATTATACTAACTAATTTCATCTGATGTGTGATAGCCTAGACCTCCAGTAATCTTATCTCCTAGGTCAGAGGTCTGCAACCGTAAACACTCAGAGCCACTTGGACCGTTTCCCAGAGAAAAGAAAACACTGGGAGCTGCAAAACTTGCACACGCAAGCACGAGGGAGGAGGAGCTTGATTGAAGAGTTTAATTAAAAAGAAATAGAGGCTGCTGTGCATGAGTTCTCTCTCTCTCTCTTCCTCTCCCTCTCTCTTTCCTCTTTCTCTCCCTCTTTCCTCTCCCCCCTTTCTCTCCCCTTTTTCTCTCTCCGTCTCTCCCTCTTTCCTCTCCCCCTTTCTCTCCCCTTTTTCTCTCTTTCTTCTCCCTCTCTTTCGTCTCCCCCCTCTCTTTCTCTCTCTTCCCTCTCCCCCCCCCTCTCTCTTTCTCTCCCTCTATCCGATCTTCTGCTCACCTGGTTTCAAGCTATTCTCCAACAGGCTGGCTCTCTCCTGCCCTTCCTGCAGAGATGCAGCCAAGGCAGGAGCCCTGCCCAATAAGCTTGTCAGCTCATTGGAAAATAGGGTGAGGCCACTCTCTTTTTTACACACACACACAGAGAGAGAGAGGGAGAGAGGGAGAGGGAGAGGGAGAGAGAGAGAGAGAGAGAGAAAGAGAGAGAGAGAGAAGTGGAAGTGCCTCTCTCTGTCTCTGCAAATGAGAGAGGAGGCTGGGAGCTGCAGGAGAAGGCTCAAAGAGCCACATGTGGCTCCGGAGCCACAGGTTGCCATCCTGTGTCCTAGGTTGAAGTAAAATATGCCCTGTTATCTGATATTAGGAAAGAGAAACTTATATGACTTTCCATTTTTTGAAATATTGAAAAAAATTAATGTACACAGTTGTTGGTAAAGAAACATACCATAATGTAAGTTTTCTGGCCCTTTTTGCGTTGCCATATTTGGCTCATTTTGTTGACAGTAGAAACGCAGAAGGCAATGCTGATCACAAAAGTGCTTCATTTCCCCTCTCCATTGTACTTTCTCTTTAAGAGTTCCTTGAATTTTACAGCAATCACACCTTGCAGCCTTAAACAAAATAATACTGTTAGCTGAAATGATTTGGAAAAAGAATTACTGCTACATAAATGCTTTAATGCAATATTGGTTTATGAAGTTCTCCAAGATTGAGTAATGCCTTATGCTTTCTTAGAAGACAGAAAATCTTCTGAGATTTGAGGCTTCTGGTAGTATCTCCTTACCTATCAAAATCCTCTTTAATTCTGTAATATAGACAAATATAAGCAGCAAAATAAGGACAAATTCAAAAGGGACATTAACCTCTGATACTCTTCTGAACAAAATTAAGTATACAAGAAAGGCTATTATGTTTTCATTGATTGACAAAGAAAGCATTGGTAACACTTGTAGAATAAAGCCTGTATGTTGTTATTGCACTAAGAAATATCTTGAGGATCCAAATGGGTAAGAACAATTTCCCTTCTCTGAAACAGCTTACCCTCCAAAGCATGTATCACCCCCACACTTCTGACCTCCCAGAAGCTGTTAAAAACATTATTCCTAAGAATAATTGAAGCAGCTTTCTCAAGAATAATGGGACAGGTTGCCATTTGAGAAGCACAGACATCTTATTCAGAGAGGAAGTGTCTCTGCATTGCTTTCTTCTCACTAGCAACTCAAAAATTGGTATCCATTTAAATTGAAAGTGGACAAGCACAGTAAATATGCAGTCATGACCAGAAAAGAGATGCAATACAGGCTAGGAGACCTTTAAAAAAAGCAACATCTGGAACGGAACAGATGGCATGGTCAGCACTAGGACAAATCATTGGATTAAAAAGAATGGAGCAAAGAAATTATTTCATTATTAATCTCTTAAGAAATGCAATGAGACAACACTGAGGTCTTTAAATCTAACTTTGATATTGGGATGCTTCTTTAGCTTAAAATCTGAGTCCATTTTAATACTAGAAAGTACAGTAAGGAAAGGGAAAAGTCAGAGAACAGTGTAGAGGATTATCTCCCATTTTTAACGGAAATAAATGTCCTTTTTTCTAAACGCTAATCAATATTATTAATATTTTACCTTCAATCAATTACAGGGAAAATGGCCACTTTAGGAATAGGCATATACACAATGAAAAGAATTAGACAAGGAAAGATATCCTCGACTAATGACCACAACTGAGCCCAAAATTTCCATTCCTAGGCAAAACAGTTGTTAAGTGAGCTGCGCCCCATTTCACAATCTTTCTTGCCAGAGTTGTTAAGCGAGTCACTGCAGTTATTAAGTGAATTGCACAGTTGCTAAGCAAATCTGGCTTTGTTGGAAACCAGCTGGGAAAGTTACAAATGGTGATCACATGACCCAGGACACTGCAACTGTCATAAATGCATGCCATTTATGTGTGTGTGTGTGTGTGTGTGTGTGTGTGTGTGTGTGTGTGTGTGTGTGTGTGTTCAGTTCTTCGGGTTTTCTCCTGCGTAGAATTTGAAGTATCTTGGCGATGTTTTGACGAAGTCCCATTCCTCATCTTCAGGCTGGTGCTTTCGGCTTCGTGCTTCTAGGAGCAATGTGTGATTGTAGCTGTTTCTTCCTTTTAACTGCCAGTGGGGGTTTGAACTGATTGGTTGGGAGCTCGGCTGTGTTCTGATTGGGTGGAGGTATGTTCTGAACAAACGAGATGATACCTCCCGCCTACCAGCCATTTGGAAACCCGCCCTTATTGACAAACGAGTCCATAACACAAAGAATGACACCAGACCTACACTCACGAAAACCACGCAGGATGTCACCACACATCCACGCAAAAAGCAAACCCAAACCCACACCGATGATGAGGCATGACCACAAACCAGAAGCCAGACCACAGCTGCATCATTAGCCACTTTAAACCCCTCCAATCCGTACATGAAGCAAACTGACACCCACCATGAAGATGAGGCACGACCACGAACGCGAAGCCAAACAGCTATGCAGCTCACCATCTCTAATCCCCCTGCAACTCAGACTAACCTGAGCACAACAAAGCCCCCACCCAAACAGAACACTCCCCCATCCAATCAGAGCACAGCCAACCCCCCATCCAATCAGAGCACAGCCAAGTCCCTAACTAATCAGAACACACCTCCACCCAATCAGAACACAGCCGAGCTCCCAGCCAATCAGTTCAAACCCCCACTGGCAGTTAAAAGGAAGAGAAACAGCTACAATCACACATTGCTCGTAGAAGCACGAAGCCGAAAGCACCAGCCTGAAGATGACGAATGGGACTTCGTCGAAACGTCGCCAAGACACTTCAAATTCTACGTGGGAGAAAACCCGAAGAACCAAAGACCTACATACAAACACATATATATACACACATATATATATACACACATACATACACACACATAATATTATAAAAGAAATCACGAATAATTTAGATATGTACTTAGCAGCCATTAAAAAGAAGGTTATTAAATATTGCAATACCTTATAGTACCAGTCTTGAAATTTTCTGCAACACTCTTCACTACAGAAATCTCTTACTACTCCATCAAGTTCCTTTGATGCTCCCTTTTTACAGAGTTGAGAACAATAATTGCAAGTAACACAGCGTAATCCTAACCGTCTTGCAAAATCTTGTTTATATAGCAGCTTGCAACCTGGAAAAAAGGAAGCAGCATAGTTGATTTGCTGAAACTCTGTGCCACTGCAAATCTGTTTCGTAGTAATTTTTGCATTTTGTTACATAACTTTTACAAGGTTGTTTAGCAAAATGATACCATTTTTGAGAAAGAATTTTAGCCACTCTCCTAGTCAATAATTATCAACCTTTTTGGTTTTTTATATATGGTTTATACATTCAACTTTGAAGTTCTTACTATCTTTAGATTCAATTACAGGTAGTGCTTGAAGTACAATCAATTGCTTAGTGACCATATGAAGTTACAACAGACCTCACTGGGACTACTTACTACCTGGATTCAAAGTTCCAATGGTCATTTGAGGTGTCCTCATTCACTATTGTGTTTTATGATAGTTTTGCTGAAAACTGGCGTTTACTTCAGTTTTCAGCAAAACTAGCCCATATTGAACCGTTGGTTCACTTAATGGTGATGGCATTTATTTAACACAGCGGTTCTCAACCTGTGGGTCGCTACCCCATTTGGGGTCGAACGACCATATCACGGGGTCGCCAAACAACGCAGTCTGCCATTTTTCCCCCTTTTCCTTAGCTGTGCTACTCCCTCTTATTCTATTGGCTTTTGAAAGCCAATAGAATAGACTCTCTTGAATAGAGTCTAATTCTATTGGCTTTCAAAAGCCAATAGGAATTGTCCAGGCTGTCTCCGCCCTGTTGAACCCGCCAAAAGTCCCAGTCTGCAAACGGTGCTGCAAGTTGTCTGCAGCGAAGGTGAGCTCTCCGGAAGTTTCCACCCCTCCCTGCTGAGCAACTACTAAAACTGTAAGTAAAAGAGGGCCAGGGTTGGGAGTTGGGAGGCCGGCAGACGCAGGGAGGATTTTTGGAGCGCGTGGGGCCTGGCGGGTTTTTTACCTCCCTTGGGCTGGGCCAGCTGGTGGCACAGCCCGTGGTCGCCCTGCGCCGTCACTGCTGCGGCCGCCCAGGAGCGCCTGGGCCTGCCTGCTGCCGCCCCGAACAGGCGGCAGCGAAGGTAAGGCTAGCGGGGCAGCGGCGGGCGCAGGGAAGATTTTTGGCGCATGTGGGGCCCGGCGGGTTTTTTACCTCCCTTGGGCTGGGCCAGCTGGTGGCCCAACCCATGGTCGCCCTGCGCCATCGCTGCTGCGGCCGCCCAGGACCGCCTGGGCCTGCCTGCCGCCACCCCAAACGGGCGGCAGCAAAGGTAAGGCTAGCAGGGCAGCGGCAGGCGCAGGGAGGGTTTTTGGCGTGCGTGGGGCCCGGTGGGTGTCTTACCTCCCTTGGGCTGGGCCAGGTGGTGGCCCAGCCCGTGGTCTCCCTGCACCGTCGCCGCCCAGGAGCATCTGAGCACCTGGGCCTGCCTGCCGCCCCCCCAAGTGGGCGGCGGCCTACGTCTGAGCCAGCGCAGGGGGCAGCACCACGCATGCGCGGTGCAGGGGGCAGCACCGCGCATGCATGGCGCAGGTCGGTGTCGCGGCCTGAAAAAGGTTGAGAACCGCTGATTTAACAACTGCTGCAAAAAGATATGATAAATTCAGTCAGCCACAAGCCTGCCCCTTATAGTCATTACTCAAGGACTTCCTGTTCTGTACTTATATACTCACTTGTATCCAGGTAAAAAGTAAAAAGTGTGCTGTGGATATTTTTAGTTATATATTTATTTTGAACCCCTATAAAAAGCTATTTGACTCTAAATTAGGGGTGTCAAACTCAATTTCATTGAGGGCTATATCAGCATTGCGGTTGCCCTCAGGGGGCCGGGTGGGTGTGGCCAGGGTGGGTGCAGCTTACTTGGTGGGCGTGGATGGAGTGGGTGTAGCCTACTGGGTGGGCGTGGCCAGCTTTACATCATTCGTGTCAAGGGTGCCTGTGGGGGCATGGGCAGGAATGGGATAGATCTGAGGGTCTCTGGCAGAAGGGGGTGGGACCAGGGCAAGTGCCAAGGCATGGTCCACTGGAGGAGCCTCACTGTTCCTCTGAGGCCATGTGGGGGGGGGGGCTTATGGAGCTAAGACTGAATGAATTTCAGTATAGATGGCCACCACAAAATTGTACATTGGCTCCCGGCCAGCCTGGACCAGGGCCAAGGCAGAGGGGGCTGTTCCCTCACTGTTTCCAGGATGGCTTTGTGGGCCACATGAAACCACTTCGCGGGCCGCATCCGGCCCCCGGGCCTTGTGTTTGACATGTCTGCTCTAAATGAACACCAATGGAAACAAAGTCTAGCACTATTACAAGAAACAAAATATTGTAGTATTTTTCATGTACAAATAATTCTATTGTTTCCAGTGAGATTGCTTTCAGTCTTTTTTTTTTTACTCAATCTATTGATGATATAGCAAGAGGAAAAACACCCACCCAAATGGAATTGGAAAGGTATTCAAGATTGTTTCATTTTAAAAGCAGTTATAGACTTAAATCAGGATTTTCTAAACAATTACCCTGGTTTGAAGTAAGAACTCAAGGAAATCTCATTTCTACCCATTGCATTGTAATGCAGGAACATAAGGTGATAAAATAGTCTCAGAGCAGTGTAGAATATATGAACTATTAAATCACTATATACAGCCCCAGATCTAACAGAAAACAGAAATAATGGGCACCAACATGAGGTTGTTGCAAATTATGTACAAAATCTGATGTTTTATGAATGCAAACTCTCATTTCTCCTTTGGACCATAGCAACATAACTTATGCAAAGGGGGTCCCACTGATTTCCCATAAATTACACTTATTGTAGTTCAGTGGTGGCGAACCTATGGCAAGAGTGCCAGAGGCGGCACTCAGAACCCTCTCTGTGGGCACGCACACTGTCGCCCCAGCCCCGCCACCCCCCGTGGCCCCCTCCTCAACAGCAGCCCCCCTGGAGAGTTGCCCCGGGTGCAGCCTGTGCAGAGCAGCGCAGCCAAGGACATGGCAGCCGGGCAGCAGGGATAAGACTCCACTCTCGCGCCTCATGTACAGACGATGCTGCGGGCAGAGTGCGTGGTCGCCATGACACTGCTGGGCCACCTGGGCGATCTGCTGTGGTGGGCTGTGGAGGTGGTGGGTGGCCCTGTGGGCAGGAGACGCGGGGACAGGACAGGGGTGAGGCAGTTTTTGGGCACTCAATCTCTAAAAGGTTTGCCATCACTGCTCTAAATGGTTATAATTATTTATAAACAATGTAAACTGTCTAAGGCTACTTTTCCTGTCCCACCATGGCCCTGTGGATGTGAGTATAGGACATCTCAAGTATGCTTCTGTTGCCTATAACAGTGACTTCATTAAAAATGTATATGCAAAATAATAGTGATGACGAACCTTTTAGAGACCGAGTGCCCAAACTGCAACCCAAAACCCACTTATGTATCGCTGGGTGCCGGGTGGGTGTGGCCCACTCGGCAGGCGCAGCTATAGTGGGCATGACAGACTGGGTGGGCATGACCATTGGATGGTTGTGGCTGCAGTAGTCATGACAGACTGCGTGGGCATGGCCTGAGTGGGCGTGGCCACCTCAATATTGCTTATGGGGAGGGACACCTGTGGGAGCCGGGCAGGGTTGGGGGAGATCCAGGGGGTCTCTGTGGGTGGGATGATGGGCTCCCCAATGGCCCCTCCAGGCCAGTGATGGTGAACTTTTAGAGACCACATGTGCTGGGGCGATGGTGCGTGCCCACAGAGAGGGCTCCACGTGCCACCTCTGGCATGCGTGCCATAGGTTCGCCACCACTGGATTAGGGAGTCACTTCATTATGAGTATATAGAACATAGAATCACGGGTGAGTATATAGAACATAGAATCACGGGACTGGAAAGAACCTCAGAGGGCTTGTAGTCCAATTCCCTGCTCAAAGCAGAAGACCTTCTACCATGGGTCCTCAACCTCCGGTCCATGGATCAGTACTGGGCCGCGACATGTCAGCAACCGGGCTGCACAAACAAGCAAAGCCACATCTGCGGGATGCAGGCAGCACACAAAACCACGCCCCCTCAGGTCCGTGGAAAAACCTCTCTCCATGTAACCAGTCCCTGGTGCCCAAAAGGTTGGGGACCTCTGCCTTATACCATCCCAGTCAAATAATTATCCAATCTATTTTTGAAAATCTCCAGTGATGAAGCACCCACAGCTCCAAGAGGCAAGCTATTCCACTGATTAATTGTTCTGTCAGAAAATTTCTCCTTACTTCTAGACTGGATCTCTTTTACAAGCTTTCACCCATTGTTTCACCCTCTGGTGTTTTGGAGAATAAGTCAACCCCTCTTCTCTGTGACAGCATGTCAAATATTGGAAGACAGTTATCATATCCCCCCTCCCCCCAATCCTTCTCTTTATTAACAATAGCACTTATACTTATATATCACTACACAATATTTTACAGCCCTCTCTTAGGCTAGCTCACTCAACCATTTATCACACAATTCCTCTTTGTTGCTCTACTCTGCATACTTTCTAGGATCTCAGCATCTTTTTAGTATAATGGTGACCCAGAAATGTACATAGTATTCGAGTGTGGCTTCATTAGTACATGTGAGGAAGCAGCTGACAATACTGACTTCAATTTAAAATAAATGACATTTCATCCGTTATACATGAACTGATTCCAGACACTTACTTGCTAATATTGCTGGATCTTTGTGGTTATGGAATAGGTTAAGACAATCTGAGACAGTTTCTATTTTAAATAATCTGTTTTGTCATTATTAATTTTTGGTTTTACTTTATACTAGGTTTTGTGTTTTTATTATTGTATACTGCCATTGAGGTGCATAAGAACATAAGAAGAGCCATGCTGAATCAGGCCAAAGCCCATCGAGTCCAGCATTCTGTGTCACACAGTGGCCCACCAATTGTACATGGGGATCTTGAGCAGAAAACCCTCCTTTTCCCTTGACCCCCAACAAATGGTATTCAAGGGAATCCTGCCTGCCTCAACCAACATAGAGGCGGCACATGGACATCTGTTTTAGAGGCGGCACATGGACATTCGTTTTAATAACCACCGATACACTTGGCATCCATGAATCTGTCTAATCCTGCCTTGAAGCTATCAAGGCTGACAGCTGTCACGACCTCTTCTGGAAGTGAATTCCATAAACCAACGATCCTCTGGGTAAAGAAATATTTCCCTTTATTTGTCCTCACTTTCTTACCTATGACCTTTAGGGAGTGCCCCCTTGTCCTAGTATTGTGTGATAGAGAAAAGAATTTTTCTCTATCCACCTTTTCTATCCCATGCATGATTTTATACACTTCGATCAAGTCACCCCTTAAACGCCGTCTTTCAAGGCTGAAGAGACCAAGGCGTTGCAATCTGGTTTCATAAGGGAGGCGCTCCATTTCCTTGATCATTCTTGTTGCCCTTTTTTGCACCTTTTCCAGTTCCATTATATCCTTCTTGAGGTGCGGTGACCAGAACTGTACATAGTACTCCAAGTGTGGTCTCACCATCGATTTGTACAGAGGCAATACAACACTTGCTGACTTATTTTCGATTCCCTTCCTAATCATGCCAAGCATGGAATTTGCTTTTTTTACTGCTGCTGCGCATTGGGTTGACATCTTCATCGAGCTGTCCACCAAAACCCCAAGATCCCTTTCTTGGGTTGTCTCAGAAAGTTTGGTCCCCATCAGTTGGTAAGTATAATTGGGGTTCTTTGCCCCGATGTGCATAACTTTGCACTTGTTTAGGTTAAAATGCATTTGCCACTTTGTTGCCCACTCACACAATTTCGAGAGATCCTTCTGGAGCTCCCGACAATCAGTTTCATTTTTCACTACCCAGAACAATTTAGTGTCATCAGCAAACTTTGCTACCTCACTATTTACTTCTACATCCAGATCATTGATGAATAAATTAAAAAGTAAAGGTCCCAAAACTGAACCTTGGGGTACACCACTTCTGACTTCTTTCCATCCAGAGACTTGTCCATTTATTGCCACCCTTTGCTTCCTACAATTTAGCCAGTTACCAATCCAGGACAAGACCTGTCCTCTAATTCCGTGGCTGAAGAGCTTTTTTAGGAGCCTTTGGTGAGGGACTTTGTCAAAAGCCTTTTGAAAGTCAAGATATACAATATCAACTGGGGCCCCTTTATCTATGTATTTATTTACACCCTCAAAGAATTCTAACAAGTTAGTAAGACATGATTTGCCTTTGCAGAAACCATGTTGATTTTCTTTCAGCAATGCCTGTTTTTCTGTGCCCTGTAATTTTATCTTTAATAATGGTTTCCATCAGTTTGCCTGGAACTGAGGTTAAACTGATTGGTCTATAGTTTCCTGGATCACCTCTGGATCCTTTCTTGAAGATTGGGGTTATATGTGCCTCCCTCCAATCCTCCGGTACAGTGCCTGATCTTAGAGAAAGATTATATATTTTAGCTAGAAGTTCAGCAATTTCACACTTGAGTTCCTTGAGAATTCTAGGGTGGATGCCATCTGGACCCGGCGATTTGTTGACGTTTAGTTTAGAAAGGCATGCAAGAACATCTTCCTTGTTTATCTCTATCAGGTTTAATTCTTCTGTTTCCCTCCCTGGGAAAACTAATTCAGTGGCAGGCAAATGCTCTCTATCCTCCTCAGTGAAAACGGAGGCAAAGAAGTCATTTAGCCTCTCAGCAATCTCCTTGTCTTCTCTGATTATCCCCTTCTGACCATTGTCATCAAATGGCCCAACTGTTTTTCTGGTTGGGTTCCTGCTTCTGATGTACTTAAAAAAGGTTTTGTTATTATTTTTAATATTCTTTGCTATATGCTCCTCAAAGTCTCTCTTGGCTTTCATGACTATCGCCTTGCATTTGGTCTGCCAGAGTTTGTGATCCCTCCTGTTCTCCTCAGTAGGTTCATCAATATAGAAGTTTGATTCACCAATATAGAAGTTTATGATTCACCAATATAGAAGTTTAATAAATAATTCTGCACAACTCATTTTTTGTTTCCTTATTATATTTCTACACGACTATACTGGCAATCATATATTCAACATACCTTCACTACAGAATGGTCTCTTGATACCAGAAAATTTTACCGTTTCATGCAAAGTCTTCTCTTCTTGACAGTATTCACAGTATGTTACTATACAGTGTAGCTTCTTGTAGTCATCAGAACAAATTCTACTGCAAAACTGGTACACTTTGTTCTAGTTAAAGAAACAGAAAAGCCACAATAGACAGTCTGGTAAGTAACAAGGCTTCAAATGTAATGCAGATTTTGCATAACTAAATAGCAAAATTATAGAGAATAAGGAAGATGACCTGCACAAGAATATTACCACAATCTTGTAGTAAGATTTATATCAGCCCCACCAAGTAGGAATCAACTCCACAGAAAGACTATGACTTTTTTTTATTGAGAGTTGCTATAACAAGAGAACTTCCCAAGTCTGATTGTGCCATTTCCCTTCCCTTTGTGAACTAGGGAGGTGCCTTTCTGAGCTGCTTCTGCATATTTTTTGCTTGTTTTTCTCTTCATTGCTTTGATAATGGATCTTCATCACCTTTGTCTTCCTTACTCTCAACAAAAATATTTCATTTTAACTAAAGAAAAGAATTAGCTATTTACCCGTAATTGTTACATTTTGACAGATCATTTGTGAATTCACACCAATAGACTCGGTACCTATGTTGAATAAGTTCAAACCTTACAGAGCTTAAGAACTTTGGTGGGAACCTGCTTCTCGACCTATAATAAATGTTCCTAGTTGTAGCCTGTGTTCAGATTCCTGAGTCTGGCAACCAAGTGCAAAACAAATCAAAATAAAGCTGCAGGACAAGGGAGGAAAGATGGAGAATGAGAAGGAAAAAAATATGGTTACCAGTATATAACCAGTATGTCTTTATTATGACATCTGTAATTCACGAAAGGAAGGAATAGTAGTAGATGGGAACTTTCAGACAGTAATGGATAATAGAATCATTCTATTGAAGGCAGCTCCTCCTGCCATGCTTAAAGATCACATTGGTGATGCCAAATAAGTATTTTTGGCCACACTTAAATTTTCTAAATGCCTTCTTCAGTAAAAGAAAAATAATAGGAAAAAAGATCTGGATGCAAAGAATCAACTCACAGAGACTAGATTTTCCTATATTCTTGAAGAAATGCCAAGCAAAAAAGCCATTTTGTATGCAGCCATCTGAATTGAAAAGTAATTATTGACTTGCATGAGAAAGCCACAATATTGCAAAAAATAAAGAAAAAATCCACATAACTATATTAAATCCATTCAATATACTAACAAGTGTTGCAAGAAAACTGAATTACTCTAATGAGGACAATAGTCTAAGATAGAACAAAGCAGACCCATAGTGAGAAGACAAAGTCCAATCCTTTGTCTCCAGAAAAAAAAATGCAGACGTAACACATCAAATTGTTTGCTCTGACATCCCAAATGTCATCTGCAAAAAAGTTAATTTCTCAAAATTAACACACAGCTGACAAATGCTTGAAATGAATTGTCTGCAGTTAAACTAAAGCAGACCAATGGACCCACTGGGAGAGGCTGATCACATGCTGGATTGGCACTCAGTGTCAGTCTTATTCTCAACAGTTTGATGTAAAATCTCTTTAATCTGGGAAAGAGGAGGAGGCAAGAGCAGTGGAAAGCAGAGAAGTCTAAAATGATGTGCAGTACCAAGGATACTATTAAACAAGGTATCTAGCAGCAGACTTAAAACTGATTTCCTACACCTTGTCTATCATGCTGAACAAACCATTCCATCAAATGAAATGGTTTTGATCTTGTCTTCATTCTATCAGACCAGAGCATCAAGCATTAAGAGAGATGGTTATTGCTTTAAGCCACAGGCATTGCAGTGTGCCTAATTATATTGATTTTTTTCCCTGGCTTACAGTATATTAGTGACTTCTGTGCCAAAAATCTTTGCTAACAACCTACTATTATCTGGCAAATGGGTGAAGAAAAACATCTTTTCCCAAAGGAAATAATGATATTTGTGCAAACTTGTTAATTAAAGGTCCTCAAAGAAGGGATTCTTCTATTATTTATTCACTAAGTCGAATGCTGCCTACACTGACACATAGACTAAACATGACTTTTGTGTCTGAATTGAAAGGGGATCCTGGAACAGGAGAGACAATTGTTTGTCGTCCAGTACAAATTCTCAGCAACCGTTCCTTATATGTTTTAGCCTCCAGTCCCCTAATCATCTTTGTTGCTCTTCTCTGTAATTCTTTCTAGAGTCTCAACATTTTTACATCATGGTGACCAAAACTGGATGCAGTATTCCAAATGTGGCCTTACAAGGCATTGTAAAGTGGTATTAACACTTTACGTGATCTTGATTCTATCCCTCTGTTAATGCAGCCTAGTACTATGTTGGCTTTTTTGGCAGCTGCAGCACACTAATGGCTCATATTTAAGTGATTGTCCACTAGGACTCGAAGATCCCTCTCACAGTTGCTACTATTGAGCAAGGTACCACCTATACTGTACTTGTGCATTTGGTTTTTCTTGCCTAAATGTAAAACCTTACTTTTTTCACCATTGAATTTCATTTTGTTAGATAGCGCCCAATGTTCAGATCTGTCAATATCCTTCTATACTTTAAGCCTATCTTCTAGAGCAGGGGGTCAAACTGCTGGCCCGTGGGCCGGTTTCATCATACTGGAGTCGCGCCCACCCCATTGCTGGCAATGACGAAAAATCTCCGATACGTCGCACGACGTCACATGACGTTGATAGTTTGACATGCCTGTTCTAGAGTGTTGGCTATTCCTGCCAGCTTGGTGCCATCTGCAAATTTGATAAGTTCCTCATGTATCTCCTCATCCAAATCATTTTTTTTAAATAAACATTTTGTTTTTTTTTTATTTTAACAACAAAGTGCTCAAGGCACACCATGGTGTTAGGGTAAACAATCATCCAAAAACAAAACATTTATACATAATTCAATCAATACCTCTAGTATTCCCTCTCTTTTCCCTTAAATAACATAATTTATTTAAAATAGTTCAATGTAGCTTATATTTAATCAACCTATACCTGTTTCTAACACTTTTAGAAATTTATACAACCATGATCAAATTAACTTTAAATACAAACTTTATCAGTTCGGGTATCCCTTCCAAATATATTCTAGTACCTTAGTTTTTATTATAAATTTTATTTGATTCTTCTTCCACTAATATCCCTTAATTAGAATAAAGTATTAGTCTATCCTATATGTATCTAGTCTATTAACTAATCAATCTCTTTTAGCTAACAGACAAAAAAAATTAAATAAAGTAAAAAAAATCAGACCTTAAGTTCTTCCAATCCATTAAACATAGTTCAAATCATATCCAATTAATTATCATAACTAATAACATCGATCTTATCAAGCAAATCATCTTGTTAGATTAACTCAAGATTACATTATTTTCTTGTGACCCTATTGTCCTAAAAAAAAGAACACATTCTTAAACCATTTAATATATATTTCATTAATCACCCCTTTTTTCTCTTACTTGTAACTCATAATCTTAATCTTAAAATCAAATCCATAAATCTAAATTGCCTTTAATCCATTAACTCAAAATATCTCCTTTTAAAGCTAAAATATTAATCTATCCTAAAGCTATCTAAACCAGCGGTTCTCAACCTGTGAGTCGTGACCCCATTTGGGGTCGAATGACCATTTCACGGGGGGCGCCAAACAACGCAGTCCACCATTTTTCCCCTTTTCCTTAGCTGTGCTACTCCCTCTTATTCTATTGGCTTTTGAAAGCCAATAGGAATTGTCCAGGCTGTCTCTGCCCTGCTGAGCCCGCCAAAAGTCCCAGTCTGCAAACGGTGCTGCAAGTTGTCTGCAGCGAAGGCGAGCTGTCTGGAAGTTTCCACCCCTCCCTGCTGATCAACTACTAAAAATGTAAGTAAAAGAGGGCCAGGGTTGGGAGGTGGGAGGCCGACGGGCGCAGGGAGGGTTGCTGGCGCGCATGGGGCCCGGCGGATGCCTTACCTCCCTTGGGCTGGGCTAGCTGGTGACCCAGCCGGTGGTCACCCTGTGCCGTTGCTGTCGCTTGCCGCGGCTGCCCAGGAGCACCTAGACCTGCCTGCCGCCACCCCGAATGGGCGGTGGCCAAGGTAAGGCTAGCAGGGCAGCGGCGGCTACAGGGAGGGTTGCTGGCACGCGTGGGGCCCGGCGGGTGCCTTACCTCCCATGGGCTGGGCCAGCTGGTGGCCCAGCCAGTGGTCACCCTGCGCCATCACTGCCCCTTGCCAGCTATGCCTTGGCTGGCGCAGGGGGCGGCACCACGCATGCGCTGCACTCCCGGGCAGGGAAATAGTCCTCAACTTACGACCAGTTGGGTAGTCCTCCACTTACGACCGGTTGGGTAGTCCTCGACTTATGACCGGTTGGGGGTTGCAGCATTAAAAAGGTTGAGAACCACTGATCTAAACCATCAATCAATCTCTTTAAACTAACAAGATAACATCAAACTTTAAGATATTTCAATTCATTAATCATCAAACAAATAGATCATCAGTAATTTCCATATAGATAAATTTTATATATCTTCCATTAATCCCATTTTTCTTACATCTAACTCATAATCTTGGTCCTTAAATCAGTCCACAATTCTAAATTGCCTTTAGTCCATTACACAAAACTTCAACTTTCACTCTTTTTTTTCCTAGGTTTTTTTAAATGCCAAGTAGGTTTCCATAGCAAAGCTTCCTTTCCAACAGATAGATCTCTCTTTGTTGTTTGTTGTATCATTTGGGTCAGTGAGAACCATCTTGGCCTCTGGATTGGCCTTCTGATTTTTTTAACCATAAAGTCTCGTTGCTTTAAAATTCCAAGTCCCAGTCTTTGCTTTTTCTGATTCTCAACGCCATAGATGAATTGCATATAAGGCAAAGTCAATTTCTCTTTATTCTCAGTTAAGTCCTCTTCTTGTGTAGTCTGTTTTGTAGAAGAATCAGGTGCAATCTGAAAGTCAATTTTGAAATTTGAAGGAGATATTCTGGCTCTTAGTTCTGTAGTAAGTTCTTTCATTGTAACACATATTTCCTCTTTAGTCTCATAGACTTTTTCCAGAATAAGTTTACAGTTTAAATGTGAGTGCAGCTCCATTTTAAAAAATATTCAAACATCCAATTAACTTTCTTATAAAGAAATCATCTCCTCTCCAATTACAATATTAACTTTTAACCAGTAGATGTCCTCAGTAAGCTAAAAAATCTTTTTTCAAAAGTGATTTCATTTCATTTTTTTTTCTTTGCCTTTCCCTTTTTTCTATTTTTTCAGGGAAAAATAGAGGAAAAAGTACTCAAAAAAAAGAGACAACAATATAGACTAATAATAAAGTTCTTAGGAAGAAAAAAGAGTTTTTTCCAGTACCCCAAAACGTACTTGTATAAAAGAGAAACGTAGTTTTTAAAGCTTTGTTCTATTCTTTTGTTCGCCTTTTTTCCCAAACGAGTAAAAGCTGCCTTTTCAAGTCAGGGAAATATTTCCAACAAAGCTCTTACAGGCAAAAAAAAAAAAAAAGAGGAAAAAAAAAGAAAGACCTCACCCGGATTCACCATGGTGGGTTTGAAGCTTAGCTGTTCTTTGACTTGTGGTTTCTAGCGGCTAGGTGATCAGCCATTTTACTGGCCGATCTTCTTCTCTATCGGCCATCAGAGTCTGGCCCAGACAGCTCCTCCACTGCCGAGCAAAGCCTCTTCGACAAAAGTCCCACCCTCCAGGGCGACTTTAGACCCGTATAAGGGTCTACCGGCGGAGGGAAGCTAGCCGACGAAGGGACGAGTCTCTTCGTGCGACTAGGAGCGCCGCGACCCGGAACCGGAAGTCTCCTCATCCATTGATGAAGATGTTGAAGATCACTGGGCCCAGAACAGAGCCCTGGGGCACCCCACTACACACTTCCCTCCATGTAGATGCAGTTCCATTGAGGACCATATGCTGAGTACGGCTGGTCAGCCAGCTACAAATCCATCTGATGGTGATGCTGTCTAACCTGCATTTTTCTATCTTATCAAGTAATAGGTTGTGGTCTATTTTATCAAACGCCTTACTGAAGTCCAAGTAAATAAAATCCATAGCATTCCTCTGGTCCACTAATTTTGACACTTAGTCAAAGAATGCAATAATATTTGTCTGGAATGATCTGTTGGCTTTTGGTAATGACTTTGTTTGTCTCTAGGTGTTCGCTGATTTGTTGCTTGATTATTTTTTCCAGAATCTTCCCAGGTATTGAGGTCAGGCTGATAGGTCTGTAGTTTCCTGGATCCATTTTTTTCCTTTTTTTGAAGATGGGAACTACATCAGCTCTTTTCCAGTAGTCTGTTAGTTCCCCAGTGCTCCAGGATCTTTGAGAGATAATAGTTCACTGGTTCTGAGATCACATCTGCCAGTTCCTTCAGAACCTTGGGGTGTAATCCATCTGGTTCTGTGATATGAACTCATCTAGGGTGGACAGGTGCTCATTTACCATTTTCTTGCCTATCTTAACTTATATTTCTAATCTGTTTTTTATGGTACTGTTTTTGATAGGTTGG
The DNA here is from genome assembly GCA_034064705.1 of Bothrops alternatus. Lineage (NCBI taxonomy): Eukaryota > Metazoa > Chordata > Lepidosauria > Squamata > Viperidae > Bothrops > Bothrops alternatus. The sequence continues at coordinate 1,871,341 of JARGCV010000166.1, forward strand.
ACTGTTTTTTCTCTTTGTGTAAAGACGGGTGCAAAAAATGACTTCAGTAGTTCTACTTTCTCCCTGTTGCTTGTCACCTTCTTGCCACTTTCTCCCACTAATGGACTTGAATGACACCCATGCCTAAGGGAAGTACTGGAAGTAAAGGAATGGATTTTTTGCCTAAATTCTTGAACTCTGAAAGATTCTTAACCTGTTCTGCATACATGTAGAATATACTGATGTGAATAATTAAAATAGGTATCAAAATGAAGCTATGGTTATTCAATGTTATCATCACTGCAAATGAGAACTGACTCCTTTTTATGGCTGGATTAGTCCTGATGGATTGGAAAGACCTATAAACTCTTGTAAATAAATAAAAAATTAATCCTGCTTGGTTTCTGTGACCTGAGAATCTAATCAGTCTAGAGGCACAAATGGCAGCTACAAGAAAGAGAAAAACAGAAAATGGTTGGTGCATTAATTAATGCTAAAAAGCATTAATTAAAACAACCATGGCTAAAGTATGAAATATTAAAGAATGAGCCATATTATTTAAGATGAACAATTTGTAATGAATTAATTTGCATGCAATTAAAAAAACATATCACGGTATCATTTACTTACTTCCCATTCCAGTACTTCAGGTTTTGAATAGAAAGTATTTTTACAATAATTGCATTTCAACTGAATATCGCTTGGAGCCACAAACTGGCCATTGGTTGAAGATGGTACATTAAGAGTCTGGAAAAAAAAATGGTTTAAGATACACAATTTATTCCAGGACAACAACATAGTAATCTATTTAAGAATTAGTGCCTAATATTCATTAGTTTCTTTGCACATTTAATTTTATTACTCTAAAAAGGATAATCCATTGAATTTCTAAGCTTATTCTATTATTAATGCATCAATGCATATATAACTTAAGACCATATAAGGTAGACCACAGATCCCTACCACAAATGAACCACAAATTCAAATTTTAAACAGTGAGAGTCAGAGGAATGATAGAGGCAAAGATAAACATGAACAAATATTAATGTAAGACCAAAGGAAAACAATGCATATTAGAAGCTGAGGAAAATAAAAGTAGACGCAAAGATAGACATGAACAAATATTTCAGAATAAATTAACATAGGGGGAGCTAGAAGAGCAACTGTTGCCAAGAGAATATGGATTATATATGAAAGAAGATGAGCTGGGAATTAGACTATGGTGAAATATGAAATACAGAGAATGATCCTTCAATATGTAACCTATATTTCACCTGATTCTTTCCTTTCAAACTATATTAATTCCTCATAATTTTTGGTATCGTATAAACAAACAAACACACATTTGCCAAAACTATATTTTATTTTTTACTTTAAACATGATTGATCACTGCTCTCACGCCACCATTTTAAATAAATAATTTAAAAGAACATAAGTTATTCACATACTAATATTATAGTGTGGGCTTAATCATTCATGTCCAGATACACAGAACTGTATATAGGTGGACAAAAATGCCAAATCCCCAGTCTAAACATCTGACTGACTGTGCAATGAACAATAATAATGATAATAAAACTCAAAAGAGTTGATAAGAATGACAAATCCAGTCTAAACATCTGGACTTTTGCTGACTGTAATAATAATAATAATTTTAGACGCATAGTATGTTTAATATATATGAAAAGTTTATCCCAAGATATGGGAAATGAACAAATTGAGATTTTGTTTAAAAAATAAGAAATCAGAACTTAATAAACAAAAGGACCCACCAAATCCTCCACTGCTCATTTGCCAAAGCCAACTTTGTATGACTCAGACTGATTGCATCCATTAGTTTTTATATAGTCAGCATTTTTAAAATCTTGGGAAAAGTGGGAAAAAAGGACAAGCAACAGCACAGTGGATAGACTCAACTACCGGTAGAACAGTGATGGGAGAACCACTGGAAGATCAGAAGGTCCAGGATGACCTGGAGAAAATCTATACAATATATACAATCACTAAGAATTCATACCAATTTGATGACTCCAATTCATCATTCAATACACACTTAAAATCATCAGCATATGTGCTTGTGTTTCATGTATATTTTAATAATCCAATTTCTTATTAGTTGGTCTATGTAAAGTGAAAGTGAGTAGTGACAGAATGAAAAATAGTAGAAGTATCTTTGGAACCATCAAATTATATATCTTACACAGGGAATCTAAGTGTATCTTACACAGGGAATAGTTTTCTTAAGTTTTTCAAAAGCACCAGCATTTGTAATTAAATTCAATCAATCACTCACTCCTCACTCACTCATTCTCCTTGTTTGCTGCCCAAACCAAAAGACTCTAGGCAGCTAATAATCTCAAATACAAAATGATTTGTAATCTCCAAAACATATATAAAAATAAAATGAGCAAAACAGATAAAAACAAAAGAAATATAAACACCAAGCACCTCAAAACTTTCAATTACAACACAACTTTTTCTGTATTGGACAAACAGATAGCTTTAAAAAAAATTGGAAGCTTAAGAGGGAGAAAGCTAATTAAATTTTTACATGGAATGAGTTAAAAGAATGTGGGTAACTGCAGAAAGCACCCCTTTTTGGGGTCCCATAGTGACAGGACCTGGAGGAAGCTGACCACATTTGATCTGATTAGGTTGGATAAATAAATACAGAAGATATTACCTCATATAACCAAGTCTGGAACAATATAAGACCATAGAGATTATAACCAGCATCTAGAAATGCACACAGGTTGCAAACAATGCTTCAAAAAGAGGGAGATATTCAAATCTATCAGAGAACAATCATCTTTGTCCAAGCTACTGATTTTTGTACCAATTGTAGTTTCCTAATACACTAGTTTCCTAATGTTATACTAGTCCAAGCAGGGGGTGACTAGGACATGAGTGACTGGTCCAGAAATGATTACAATAAGTGCACAAGATATAACTGTGCAAGAGCCCTCCTAGCCATAGAGTCACCTACGGTACTTTTCAGACAGAAGCTGTGAGCCTATAAGAACTCCCAAATTGCAGACTATCTCTGATTGATGGAATACAACTCTGTTCAGAGTCAGGGATAAAATTTCCCTAGAATCATTACGCCCACATTCCCAAGACCTCTGTCTTGGAAGGATTCAGTCAGTATCTGTTCCTTCCCATCCAGATCTTTCAAATGTTATATAAGCTCTTCCATCTCATCACCTGTTCAGACTGAACATGAGATATATATACCTGGCTATCATTAATATATTGATAATAGCAAATATTGTGCTTATCCATCTTACTTTTACCTGTGCATTTTCAATCTGCAATGAGTAGGAATCTTTCACTGAAAAAATTGTCTGCCTTTCCATCACATAAAATTAAGTATTACAGGCCACTTGCATCAAATGAGAGCTATAGGTAGTCCTTGACTTATAACCATTCATTTAATTCAAAGTTGCAAACTGGAAAAAATATCCTACAACTGGTCCTCAAACTTATGAACATTACAATGTCTCTGTAGTCATTGGGACTAAAATTTGGGCACTTGGCATGCATTTACAATGGTTGCAGTACCCCAGGATCACTATTTGTGACATTTCCAGAGGGGTTCCAACAAAGACAATGGGGGAAGCCAGATATGCTTAACTGCAGCAAAAAAGGTAAATATTTACATTTTACTGAAAGACCACATTGCTTAGTGACAGAAGTGTGGGGTCCACTTGTGGTTGTAGTTGAGGTCTATCTATATTTCTCCATATTTTCATTTGAAATATTATCCCATAAAAATACTTTATATGCAATCATTTGTAACCACAATATCCAGTTTCTATGATAATCAAAATAATCAATAAGGGTGTTACAAAAAAGTTAGAATTATGTCAATTCCACTATACCACTGGGAACATAAGAAATTAATCTACCTAGGTCACTAGAAAGAAGGAAATTTAGGCTAGAAATATACATATAAAAATAAGTCAGAAATTAGCTGAAATGACACTTAAGTTGACAAAAGATTAAAAATTAAGGGTACTACTGTTTAATGCCTTATTTTCCTCAGTTTGTACAAAGAAGCTACATATGCTTCAGATAAAACAGCATTAGTTGAAAAAGAATTATAGATTACAGATATAAGGGTAGTGCAGGTTAAATTATTCTAGCCATTTCAAAACAAACCCATCAATGTGTACTGATATGAAGATATAGGTACGCCAATATAATTTAATCCAAAAACCCCAAACAGCAAAAATGATCTAAAAATTTACTTAACAAAACTTTCATCTTAAATACTGTAAGGATGATCTATGGATAGAAGTTCAGGTTAAAGCTCGTTGCAATAAATCTAAGTCAAATCTGGAGATGACATCAACAATCACTTTCATGGTTAACTATTAAAGCTTCCAATAAAGCCAGCCAAAATTACGTAAACAGTTTTAAAACCTACAAAAGATACCTCAATCTCTCTAATGTGTAATAGAACTTAATTTTTACTAGCTTACATCTATCACCAATCAAAACAACAGCTCACCATAGAATATTTCTATTCTTTCTATGTTTATATTATGTTTCCATTTCATTTATACAAAGCTATTGGCAAAATAACATCAAAATTAGATTTGCTTATATCAGATCTAGACAAAACTATCACAATGTATATATTCAAATAAAAGAATGCTTGAATTTATGCTCCTGGAAGTTGTAGATAAACCCACACCATGTATTTTTTCAATAAAAACTGGTGCAAACCTTTAAGAAGCTGCGGTTTTATCTATCCTCAAAACACATTCATTTTATCTATTGTTGAATTCATATTTTGCCTTTTCCCCTCTTCCCCACTTTTTTTTGTTCTTCCCCAGATTTTATTTTACAGCTGAAATAGTGTATAATAATGCTAGGAGAAATGCAGCATAGCAGAGTGGTTAAAATGTTGAATTAGAGGCAGGGAGACCCAAATTCTAAACTGCTACCAGCTATGGAAGATCACTAGGTGACTTTAGGTAACCTATCTACCTTGGTCATTGGTAGCTGCTGAATAAAAGATGTGGTATAAATCTAATACTGAAAGGCCTTCAGAATTCTAGTATATAAAATATTATGCAGTATAAACACATGGCAATCTTATTTCATATGTGCATGTGATCATCTTAAAATATCGGCTATTTGACAATCAATGTATTTAAAACCAATTAAGAGTTCTGTTTAGTATAATGTAATCCCTGAAAGGAATAAGATTTGTCAGTAAGCTAGACATGTTGCTATTTTAACAGTAGAAGGAATCCAAAAATTAAAGTTTCTTTTTCACTCGTATAAAGAAAGAATTATTTTTTTACTTCTTGCCCAAACCAGAAAATCCTGTAGTAATTATAAAATAACTTGATATACGGTATTCAAGTACTCATAGGATTATTCATGTGCTAAATTATCTTTTTTTTTAAAAAAAGGAAGAGAATGAAAATGTCAAACATTAGCCACATACCTCTCAGAATAAGCAGAATAGAATTCAAATAGTCTCAAGAAGAAAGCACTAATGACAGTCTTTGAATTTTGGAAATCACGTCCTTATATATATGCTATGCTGATAACAGCCAAGCTTTATTGGTAAGTGATAAACACAAAGAATTTTATTTGTGAAGAGTAGCTGTTACGTAAAAAGTGGTTTCACAATAATATTAGCCTCCTAAGAATGCCTAACAGGACATATGCACAGAATAATACATATCCAGGGAAGAAGAGATTTAACACAACAGCTAACCTGAAATTTAGCTACACAACTGGAACTGCAAAAGGTGTACAGTATTCCATCAGGCATTGTGGCTTGATACTGAGGTAAAGAGTTTCGCTTACAAAATTGGCAAACAATTCCCAAACCTAAAAGAAAAATGTAGTATACAAAATAAAATAAATGCAAATTTCCAGGTTACAAATGACAAAGCTAGCATTTATTAAAAGTACAGCAAAGGCTGAATCATTTATTCCTACACAAGCAACCTTTTCAGGAGTAAATCAAACAAAACAACTGCTAATTGTGCACACTTTCCTACCGGTAGATAGGACAATAGAAAAAACTATAATTAATGAACAAGTTTTTGATGACCAAAATCATTGGAAATGGTGTATGAAACCTAGACTTTCCAATAAAATGATGTACATTTTTCACTATGTTAAATTTTATTAATTTTATATATAACACACACACACGTTTTGTTTTACCTGACTTTGTAGAGTTTAAAAGAGTTTGTAGAATTTAAACTCACACTATTTATATGGTTACCTAATCTACTTACCTACCTACCAGACTATCCACTTTTAGGGTTGAACACTATATGATTAATGTACAAATTAGCTGTGTATTAAAAAGTACAAATTAAATACATAAATCATGTGACTATTGTTTCTAGCAAAGCACACCCTTAAATATTGTACTACTGATATTTCTGGCCAATGTACAGTGACATTAAATATCACAATACTAAAATATATTCAAACAGTCTGAAAAAGTTGTAGCTGGCTGAAAACATGAGCTGAAATATTAATACTCCATGTTTTAATTATATTATTTTTTTTATTTAACTCATATGAGCCGTATTCTAATAATCTAAATATAATGTGGACATCAATCTCCTCTCAGGAAGAAAATCAGATAGAAGCAACAAGTGAAACACAATTTCTCTGTTTTGGAAAGATATTTTATCTGTTGATAAAGATACACCACCCCTTTCACTTACTTTGTGATTTTGCATATTTTGATTTGTGTGTGTTCATGCATGTGGTTGAGCAGTATGGCTCCATATATCCATTAGTTCCTATGCACTGTGTCATATCAAAAAACCTGCACTGAACTCTGCAACCAGTACAAGCGGTTAATTTGCCATATTTCTAAAAAGCAAATAAACAATACAAAAGGAATAATTATATTAATTATATCTGACTTAATCTCATTCAACAAGCAAGCAGGAATTTATGCACTGTTTCTCAATGCCACGTATTTGCTAAACCTTCCATCAACATATATCCGAGTGTTATCCACATACACCTAATAAAATTGAAAAATACAAGGGGGTGAGGGAGCACATCACATTCAAATCCATGCCTGCTGCACCTCAATGCCTAAGCATGTAACACAATAGATTGGCACATATGCACGGCTAATGTAGGTTTACATTAAAGACACTTAAGTTTTGTATGGGTATTTTGGTATCTCCCTTTCATGAATAATTGTGAACTACTCTATAACTGAGTCCTTAACAATGGGGTGTAGTGGGCAGCCTTGAAATGAACTATCTGTTTAGATGTTGAGGAAGGGGGGGGAAGCATTGTAATGTGTGAAAAAAAATAAAGAATTACAGGATCAGCCATAAAGTCCAAGTTACATTTGAAAGCATGAAATTAACTTGTGTAATATCATTTTGAAACTGAATGCTAAATGGTATCTAGAAATTTAACTCTGAATGCTTATTTTCTTACCTCAAAGAAAGAAGACATCCAGATTTGCTTTTCTCAGCTAGAGAAACTCCAACACCAGCTATGGTTGCAACCAAATGATAACTCCTTTCAGCTTCGGTTTTGTTACTTGAAGAATATATCACTAAGTCTCTTATTTTAGTTTATTCAATATTGCTCAACAAAAACTGTTAAGCACCTTTACAAAAAGCTCTGGATGCTGCTTAAACAACTTCATGAAGAAACGAAAACCACTCAGAAAAAGAAGATGGTTGGATAATATTAAAATTACTTGATTAGAAGGATAAGTTCCTCCCCTCTCTAAAGTATTTTACTTGTAAATGGTGGGGGAGTTCTTTATATTTGCTGCTGAAAATAAATAAATGCAGGGAAATACAGATGGCTGCAGATGGAGTTGTTACAAAGTGTGGATGCTTTTGAAGTACAGATTCTGCTTGAAGATAAGCAGTTACTTATGAAGTGCTAAATGTCTGATGAATTCAACTTTTTTTTTCTGTTTAGTTGACTTTCTCCACCCCACCACTTTCTTATCTCCTATCATATTTTTCCTTTTTTGCTATTTCTCCTTGAACAAGGGCAGGAAATGTTTACATGTCTATATGCAGGGAGTGGTGACTCTCTTTAAATACAAAAGAAATTGATAAGAAATGGCACATGGAATCAATTAATTTTATAAATTTGGATGCACTTTATATTCAGTTTATTTTAATGAGCACTAATTAATTACATCAATATGAAATTACTTTTTTGTCCTAGCCTGAGTAGTGGATATATGTATATATGCATACACACAAACACAAACTTGCATACAGAAATCCACAGGGTTTGTTTCAGCTGGAATTAGCAATGTTACACCAATAAAGTGGAAAAGATGGGCACTGGACATTGAGATCCCTGCTATTTTAAGATTACTTTCATAATTATGCTTAAAATGATCAAATAATTTAAAAAAACACATTAAGTATCTTGAGGATGACTTCTCTGTTATGTCTCCTTCGGGTATGTTAAATTATACTTCCATCAATCTCAGCTGGTTGGAAGATACTACATAAGAGAAAGTAGTTTTAAAGAAAAGTCCTAATATTGACATACTAGAATACATTCCAATATTAGGATTCTCAAAGATTACATTGTTTATATAACAAACAGAAGAAATTAATTCTATTAAGTAGATATAACTATAGGATTATTTGGATAGGATGTATCAGAATATGTCTGAAAACTTCCGTATGTTTATCAGGCAAAAGAATGCTTCAGAGCAATAACAGGAAACAATTACCCATGACAGTCAATGTAGAATAATGGTTAAACTGTTGGCCTATGAATGGGGAGATCCAGGTTTTAGTCCATTCTCAGCATCAAAGTTCTATAAGTGACTTTGGCCAGCCACTTAGGCTCAACCCAATTTACCTTTCAGGGTTATTGTTCTGAGGAGAAATAGGGGGGTATACTACCTTCAAGCTTCTAAACAAAAGGTAGAGTTGATTAATCTAATTAATCAATCTAATTAAGGAATCTAATTAAGAAAATACATTATGGAAAAGCCCAGGGCTTGCTTTGCTTAATTCTTTAAATATTGTCGTCTGTTTTACAGCTTCAGTTGTCAATACTCTTATTTAATTTAATCTTTTTATAAAAATCAATTCATTTTGTTTTAAGATTAGCTTGTTTCCTGAACATGGCTTTTGGTTAATAAAAAATTAGCTAAGGGCATCTCTAATGTAACTGCATGACTGTGACAGTCTAAAAGCCTTCACAGCCCATAACACTAAAATGGACTGTATTTATAAAGAATACCTTAAAAGACAAGAGAGAGGTCTGACGATTTTTAAAGAAGTAAAATCTAGCAATGGTAAGGAATAGTATTTTATAAATTAAAAACTGATAAACCTGTATTTACAGATATTCTTCGGGTCCTTTTTTGTTGTTGAAATTTCTGCATTCAAGACTGTGTAATGCAATTCAACCTATCATTACACTGATAAACTTTTTTGAGAGGGGAAAGGACATGTATATATAAAACATAATAATCCAAAAGATGATTTGCTTGTCTGTGGTCTTTTATGCTGTATAAACCCAATTGACTGTAGCTTAATTGACAAAGCAGAACATAACTTGCCATAGCCTTCCTCAATTTTGTAGAAGTATTGATTTGTGCTGGGTGAGCATGTAGTTCAAAACATCTAGGGTGAAACAGGTTGGGAAAGACTGGCTTTGCATATTATGAGAATATAGCTGAGGAATGAAGGTTTGCTCTTCCAAACTGCTCTTGAATCAATCTACTTCTGGGATACAGGAGTAACATTTTATATCTTAAGATCTGCAAAGCAAAATGAAAACTCTTTTTTTGCAAATGTGGATGATGGAAGAATGATGAAATTTAGTCATCACAGACTATAGCAGAATCTTGGTATTTATTTTTTATCATTAACTTCTTTATCATACTGAGTTCTGCATCTGTGCTGAAAAGGCATTCAGGGACTAAAGAGTGGAGATTTTTAGTGGGAAGTAAACCCTCACTGTTTATTTCTTAAACACTATTATTCTCCTCTTTTCAGCCTTCACAGCTGCCATGTGATTGGGAGCATTTTACATGCTTTTTTCTGAGAACAGCTTAGGTTACTTAATTTTTTTTTCATGGCTATCTTTCATCATTTTATCTTGTACAAAGAGACTACAGAAGTTGCTGGGAATGAACATGTGAAGGACTTGCCTTTAATTCTAGCTGTTCTCTGCAAGGTCATTGGCTTTCAAAGCACCATTTTGTGCATGTACATGTATATACAGTGAAAGTAAACAAACACTTTTTCTCCTCTACTGCATTTTTATTAAGCAAGGGATGTAAGATTTGTAGCTAACTACATTTTTGCAGGAAAAGGCACTGCTGTTGGCTCTTTGGATAGTTCTGCAGCCATCCTTTCTTTAGTCTATTTATAGTCTAGACTTCTGTTAACAGTTGTTCACTTCCATAGTTCACCTTCCAAATTAGATTACAAGTAGTCCTTGATTTACAACAGTTGGTTTAGTGACTGTTTAAAATTACTGTGACACTGAAAAGGTAACTTATGACCGTTACGATTTATGAATATGGTTTTGTAAAGATGATTTTTCACACTTATGACAGTTGCAGAATCCTCATGGTCACAAAATTAAAATTTAGATGCTTGGCAACTGGCTCATATTTATGAGAGTTATCGTGTCCTGGAGTCATGTGATCAGCTTTTGCCAACTTCTGAAAGTAAAGTCAATGGGGAAGCCAGATTCACTTAACAACCATGTTACTAACTTAACTGGATTGATTCACTTAATTGTGGCAAGAAAGGTTGTAAAATGGGGCAAAATCACTTAACAAATGTCCCACTTAGCGATATAAATTTTGGGCTCAATTGAGATCATAACTCGAGGACTACCTCTACTTTTAACCAAAACTTAAAATCCGTTTCAATATTGAAATCTCGACAGATTGTTGAGAAACTACAAATACTTAATTTGAACTCCTCTGCCTTAGGATCACCAATCTGATCCAGTTTGCAAGATTATGTATCTACTAACTCAGATCTATGAAAACTTTTGATATTCTTCTCAAAATCAGCAGCAAACCAGTTATGTGGTCTGTAATGAATGTTCTACACTGATTTTTTTCAAGCTGAATTTCAAAGAAAGAAATCAGTCCTTTTCTATCAGGCTTAGTTTTCTTGTCACCCCCTTTATTATTCTGTTCAATCAGAGACATTGTGGTACTATAATGTTAACTATATTTATAAGAATCATTGAACAAAAGCTAGTTATTATACTCTAGCATAAATAATCTCAAGACAAAAGCAGACAACTTGCAGAGAACTATCTATTATGCAGGTTAAGCCAAGTTTGGGCATGTCTAGACATGAACCCAGTCTCTCTAGTTGGAGAGCAGTTCCTTATCAGTCTGGTGCCAGCTCAGTGAAACAGTTTAAATATCTGTCTTCTGTAGTCAAGTTAAATATGATGTAAATCATGTAATATTTCTGCTATGTATAGTCATTTACTAGGTAAATCTCAGAAATGAAGCCACCATCATTCATCCCCCCCCCAAAAAAACCTAGGAATTTTGGTTATAAAGTGGGTGTCCAAGATAAAAACTGGATGCCAGACTTTTGCTGGATGACATGTGTTAGACTTCTAGGATGGTTAAAGAGTTCATGCCATAGGTCATCTGCCATTTCTGTTGTTTGGATGGAGCCCCAAAGACCATCAGACTGTTACTTTAAGTGCAATGATGATGAATTTAATTAATTCCTTTTCCCAAGATGGTTTTGTAAAGATGATTGGTTATAGAAATTCTTGGCTATGAACACAATGTGTGCAGGTGACTTCTCAAAAGTTAATTTGAACGTTATCTTTTCACAGCAGAAATAAATTACCATATGTATTGTTAGCCCACGTTGCTAACATTTAAGAATTGTAGCACATGAAACTACTTTCGAAACAATCTGATATGTAAAATACAAATGGAATAAATGTGGAGATATGATGGTCACTGCACTTATGCTTGGCGTACATCTGGATACACAAAGTATTATCATTTTGTGTGTGAATGGGACCATAATGAACAGGGAAAAAAAATACTGCATTCACGAAGAATGGCCAAAATGTACTTTACTTCTTCCAGGAAAAAAGAATGTGATAAAAGGCCCATTCGTTAACCCTGAAAAGGTTTTCCTTCCTCTTTTGCACATCGAACTTGGACTTATGAAAACATTGTTACTGTATAGCAATGGATAAAACAGGAACTGGTTTCATGCATTTGAGGATCAAATTTTCCAGGATTACTGATGCTAAATTAAGAAAACATTTCTACAGATCCACAGATAAGAAAATTTATATAGGATGTTAAAAATGATGAAGAGTTATATGAAGTTGAAAAATCTGCCTGGCAATCATTCAAAAATGTTGTAAAAACTTTTGGAAATCATAAAAGTAGAAAACTATCATGAAACACTGATCTCTTAAAGTTGTACCCAGCCATGGGATGGAACACGTCACTGAAATTTCATTTCTTGGACTTTTCCACAGTCTTAGTGTATTCAGTGATGAAAGCATTGAACAATTTCATTGGGACATTTCAAATACAGAAAAGTGGTACCAAGGCAACTGGAGTCCATATTTGGCTAATGCTGGACCCTTAGGAGAGATGTTCCTGAAGTGAAATTCAGCAGAAAACCAAACTTTTTTTAAAAAAAGATAAATCTCTGTGCCTTGAGCTGTGAATATAGGTTATTACCAAACTAAGTGGTGTGTTGCTCAAAAACATTGCCTAATAGAGAATCTTGAAAACATTCTAATTCAGCAGAAAAGATGTTTCAAGATTAACCACTTTCAGTTTGTGGGACAAAATTCTTTTTTTTTTCCTCCAGTATTATAATTCTGATATCCTTATGTTCAACCTCTTCCAATATTTTTCAGATTTGTATAGGGTTTCCTTAAAATCTTGTTCACTTACAAGAAACCCATCACTGGTTTTTGTGTACAGGTGATCATTAAATACAGCTTCACTTGCCACCCTCATGGGCCAGTACACTTTCTTGCTTCTGTAATTTTTGTCAGCATTCTGGTCTCCCACGAGGGAGACCAGGTGAAACTATATTTAATGACTTGCCAATTGTGTTATTGCCCACTTTGCTTTTGGTCACTTCAATCCCAACTGATTTGGGGCTTGAAGATTATTATTCAGAGTTGGGTGTATCTCAGGGAGTTCTTCCATCTCTTCTTCCCTAGTTGCAGCAGTAGCAGAACCGATCCATAAGGTTTCTCCTTCAAAGAACAGTTAGGCTTATGAATATCTGAACATATCAAAAAGCTTAGGAAAACAAAAGAGCTGACACAGTCTTTCAAGCGATTTACTTGGATGCCTACACTCTGGGAATAATCTTCTGAAATCAAAACAGGCTTTAGGACAGAGGCAATGTCTCCTAACACAAATGTTTATGTAAATCGCTACAAGATGAAATCCAATTTTTATTTCAATATACAGCACCAAATTCGTTTGTAGTTGAAGCAGCCCAATGAAAACTCATTTCATATTGTGCCAATACGTGAGGGATGCAATTTGGGTGGAACAAAATGACATTCCTAAAAGGTTTTTGTGGATCACCTTATCTACTCTTCCTTGGGGAGAGAATATGGTCTAGTTACTTTAAGGTTTTTAAAAAACTGGCATCTATTTGCCTTTAACTCTGCATCTGTCAAAACAACAGATAAAGGCAGCAATCTAATAGTCACTACAAAAACCATTTCTTCCATTGCCAAGCACAATTGAAAAGTGCAGTGTTTTGAAAGAAGACAGCAAGAAAGTAGAACTGCCACTTGAAGAGGATGGACTTTTCAGTAAGTGGACTGATATATATTACTGCAAAAAGTGAAAAACACGTGCATTGGATAGTTATGAACCAAGTGCTTGATGAGTGAGAGGCCTTGGAAACCCAAAGAATAAACAAGCTAATAAATAAACAAATTATTTTCCTTGATGCAAATTTCAAAAGCAGGTATAGAGCTCAACCTGACAGTGATTGTGCTCAGGGTATAAACCGTCTTACTGGCAATGATGTACATAAGTCTTTAAAGGATTACTATAACTGACCAGACATTGTATAAAATGTCTTCTATCTGAATGTCCATTACTAGGGACCTGGGTTATCATATCTATAAAATAATTCAATTCCAAGAACCTTAAGAATGTTCTTGTATTCCAACTAACTCAATTACTGAGAAATCTGATCTCCTGTTAATGTGAATGACAGAATCTGGTATCACAGAAATGGTATAATTATCTAGCTCAGGGGTTCCCAACTGGGGGTGCTCGAACCCCTGGGTGTGCGAGATATTCCAGTGGGTGCAAAAACTTGGGTTTTCAAAATTATAGTGTATATGCATAATTTGTTGCCGTTATTTTGAACTTTTGTAAGGGGCACGAGAAAATGTCAGCATTCTAGGGGTGCGGGGTATAGAAAAGTTTGGGAGCCGCTGATCTAGCTGAACTTCATACGAAAAGGAAGAATTTCTGTCTTTCTTGCTGCACATGTTGGTCTTCCCTTTAGACCTGTGCTGTTTTCTCATGTTGACAACTCAAAATTTACTATTTCTTCTAAAAATCTATTTCATATACATATTCCAATTGCTTAAAGAGTCGGGACTTTTTCAGCTTGGTGAAGTGAGTTTGTGAATTCATTCTCATCAGTAAAACTAATACTGCAGTGGCACTTACCAGTTGTGCCTTTTGTTCTTAGGGGAAAATCTTCAAACTCTTATTTAATAACTTATTCAAATTGCAAGACTGAAGTGACTGGGTTCATTATCTTCAAGTAAGTAGTATAGCATTAAAACAGCAGAAACAAGGTTCTGAGGGCAAATTCAAAAATCTTATAACGTGCAGTTCCAAACATACGCTGGGTCTTAATTAAGAACTGTTGATGAAATGATTCAGAATCTGAAGATTGATTAAATGGATGCAGACTTGAAACAGTTGCAGACTAACGGGAGATAGATAGGAATGTATATATATATATATCTCATGAACAATTTTCAACAAAAGACTGTTACATTTATTCCAAATATTATATTCAAAGAAAAGTGATACAAGATGTTTTATTGTTGGTATATTATTTCAGACTTGATTTCTAAAATGAACTATTCATTCTCTAAATACTGCTGGAAATGTAATGAGGTCTATCACTTTTATCTTATTTGATAGCAAAGCTGTAAAGTTTAATAATTTTTGGAAATGATCGATATTAGAATTGAACAATTTTTAAAAAAGTTAAAAGTACCATTTCAAATTATATTTTTATTAAATTTTACTGAACTATATATTCTTTCAAGTACACTGAATATTAACATATATTAATTACCACAGGGATATTCATATGCTCATTAATGAAAATGGCTGTTTGTTTCGCTCTTGGAAGAATGGCCAGCCAAGTTGAGGTAGTATGTTTCAATGTTGAGAATAGTGTTGTATCTTAAATGAAAATATGATGTAGAATTCAGTTCTAACTGAAAACCATTCTTGGACTACAACTTAACACATCAGTTTCTACTTCATCCAACATTTGGGTTTCCTATAGCTTACTGTTTCAATTTGTACTGGTTGACCATGTATTTTTTGTTAAAGCTTAATAGTGTTTTTTTTTATTTTTTAACACAATATTATATATTAGAAGTAGTTATTAACATTGGAAAGCTTGCAATCTCCATAGCATTTTATTTTATATTTACATATTCTTTTATATTTTTCCCTTGTATTTTGTTTGTTTTCTCTAAAATGTATAATTTTTGAAAAAACAAAACATTTGTCTATCATTACTTACCTCAAGGTGATGCTTCTAGTGGCAATCCCATTAGTCATCAACTTCTGAACTGCATGCATTTAAGAATGGACCCACCATAATTTAAATTTTATTAGACATCTTTCCATCACAATACAGTTTTCCTCCCAAAGGTGAATTTTATCTTGTACCCCTCTCTTCCATTTGCTTTTTATGTAGACTTAAACTATGCTGCTTTGCCTCTTGCCTTATTACAGGCACTTCTCGACTATGTCAATAATTGAGCCCAAATTTTCTGTTGCTAAGCAAGCCAGTTAAGTGAGGTTTGCCCCGTTTTACGACCTTTCTTGTCTAAGTTGTTAAGTGAATCACTGCAGTTGTTAATTACATGGCTGTAAAATGAATTTGGCTTCCCCAACTGACTTTGCTCACCAGAAGATTGCGAAAGGTGAACCCGGCAACTATGCTAAATACATGCCAGTTACTAAGCATCCAAATTTTTATCGTGTGATCACGGATATGCTGGAAGGTTGTAAGTGTGAAAAATAAGTCATAAGCCACTTTTTTCAGTGCCATTGTAACTTTTATGGTCATTAAAGAAATGGTTGTAAGTTGAGGACTAACTGTAATTTATCTATATCATAAACTGCTGCTCAATAGCTTTCTTGGGACCTATTGTCAAGTATTCAGCTAAAGTCCCAACACAGGGTATTCATATTCTTACTTCTACATAACAATAATCTGTAGAAGAAATTACAAATAAGTGTTGTAAAAATTATAAAAGGCAACTAAGATGAAGGAAAGCAAAGGGGCCAAATACAGAAAATATATTCATATATTCATTTCTCCAGTGCATACTGGGTAAATACTCTTTGACCTAGTCCGCACACTGCACCAATTATAGCTTCATGCATTGTGAGGAGACAATACGGTTTTCAGAAGTTGTGAATAAATTTTAATTACTGTAGTTTCTGATGGTCTTGATAGAATTTGCTTTTGCAAATCAACATAAAATAGGTATTTAAAAAGAACTTGTGATTACTAAACAAAGAAAATAAATAAGTTTTTATTATGGAGGTTTATTAAGGTGACTAACAACTGTTGCAATATAAAATTAGCATTCACAATTTATAAAAAACTGTAACAACCTTTTTAACATGATTATTTATCTCCCTCATTGTGAGTAAAGATGAACACGTAGGAACTTACTCACATGCTGCTGAGATACCAAGCAGTTGGGTTCCCCCCCCCCCGCTGAATTTTAGGAAATTTGGCTGTAATTGTTTGCTCTTTATATAATTGCCTGGTATTTTTTCTATTTTTCAGAATGTACTACATGTATATTATGTGCTCCAAAGTAGATAAACTTCTTTGACTTGGAATGTCAGCCCCCGTGTTATATATTATAATAAAAAATAAAAATAATGTTCAACTAAGGAACATTATATTTAAATGTTGGGACATTAAATATTTGATTATCAAATTACCATTATTTATAAAAATTAAGTTTCATCCTAACTCTCTTGCAGGATTGCTATGGGAGTAAAGATTAAAAGAAGAAGGAAACACTTTGCTATAAACTTTGTGGATGAAGAACAGGTTGAGTAAGTAGGTAAATATATTTTACACATCGCGAATATCAGACTAAGTCTGTTTAACTTGCAAGATGCAAGCACAATAGTTTTAAATAACTTTTATGTTCATATAAATACACTAATATTAACAGACATGGAGCAAAGCAACACATTTTCCCTCATGAAAGGGGCTTTATTGAAATATCACATTTACTCAGATGCAATATTCTGTCTTATGCATTAAAAAAAAGATCAGCAGTGGTAGAAAAATCAGGGAAACAAAAACTAAGTGCTTTAAAAACAGTAAAAAAAGCTTACATAATATAAAAATCAAGTTTTCAATCTTGAGACCAGGAGTATATATATACATAAATCAAGCTACTTCTTTTCAGGGCAAGCAACATTACGTAGAAAGAGTTAAGAAATATTAAGCCAAAGAAATTAGAGGCATGAGATCAGAAAAGATAATCTAACCAAATATAGTTTAAACCAGAATATTCAATACACTTCTCCATTCCTTTCATCATATCCACACAAATTCACTTTTTAAATTTCTCATTTTCAAGTTATATCATTAATTTCACCTAATCATAACTTCCTTTCCATCTTATTTACTTCATTTATGTATTCTCATTCTGTCTAACCAATTCAACATTTCTTTTGTAATTTTACATTCAATCTATGATCAGCATTCAATCATTCTTGACCCTCATTCTTTTTTCACCAAGCTCAGATCTTAAACTACTTCATTCCCATTCCTTTCTATTTATTTTTATATCTTCCTTAATATAACCAATTCTCCCTTGCATATAATAAAATGGCAAAACCATATTCTTTCTTAAAGAAACCACTTGTTTCTTTCAGCAAACACACATTCCTTGCAACAAGTCGCCCTCTACCTACTTACTACCATCTATACTAAAAATCTTAGTACACAAATTTTCTTGCTCAATTTTTGTTGCTGATGTGTAACTTGTAATTCATTCACTATATTCCCCTTATGAAATAATTACCTTAATATACATTTTTATAAATATGAATTATGATTATAAAAATGAGTGTTATCTATTCATTAGAGTATATCAAATATATTTGAATATTCTTTCAGGTTTTTCTATTCTACAAATTCCTTTGGTCAAAATCAAGTCAGTTTTATTGCTTGATACTTGCCATCAACTCTTCCTTGCCCCTCAGAAAGCAAGACAGATTTGTGCAAACATCAAAACAGGAGCAAAGAAAATAAGAAATATCAACAAGAAAGCAAGCAGGTAAGCTAGGAGAAGCAGCCAAAAACTGTAAGAAAGATATAATTATGAGCTACCTAGCAGTTTTCCCATTTATGGTTCATGGGCTGTTTGAAGCATAAAACTGTGAAGGTGCCAGGAAACCAGAAAAACTATTATATTATCTTTTCCTGATAGCCTGAAGTTATTGTCAGAAGAACAGGAATAATATGATACACATTCTTTTATAATTATAAAATGTATAATATAAACATTATAAAATGTTTCAGAACAAGAATAGTAGACTTTAACTGTTCTCAAATAGTATCAGTATCACAACACAAAAGGAATATTGTTCTACTTATATTTTAAAAAGCAAGGTAATTCTTCCTTAAGGCAAAATTGCCATTTATAAAAGAGTATTTACTGATCTTCTTTACAGGATATTTTCTGAATTTTTATCAACTCTCTTGTTCAGCTTTATAAAAGTCATCTGTTCCTGATTAGAAATTTCAACTTTAGAAAGAACTCCTGGTCCCACAAATTTGCCTTTTGGATCCTCAAAAGAATAAACAGCAAAAGGATTTAAACAAGTGTTGTATCTGAATTTGATATATATGCTCTATTTTAGTTAAAGAATAAAGACCTGTCCAAGTACTAAGCAGATCCAACTCGGATCAGTATTGGAAGATTAGATAATATCAGCTACTATCTAAATTCTAATAAATCATAATTTAACTCTTTATATCTGATAGTTTGACAAAAAATAAACTATGCATTATCCAAGCATACAGTTAATTATAAATCAATTTAATATACCAATATGATGATTTTAGGATCAAATCAAATTATGCAAAATATTATTACCATATTTTTTGTTCTGTTTAAAAATCTATTTTTGTTTGTTATTTTTCAACAATATGTCTTTTCCAAAACAATGGTGGAAAAAAAGTTCACTGCAACATTTTCCCAAATTTTTATTGGTATTAATATTTGTTTTACAAGGATCATGAACACTTCAGCATGTCAATCATAAAATATATTTCATTCCAAGTTGGACCAGTAACCCTCAGCTTGACAATAGATGATTAAAAGCTCTATGTTCTAAAATCTATGCCTTTTTATTCACATGTACAATTTATGCATTGAAAGTATTATGTAAAATGTTTCCTGAATTATGAAAATGTATTTAACAAGATATGCATACTCACTATATTGCATATAGTTGCTAAAAATTTGCCATACTAAAAGTACTCTCATATTCCAGAGCTTTTGGAGGAGCTACAAAATTCAAATAATGAATAAAGTAAATATGGCTAAAAAAATCTTTCAATATCATTTCCACATTTCTTTTTTTAGCCATTTTAGTATTGGAAAGATTTATAGTCAGACAAACTTTTACCAGCTCTATTTTACCCTTGGGGTAGAAGCACTCAAAAGTACTACAATGTTTCTTAAAAAATACAATTAATTACATTGTTAGACATAACCACTAAGTAATTTATACAAAACCTGACTAAGAAAAAAGTCCTAAAAACCAAAAAGGAGCTGAACGCATTTTTTAAGGAAATTCATTCCACACAGTACCCAATGTTAATATCTAGAAAAGTAAAACTCAACTTTTTTTAAAGAAATAAATAAGTTGGTCACTCAATTGAGAAAAAAAAAGGGAGTCTATATTACTTTTCTCAGATTCCTAGATTCTGTCTTGGACTTTTAAAACTGTTCATACGAAGGATACTTAATAAGTCTAACTTAACTGATAAAATAGAAGGAAGTAATCAAACATACATCTGCCATTTTTTCCTGTCTATTCAAATCTTGCCTTAACATTAACCAATATTTTTGGTTTTGGCTTTTACTATAATCAATTCAGATAAAAACACATGGCCAATTGAGTTCCTAGTATAATAAACAAAAGTTCTTTGTATTATTTCATTTTTTTAAAAGAACATTATCTTTTAAATAGATAATTAAATTTAAAATAAATCTTTGCAATTTCATTTACATGTATTTGTTACTATAGTAACTTTAGATGTTCATTTTAAAAACAAACTATAATCCAGGATTTAATGTCCTAATACCAAATATGGTATTCATTATACTACATAAAACAGATAATCTAGTAACATAAAAAAATAACACATGTTCAGGTGGTCCTCGCTTTAATACTCACTTATTCAGAAACCATTCAAAGTTATGGTGGCAGTGAACAAGGGGTACCTCCAACCAGTCTGTGTACTCCTGATTGCTACAGTGTCCCTGTCGTCATATAATTATGATCCTGGCTCTAAGCATCTGTCTTGCAATTACAGATAGTCCTCAACTTACGACAATTGAGCCCAAAATTTCTGTTGCTAAGTGAAATATTTATTAAGTGAATTTTGCCTTATTTTACGACTTTTCTCGCCACAGTTAAGTGAATCATTGCAGGTGTTAAGTTAGTCATACAGTTTGTTAAGTGAATCTAGCTTCCCCATTGATTTTGGTTGTCAGACGGTCATAAAAGGTGATCACGTGACTTTGGGACAAGGCATTAGTCTTAAATGAATCAGTTGCCAAGCATCCAAATTTTGAAAACAAGTCAGTCACTTTTTTTAGTGCTGTTGTAACTTTGAACAGTCATTAAATGTACTGTTGTTAAGTCAAGATCTACCTGTATGATATTGCATCATCCCATGGTTACATGACTGCCATTTGCAACCTGCTTCCGACAAGCAAGTCAATGGCAGGAGACTGCAAATGGCAATGTCCTTGCTTAATGACCCATGGTGATTGCATGACATCACATGACATTGTGCTTTACAACTATATCACTTAGCAATGGAAATGTGGGTCCAAATTACCAATGTTATGTGAGGACTAGCCATAAGTCCATTTTCCTTTCCAAATTATTAAACTAGAGTTGATATCTTCATTTATACAATGAACAATAAATAACAAAGGGGGAAAGGGGGGGAAAGGGACTCCCTCAAAAACTGGAATCAGCCAACTACCGGTATCAGAATGCATGTTTCTAAACTTGATGGTCTAATAATATGTCTCATATTACATTCCTCTTTGTGGACTGATGACTATAAAGATGGTCCTTGAGACCATACTAAACCTAAGAGTCATTTCTCAGAAGAATTAAATTAAAACTCAATTTCTTTTGGCAGTTCAGTATGGCTTCACTGAAAAACAGAGAAATACCTTATTTAGTCTACAACTCTGTGGTGTCATTGAGAAAATGATCAATGATATGTAGTGTGTACAATCCCACTGGCTAAAAAGCAGTGCTGTCCTTCCTTCTCATACCTTCCTGTATAACCATGTCAAATGCAGAATGAAGTATGCTTTAGTTTGCAAACATCTGAGCACTTTTCTCACATGGCAATCATAATGCAAGAAAATCTGATAGTCCAAAAAGAATAAACAATCCAGAACAGTGGTTTGGAAAGCTATTCTTAAAGCTAACAAGAATGAAACTGAACAAGACCAAAGTGAGTTGGAACTCAAGCAATTACTTCAAAAAAGTAATTTGTAAAAATGTATTTATTAACAAATATTAAGTAGGAACAAATATCGCGAGTATCATTTCTAGTTTTTCTTACTACATAAATATCAAATATTTGTGCAGCTATTTAATACAACTTTTATAAAAGCAAAAGGCAAAATCAGCATTTTTATAGCTTACTGTATTTAAGAGAAATTTCAACTAATTTTCAAGATAAAGCCCAAAATTTTGAAACAATCATATAGTCCTGTAATGGCACTGTTATTCTATTAGACTGAAAACCTCTCAGTGTTTAAACATTTTTTAACAATGTTTTAACTGTAACTAATGATATGTTGAGTTTTAAATCAAAAGCCTATGCAATTAACATTTTTATATAAAATTTCAGCTCATATTAAAACTCTTATTCAAAAAACTAAATCTAAGGGTATTAAGATTTTATCCTACATCCTACATAAAGAAAATTTTAAGTTCAGCCTAAAGAGCCATTGATTTATTAAATGATTCTAAACTGATTTATTAAATGATTCTAAACTAAGTTATTTGAAGCTAACAGTTTTTCATGTATATAGATAAAAGAATAATATAAGCTTCTCCACAAAATGTTATTCATACAATATAATGCTCCTTCTTTCATTGGAGCATGGTCAGAAGCATATAAAATCATCTACATGCCTAAAGATTAACTGCAATGGGAATTTATGATTTTCTCCTATGTTAAGATCCAACTGTTGCTTACAGTGAAATATAGAAAATTTATATATTAGAATTGCTTCTGAGAATAAGCAACCATAAAGGAAAATAAGCCTACTACATTTCACTATAAGACATACAAGACTCTACTGCATTGCAATGGTCAATTATATTATTATATACTGAAGTCAAAAAGCACCAAAAAAAAGTTATTGTAACAGTGCTTAACGACACTGAATGCAATGATTTATCATCTTTCCATTTTACAGATACAGGAATCATTCATCCCACTATCACTTACATATTTAAACTGTTTTATGTGTTATTCTACCCCATATAACTTCTAAATATAGATCCCAAAGTTTTAAAAAAATTCAAGGATTCAAATACTAATTTAGAATGGTCTCTACACATATTATATGACCTCACTCTTCTGAAAACATATGGGATAATATGGTAAAATAGCATGAAGTATCTATACAAGTGAAAAAATGTACAAGTCACAATAAACTGAGATACAGAGTTATCATTTAACCACATTTCATGTTCACTTGGAATTTCTGCAATGCATGTTATTCTTGTATCTTTTGGGTTCCTTCATGAAATCTTATTCAAGGCTTCTCCAAGTTTCTCCGTGGCTTCTCTGTATGCCTATCATTTTTAGTATCTTGGATAACCTATTTTGCCCCTTTTGTTTTGCTGTGTAATAAAACAACAAGGCCTGTGTTATGTTTCTAAAAGTGCTGGTTGCATATTATCAAAAATATAAGCAGCATCTCAACATTTTGAACAGGATAAATTAAAACAGAAATCCTCGGATATTTTTCATTCACTATAATGTATCTTTAGAAGACTAGCTAAAAGCTTTCATTTAAAGAAAAACAGAAAATCCTTAGTTTAAGTTAGGATTTTCTAAAATGTATCTTGAAAAAACATTGTACTAGCCTAAGGTCTAAAGATTATACTCAATGCACATGGAAGTTTCTGTTACAGAAACTTTCCTGACCTCCAAGAATCTGTGCTTCCAGAGAAGGAGGAATCTGTGCTTCCAGAGAAGAATCTTCTAAGGATCAGAAAATACTTTGGAAAGAACTGGGATACAGGGAAGCAGGAAAAACTGGATGGAATAACTTCAGGCTACTGCAGGGGTTCTCAACCTTGGCAACTTTAAGACTTGTGGACTTCCAGAATTCCTCAGCCAGCTTTGCTGGCTGAGGAATTCTGGGAGTTGAAGTCCACAAGTCTTAAAGTTGCCAAGGTTGAGAACCCCTGGGCTACTGAGACTATTCCCCCCTCCCCCGAGATGTAAAAACAAATATATATCACCCTAACTTGAAAACAGTAACACTAATAGTGTAAATGCACCTATATTGTTGGAAATTATTGTCGTCTAAAGAGAGCCTGCTGTAGAAATTTAGTTGTGACAATTTATCTTCATAGTTACAGATGAACTAGCCATAGAAAGGCGGATACATTCAAAATAATAATTGCGTCTGGAAAAAGTGAACTACTGGTTTCTCTGTCAAGATCTTTGGTGAGACACTTGTGCAGGCATATAAAACTTGTAGGGCGATAGTTATTTTTTGTATTCATTTCAAAACAACTGGGACATTCTAAAATGAAGCACATATTTTCTAGGTCATGATAAAAACCTGAAACCTCATTTACTGTGAATAACAGAATGCTACAGAACATAGTTTTACTGTAAAAAGCAAAACAACATTTTACAAATCCAAGTGAAAAGAACTTGTAGAAATACTACTCAAATCAGTAGGCACAACATATTCTTATTTTGTCTTCATACTTCAGCAAACATGTTTCTAAATTAACGACAAAAAGCACAACTCTTGACTGTAATGGTACAATCTAACTGAAGATTTTACAATAGTGTTACATAAAAATAAACGTAGAAATTACCTGTTTATATTCACTAACACAGCTTTGGCAACAGAATCTTTTCGGCTCTCCATCAACCATAAGAATATTGTTTGCTGCACCTTTACTTGGAAGGTATTCTCCACAATGCTCACAACAATTCATGATTAAACCATTTGCCATTCGGTATCGATTGAAGCAGTGATCACTACACAACTTATGAGTCATGTTTTTAAAGCTAACTTCATGGCGTATCTAAAAGCAAAAATTTAATTTTATATGAAGATCTAGATTTATTTTAATTATGAATTTCAAGCACATCTTTAGGTTGTTTAAGCAACCTTGAAATCTGCCATTTCAGAAATAGAAGCTTGCACTGGCACTTAAAATATAGATGTTAAGCACTTTAACTGTACAGAAAATACATCATATAACTTAGAAAAATTCCTTTATGTGTTCTAGCATTGTTATAAAGATTATAATGATGACAAAGGACATGCTGATTTATCATTACTATATTCAGTCACTAAAGAAATTTAATAGACCTGTAATTATTGGTTTAAAAAATATAAGTCATGATAATACATTTTATAAGGTACATAAAATTATATAAAATTTATTAATGTTCACAGAAATATAATAATGCCCTTAAATTTAAACGTTCAAACATAAAGCTAATTTGCTCTTTCTTAACCCGCTTGCCCCAATAGTCCTACTCCATTAACAGTTTAGTTCAGGGGTGTCAAACTCAATTTCACTGAGGGCCACATCAACATTGTGGTTGCCCTTGGGGGGCCAGGTGGGTGTGGCCAGAGTGGGTGCGGCCAGTTCTATATCATTCGCATCAAGGGTGCCTGTAGGGGCCTGGACAGGAGTGGGACAGATCTGAGGGTCGCTGGCAGAAGGGGGTGGGACCACGGCAAGTGCCAAGGCATGGTCCACCGGGGCAAGTGCCAAGATGGCCACCACAAAATTGTACATTGGCTCCCAGCTGGCCTGGGCCAAGGCCAGTGAGGGCCATTCCCTCACTGTTTCCAGGATGGCTTCGCGGGCCACATGAAACTACTTCGCAGGCGGTATCCGGCCCCCAGGCCTTGTGTTTGACATGTCTGCTTTAGTTTCTTTGGACAGCAGGCAATTAGCACAGCTTTGGTATACAACTGATTTTCCTCCCTCTGAAAAATAAGTCTATGCATTCTTGCAAAGATATAGAAGAAAAGTGCGTGTGGGAGCGTGTGTATTGCATGCTCAAATGTTCCAATTAAGAAATATTTAAACATTATTTTTTTAAAAAAAAAAATCTGAAGGGGAAAGTGTTCACAGGAGATTTCCCAAAGGCCAAGATGGTGCTTTACTCATTCAACTATAGAAGTTTTATGTCTTCTACTATGAGTTAGTATTTGTCAAGAGATGAAACGTGACACATCAAATAACTCAGTTAATAGGGAGCCTTAACTAAATAATCCACTTGTTTTTCTTTAAACAACGATATAATGGTATCAATAGTTTCTTAAGTAACTCAAATAAAATGGATTTTAGGAATAAATTCAGTGAAAAATAGCAAACAAACCTCAGTTAATTTACCACAGATAGTGCATCTTGACTTATTTAAGATTCCTTTTGAGGGATTCTGTTTGTCTTCATAGAAAGACAGACATGATGTACTGCAAAACTCCTGGAAAGATTCACTTGAATCAACCTGAGCAACAATGGTACCTTTCATTGTTGTTATGTCTCTGAAAAACAAAATCATTCTGTCTCAGAATTACAAAATTACTGCTTTATGCTTTTCCTATTTATTGCTGACAAACACCAACAGTTAAAAGACCTTGCTTTTCTATTTACATGTATTAAATAGATACAGGCTTATATGAAGCCCAACTGTCTACAACCATTTAATCATTTTTTTAAAAAAAAAAATATGAACGCATCAGAATGGATATACTTATTACAACAAAGCCGTTTTAAATAAGATAATCTAATATATCACTTATTGATATGGGTAGCTATAGAAATAAAATAAAATAAATAACTGGCAATATGACTACCTACTAGTTTATTGTAGACATTATCACAGAAAAATCTGGGTTACTTCAATTATTATGCAAACCAATTTCCATTTATAAAATGTTACTTTTTTTCTGTCTGTCTGTCTGCCTGCCTGTTTATTTATTTATTTATGGCATTTTTGGCATGCACCTATCAATTAAAACCATGCTTATGTTTATATTCACTATTAATTTTAATTCCCACCAAATGTCAGAACAGAGAATAGCAATTACAGTAAATTATTACTAGCCACTAACAAATCTTCTTAATGATTCTCAATCTTTGCCCAGGACTATATCTATATCTATCTAAACAAACAACTGATAAAAAAACATAAACAAAAGTAACTCACTTGTCTCTTAAATAATAAAATGGATTTCACAAAGTTATTGAAACAATTAACAGGACTATAGTTTTAACAAATGTGATCAAGAAATAAGAAAAATCCTTACTTTTTGCACATAACACAGAGTTTCTTTGGAGCTGGTTTATGTGAAAATGATGAAAGGCAAGTAGTAGAACAAAACAGATGAACAGATCCTTTCCGCTGATATGCTGTCTGGCCCTTCTGCAAAGGCTTTTTGCAGTTAGCACATGTAACTTTAACCTGCTTTGAAGGTTGCTGTTGTGCAGGTGGTTGGAAGACTTGTTTGGGAAGAGATGCCACAGGAGACAGGGAATCTACACCTGGTTGCTTCTGATTCCTTGGAAATGAAGCTGACTGAGATATCCAGGAATCTTAAAAATACAAAACAAAGAAACTGGGAATTAAGTAAACAGCTTTAGGGAGTGTACCACGGCAATAGGGTGGCATTAATCTGACACTTAAGCACAGTATTGCATTCCTAGTTCAGGTAAAAACAGCAGCGATTGTTCAACTGTTGTTAACATACAGTGTGAATTGAAGTGCAATAATTTCTACATAGGCCCATTTTAAAAAAAATACTTAAGAGTCATAGAAATAGCAATAGAATATTATAAATCAGCGCATATTGAGCGTATGTCTATTTAAATCAACATTTTAAAAACTTTTAAAATATGAATTGTTCCTATGTAAGATTCTTGTCCAAAGTTTCTTGAATTTAATATGCTACTACAAAGCAAGTTAAATAATGAGGCTACTTTTGACAATGGCCAGAGAAAATAAGGACAACATGGAACTGATTTATTAGTCATGTAAAACAATCAGTCATGTAAAACAAACATTCTCCAAACCTTGGTTTAATAAAAAAAGGAGAAAAGTTTACATTTTAATTTCAATTATTAAAATAAGAACAAAAAGTTTCAAGTTTGTCTACTTCCCTAATTTGTTATTAAATCTTACAAAGCTGTATGGGAATTATTCAGTACAAGTAATCCTCTACTTATGAACATTTGCTTAGCGAATGTTCAAAGTTACAACATCCCTGCCACAAAGTAGTTTTGAATGGTTCGCAAAGTTATATATGTTGCAACATTACAGTGGCCATTCTCACTTACAAATGACCGCAGAGACACTGCAACATGCTACTTTAGTGCCATGCCTGAGTCCTGAACTGCTCACGCTCGCCTCCTATGCAGCCTTGGGTACCGGAGCTCTTGTCCAGCCAGGCAGAGAAGCGCCAAGCCAGCCTCTCCCTGCTGAGCCCCAGCCTTTCTCACAAGCGGGCGCGGCCCTGCCCTTCACTTGCTGGAGTGCCAAACCCACCTGGATTTTACAAATTGCACTGTTGCAAACCTTGAAAGCTTGGCATGCCACCACTCTTGATCCCCTTGCTTCCCAAAAGCATTCCTTTGCTAAACTGCAAGGGTTCCTAAACAAACCTGTGTCACATTTCTCTGCCACCGCGTACAGGGAAACAGAAGTTCATGGATTAAAAAAAAAAAATCAGACATTCTAACTTCTTACAAAGGAAAATAAGATCTCACAAAATTGGAAGGTCTGATTGAATTTTTTTTTTAGTCCCACAAACTTTTGTTTCCCTGCACGCTGTGGCGGAGAAACGCAATGGAGCTGGAAAGATTTGTTTAGGAGGCGCTCTTGCAATTTAGCGAAGGAATGTTTTTGGGAAGTGAGGGGAGCATGGTGGCATGCCAAGCTCTCCAGTTCGCGGCAGTGCAATTTGTGAAACCCGGCTGGTTCGGCACTCCAGCAAGGGGCAGGGCTGCATCCACTTGTGAGAGAGGCTAGGGCTTGGCGGGGAAGGGGACAGACTCGTCTTATGCTTCTCCACCTGGCTGGACAAGGGATTCGGCACTCAACGCTATGCAGGAGGTGAGCATGGAAAGTGTACCAAAGGTAAATTAGCAGTCGGTGAAGGGGGGGAAAGGCCCAAGCAGCTTGGGACCCCATGGGGTGGAAAGAGGAGCATGGGGTCTCTCAATGGGTGAGGGGAGGCGTTTGGTGGCTGGATGCAGTGGTCTTGTCCCTCCACTAGGCCTTCCCTACCGTGAGATACCTCGTGTGCACTTAATGACCCACGCATTCGATTAGCAAATGCATGAACCAAAGCAGGGAGTGATCGTGTTCAAGTTACACCATTCACTCTTATGAATTCTCAGGTTACAAATGTAATTGACAGGCTCCATTACATTTGTAACTCAAGGACTACCCATATCTGCAAAGCATCTCATACTGTTTACATTCTGTGTCTGTATTATATAGAAGTAATGAATACTTACCTTGAGTAGTAGCAGAGGATATAAAACTACTGTACAAATTAAATTATTGTTACTTTTATTTTAACTTGACCATACTTTCTATGATTCAATAGAATACCAGCTTTTGGCAATACCTTTTGACTTGAAGTACATTTTTTTATATCTCTGCAACGTTCAGGTGTAATGTATAATTTCATTCTCATTTATGTGACTTGATAATTGTGTCCCATCAATTTTGAGTTTAGATATTTGTAGGCAGATAACACAGTATTGTTATTGCCATTGAAATGGTACATTAAAAAAATCTTGATTTTCTTGGCGTGTTTTACTGTTGATATATATATGTACACTGCATATGCTCTCACATTATTATTATTTATACAGTTAAAAACATCAATACCTCCCTTTTTTATTTTTTGTAACTATCAGCTATCATATTGAAGCAAAAATATCAAGAAAATAGAAATAATTGCTTTTCTTGGGAGTCTCTCTAATAGGTTGCAAAGCAGCAACAAGAAAACAAAAATGCAATACCTATAGCAAGTGAAACTTAAATGTTTTAACTGTTTTCTTTGGCCTATATCAGTGGTTTTCAACCTATGGGTCGCGACCCCATTTGGGGTCGAACAACCGTTTTGCGGGGGTCGCCGGACACCGCGGTCCGCCATTTTGTTTTTTAATTTTTTATTATTTTTTTTCTTTTTTTTTCCGGCGTGCGCGCGCTGCGCATGTGCGGATTGGCCCGCCGCGCACGCGCATGCACGGATCCGCCCGTCGCGGTCCACCATTTTGTTTTTGTTTTGATTTTTTTGGCGTGCGCGCGCATGCGCGGATCGGCCCGTCACGTGCGCACCGCGCATGCACGGATCCGCTGTTGCGGTCCGCCATTTTGTTTTTTTTTAAATTTTTTAAATTTTTTTTATTTTATTTTTCGGCGCGTGCGCCCCGCGCATGTGCAGATCGGCCCGTCGCGCGCGCGCCCGGGTCGTGGCGCGCATGGGCGGGGCAAGTGGGGTCTCAACCTGAAAAAGGTTGAGAACCACTGGCCTATATACTCATTTTTCAAAGTGAGATGTATGGCATATAAATTTAATAAATAAATATACCCAAAGAACATAGGTATAACAAATGTAAAATAATTTAAAACACCTCTCTCTTTTCTTTTGGTTGAAAACAGTGTGTAAATAACTTTTTGAATACCAGTTCATGACGACAAACTTATTTTTTCTTATAGAATTTATTGTAATGTTCCAAAAATATTTTACAATCATATCAATGACTTCTTTTTTTTTTACAATCTGGTTAATAGGCAGCACTTATATATATATAACTTTGCCTGGCTGAGATAAGAAGCTATTGAATGGAAGCTGATCTGAAGTTTTCACTGACGGCCAGGAGACTCAAAACATTTCCAACTGTGTTCTGACAGAACACTTGAGCTATTCTGAGTTTTGTTCCAACAGAACACAACCAACTTGAAATATTTGGGCAAAACATTTCAATTTGTTCAGTTTTGTTGTATGAACTAGACAGAATACACTGTCTATTTGATACCTACCCCCTATATTAACAATATCCACACCTCCAATCTCTAGCTTTCACGGTTATTTTTATCTTCTATTAAAAATCATTGCTTGGACAGCATTTTCTGCCATTGGTTACATTCCAGTAATTTTGGTTCTGGTATCACAGTTCAGTATTGCATTTTCTTGTATAACAATTGATAATGCAGTCAAATTCTATTTGTGTGGCAAAAATACAGTTGTATTTTCATCTTTTTAACTTCTAATAGTGATCAACTTAGTAACATCCTCAAATCTTCAGTGATGTTTTCACAAATTATTTTGCAATATTTGCAAAGTCATGAAACAATCATGCAAAAAATAATGCAGGTATCATATACCTGTCCTGAAGAATGTTATTTAAAAACTACTGATGCTCATGAAACATTGGAAAGTTTCACGTGAATGCACTGAAAAAAAATAATACAGGTGTGAAAATTAGGAAGCACACCAACAGAGGAAAGTGAAAAATGTTTCCTCAAAGCTGAGATCCTACTGATAGGAAATACATTGGAGAATAAAATATATTCTCAACCTCTGATAGAGAGCAGCATCAAGCTCAAAAACTAGCTGGAACCTTCATTGCCACCCTGTAAGTATACCTATTAGGGTGTGCAAAGCAACACTAAGCAAAGCACTACCAATAGCTACTTTGAAAATGTAGCTACAACTACTATAGATGCAGAGTCATCAAAACATGACACTAATATTTCCATAACATTGAGGAGAAGTGCTCCAATGCTTTATTTTTATTTTTGGTAAAGATCCATTTTCCTTCTTTATCCTTGTATCTTTTTTGTTCTTTTGAGACAAGTGCCATGTTTTCTGAGGTTTCACAATCTGTACTTGCATGGTATGGATTCTAATCTTGCTGTATAAAAACAGGGCTGATATTAGCCCCAGGTATGAGAGAATGCTAACAGATAACAATAATGGTAGCTTATGATACAGAGCATGGAAATCCTTATCAACGGGCTGGCTGTGATTCAATGTATTTCAGACAAGAATCGAATACATGACAGGCATTTTATTTAACACACATTTGACTATATCAAAATATATGTAGCTCTCACAAAGGAACGTAGAAATCGTCAGGAAGCACATCAAAATCCAATAGTGATAAGCAGTTGATACGCTTAATACACAGATGTAAGAAATATTTTTAGTTACCTTTCTTAAGCCTACATTCTTTTTTCAAGAACCACTGATCTCCTTATAAATCTTTTTAAACCATCAAAATTAAAACTTCTATTCTAGCTGTTACATATCTGATTAACAATGAAATTTAATGCAAATATTTTCAATTGTATACTTGTCATCTCAAAATGAAGCTATAGATGTCAGATAAATGGCATAAAAGCTTGCATTATAAATAGGCTTTATTTTAACAAAATAAAATATCTGGAATGAGCCCAGGCCCCCCAAATGGAAATACTGGTATTTCGAAGGGTCTTAAAGATCTGGCTCTTCAGGCCTTAGGAGGGAAAGGCTCTTCCTCCTTTCTGTTTCTTGCCAGTTTGTTTTGTTTGCCATCATTATTCTTGCTTGTTTTTGGTATTGTTCTGTTTTTAAATCTTTTATCTATAAATTACCCAGTCATCAGAAGGAGCAGCATATGAGTTTAAGAATATTAACAACTGTATTTTTGTTATAAATCATAAGAAATGTTATTAAACAGTGCTTATAAATAATGCAGATAAATTATTAAATTTGCATACAGCCTGACAATTCTCTTAAAGTACAACTCAAAAGTAAAACCACAAAGTACCACAATAGACTGCACAGTAATTCAATGGTGATTAATTTAAGTGAGCACATTCCTTAGTTCCCATTGCTCAATCCTATTGTATGTAACTGTTAGCTATTGGAGCTCAGCAAACCTGTGATGTTCAGCTACTGTTAAATCAATTTCTGTCTCTCTCAAGCTTACTTTTAGAAAAGAGTTTAAATGATTTTCTGTTTTACAACTGAGACCCATCTAATTATTTTTCTTTGATTCTATACTAAATTACTTTTCTTTTAATTTCCTACCTTCGTTTTCTGCATAATGTAGGCATTCTCCTTATGGTTGCCTTATTATGAAGGAATCCATAATACTCAAGGTATTTAATTTACTTATCAGCCCCCAGAGGTAGGAATTCTTTTAAAGGCCCCAAGGTTCCAGATAATTGTACTCTATAAATTTTAATTGCTTAAAGCACTCTTTTATTATAAAAATGTGATTTACATTAATCTTTCAAGCAATATACAATTTTATGAAACTGCACCAAAAGAACTTAGAATATAATTGGCTTTATGAGACTTTGCAATTTTTAGGATTAAAAAAATACATAAATACAACCTACCTGGATTATGATGAGTTGCAGATTCTCCATTCTGAAAGACATCACCAGCTACGTTCATTCTACCAGGATTGAAAGGTCCTACACCAGTCTTGGTCTGTGAAGTTAAAGATGGGGTGTATGTTTGTATATTAACACCAAAATTACTTGACTGCAGTCCGTTAGATACATCTCCCAAGTTGGTATTCTGTAGTGATGTTACATGTGTTATCATTAAGTTCATGTCACGCCCTTCAGTATTTTCTAAACGGCCAACACTCACAGAGCTCATACCTCTTTCTAATGTAGTAACATTAGCTATTTGAATTTCAGAGTCTGGTTCTGTGGTTATACCACTATTACCTATTCCTGCATTTACCTTACTTCTTGAAAAACTGGATGTTGAGAATTCCATTTCATTGGTTCTGTTTTTACCCTCTGGAAATCTTCTTTCACTGAAACTGGAATCATTTCTCTCTTGTCCCTGATTTGTTTCAATGTCTTCTTCATCATCAATAATAATAGTCTCAGTTATACTTCCCTTCTGAGCGCTCATGTCTTTTGACGGAGCTGATATTTTAGGGTCATTTCCATGTTGCTCTTCATTACTGGATGAATTAAAAACATTTCTGTGGTCTGTTATTAATGGTGTAGAGATTTGTGGAGGCTGTACAGGTTCAACAAATACAACATCATCATCATCTTCTATGGAGGTACTCTGGAACTTAGATCTAGACACCAGAGAATTAGATGGACCTCCAAAAGAGCTTCCTACATTGGCTAGGCCAGTTGCCATTGTGATAAGCCCTTATAAACCAGACGTAGGTTCAGACAACGCCAATTTTCAGCTACCTTCTGGCCTTCCAGAAAAACTGTTACAAAAAGAGAAAGCAGTTTCACTAAAAACATCATCTGATTATATTTTAATTATTTTTAAAGTACCATCTTTCTTTTACTAATTATTTAAATATATTCTAAATAAAACAAAGCAAGATTTTATTGAATGACTAAGCCCAGTGCTCTATCATTTCCTCTTGCAAGCAAGTTTCAATTAAAAAAGCAACTTCTGTTGTTCATTAACACAGGAACCAAACTGTTTCTCTGAAACAAAGCTCAAATTGGAATCTAAGAGCCAAGAACAAACCATGACTTTTAGGACAGCAAAAGCGAATTCCTAATCCCACATTACAATCAAAGCAGATAACTAGCTTCTGTTTCTCTTAATTAAATCTGAAGTACTAGGGCCACATGTCCATTCCCCCAATTTTGAGATGTGACACATGGATCTTCTTCAAAAATTATCACCAAATTTTCTTATTAATGATTAAAAATACTGGAGAAGAGCCAGTTTGTTCTAGTATTAGGACACCAGACAGAAACCAGGAGACTTTGAGTTGTTAATCTCATCTTAGGCATTATTAAGCTGGGCAGTTGGGTGACTTTGGGACAATAGTCTCTCTCAGCTCATGCCATCAAGTTTGGGCAACAAGTTGGTCTGTCTATTCCTGCCACAACCAATGCGTTATACTATGTGTATTTAAATGTATTAAAGTGGAATGAAATCAAATTTAGGGTTTGTACGGGTCCAATCTATTTTTGCCAATAAAAGGCCAAATGCAGATCTTGAATTGATAAAGGTTGGTCAATCCTTCATCCATCCATCCATCCACCCACCCACCCATCTACAGCTTTGAGCCAATCTTGACTCCTGGCAACTACAGGGATATGTAGTTTTCTTGGCAACATTTTCAAAAGTAGTTTATTACTTTTTTCTTCCAATGGCTGAGAGAGAATGACTAGCACTCTAAGACACTCTTTAGTGGCTTCATGCTAAGGACTAGAACACATAGTCTCCCAGTTCTAGTTCAGTAAATTTAATTGCTATTATCAAATTGGGTTCCATTAAACTACTTATAATCTAGTAAAATAATTTCTGTACAAATCAGCAATCTGGTAAGCTAACATTTTGAAAATTCTGGCTTTCTTTCACACAGATTTACCATATCTAGACAACCCAAATTTAGATGGCTACTAGATAGCAGTAAAAAAATGGAAAAAAAAATCTGTGTTACTCCCACAGTTATCTGTATTTTTGTAGCCCAGATATAACAGCTCCTACTTTCATGTGCAACTTAACTATAGTGTTTGAAATATAATGTAAAGACATTTTAAAGAAAAATGAAATATTACAGTTCAATTACATTTACAATTGGTAACAAGCTTGATATATTTCCCCTACCCTAACTGCACAAGATTGAAAGAAACTGAAATTCTGAATAAATTACTTCTCAGTTGGGAAGTGTTTAATTCTTACTCTGGTTAGCATAAGCAACTAAGCTCTTTGGACAATTTATATAAGCTACTGTTTTCAATAAACTTTTTGTGTTCAATCTTTTTTATCACTTAATTAATTTTATATTTAATTTTCCCCCATTCAATTGATTGCTTGAAGCAGTTAATATTTAAAAAAATTGTATTTCAAATCCAAATACTTACTTATTCAAAAACATCAAGGAATTTGTAAAGTTAAAGTTTTCCAATGCCTTTTTGATCCTGGGAACTTTGCTCACTTCTCTAGTCAAGCTGGAAATGTTTTTTTGAAAATAAGCATCCTGAAATAGATTTAATAAATATTGAGAATGGAAACTTGCCATGAAAGGTGACAGTAAAGTAATTCAATTTTCAGCCAGAATCCTTCAAATTTAAAGGATTTTCAAATCCTTAAAAACAATTCAAAAGTTGGCTGTTGAGATGAACAATATGGTCAAGTTTACCCATAGCAGAATCTCAGCGAATGTCATAAAAATATTACATCAACATATTTCCCATTGTAAGCAACATTTCCCAAAGTAGATACAGTACTATCTTCCTTTAAAAGCAGAAGTCACACAATCATATTTTATTTTCCTTATTAATATGTTACCGACCAAATATTTCAATGTAGTTTTTTTTTACTTTTGTTTGAACTAACATTTTAAAAAATGAAACTTGAAACTTCATGTTGGCCAAAATCTGCATTATATTTGAAGATCTGATAGCAAAACAAAAGGGACAATTTGCTCAGGCCATAAATATTAAGAAAAAAATGGTTCACCATCTAAATTAGCCCTGTTAAGTTTTATGCAGTATCTAAACTACTGTTAAAAATATGACAAAATTATAGTAAAATATTTTGCAACTTACATTATGGCCTTATTTTTACTTATCCTTATTTCTCTACCACATACTAAAGTTCCACTATTCAAAATATTTCTCTATTTAAAAAACACAAAACTGTCTATCTTTAATCTGGAGATGTTCAGTGTACAGCAATTCCTGTACCTCAAGCACAAATGAACTATTTGAAACAGTAAAAAGTGTTTCTGCTGCTACCAGTAATATTCATTTGCCTGCCCACTTGTTCATATCCTTTCACAGCTAAATCAAGTTGCAAGATTCATGTTTATATTAAAACAGCAGCAAAGAAGATATTGTATTTTATATTGTTTGGCACCCATTACTTCTACCCTATCCCTTTTAAAACAATTATATATCAGATTAAGTAAGCCAATAAAGTTATTCTTTAGTATATTTTCTGTTCTACTATATAGAGAGACAAGGAGTCATTGGGAGTTAGGCAGCATACAACTTTAATACATTATTATATTCTCTAATTTTATTTTAAATAATTGCAAAGTGACAACTTCTAATTATAGTAGTAGTTTCATATATTTCAAAAAGCTTCTTCAGTAATTCATGATCAGGTTTAAAAAAAACCCTGCAACATCCACAGGCTGAAAACATCTAATACAACAGTGTGACATCATCTGTACCAATTAATGCAGAATATTAACTTATTATCACAACAGAAAATGGTTGTCTTTTTCTAAGAAAAAACTACTCAAGACAATAGTATGCTTATTCCTGATTTATAAGTGAAAACCGTAAAACAAGTACTAGGTACAAGTAAAACTTCATCACTTAAAAATAACAACAGCAAAAAGAGATCAAAACTAGGGTCCTTCTTTAGAAAATGAGAGTAGAATGTATAAAAATATTAGTCTTTTCTTCTAGATGATTTACAAGCTGCATGACGAAGCAAACATTTTTAATCTAGTATACAAAAATTTTTCTTAAAATGTCCTTGCATAACCATAACAGTTGAGTATGTCTTTTAAGATTATTCTGCAACCTTTTTTCTTAAATGTTCATGGCAATATAAAGTATTCCATTCTCCAATGTTATCCTCACAACAACCCTGTGAGCAATGGCCTAGGCAAATAAACTATGAGGTTTTGTGGCTTAGTATAGCCTTAAACCTAGATTTTTCTAGCTCAACACATTAACCACTGGGTCACTTGAGCTATGTTAATTATGTTCGCAGCAGCTTTTGTGTTAAAACTCAAGCTGCCAAAGTTTAATACAAAGATCTAACTAATCGTCATAATGTGTGAAGTTTACTTATAAATATTTCAGCATGGGCATGAATTACAACAAAATAGTAACATACCAAATACTTTCATATTTATCTGCTTTAACTTTGAATAATAGATTTCATTAATTTAGTGGATTTCTTAAGATTTCATACAACCAGTTGATATTGCCATATAAATTAAATATTTATTATCATAATAGTCCTTTTAGTTTCTTATGAAACTTAATAGGTTATTCAAAAAGTTAAGACAGTAGCCAAATTAAGGAAGAAACAAGAATTCCATAATACTAATATGCATATTCTAATAGCTTAACTAATAAGATACTGAAAAAAGTTATGACAACCTGGAGCATAGCATTTAATGGAATTAAAACATATGCTCCTGGTTGTCATAACTTCTCAGTATACATATATTTCTCAGCTATACAGAGTACGTTCACTGATAGAGTCAATGTCATTTTGATGGAAGATGGAAACAGCAAAAATATTTGGAGTGGTGAATACACAGGATATCCTATATAAATCTAAAAAACAGCAACTTTGTGTCTAGGCTACTTTGCTACTATCCTACCTATAAAACATGAAACAAGTGATAATTTCCTACACATATCTGAAGATCAAGTATAATAGAACTGGGAACATGGGAGATTTCAAATCCCAAATGGGCTATCTTTCACTCATCAGAAAGGAGTGACAGCAGCACTATCAGTTAAAAAAGCATCCTTAACTCATTCTTACGCAAAAGGCAAATACCACAAATGCACATATTTTGCCAAGCTACTTTGAACACATGAGCCATTATAGTTAACAAATTGTGACACATAATCAAGTTAATAAGCTATCATGTGATTGTGCTAACCCTAAAAAATGAATTTTATTTGTATGTTTATGAGTGTGTGTACATATACCTGCCTCCCATATTTTACATATAAGATCATTTATGTTAATGCCCATAACATATTTATTCACAAAATTGTGTTTTTGTTTACTTTGGAAGACTGGCAAAAAATGGTTTAAGGCATCTCTCAACTTTAAGGCTTTCCGTTTACTTAACTTTATTTTTATACTCCTTCAGCCTCATGATTTTGGGTGGTATACAAGAAACTTTTTAAAAAATAATTTTATTAAACATTGTAATAGGACAGACAAAAATACAAACTAAAAAAATGTAAAGTACAAAAAAGAAATACTAAGTAAAACAAAAATGACAGAAAAATTAGGACAATAGTAAACAAAAGTATATAAAGAAATGTGTTCCCCTTCATCACCATTATAATTTTAATAACTCATCACCTTCTGTTAAAATACAATTGGTCTCTTCTTTCCATATCTCATCTCTTATCTAAAAACAACTCCTTAAAAATCTTGTCATTCAATTCTGATCAGCCAAAATCCATTAAACATTACCTGAAATAACTTTATTTGATCAAATAAACCAACTTTATGTTCATTTTACTTTTTACAATCTTGATCTTTAATCTTCAATGTCCTAGAACTTGATTTCATTTTTTCTCTCACAAATTCTTCAAAAACTTTAATGAATATCTTTTGTAAATTCAATTTAGAAAACTTACCCAGATCACTCTTTTGGTTTGGTATGTTCCTTTTGTTTTAATTATTAAGTATCATGTGTAGTATCATTTCTATGCCCAGTGTAGAATTTTTTTCCATGTCACCATAACCTCTCATTTTAAAATTCCCTTCCCATCAGGGAATCTTGTTCGGTAAAACTTGTTCCATAAAGTCCTTTAAAAACAGTCTCTAATGGCAGACATTCTTAAAATTAATTTCTGGATCCATTGCTAACAAATATTCTTCAATACATCCAATACTGAAATATTTTGCTCCATTCTGAATTAGGAAATGAAACTTAAAGTATTCCTCCTTTAATTGTAATCTTTAGTATCTTCAGGTTCCCTCCAAACAGCATTTTCTTGCATGAAGGATTCTTATAATTTCAAAATCAATTTTCCAATCACATTTTTGCTGTTTATTCTAAAAAATATTTTTAAAATCCTTAATGATTGAAGGAAATTCACTGATGCTATAAAACATATTGTTCCAAAGGTTCCAGTTTTTAGCTGAAAAAGCAATTTCTAAAAGTGATTAGGAAAAGAAATATGCAAGTTCTGATCCCATAATTTGGGATTAAATGGCCTTCGCTCATCTCTCTTAGCTCTAAATCAGCCATAGACTGCTTTCTTGCGGTATCCTCATGAAGATAAACTGTCTGGAGCATTTGGGGATGATCCAGTCTTCTCCTTGTCCAGAGAGGAATCACAATCACTGGATCTTCATTCCACTTGCTATTTCCCTTTTCCATTAGGCCTCAACTGTACTGAATACTCCATAAAAAGCTTGGTTTTTAGAAGTTTCCTAAAAGCCAGAAGGGCCCAAATGTATTTCTGTGGCAAGATGTACAGCTGGGCTGCAACCAAAAAGGCCTGTTATTCTCAGCGAGTCCTCTCTTCATTATTTCACTAGCTGGGCCGACTCCTTTTGGAAAAGGCAGCACCTAAGGTAAGCCAATGCTCTGCTACATTAGTGCTTTAAACTAGCAATGTGAAACAGACCTGGAAGCCTGAAAGCAGTCAGTGCAGCAACCAGAATATAGATGTTATTTTGCAAAGGCAGGCTCTAACTTCCAGCAGTCTGGCTACTGTGTTCCATTCCAGTTATAGCTTCCAAGTCAACTTCAAAAGTAAAGTGAGTTGCAGCAGTCCAATCACATGATGGTAACAGCACAAGTTACTCTCACCAGTGATTCCTGGTCCAGGTAACTGATATATCATAAAAAACTGAACAAAGTCCCTTTTTTGGAAATAGTCAGCACATAATACAGGTAGCACTTGACTTGCAGTCATTGTTTAGTGACCTAAGTTATAACGGCACTAAAAAAGTGACTTCACCAGCCCTTGCACATACGACCATCACAGCATTCCCCATGGTCATGTGATCCAAACTTGGTATTTATGACAGTTGCGGTCCCAAGGTGATGTGATAACCATTTGTAACCTTCCCAAATTTTAACAAGCAGTCAATGGGGAAACTGGATTCACTTAATGGCTGCACACAATAGGCCCAAATGTTGTGTATTATGTCCAGATTCTGATAAAGGTCATGCATAACTGATGCGGTTTTCTGCCTGTGTCTGGTCTAGACCAGCAGTTCTCAACCTTTTCCGGGGCTTGACCCCGGCCCGCATCGCGCAAAAAAAAAATGGCGAGCCCGCACCGCGACGGCCCGCATCACAATAGGGAAAAAATGGCCAACCAAAAAAAATGGCGGGCCCGCACCGTGCATGCACGACGGGGCGCATGTGTGGCGCGACAGCCCGCATCGCAATAGGGAAAAAAATGGCCGACCAAAAAAAAAGCGGAGTGCGGTGCTTGGCGACCTTCATGAAATGGTCGTTCGACCCCAAATGGGGTCGCAACCCACAGGTTGAGAACCGCTGGTCTAGACCTTGACTGAAAAGGATCTAAATAATCTTTTTTCTTTAAAACCTTCTATAGCTGATTCCCTACCATCCGTGAAGATGAAGAAGGCGGAAGTGTCCCCTTCGGCTGCCAGAGATTCAACGCGAAAAAGGGAGGACTTCCGCCTACGCGGCGGAAGATTTGAGTGAAGAAGGCAGAAACCGGATGCCTTCTTTGTTCTCACGTGCACCGGCTCTGAAAATGGCGACCGGAGCACCGCTGCCAAGACTGGGACGCTTAAATGTTTCTTGAGAGAAGCGGTAGTCTCCAAGCTACTGTGGTGGGTCCGGGATGACGTGAGCTGGGTTTTCGCGGGCCCCCCGGAGCCCCACCGATTCTCCGTCATCCTAGCGACTAATGTGGAAGGTAGAATGAGGGGAATCCTCATCGTTCTGAGAAGTTCCGCTGCTGTGCTGAGCAGCTGAGGGGGGATTTTCCTTAAGAAGGAACTGAACGAGTGTGGAGAGAGAGAGTGAAGAAGGTTGGATAGGCTCCGACTGTGGTCTGAGCAGCTGGAGAGGGGTTTCCCCTGGGATGATCTTAGACCTCAGCTGTAACTGTAAGTCTGATAAGACCGACCCCCTCCCCCAGCCCTCCACAGGTTATTTTACACAGCGCTGGTCTCAGTGCTGTAGAAATAACTGTGAACTGAAATGAGTAGAATCCACCAATATTTTAGCCTCTATTACCTGCCTTAGACCGGTAGTCAAAATTATCACGTCTGCCTGGGCTGAAGACCGAATCAAGAATGGGGCGTGGCTACCCCAGGACGGGCGTGACAAATTGGCTAACCCAGTCTAATGGGCAGGAAGACAGAGTTAACCCATTGGTGGATGTTACATCTCCAGTGCTGGAGAATTAGCATCCTCAAGAGAGGTAATACATTTTCCTTCAAGGCTGGCAACACCCTTGTTTTTCAAAATGTCATCCCATTATGCTGGGTAGGGTTAGGGAGCCTGGAAGGATCCAGGATGGGCAAGCATGCAGCCCACAGATGGCAGAGTTCATAAACAAAGGATCCTATCCATCTTCTAAGATTCCAAAAAAAATCACTGTTAATATTGCAGGATTTTGCCCCAGTCACCTTCCCTGGTATCAACTGATATCTATCCCTGGAGGAATACAAGACTTCATTTGCAATTTAGTTAGCTTTAACTCATTTGTTTTGGACATATCAATGTAAATGATTTAATTGCATGCACTTTTCTGCTTTGTGTCTGTGACACATTTGCAATATGGTTAATATGTTTATAGTGGTAGCTCGTTACCTGTTGACAGAAAATCTGCACATGTTGTAGTAATATATCAATGAACTGAGCATTTTTGTGTGTTTTGCCTTCAGCTCTACCAAATGTAAGTTTCCTATATTCCTGTTTTATGACTGGCTCTTCCGAGTGGAGTCTAGGTTTTAGCATATCTTTAGTTTAAAAAAAGTCAACTAAATATAAATTTAGTCTCAAACTCGAGACTAATTGAGAAACTTTTCTTAAGCTATAGCAGCTCAAGTATTGCTCTAATTCTATTGTATCTTTTTATAACTATTGTATTTTATTATTTATTGTAAACTACCTAGAGCAGTGATGGCAAACCTTTTAGAGCAGTGTTTCTCAACCTTGACAATTTTAAGGCATGTGGACTTCAACTCTCAGAATTCCACAGCCAGCAATGCTGGCTGTGGAATTCTGGGAGTTGAAGTCCACATGCCTTAAAATTGTCAAAGTTGAGAAACACTGTTTTAGAGACTGGATACCAAAACTGCAACCCAAAACCCACTTATGCATCGAGTGCGGGGTGGGTGTGGCCCATTGGGTGGGCGTGGCCCATTGGGTGGGCATGGCTGCAGTGGTAACAGCAGACTGGGTTGGACTAAAAAGTTCAATCAATCAATTCCAACTTTGCAAGATCCTTTTTTTTTCCCCTGCAAGAAGTTGAAATTGATTGAAACTTTTTTTTTTGCACATGGCGGCAGAAGCCTAAAGCGAAAAGTTTTTATAAAACCCAGCTGAAGGCC
This sequence comes from Bothrops alternatus, assembly GCA_034064705.1. Lineage (NCBI taxonomy): Eukaryota > Metazoa > Chordata > Lepidosauria > Squamata > Viperidae > Bothrops > Bothrops alternatus. The sequence continues at coordinate 1,914,404 of JARGCV010000166.1, forward strand.
TAGGACTGGGGTGATGACGCACATGCCCAAAGAGAGACTTCTGAGTGCCACCTCTGGCACCCGTGCCATAGGTTTGCCACCACTGACCTAGAGTCCTATGGGATTGAGGTGGCGTATAAATGTAAAGTATATAAATGAATATAAATAACATGAATTCACAAGCACATTCAACTAACTTGAATGGACACTGGAACAAAAACAAATGTTTATTACATCAAAAGAAGGTGTCTCACTATAAACCCTTCAAATGGAGTGACCAATTCACTGACCTATTTGTGAATTTCTGTTCGAAGAGCAATGAGACAATATTTTTGCATATAATTACCATGCTGTCTGGTGACTTTAAATATGAGTGTACTCTAAAGTTTGCTAAAAACATGTTTATAAATATGACTATATGTTCATAATTATAGTAAGACTATAATCAAAAATAGTGGGTGCTTATAACATGAACATTTGTATATTGCTCTAGAAATAGTTCAAGTTTCAGCTTAACTTGAAATAGACCAACTATTATAACAATAAATCAATAAATAAAAATAAATCAATCAATAACAATAAAAATTTTAAATTCCTACTTATCCTTGCAACTCTCTGGGTGATCTTTGGCCAGTTACCACCTCTCAAGCTTATTTATCGAACAGATTTTAAACTTTTTTTTCTGAACATGAAACTACCGGTAACAAGTTTCCTGGAAGTTTTGCTGAGGTATTCTTGACTAGCCAAAGTAAAATGCAGAATGCTTGGTTGTTCTGGTTTTAGTTAAAACAAAATCTGGGGTATCCCAGAGTGATTTTATGGAGGAAGAATTATGCACATTGTTTTCCTCCTCCTTTCTTCCCACCTATATGCCTCATCTTACTGCAATGATCTTGGTAGCTCTCAATCTGGCTTCTCCGAGTGTGCATGAAATGCAAAATGGACTTGCAAATGAATTTTTGCTTCAAATCCAAAACGTATGTTTTGAAACTTTGCACAGTCAAGACCCATTTTGATTATTCTTGTTTTGACAGAAAAATATCTGGAGAGATCTCATAAAGTAAATAGGGCAAGGTTGGAATGTCTCATCCTCCTCTCCACATGACTCATGTGCCAGTTCACCTTCCCAATGCTGTCCTTTCTCTCTGGTCAGTATTTTTGTATTCAGGCAAATACAAAGATAAACATTCAGTTTATTCCTACATCAATCATTGCGTTTTGTTCATAATTTACTTTTCCCACTCTAAACCCCAGGTCCCAAAACCATATTTAGGGCCATATCTGGAAAAGAACAGCCTTGTTTAATTCTGTACATGTAACAAAATTTCTAAAGAGCACATTTCAGTTTGGGCAAGACAATCTGAAAACAGCTGCTCTATACACTGAACATTCTGCTCATCTGTAGTACCTGCAAGAATGAAATCATACTGTCTTGCCCATTTTCAACAAGGATATTGTATTACAACTGACTAAAATTCTTTTGAATTATAGGCTGAAAAAATTCTTCCATCCCGATCCTTTTCTAATTAAAATTAAAGGCAATGTGGTGCCTTAAAGATTAAAAATGTTTTTATTAAATGTATAGATCATCCATCTCATTATGCAATATGAGTGTTGAGACTTTTTTTTAAAAAAAAAAACACCTCACATTAGCAAATAAATTAACTGTTATTCCAGGTTGTGAGAGTAATGTATGCAAATGTGGACTATAATCAGCAGGACTAGGAATAACTCAAATGGAAGAAATGGAGTACACGTTGTCCTCAATTTATGACAATTGGGATCAGAATTTTGGTCACTAACCATAGCAGTCAATAAGCGGCTCATATGTGACCATTCGGATTATATATCCATTTTATTGCGATTAAGTCACACATTTGTTAAGCAAATCCAGATTTTCCCATTGACTTAGTCAGAAGCTGGCTGGGAAGAACACAAATCATGATCACTTCAAGACATTGTAACCTCCATAAATGCCAGCTAGCTGCCAAGACAATTGAATCAGGTGACCTTGAGGGTGGTTCAATGGTTAAAGCTTCAAGGATGAGTTGTATGTCATTTTTTCAGTGCTGTTGTAGCTCCAAACTACCATTAAAAAGTGGTTGTAGGGTAAGAACCAAATGTTTATAGATTTGAGTGCTACATAGTTATATTGATTTTTGTTCATGTCTGTCTGGGGTTTATTTATCTTTATATGAGAACTAGGAATTTTGTTTTCTTCCTTTTCTATTAAGCCAAAATCACTTTAAGAATAATTACTTACAATCCTTATCTCTTAGAAAAGAGTTCACACATATTGCACAGCAGTCATGCAGGCCTGTTATAACTATTCCTTCTGACAGGAAGAATCAAGAATCAGCAGTGTACAGCATAAATTCTCAAGTGAGAATCAAAGTTTCATGTTGAAAACCTGCCTTAAAACATAAATAAAATGTAGAGATGAGTTTTATTTTTACATGTACAATAAGTCAGAAGAGACTCTTTCTATGAAACTTTTATATTGCCTGGCATTGACTCAACATTTGAAGAGGTTTAGTAGAATAAGACTACTAAAACCATTCTTGGATAGGATCTCCAGTAGACTCATGCTTGATTTCTGCATAAATATATTCATTTGGTTTCAATACTCTATGTGAAAATGCCAAATGCTACCAGAAACAAACTAAAAGCTAATTTTAAATACAAAGCTGCATACAAGTTAAACTGTTGGATTAATGGCTTACTGAATAAAATAGCTGATTTCAGAAAACCATCTAAGTCAAAACCAACAAACAAAGTGATTATTTGGTACAATGCAAACAGTACCAACCTATTTGTGCTTTCAGTTAAATATTCAATTGAATATTCTGTATGACCAACTTATCTTTACAAGCTATTTCTATTTATTAAGTTCCCATAATCCAGGGGTCAAACTCAATTTCATTGAGGGCCACATCAGCATTGTGGTTGCCCGGGGGGGGGCCTACTGGGTTGGCATGGCTGGAGTGGGTGTGGCCTACTGGGTGAGTATGGCCAGCTCTACATTGTTCATGTCAAGGGTGTCTGTGGGGGCCTGGGCAGGAGTGAGACAGATCTAAGGGTCTCTGGCTGAAGGGGGCGGGACGGGGCAAGCACCAAGGCATGGTCCATTTCTTCATTCCTCACAAAGGGTGACACCTCCCCAGCATGCACCCAGGGGGCGGGGGCGACGTGGCAGGGGCTGGTTCCTCGCTGTTTCTAGATGGCGTTTCAGCATAGATGACCACCACAAAATTGTACATTGGCTCCCGGCCGACCTGAGCCAGGGCCAAGGCAGCTGGGGCCATTCCCTCACTGTTTCCAGGATGGCTTCGCGGGCCACATGAAACCACTTCCCCCGGGCCTTGTGTTTGACATGTCTGCCATAATCCAATGAAATCATGAAAATAACCAAACCAAAGATATGAATCACATTTCAGCTTCTACACTCATATTCAAGCAAAAATAAGGACATTTTTAAACTCTTCATTCCATATTACATGGTGGTCTTAAAGGACAAGTTGCAGGCAGACTTCTATACATGCTGAACTCCCTTGCCCACTTGTAACTATTATATGAGTAGACCTCAATAAGACTGTTCTCTAATTTAAGTAATATGCAAAATTTCTTTAGAGCTAACTAAATTTTATTTCCTATATTTATCCAATGTGATTTCCATCTGCTTTCTCAACTTTCATAATTAGCAAAATATAATTTTTCAAAACAGCATTATTCTTATTGGAATTAACAAATTAAGTCTCTTAATTTCAAGGTTTCTTTACTGAATTAACAAATTGGTTTGACTCATACAACATACTAAGCTATATACCACTGTTTAAAAATAGAAAACCTGGCTTTGCATGGCACACTATTAAGCAAGAATCTTAATAAACTATTAAGTATGGAAGTGTTTCTGTTTTTATTTTGAATACATCTATTCTTCTGACATAGCTGAGGTTTTTTTTTAATCCTAGGACTGCAACTGCTATTTTTTAATGGTCTAATTTGGAGCATGGGGAGAGCAAAATAAACAATGCTAATAAAAGTAACATCTTTTGTTATCTATAATACTACTAAAAGTATTCAGAGGTAAGAAATTCAGATTAAGAAAAGATTAAGATTAAAAAAAAGTCAAGCAGACCCTTGGCCTAATATGTAATTGAACTCTAACAGTAACATGTACATTAATGTTTGTATGATTTCACATCAGCATTAAAGATAAAACTTTTAAGTAACAATGTTCTAGCCAAATTTAGAAACCTTTTTATTAAGATGGATTTATCACCTAATGTATATGCCCATGGAATTATTTGGCACACCTATAATTATAAAATAATTCTGACAGTTTTTAAGAATCAGCTTCCTATGGTCTTATTTATAAACCATTTGTTTAATATAAGATTGAATTATGGTTCTGGATACTGAAATATCACCAGTGGTTTCTTCAGAGGATATTAAATAATCCTCCATTTAGACTACTGTTTTCAGTATCAGGCAATAGGCCTATAGTTGTTTCTATTAGGGTTTGCCTTTGCCAAGAGACTTAGCCATTTAGTGATTCCAAATCTTCCTAGTAAGGTGAAGGGAATGGGACCAGTAAATGTAAAGTTTTCAGAATGCAAAAAGAAACTTACTATATGAAGATTTTGCTCAAAGCAACTGCATCCATCTTGAAAATATGAGACACAACTGAACACACAACCACAGGATTCTCAAACAACCTCCAAGGTTTTAAGGGAAATCGACACACATAACCGTTTTCTAAGTATGAACCACTAGAACTTGAAAAAAATTATGTCACTCTAATGCATGCTCCAAAACTCTAGGGGGCACTCGAAAGATACCCCGCCCCTCGGTGGGCAAGGCGAGCAGCGGCAGGAGCCCGTCGTCTGCTTGCGAGTGTTGGTATTGCAGGAGCGATGTCTGCAGCAACAGAGCCCACCCCACGGGGGTGGAGTCGCCTCCCGGCCATTACCGGGGCTTTGCTCTAGGGCAGCAGCTGCTGCACCCAACCATCTCTCCCCCCCCCACATACCCTGAGAAGCACCTCCCCTTAATCCCCACCCCCAATCCTCGTGCCAAAAATGGGTACTCTACCTCCGCCTCCCAAGGCAGGTCGAACCGAGGCAGGGAAACATATATAAATAGCACTCACAATGGGAGCTCCTGCTCCTTGCTGGGCTCTGCCAAGGCTGCGCCAAACTGGCCCGCAGCCTAGGGAAAAGAGGTGCTCGCCAAGGGGAAAGGGAAGGGGGGATATCTACAAGGGCAACGGGTATGCTTTCCCATCTTCCCCTCCAGGAGACGCCCTTCCCAATGGGCAAGAAACGGAGTTGCCACCACTGCTTTCGAGTTGGTACCCAGCACTCCTCTAGATGCCCTTCCCAAAGGGATACTGGAGCCACTTGGCCCACGGACGGCGCCTCACTGATATCCCCTTCACACCAGGGTCGGGTCTTTCCTCTTCGGACGCGACTCCCCCAACGGGCAACAAACAGGAGTTTCTGCTGTTAGCCTGAGATTGTGGCGCTGAAGAAGTCCCCCAACCCAGACCGCCAACCTGCCCTCCATAGTTCAAAACTCTTGGGACTGAATCTAAACTCGCTTCCATCCCCTTCCCGCCCGCGACTCTAGCGCCGAAATCTACCCCGACCTCGCTTTCTGCCAATTGCCCCGGGAGTTGCGCTTGGCCCCCTGCAGTCTGCTAGCAGCACTGCCGCCTCCAGTCGGCCGCCATTAAAGAGACCCAGCCAAACAATACGGGAGGGGAGAAAGAGGATCCGCGGAGCGCAACGCGGAGCGCAATTACGGACCCCCTCGAGAGAAGAGGGAACCGGGGGGGGAAGCGAGAGGAGAAGGGGACAACCACTCCCCAGGAGGCAGTTGGAAATAAAGCCGGGCGGAGAGACATCGCGCCCCCCCACTGCACACGCACGCAGCCAGATACCCCATGGCAGCCCTCTCCGCATGTCTGCCCGAGCGCCTGTCTCGCGTCGTAACCCGGCTGCCGCCCTCCCGATTCTTACCCGCCGCTGACCCTTTCTTGCCTTCCTAATCTACTGGCGGGAAGGGGGACCGGACAGCAGCCGCCACCAGAACAACACGCAGCGGGGTATTTAGCCCGGGTTATTCCCGAGACACGGCTGGTCTGCTCCTGTCCCCACCCTGAAAGGGTAGCTGGGCTTCAAGCCAGTTCGTCTAACCCGGCTCCACTGTTTCTACCTCAGCCTGTTCCTCTGATCCCCTCGCCGAGCTGGGCAAAAGTCGCTCCCCCTCCCCGCCCGCCTGCGGGTAAAACGCACCCTCCGCGGCTCCGCCAACGCTTCCTCAACTCTATCTCGGTCCAGTCCCGGGCTAAACGCTGCTGCTGGCGAAGGGGAGGAGGAGGGACAAAACCTAACCATCCGAGCCCGGGGAAAGGCCGCCTAGTGTTCCCGCCCATTGGCTTTCCCAGAGGGAGGGCTTTGGTGTCAGGCAAAACCATTGGAGAAACTGCCCGTCTATCGGCGATCTCCGTCGCCGGTTGCGTGAGGATTCTGTCAATTAGCTTCCCGCACACGCCTTCCGTCCCTCCTCCTTTGGTTCCACCAGGTTAAAGAAACCCCGAATTGCGTTGCCCACCACCAACAGCTGCAGCACCTCTGCTTCTTTCAACTTGAAGGTTTGCAAGCCCGGTGGTCAGCGTTGCTGCTGAGTAGTTATAATGCAGAAGTTTGTGCTTACCTCTTCCCCCTCCCCAAGAAAAGGGCGATGGCTTCCCTAAGTCCCCATATCATTTATCAGCCAGGAAGGTGTTTAGCCCATTAATTTGTTTGCCACAAGGCAATTCTCTTGCCACAAGGACAAGGAGTAAAAGCAGGGCTGAACACCAAGCTCTGAAATGAGGCGGTAAGAATGGGTACAGCAATAAAGCCAAAGGGTTTTAGACGCTCTCCCCCCCCTTTGGGCTGTGGACCTGGAACCCTTTCTAAGAGGGGGCAGAATAATAGAAACCAAGTCCCAAACCTAAGAAGGGGGCAGCCTATGAGTCTTTTCCGAGGACAAGGGTCTCTGTCTTCAGGAGGACTCTTTCGTGTTCCCAACTATTCCGAATCAAGAAAAGGCATCTTCAGAAGCAGCCCAGCACGGCTCCTGGTGGTGATGGTGGTAATGGTTGGTAATAGTGGTGTCCTCCATTTTGTCGGAAGCTGCTGCTGCTCCTGGGACCCTTTCAAGCCAATATGGGGCTTTGTGAAGCGCTTGTTCACAGCCTTTCGCCTCAGGATCAGGGCAAAGCGCAAAGGGCGCCTTTGGCGGTGCCCTACGAGTGCTGAATAGGACTGGGCATTGCCAGGGCGGCAAAGGAGAGAAAACCAAGCTCTCCACCCTTCCTCAGCCAAAATGGAGGATGCGCACTTCCCTTGCGTGGTTGATTCCCCCTTTCTTAGTCCTGGGATTGACGCCCGCTCCCCTCAATAACGGGGGCGTCCTCAGACTTTGGTGTGGTTGGTCAAACCCACGTCGTCTCCCATTTACTTATACCTACCCTAATAAAACGGGAGGAAAGGCGGGAAAAAGCACCACCGCCTTTCCTTTCTCGCTCCACCTTGCAGCAATTCCGTACACAAAGTATTTATTCCCTGGAGAAAGGCGTGAGGAAAGAAGGTGGGTTAAAGCTACTGGACCCTGCTCCGCCTCGCCTGTACAAGCTTTCGCTCTGCAAGCTCCCTCGGTTACTTATGTGGCAATAGAGGGAGCAGTTTGAATAGTTTTTAATTCGCTCTTTTGCTCTACACCGTGAATGGTCGCTAATTTTCATACACCGCAAAGGCGACCGTTCTTCACGCAGAGCGGCCGCTCCACCATACTGCACTGTCAACCACGCTAACGAGCCAAAAAGTCTGGCCACATAGGAGCTGTCGAATTAGCAAATTTGGAAAATTGGTAAAAGAATGTCTAGAACTCAGATTGTTCACTCCGGTGAAAACTTGAATTTTCACTTGGTAACAATAGGATTAGACAAAACGTATTTCTTCACTATTTGAAATATCTTAGTCCAACTTAAAATAGTACAAGTAGTCCTCAACAACAGTTTGTTTAGTGATCGTTCAGAATTACAACAGCACTGAAAAATGTGACTTATGACCATTTTTCACATAGGACCATTGCGGCATTCCCAAGGTCACGATCAAAATTCTAATGCTTGGCAACTGACTCACATTTATGACACTTGCATTGTCTAGTGGTCATATGAACACTTTTTGTGACCTGTTAATGGGAAAGCCAGATTCACTTATCATGTTACTAACTTAACAACTGCAATGATTCACTTAACAACTGGCAAAAAAGGTCATAAAATGGGGCAAAACTCACTTAACAACTAAGCCCAAAATTTATGTTGCTGAGAAATTTGTTGTAACTCGAGGACTATCTGTACTAAAAAGTGTAGTTTATTTCATGATATATTTTGACTTTTAAAATAAAGTAATCTAATTTAAACAGTCACAAGATACTAGGACCATTTTGGACTTATTGTTTGATTTTTTAAAATCTAAATATTTGACATGCTTATTCGTTAGCTATGGTTTGGTTAAGTAATTACTGGTACTGACACAAGTGTGGCCTTTGGCTGTAATAAATTGATTGATTGGATTGATTGATACTGACACAACAGCTGAGACAATAAACCATAAGCTAACCATAGTGTCCTGATTAAATCAAAGCTACATTTTAGTTTATAATTTAATCTACGATCTGGCATTTTACTTGTTGTCTCTGCATAAAAACACTCTGAAATAACTTCAAAATACTAACATTTTGTTTCAGAATTAATCTGATTTCATTCTGGAATTTAATTTCACCTTTTATTTGGTGAAATGCCAATTATTCAGAGTTGTGGGAATTTTCAGAGCAGCAATGATTTCTATTGTTACCTCTTGCCTCTAAGTGAGTACTTTTTTAAAAAATAGTTCTTCCAATAATGGAATACAAATTTCATCAAAAGAGTAGATGTATTCAAAATGGAAATGCAAAGAAACACTTTCCATACTTAGGCAATATGTAGTTTGCATTTTTGTAGCTTACAGTGTTATATGAACCCAATTATTTGTTTTTAATCCATAGTGAAGGATCTAAACCAGCTGTATCCAACCCATGGCCTTGGATAGCTAGTAATGTGGCCCCCACAAGATAATAAAATAATATATAATAAAAGAACTTTGTTATTTTTATACATTAATTATATTACATATTTTATATGCAGCCCAATACAATTCCTCTTCACTCAGTATGACTCCAGGCAAACCAAAAGGTTGGATGACCATGATCTAAACCAGGAACTTGTATGAGTTCAAACAATAGCAGTTTACTTAGTTTCTGTGTGTAAGGAAATCTTAGAACTACCAGACTTGGCTTGTGAATTCCAATACTGTAATGTCATTTTGAAAAGAAATTTTGCATAAAAACATAAAACTAATCCATGAAAGATTATACAATAATAAATACCTTACTCGTTAAATTGCCTTAAGATAATGCATGTATGATATTGAAAAACAAACTGGTCATCCACATTTTGGCCTAGCATGTTGCATAACCTCCATCTATGGCTAGTTTATGGTTCATTGTATTTTCTTCAAACCAACAAAATAGTGTAATTTAAACAAAATGCTTAAAGTATCTAGGGCAAATTATGCATTGTGTGAACATAGTTTTCTTGTTTTCTCTGTAACTAAAATGGTTATCAGCTGTTACAGATTGTAAATTGTGGTTTGTAACTGTGTGCTGAGCAAATTCAGTAAATTGTTGGATTGGCATATTAAGTGAACCAGGCCACTCATTCTTATCTATGTTCCTCATAATACAGGATATGTTAAATAAGAGGATGTTATAAATTGCTAGTGTATTTGGATTATTAAAAATGCACAGGTATATTAGGGCATCATAAAAATTATGCATAAATTAAAACAATGCTTTAAATCTTAGGTGGACACTAGACCTGTTGGCATCCTTCAGTCTTGAGAGACTATGGTATCGTGCTCTGAAAAGAGGTCCTAAGACAGCACCTGGTGTGGCTAAAAAGGCCAGTTCGAGAATGGCAGCCCCTTCCTCACTGAAGGCAAATACAATCTGTCCCTTGTCCAGCCCCCAGATTTCGCTGGTTCCGGGACTGCCTCTTTGCCTCAGCCTGCCGCACAAGTGTCTCTTCGAATTGGAGAAGGCCATGCTGCGTCTTTAGCCTCCAGGCTGAACAATCAGAGGTCAAGGATTCCCAGCTGTTAATGTCCATTCCCAAGGCCTTTAGGTCCCTCTTGCAGATATCCTTATATCGTAACTCAGATCTCCCTCTGGGGCACTTTCCCTGCACTAGTTCTCCATACAGGAGATCTTTCAGAATCCGACCATCAGCCATTCTCATGACATGCCCAAGCCAGCGTAGACGTTGCTGTTTCAATAGTGTATACATGCTAGAGATTCCAGCATATTCCAGGACTGCGCTATTTAGGACTTTGTCATGCCAGGTGATGCCGAGAATACGTCAGACAGCGTATATGAAAGGTGTTCAGCTTTCTCTCCTGCCGTACATGAAGGGTCCAAGACTCACTGCAGTACAAGAGTGTGCTCAAGACGCAGGCTCTATCTGGATTGCTCAAACATTATATACTGTGATTTAGATTACACAGTAGCAAAAACATTAAATAGGTTTAGTGTCAACATTTGTGGCAGAAGAGTTTGAATTTTTCCTTTGATTTTGTCATGAAGCCTAAAGGACTAAAGTGCATAAACATAACTATAGTTTTTTCCTCTAATGGAAGCAATTATTTATGTGTGATTTACCTTGACTAACAAGATGGTAGTTTAAAATATTATGGCCGTTGAAGGGTATTAAATTTATTCTAATTTCTCACAAAAGTGCAAGTATTGGTACCGGTAAATGTTGACTTAGTGAATCTAGAGCAGTTGCAAAAGAAGCTAGAAGTTGGAAGTCTGAAGACCACAGGATCTCAATTCATATACAATAAAGCAAGAATAGAGCACCTTAATAATTTTATTCTCTTCAATGACCTATTTAAGCAATTGATCTTTTAATGAGTAATCTACCAGAAATTAAATAATATAGAATTTTACCGTGATTACTTTTAAGTGCTTAGGACATGTGCACTTTTTCCAGAATTATTTTTGAGTACAATTTTAAATAGCACACAAAACTAGAATTCCTTTAATGTCTTGTTGCCTGGTATACTTTGTTCAAACAACACTATAAAATAAATCAAAAGATATAATTTGATTTATTATGTTTCATCAAGTTGGTATTCACACTTAGTCACCATTTATATAGACTTATCCAGGATGATCTATCTTAAACTTAGCCTTTCAGGTCTTCCAATGGTGTACTCATTTCTGCTATAATCAAGTCCATCCAACTTATTACTGTCATCCTTTTCTTTCTTGCAATATAGACTCTTCAAGGGAGCCGGAACTTGTATCCAAAGTTTCAGCTTGATCATTTATCGTTCTCTACCTACTTTTAGAAATAATATATTCAATTTAAAGTCTATATACTCCATCTGATGATGTCCATATAACATTTTGGTTATTGAAAACCGTGAAGAAATAATTAGAGTGCCAGAAGTTGATAAATTGGTCCTCTGCTTCATTTCTATTTCTTCATTTCCAACTACATTTTCCTCAATATTTCCAACTTTGAAATTCCAGCTCTAGTCACAAGCACATATCTTGTTTGTATGTTCTGTCAATTTCAAATTGAACTTGATTATAAACTTATCAACCTTCTCTTCTTTTGCATCAGTGGATAGAACATAACTTGGATGATCATTATACTAAAGGGATAGCCATGAAATTGATGGCATTTTAGCCAAGTACTGTTCTTGCTATATCTTTACCGACTATGAAAGGAACACCTTTCCATATCTCTCTTCAGTATGGTGATCATCCAAGTTATGTTCTAACCACTGATGGAAAAGAGGACGTTGATGAATATATAGAGAGAGAAATCTATCATACATGAACTAGCAATATAAATCAAAATTTCAGCTAGATTGTAGAACCCAATAAAATATAAATGTTAAAAACATCTTTGTTCAAATATTAATGTTTAGGCCATATAACCATTGAAGTGCAGCATCATTTATATTAAAAAAACTCAAATATTGGACTTGTATATGCCTCAGCTTACAGCCAGTCATGATGTGATCTACACTTTGATGTTGGACCCCATATGCCCTATTTATACCAAGAGTCCCAGCAGATGACATATGAGGTGCGTATCCTACTCAGGATTGGGGTGTAAAGCTAGTTCACTTCCTCATAGTACACCGTGGATAGCACAACTGTGAACTAAACAAACTAGCAACTATTGGCAGCCAGACTACTGTGTAGACTTTCCTGGCTCTCTCTGTCTATCTGTCTATCAAATTTTTTAACCACTCATCTCCCTCATAGATGGTTTTTCATTTCCTGAGTAATAAACAGTGTGATCTTATTGAAAGTATACAATCCCTGAGGAGACCAGCAGAGTAAATTACTCTTCTTAGTTGATTTTAGAGCAAATAATGGAAAGAGAGATATTTATATACATCTCAGGTCTACCCAAAATTTTTATCTTTTTTTGAGGGCAGGATGAAAATCCTTTGGAATCACAATAACGTCTGCTTTATTCTTCCCGTGTGTGTGTGTGTGTGTGTGTGTGTGTGTGTGTAGTTCAATAGAATGAAACTCTAACCTTCCTCTTGGCCATTAGACCGCAACCTTAAAGAATAGCAAAGCTGAGTTTCAATCATTTGTACAGATTCCTATTGTGTGTCAAATGATCAAATGTAAGCAAAGATAAGTAATAGTTTAATTAGATGTAATTTTCCTACAGAATCTAAATGTATAAGAAATGACTGGTTCAGTACTAGATTAAGCAGTTTGCAGTCATGTTCTTCAGAATATTTATATGATTTTCAGTAGGATTGCATCCAATCATCCATAGGCCTGCAGACTTATTGAACTATCTTGTATTGCTGGAAAAGCCAAGGGAAAATAATTAACAGTTTAACACAATATATTATTACCTCGCCATTAAGATTAGATCCCACATTCAAAAAGTATGTCTAATTTTGATTTGTGTTGTTTGAGAAGTCTATATTTCAATAAAAATAACTAAAACTGTCATGAGAATTTAACATTTTATTTAATAAGCAAGATAAATATACTTTTTTTATCTGAAAAAAGTAGGTCAAATAACTTGCACACTCAAGTATGCAAAATGTGAAGTTTGTTGAAGTATTTTTTAATGAAATTGATCTGAGTTACAGAAAATGTTATTCAATAAGGATATTTGTTAAATCTTAAAATTTAACAATTAAATATCTGTGAGGGAGATGGGCATTTATTAAATATGATAAGTAAAATATTCTATAACTTATGGTATATCTGATACTATATCTTATAGTAGTATCTTACAGTAGTGTTTCTACTATATCTTATAGTAGTGTTTCTTAAAGTGTGATCCAAAGACCTCTGGGATTATACCATCTTAGAGGTCCCTGAAATCAAATGTATTTACCAGGCTATGTCAAATAATAATATATTAAAATCCCATCAATCAATAAATGATGGGAAATGATAACAGCAATGAATGCAGAAATTTAAAAGATTTTAATACAATAAATTTCAATAAATATAACCCATACCAAGAGACACTCATTTGGGTGTTTTTAAAATATTTTTTAAAATGTGAAGTGGTTGTGGGAGAAAAAAGTTTAAGAAACAATATTTTATAATATCTGAGTAATAGATAGTACTTATTTTCTCCAGAACAGATTAGTTTGGTTTCCACTTATCTTTTATGTGATCTGTTTTCTTCAGTTATCTTAGATAATTTGCTGTGTAATATAGATAAGAATATAACTTTTATTGCCATTTTTTTTACTGTGGGCACATTGGCACACATTAAAAATGAAATTTAGTTGCTTGCTCTCAAAGTGTACACATACATAACACATATTCAAACATGCTATATACAACATAGGTATAAACCTACACCCTTACATATAAATAACATATAAATATTAATCACTGTCCATCTTGAATACATAATGGAAAGAGGAAGCTTTAGAGTTCACAAGGTTAATACTGTATGGAATGAAACTATGACTGAATCTGGATCTTTTGCTCCGGATACCACGAAGCCTCCTCCCAGAAGATAACAAGGAAAACAGGTCATGAAGAGGATGTGTAGTCTCCCAGACAATCTTGCAGACATATATTGCTAAGTGTCTTCATTGATGCTTATATGAAAGCCTGAATGTATATATCTGTTAGATTTAGATGCTACAGGTATATTTATGTAATGTTTGGCGTAACCTGGGTATAGTAAGTTTTAATTTCTAAATATAAATTTTCTATTTTTTTCACTGAAATCCAGAACAATGAGAGAAAAACATTCAGAAATAATGAGCAAAATGTAGTTCAGGCAATGTTTCAAATTTTGAAAGAGAAAAATTAAAAGGAATTTTTTAATGGGCAGATAGGCAGAAACAAGTAGAAGCAATAAACTATTTTATACAAAAGCAATATTACATTAATTATTATGCCCATATCCCAGCTCATAGAAGTATTATTTACTGATGTAAATATAGGAAGTAAAAATTAAAAGAAACAGCATTTGGCATATAAAAAAAGGAGATAGAGATTCAATAGAAGTACCAGGTTTTGGTTGTTACAGAGACCATGATTAGGAAATTAATAGAAAACAGGAATATTTGTTTGTCAAATTTATATTTATAATCCATTTTACCTCCATTGACTCTGGAAAGCATACAATAAAACTAATAGAACTCTTTCACAGACAGGACCTGTAGCATGCCTTGCCTGCTGAAATAAATAGATATAATAGTGAAGAGGCAGTTATAGGGTTTTAAAGGTCAAAATCAGCATCTTGAATTGGAATCAGAAGCAAAATGGCAACCAATGCAGGTCACAGAGCAGATGTATAATGTGTGTCCATCTAAGGATGCACATGATTGCTTGTGCTGCTGAATTTTCCACCAGCTAAGGCTTCCAAGACACAAGTGACTGAGCAGAGTCTCATGATCCAATAATGGGCACAATTGCATACAACATGAAGTTGTGCTAAAGCCATCCTGGTCATGACTGCCAAGAACTCCTTAAATAGGAGTTGTATGTCCGGAAGGATCCCAGATTACACACTGGGTCCATTTGGGATAGTGCAATCCAATCCAGAACCAAAGATGGTAAAAATCCTGGACTTGGTACACCCTAAATCCATGTCACTCAGTCTTGCCAGGAGTCAGTTGAAGCTTGCTGTTCCTTATTCAGACCTCTACAGCCTCTAGGTACCAACACAGGATATCCACAGCAGTGCTTAATTTGCCAAATTGAGAGATATAATTGAGTATCATCAGCACACTGATGTACTTCATCTTGTGGTGATGGAAGATATTCCCTAGGAATTTTGTGTAGATGTTAAATGGAAGAGTATATCAAACTCTGGCATACCACATAATAGGAGCCGAGAGCAGGAACTCTTATTCCTGGTCAACACTGATTAGTTTTAGCACCTTAGGAAGAGAACCAGCACAATACTGTGCCTCCCACTCCCACTCCTCAGAGCTGAACCAAAAGGATACCATGTTGATGGTATTAAAATTGACTGAGAGCTGAAGTAGAACCAAGATGAAAGTACTACCCCATCACACTTCAGCCAGAGAGCATTCAAAAAGATGACCAATGTGTTTCTGTCCCATGTCCAGGCCTCATCTACTTAATCCTGAGATTGCTGAAGCTGCTGTGCAACCACCTTCTGCATAACTTCACTAAAAAGGGAGGTTGGACACTAGACAGCAATTGTCCAGTATGTCTGGATCCAACGATGGTTACTTGAGGAGTGAACTAACGTCTCTTTAAGAGGTAAAAGGGCAATCGCCTCTCTCAAGAATGAATCACTGCCAAAACCCATCTATATTTCCCTTCCTGGGTAGCCTTAGCTAGCTAATAGGGGCATGCATCTAAGGAGCAGGCGGCGAAACTTGCAACCATATGCAACCACTTCCTCAGATTAACATGTTCAAACCATTTCCAGATAACAGGGCAAGACTGTGCCTCAGGCATCTTCACTGTGCTTACATCAAGGCTGGTGTCTAACTGGGAATGAATTCAAGTGATTTTGTCTGACAGATGCTCTGAAAATTTATCCACCTGGCCATGAAAGTAAATCTCTGGGTTCCCTTTGGGCTCCAAGATGGCTCAGATCACCCAAAACAAGGCTGCTAGATGGCAATCTGCAAATGCAATGTTAAAACACTTGTACTAAAAAAAGGGTATAGAAAGAATGAACTTCTGAGCTTGTTGCAAAGAGTTAAGTGCAAGCTGTATATAAAAATTATTTTGAACCTGTTCTCAGTTGGTGGCAATGAAAATTCCAAACCCATATTAGGGTTTTAGAGCCTCAGAAAAATATAATTGATTCAAAATGATCGCCTTAAAATTTAGATAATTATTTTCCATCAGCTTCAGTTTTCCATGAGCTATAACACAGCAACCAGGTAAGGCACCAGGTGCTTGGACAATTACAGCATTTCAGTCAAAGCCCTGAATGGCTGGGTTCATATATAACAGTAAGGTATTACATACCGGTAATTAATTATATAATCCCCTCTTGTCCTGCTATGTTGTGTTATCATGATGGAGACTAGCATGTTCCTGCGAGGGATGAGTTAAGAATGCTTGGAATGTATGCCGAGAATATATACTCAAAGCAGGATCTCCCAAGGTGTGACAGTTAAACAACCTCCTCAGATAAAGCAAGCAGGCACATGCATAAGTCAGCAGTGATACAAGAAAGATGCTGGAGGCAGATTGTCACTTTAGTGATAATAGCAAAGATATAATTTCATGCTGTCCCGTTTTCCATCCAAGATTTTTTGGTGTGACACAGTATCTGTTAACCACTGGGACCACCACAGCATGTGCCATAATCTTTCAATTTCAATTTTATTCAATTTGTATTTGATTTATATTTCATTATTATTCGCGGACAACGACTAGTGTAAAAGATGCATGTAAATTCATATAAAAATGTACCTAATGAATCTCTAAAGCATCCTCCATGAGGATGGACTTAATGAAGGATTCTGCCTTGTAGAATACTATGAATTTTACAGGGATGATTGGTTGGCAACCCCAAGTCTGCATGTCAGTGTGTTCATGATGGGTGTTCAGTAATGGCTCTAATATTGCTTGTTTTCTTCATTGTGAATAAAAAGTAGATGTGAATCCTTTCTCTCACCCATGAATTGAGTTTACCTGACCTCCAGACTGGACTCTTGGTAGAATGTAGAAATCCCAGAGATCTTTATATAATCAATTTAATACTACTCTTGCCTACTTTGTCAGATACAGGTAATCCTCAACTTACAACCATAATGGAGCATCCCCATTAGTCATAGATCATGACAG
The DNA here is from genome assembly GCA_034064705.1 of Bothrops alternatus. Taxonomy (NCBI): domain Eukaryota; kingdom Metazoa; phylum Chordata; class Lepidosauria; order Squamata; family Viperidae; genus Bothrops; species Bothrops alternatus. The sequence continues at coordinate 1,931,840 of JARGCV010000166.1, forward strand.
TAGTAAAGCAGATCATTAGATAACTAACCTGATTTTACAGCAGTTTTTCAGCAGTTATTAAGTGAATCTCCATGGTAATTAAATGAATCCACAGTTGTTAAGTGAACTCATTGTTTGCTATGGTGAAATAAATGCCAGTTTTCAGCACAAATATGATAAATTGAGGTCTCATGATTGTGGGATCCTGCAAACAGCTGTAAATGTGGGCTATTTGCCGAATGCCTGAAATGCAGTCATGTGACCATGGAGGGGGCAGGTGTTGGAACTTCAGAACTGGGTTTGTAAGTATCTTAGGGGATTGGTTCCAAATGATTCTCATCACTAAGCGATTATTCTATTGCAGACATGTCAAACACAAGGCCCGGGGGCCAGATGCAGCCCGCAACGTGGTTTCATGTGGCCCGTGAAGCCATCCTGCAAACAGTGAGGGAATGGCACCTGCTGCCTTGGCCCCAGCCTAGGTCGGCTGGGAGCCAATGTACAATTTTGTGGTGGCCATTTATGCTGAAACGCATTCAGTCTTAGCTCCACAAGACCGTCTGGAAACAGCGAGGAACCAGACCCTGCCGCATCGGCCCTGTCCCCTGGGTGCATGCTGGGGAGATGTCACCCTTTGTGAGGAATGAAGAAATGCACTATCGCCTGGAAGTGGCCAGCAAATGGCCCTCGCCTACTTCACATATCCGGCTTGATGGGCTCCGGGGGAGGGGTTTCAGCAGGCTCTTCCAGTGGACCATGTCTTGGCGCTTGCCCCTCTCCCACCCTTCTGCCAGAGACCCTCAGATCTGTCCCACTCCTGCCCAGGCCCCCACAGGAACCCTTGACGCGAATGATGTAGAGCTGGCCATGCCCACCCAGTAGGCCACACCCACTCCAGCCATGCCCACCCAGTAGGCCACGCCCACCCTGGCCACACCTACCCCCCCGAGGACAACCGCAATGCTGATGCGGCCCTCAATGAAATTGAGTTTGACACCCCTGTCCTATTATATTTACGGACAGATTTTCCATAATACACAACTGAGGGCTATTACAGGTACGGATGAAGTGGTTAATTAAATAGGAAAATGGAATTTTGAGATTGGATTAATTATGACACTGAGTTGTCAGAAGGAATAGGTGAATAAAAAGCAATGTTGTAGAACACTAATCCTGGCAATGTACCTTAATTACATTTTTACTCTCCATTTTTTTTTCTTTTCCCTATATTTTTTTGTGTCATATCTTTTTAAATTGTAAGCTGAAAGAGTCTTTTATATGAAGCTAGTTTTTCCAACTAAAATGGACTATAAACATTTAATACATTGAGAATAATTCTGTGAAATCATGGAATGTATGTATGTATTGCCCTTTGAGAGAAGAAACACAATTTACTACTATCCAGTTTCACATGAGGAATCCTCCTCTAGCTGTCACGAAAAATGTTCTATGGAAGTACGTTGGTAGCAGGGGAGAGAGAAACTGCAGATTAAACCTTGATCATATGTTCTCTGCCACTTAATCTTGGAAAAAAGCAAATTTAGTACCTGGATGGTGACTACCCTAAAATCTAAGAGTTGTAGGCTAGACAGAAAAGTTTAAAAACATGCTATAAGAAGGCAGTGGCAAACTACTTCTGTACAGTTGCCAAGGAAACTACATAAATATGCTCATTTAGTCATTATGAATACATTTAATTAGTTTTAGAAGCAAAGGAAAATAGAAGAGGACAGAAAAGATGGCAGCCTAGATAGAGATATGTAAACCTACCACTTCATCATGGGTTTATTTTCTCCATTCCATTATCCTTCTTATGTCTTTTAGAGTAGATGCTTATGAATAGAAACTAATTATTTATTTTTATCCTCCTCTAAGGCACGGGTATCAAACTCACTGCGTCATGTGACATGTTGCGACATATCACAACTTTTTTTGCCGGAGCTGGAGTGGGTGCGGCCTCCGCATAATGCAACTGGCCCATGGGCCGGCAGTTTGACACCCCTGCTCTAAGTGTTTAATTTAAAATAGCCAATAGTTCTCAATGAACAACAATTAATATTATTATTATTATTATTATATTATTATTATTTATTTAATTTCTATGCCGCCCTATTCCGGAGAACTCAGGGCGGCTCACAACATGATAGAAATTACAATAAAATACATAAATATAAAAACCCTTAAGTTAAAAAAGAAACCAATCATTCCACAAACATACACACAAACATACACTGGCTAGGGGCAAGGTGTTAGCTGCCCCAGGCCTGCCGGCAAAAGTATGTTTTAAGTTTTAATTTACGAAAGGCGGAGAGGGTGGGGGCGACACGGATCTCCGGGGGAAGTTGGTTCCAGAGGGCCGGGGCCGCAACAGAGAAGGCTCTTCCCCTAGGCCACGCCAGGCGACACTGTCTGGCTGACAGGACCTGGAGAAGGCCCACTCTGTGGGCCCTAACCGGCCGCTGGGATTCATGAGGCAGCAGACGGTCCCGTAAATAACCTGGTCCGATGCCATGTAGGGCTTTATAGGTCATAACCAACACTTTGAATTGGGTTCGGAGACCAATTGGCAGCCAATGCAGCTCGCGGAGTGATGCTGAAATGTGGGCATTTCTAGGCAAGCCCAACACTGCTCGCGCGGCTGCATTCTGCATTACCTGAAGTCTCCGAACATTTTTCAAAGGTAGCCCCATGTAGAGAGCATTGCAGTAGTCGAACCTCGAGGTGATAAGGGCATGAGTGACTGTGAGAAGAGACTCCCGGTCCAAATAGGGCCGCAACTGGTGCACCAGGCGAACCTGGACAAATGTCCTCCTCGCCACAGCCGAAAGATGATGTTCCAAATTTAGCTATGGATCGAGGAGGACGCCCAAGTTGCGGACCTTCTCCGAGGGGGTCAAAAGCTCCCCCCCCCAGGCTAATGGACGGATAGATTGAAATATCTTTGGGAGGCAGAACCCATAGCCACTCCGTCTTGTCGGGGTTGAGTTTGAGCCTGTTGGCACCCATCCAAACCCTAACAGCCTCCAGACATCGGCACATCACTTCCGCTGCTTCACTGAAATGACACAACTGATTCTGGAATTTTAATCATAAGTCATTACCAATTGTTAAGCATAATACTGCATGAGTTGATTTCATTTTACAACAGTTTTTATGATGGGCATAAAGTGATTCACCACAATCATTAAACACTTTTGCTGGAAACCTGGAAAAAAGTAGCAAGTTGCAATCATCGGATTGTACAACATGAAACCAATTGCAAATGCAAGGTGTTGCAAAGTGCTCAAAATGTAGCCACATGGCCATGGGAGGGGGGGGCATGCAATTGTAACTTCAAGAATAGGTTTTAAGAAACTTTTTTGTGGTCTGGGTGCTCCATTGCTGGAAATTTTCAGAAATGAACTGGACAATCATTTGACCAGAATGGTAAGATTTCCTGCTTTGAGCAGGGGGTTGGACTAGAATATCTCTGAGGTCCCTTCCAGCCCTATGATTTTATATTCTATATTTTAATTATGAATGCTCATTAAGCAACCAGTTGTTAAGCAAGGACTATCTGTAACAGGCAATCATTGTTATTTGTGGAATTTATATTTGTGAATTTGCCTATTTGTTATAATTTATTTGTAACCCCCAAATCAATACTCACAACATGTTTCCATTTTTCATAGACATGCTGAATGATGAAAATTTTGAGTTGCCATTCTGTGCACCTCTGCCTTCTCTTAGTGGTCTCATTAGTTAAAAATGACCATGAAAGGGGCATTGTCTTACCTGAACACCTTTTCGCAGCATGAAGAATAGAGAATTCACGAATGGGTTAAAGAAGTCCTGTAGCCCAATCAGACCAAATCAATCAAGTAGCCACGCCCCTGCTGGACTGGACTGGCTCCCAGCTACTGACACTGACCTGACTGTGAATTTCAAAAAGGGGACGGGATGGATTCTCCATTCTTCATACTGAGAAAAGGCATTCAGGTAAGATAACGCCCCTTCTCCAGCATGGAAAAGAATGGAGACTCCACGAATGGGACATTCCATGTGACCCTACGGGTGGGAAACAGGCTGGTCAACTGTCGACGCTGACTGAACCACCTGTTGTAAAACACAGCGGCCAAAGGAGGCCTCTGCAGAGGCAAATTTATCAAGGCTGTAATGACGGATAAAGGGGGAAGGCGAAGACCACGTTGCCGCCCTATAAATGTCAACGATAGAAGCCTGAGTGTGCCACGTAGTGGATGTAGAGGCACTGCATGTGGAGTGTGCTGTCAGATGGCTTGGAACAGGCCGGGAGCATACCCGATACGACTTCGCGATGCAGGCCTTGATCCACCTGGCAATAGTAGAGGAAGAGACCTTCTGACCTTTAGAAGCCGGATGGAAAGATACAAAGAGCGCATTCGATCTATGAAAGGCAGCTGTCTGTTTAATGCAGTGGTTCTCAACTTACCTAATGCCGCGACCCTTTAATACAGTTCCTTATGTTGTGATGACCCCCAACAATAAAATTATTTTTGTTGCTACTTCATAACTGTAATTTTGCTACTGTTATGAATAGTAATGTAAATATCTGATATGCAGGGTGTATTTTCATTGTTATGAATTGAACATAATTAAAGCATAGTGATTAATCATAAAAACAATATAGCAATGCTTGCTGGAGAAGCTTACTCTTCCTTACTCAAAAATGTCGGGAAGGGGAAGGAAGGAAGATTGAAGGGGAAAGGAAGGAGATGGAGATGGAGAAGGAAGGAGACTGAAGGGGAAAGAAAGGAAGGAAGGAGAAAGATTGAAGTGGAAGGGATCGAGATTGAGATGGAAGGAAGGAAGGAAGATTGAAGGGGAAAGGAAGGAGATGGAGAAGGTAGGAGATTGAAGGGGAAAGGAAGGAAGGAAGATTGAAGGGGAAAGGAAGGAGATGGAGAAGGAAGGAGATTGAAGGGGAAGGAAGGAAGGAAGGAAGGGAGAGAGATTGAAGGGGAAGGGACGGAGATGGAAGGAAGGAAGGAAGATTGAAGGGGAAAGGAAGTAGATGGAGAAGGAAGGAGATTGAAGGGGGAAGGAAGGAAGGAGAGAGATTGAAGGGGGAAGGAAGGAAAAAGAGATTAGGGGAAGGGATAGAGATGGAAGGAAGGAAGGAAGATTGAAGGGAAAAGGAAGGAGATGGAGAAGGAAGGAGATTGAAGGGGGAAGGAAGGAAGGAGAGAGATTGAAGGGGAAGGGATGGAGATGGAGATGGAAGGAAGGAAGGAAGATTGAAGGGGAAAGGAAGGAGATGGAGAAGGAAGGAGATTGAAGGGGGAAGGAAGGAAGGAAGGAGAAAGATTGAAGGGAAAGGGATGGAGATGGAGATGGAAGGAAGGAAGGAAGATTGAAGGGGAAGGGATGGAGATGGAGATGGAAGGAAGGAAGATTGAAGGGGAAAGGAAGGAGATGGAGAAGGAAGGAGATTGAAGGGGGAAGGAAGGAAGGAAGGAGAGAGAGATAGAAGGGGAAGGGATGGAGATGGAAGGAAGGAACGAAGATTGAAGGGGAAAGGAAGGAGATGGAGAAGGAAGTAGATTGAAAGGGGAAGGAAGGAAGAAGAGAGATTGAAGGGGAAGGGATGGAGATGGAAGGAAGGAAGGAAGATTGAAGGGGAAAGGAAGGAGATGCGAGAAGGAAGGAGATTGAAGGGGGAAGGAAGGAAGGAAGGAAGGAGAGAGAGATTGAAGGGAAAGGGATGGAGATGGAGATGGAAGGAAGGAAGATTGAAGGGGAAAAGAAGGAGAGGGAGAGGGAAGGAGATTGAGGGGGAAAGGAAGGAAACAAGCAAGGAAGGAAGCAAGGAGAGATTGAAGGGGAAGGGAATGAGATGGATGGAAGGAAGGAAGGAAGGAAGGAAGGATTGATCAATCTTTGGAGAGTCATGTTTTTCCAGATGGTGATGAACTGCAACTCCCAGCATTCCCCACTCTTCCACAGTGCTTTTTAGGGCTGCTGGGGATGGTAGTCCAGTAAGTCTGGAGACACACACAGATGCTCTCTGATGGCGAGGGAGGTGGGCCGGGCGGCGCGGGGGAGGCTCCGGCGCAGCGCAGAGGGCAGCAAGGGGCGGAGCGTGGCTGGGCAACCAGGAGGCATGGGGACCGGCTCGGTGCCGCAGCTCAACTCAGTTCAGCCAGCAGCAGCAGCGCATTGCTAGAGCAGGACGGGAAGAGAGGGGGCGGTGATGGCAAGTCATGAAAGCAGCATCCACATGTTCAGGGTGCAAATGCCTTGGACGGTTTGGCTCCCCCACCCCTTTATTTACTGATCTGCCACAAGCTCATGCAAACAAGTCACGAGGAGTTCTGAACGGTCATTTTTTAAAAAAAAGCTTTAAGCAACGAGGCAGAAAGGGGAACTTGCTCACGGCTCTTTTTTTCCCTTTCTCGGCAACTGGGAAGGCAGCAGCCAGAGACGCCACTGCACAAAGGGAGGCAGAGAGAGGGGCGAGGGGGAAAACCTCACTCAACTTTCGCCCTTATCAGACCCGGTTCCCTTCTGGTCGACCCCCACCCACCCACCCGCCCCCTTCACTTCCCGCTACAGATCAATGCTACCCCTTGGGAGTATTTCGCAAGGCTTTTTTTTTACCTTGGCCCTGCGCTTCTCCCAGATGGAAGCCAGGCAAGAGGACCTGAAAGACGCCAAGCAGGAAGTTCATAGCCATGGCGACGCGGTAGTAGCTGCTCTGAGATGGGTAGCGCAATCCCGCCATGCTGCTGAGGCAGCTGCTTTCCTGTTTGCCCGAGTTGGCTGGCAGAGCTAGCCTTGAGCAGAAATTCTCACTAGTGTCTCGGTTCCTAAGACCATCGGAAATATGTGTTTTCCAATGGTCTTAGGTGACCCCTGTGAAAGCGTCGTTCGACCCCCAAAAGGGTCGTGACCCACAGGTTGAGAACCGCTGGTTTAATGTAATATCGTAGGGCCCTGCATACATCTAGAGCATGCCATTGCCTCTCTAAGTCGTGTGATGGGTTTGGACAAAAGTCCGGTAATACAACCTCCTGTGCCTTATGGAATAAGGTGTTAACCTTGGGAATGAACAAGGGGTCCAATGTAGGACCACTCTGTCCTGATGAAAGGTGGATAGGTCTTCCCTCACCGAAAGAGCTGCTAATTCCAAGAAGTGCCTTGCTGATGTCACTGCTATTAAGAAGGCCACTTTAAGGGATAAGAGTCGCAAGTGCAAGATCTGATGGGTTCAAAAGGGGTTCCTGTAAGAGCCTGAAGAACCCATGGTAACTCCCAAGTGGGGTAACAATGGACTACAGGAGGCTTACTGTTTGTAACCCCCTTGATAAAGGATCGAACCCTCGGGTGTTGAGACAACGGCGCGGAGTTGGCACAGGTGAAAACCGTGAAGAGAGCCGCCACCAGCCTACAGATAGTGTTGGATGCTAGGCCCTTATCCATGCCTTCCAAGAGATATTCAAGTATCCTCAGAATAGTAATAGAAAAAATGGACAAACTATTTTGGTCACACGAGTGACAGAAGCTCCGCCAGGTGGCATCGTAGATCTGATTTGTCGCCAGCCGCCGAGAGACCTGGATGATTGAGATCACTCTTGAGGAGTATGAACCCCGTGTCAGAAACTGGCGTTCAGATGCCAGGCGGTCAACTGGAGCCACTGCGGGTCTGGGTGTCGTATGACTCCCTGTAGCAGGATTATCTGCTCTGCAGAAATCCTCCATGGAGTAGCTACGGCGAGGCTCACGAGATCCACGAACCATGGTCGCCTCGGCCAGTGTGGGGCCACAAATATCAGCTCCGCTTGTTCCTGTAATAGTTTTCTGATGACTGCCGGAATCAGGGAAAATGGTGGGAAGGCGTATAGCAGTCCCCCAGGCCAAGGGCTGCAGAGAGCGCCTACTCCCTCCGACCCTAAAAGGGGAAACGGGAGAACCGTGGGATCTAAGCGTTCAACGGGGAGGCGAATAGGTCGACACTCGGTTGACTGATCCGCTGTGTGATCTCTCTGAAGAGACGCGGTCGCAGATTCCATTCTGAATGGTCTACCATAGAGCAACTCAGATAACCCACTTGCCGGTTCGCCTCCCCTGAAATGTGCTCCGCCTTCAGGGAAAGAAGATCCTGCTCTGCCCATGATCCCAGTAACCAGGCCTCGGACATCAGGGCCCGCAATCGAGTACTATCCTGCCAGTTGACATGGGCCTTTACCGCCACATTGTCCGTCAGGACCCACACGTGGCACCCCACAATCATTCTGCGGAAGTGGCAAAGTGCCAGGCGTATAGCCCTGAGTTCCAGCCAGTTGATATTTTGTCTGAGGTCTTGCTAGGACCACCGGCCCTGGGTGAATTGAAGTTGCAGGTGTGGCCCCCAGCCGAATAGACTGGCGTCCAAGGTCAAGGTCACATGAATGGGCTTTCTGAAAAGGGACCCCTTGGACAAAGCTGGGGAGAGCCACCAGAGAAGGGATCTGAGCGTCTGTGCTGGAACTCTTACCCTCTGGGGAAAAGAGCTTATGCCCTGCCTTTGGTAGGGAAGTAAGAACCACTGGAGCTGTCATGTGTGAAGTCTGGCTCAAGGAACTATGGCAATGCAGGAAATTAGTTTCCGTAACAGTTGGGAGAGAATGGCTAGGGTCACCCATTGTTCTCTGGGGACCTTGATGACCAGAGTACGGATGCTGACTTGGCGCTCCTGCAATAGGAATACTTGACAAAGGGTTGTGTCTATTACAGCGCCTAAGTGCAATAGACGAGTGGCTGGAATCAAGTGGCACTTTTGAAAATTGATTAAGAACCCATGACCTTGAAGCATCCCTATGGTTAGCTCCAGGTCTGTCAGTGCATTCGGTGCAGAGGACGACTGGGTCAGGATGTCGTCCAAGTAACACTGAACGTGAACTGGGACCAATTTGGAACATCATCTTTTGGCTGTGGCGAGGAGGACATTTGCCCAGGTTCGCCTGGTGCACCAGTTGCGGCCCTATTTGGACCGGGTGTCTTTTCTCACAGTCACTCATGCTCTTATCACCTCGAGGTTCGATTACTGCAATGCTCTCTACATGGGGCTACCTTTGAAAAATGTTCGGAGACTTCAGGTAATGCAGAATGCAGCCGCTCGAGCAGTGTTGGGCTTGCCTAGAAATGCCCACATTTCGGCATCACTCCGCGAGCTGCATTGGCTGCCAATTGGTCTCCGAACCCAATTCAAAGTGTTGGTTATGACCTATAAAGCCCTACATGGCATCGGACCAGGTTATTTACGGGACCGTCTGCTGCCTCATGAATCCCAGCGGCTGGTTAGGGCCCACAGAGTGGGCCTTCTCCAGGTCCCGTCAGCCAGTGTCGCCTGGCGGGGCCTAGGGGAAGAGCCTTCTCTGTTGCGGCCCTGGCCCTCTGGAACCAACTTCCCCCGGAGATCCGTATTGCCCCCACCCTCTCCGCCTTTCGTAAATTGCTTAAAACACACTTTTGCCGGCAGGCCTGGGGCAGCTAACATCTTGCCCCTAGCCAGTGTATGTTCGTGGAATGATTGGTTTCTTTTTTTTTTTAAACTTAAGGGTTTTTTTTAACTTAAGGGTTTTTTATATGTATATAATGTAATTTCTATCATGCTGTGAGCCACCCTGAGTTCTCCGGAATAGGGCGGCATAGAAATTAAATAAATAAATAAATAAATAAATAAACCTGAGATGTGCGGCCAGTACCGCCAGGACCTTGGTGAAAACCCTGTGGGCCGATTGTATTGGAAGTGATGGTTGGAGTACCTGAACCTGAGGAATTTTCTGTGATTGGGATGAATGGGGATGTGAAGGTATGCCTCTGTAAGGTCTACTGATGTCAGGAAGTCCCCCTGCCGTACGCTGGCCAAGATGGATTGAAGTGTCTGCATCTTGAACCTGCGATACGACACATGCGAGTTTAGAACCTTGAGGTCCAAATTCCAGGGACAAGCCATTTCTGATGGTGGTGAGCACCCAAGCGTCCGTGGTGGTGTCCTCCCATTTGTGAAGGTAATGAGTCTGTCTGCCACCTATGGGAGGGATCCACCCCAAGTCACCTTGACCTATGGAAGGAGCGACCTCCTCTGCCTCGAAAAGGATGTTTGTTCGGGACCTGCTGCTGGGCCTGTCTCTGTAACCGAACCGATCAAAAGGGAGGGCAACAGTTATATGGGGCGAAACGCCTGCCCAATCTTTTGGACAGATGGTAAAGTACCCTTCTCTTTTCCCTGTTTTCCACCAGGTATGGAGTGAGGGCCTCCCCAAAGAGGCGACCGCTCTGATACGGGGCCACGGCCACCCTCCATTTATGCTTGGTGTCGGCACACCAATTCCTAAGCCAGAATAATGTACGTGCGGCGACATTAGAGGGTATGGCACGGGCAGAGAACCTAGCCGCTTGGAGGGACACGTCTTCCATGTATTCCAAGGCTGCCCGCAATTTGGTCACGTCCTGGTGTACCCTTACCTCCTCTGGGGAGATTCTGGACTGAAGTTCACGTAGCCAGATTAGAGAGATCCTGGTGAAAAAGGAATTCGATGTGGAAGCTCTTACCACCCATGCCGAGGCCTGGTGTGTCCTATGGAAGGAAACCTCTGATTTCTTGTCCTTGGCCTTCAGGGCCTCCGACATGTCGCCTGGAATCCTGGATTCTGAAAGGATGGGAGTAAGGGACTCGTCCAGTCCCGGAACCTCCAATGCCTCATTCAAGGTTGAAACCATATCTATGAGTTTACGGTCAATCCCCCCGAGGGCGGAAAAGGTGCCTGGAAACCCCATTGATCCTGCACCGATTTCAGAAACATGGGAGGACAAAGAATCTGTTGATGTTTCACTACAGGTTCTGAAAGTAGCGGGCTGGTAACCTGACCGGGTGTCTGATCAGGGGCTGTTGTGAGTGTCCCTAGACCAGCTTGGGAAGTGTCAGAGTATGAGGATGAGCAGCCAGGCCCCTCTGGGTATTTTCCCCTCCCGGCAGCCGAGGAAGAGCAGCCAGGCCCCTCTGGGTATTTTCCCCTCCCGGCAGCTGAGCCAGACAGGGAGGAGATTTACAGGCAGTCTGGATCAGATTCACAAAGTGAGGGGTCAGATTTGGATCAAGAAGATAGATGGCTTGATCCGAGATTCCGAAGGTTTGATAAGCGACGGTGTCAGTTAAGTGGAAAAAGGAAGTAATGAGGGGAAGTGACGTATCGGACACTATATTAGAAGGGGACAGAGAGACTACGCCTTTGTCACGAGCAACGTTAATCAAGGAGTAGCCTGATATCTGGAACCGTGCGTTTGATTTCAGTCTTCTGATGTTTTGGAAATCTACGGGAGAATAATGAGGCCTTGGACAATGTGATAAAGAAAGAGTGAGTTAATTGGAAGGTGTGGAAGGAGCATGTGTTAATCTAAATGTAAATACATGAGACTTGGCTGTTTCTGCCAGCAAAATGCCAGCAGCGTGCTTTGAAGTGAATTCTTTTGAAATGTGTTAAATACACCTCTTAAAGACATAGTTATGTGGATTTTAATGAGCTGAGAGGGGCCAGAAAGAACAGATTGCTCGTGACCCAAAAGCAGAAAAGACGGAAAATTAGTCCGAGCTTTTAGTGACGTCATGGAGCAGCTGCTCGCAGATAATCCGGCTTTGTATCAATTAGTTCTAGCTCTCCAGCAACAAATTGGCGATTTGCAACAGCAGATTCAGCAAAATGCAGTAGTTCCAGCCCCAGCTCCACCACCCCCCACCCAGACAAAGCAGATGCTGTTTAGCCTTGCCTGATAAGTTTACTGGAGAGCGTAGTAAATTTCCAGCGTTTTTAAACCAATGCAGAACATTCATTGCCTCAACTCCAGCAGATTTCCAGCTTGATGAAACTAAAGTGGCTTTCATTTTAAGTTTACTCTCTGGTCCAGCTGCTGATTGGTCGTCTCCTCTGATAGAAGGACCAGATCCTGTTCTGCGCAATTATGCAGGATTCTGCCAGCTGATGGAAAGAGAATTTGCTGACCTCCTTCGTAGACAAACTGCCACCAGGCGGATACGAGAGCTACGTCAAGGATCACGCTGCGTAGCGGAATATATATCAGATTTTCGCCGCCTAGCTCAAGAAATTAATTGGAATGATGAGGCTCTCATGGAAATTTTTCAAGATGGGCTGTCTTCCCAGATCTTGAATGGATTGAGACATACTGTAATACCCGTGACCCTGGATGCATTATACCAACATTGTTTGGCTATTGAGGCGCAAACGCAAGCCACGGATGCCCGCCTGGTCAAACAGATGGTTCCAGCCACCGGAAGTACCAAGCCAGTTCCTGCACCACGCAGAGGATTCCAGACCCTACCTATCACTCCACCTATCCCGGCACCCAGACGTATTTTCCAACCATTGCCGGCTTACACTGAGAGGCGTCCTGTACCCATGACCAGAGATGAGCCCATGGATCTTGGTGCAGCCCGATCTCGCTTGACCGAGACTGAGAAGGCAAGACGGAGAGCTGAGGGATTGTGCCTGTACTGTGGAGAGATGGGTCACTACGTCATGGCCTGCCCCCAGAAACGACGTGGTACGACAGGTCCTACTCCTGTTCCAGCTCGGCCTCCCACTCAGCAGTTTCAAGCCACCTTGCCGGGAAACGGCCAGAGCCCGGCCTAATGGAAACGTTGGGTCGGGCAGGCGCCAAACCCAGTCCCAGTTCCGCAGACAAAGACCCCGGTCCTCCGAGACATCTGATCCTAGCAACCAATATACTTCTGGGAAATCATGCACAGGGCATTCCGGCACACGCCTTGTTGGATTCCGGAGCCACCACTAATTTCATGGATGAAGCTTTCGCTTGTCAGCATGCCATACCTTTGTGCTCTGTGAAGCCGCCTATGTTGGTTGAGACAATCGATGGTCGTGAGTTGTTGTCTGGACCGATCAAGTTCATGACCCAGCCCATACGCCTGGTCATAGGACAACATGAAGAAGCCATCCAATTCTATATTACCAAGGGACTTCATTTCCCCGTAGTTCTCGGCCTAGCCTGGTTGAGAACCCATGATCCTTGTGTGGTGTGGTCCCAGAACTTTGTTTCATTTCCCAGTTTGCAATGCGTAGACAACGTACGCCAAGTTTGCGCAGCCCAGCTACCATCCCACCCCGACATCACCTTGCCGGCCGACCTAGCGGACTTTGCAGATATATTCAGTGAGAAAGAAGCAGACCAATTGCCTCCGCATAGACCATATGACTGTGCCATTGATTTGCTGCCAAATGCCAAGCTTCCAAGGGGACGCCTTTACTCCATGTCAGAACCCGAGTTGGCCGCATTAAAAGACTTTGTGGACAAAAACCTGGCCAGGGGTTTCATTCGTCCCTCTTCCTCGCCTTTGTCAGCTCCTGTGTTATTCGTGAAGAAGAAAACCGGAGATTTACGCCTATGCTGTGACTATCGCAAGCTCAATGCCATCACGGTGCGCAACCGGTACCCTCTGCCTTTGATTCCTGATCTCATGGACCGTCTCCGATCAGCAACCATCTTCACCAAGATAGATCTACGGGGTGCTTACAACCTGGTTCGCATCCGAGAGGGGGACGAGTGGAAAACCGCGTTTGGGACCAGGTATGGTCATTTTGAATATACCGTCATGCCCTTTGGACTCACCAATGCTCCGGCCATCTTTCAACATTTCATGAATGACATCTTCCGGGATTTATTAGATCAATTTGTGGTGGTTTACCTCGATGACATCCTGATTTACTCCCTGTCACGAGCAACTCATCTCCAGCATCTCCGGCAAGTTCTGCAACGCTTGAGAGAGCATCACCTTTACGCCAAGTTAGAGAAATGTCAATTCTATCAAACCACCATTGAATTTCTGGGACATGTGATTTCTCCACAAGGCATTGCCATGGATCCTGGCAAGGTTGAGGCCTTGCAAACCTGGCAACCACCGTGTAAAGCAAAAGATGTCCAAAGACTTTTGGGATTTGCGAACTATTACAGGATATTCATTCCGAGATTTTCTGCCTTGACTGCGCCCCTTACTAGACTGTTACGGAAAGGCATTAAGTTCCGGTGGGGCGATGCCGAGCAACAGGCGTTTTAGACCCTCAAAAAGGTGTTTGTTCAGGAACCCATTCTCAAGTATCCAGATCCTTGTCGTCCCTTTGTAGTAGAGGCCGATGCCTCAGATGTTGCTGTAGGGGCCGTGCTTCTTCAAACACGCCAAGATGGCGGCCCCCTGTTCCCGTGTGCTTATTACTCCAGGAAACTGAGTCCCTTCGAACGCCATTATACCATTTGGGAAAAAGAGCTATTGGCCATCAAGACTGCTTTTGAGACCTGGAGACACCACCTGGAAGGAGCCCGCTACCAAGTTGAAGTTCGGACTGACCATAAAAACTTGGAATTTTTGCAATCTGCCAGGAAATTGAATCAACGTCAGATCCGTTCGTCTTTGTTCTTCGCTCGATTCAAGTTCAAAGTCACCTACATTCCGAAAGGGTACAACAAAAGAGCAGATGCCTTGTCCCGTAAACCTGAGTATCTACAGATCAAGGACCCCTTGCCGCTTCGAACCATTCTGCCTATCGAATTGATCGCAGCCGTGCGCGATCCGGTAGATCTACGACGACAGATTCGGGAAGCGCAACAACTAGATGACTTTGCGGCACAGAAGAGGCAAGAGGTGGGTCCCGACTCACCTTGGACCTTGTCCGAGGGTCTATTACGCTTCCGCAACCTGTTATATGTTCCAGCAGGCCCACTCCGTGGTCTCATCCTGAATCAATGCCATGATAACCCTGCGGCAGGTCATTTTGGGTTCTTTAAGACTCTCCACTTAGTGTCTCGGACTTTTTGGTGGCCCAAACTTCGCCATGATGTTCAGTCTTATGTGAATTCCTGTGTACGGTGCCGTCAGGCAAAACATGCCACAGGAGCCCCTCCGGGATTATTACAGCCTTTACCCACGCCGGAGAGACCCTGGGGGGCTATTTCCATGGACTTCTTGACTTGTCTACCTGTTTCTGCCGGCTACACCGTTGTCTTTGTAGTGGTGGACATGCTGACCAAGATGGCATATTTCATTCCTTGCCGAAGAATACCGACAGCCAAGGTCACTGCTCAGCTGTTCATTCAACATATCTTCCGGCTACACGGTCTGCCTGACAAAATAGTGTCCGACCGAGGAACCCAGTTCACCTCGGAGTTCTGGAGAGAACTCATGTCTGCGCTTCAAGTCCACATTAATCTAGCCTCCACGCATCACCCAGAAACTGATGGGGGTACAGAGAAAGTGATTGGCATCCTGGAGCAGTATTTGCGTTGTTTCATCAACGACCAACAGAACGATTGGTCCAAATATCTCTCCGTGGCCGAATTCGCTTTCAACAACTCTCAGCACACTTCCACTCAGATCACTCGGTTTTTTGCCAACTACGGCTATCATCCCAGATTTTTCCCGCTCACGCTCCTCGATTCTCCAGTTCCAGTTGCAGAGGACTATTTAACCGAACTCCAGTCTGTCCAAGAGATGGTTAAGCACCAGTTGACTAAGGCCAAGGAAGACTACAAGAGGGCTGCAGACCGCTCTTGTCGCGACACGCCGCCGTTAGCTGTTGGAGATCGGGTTTGGCTCTCCACCAAGTACTTGTTTCCAGGGCGAATTCACCGCAAGCTTGATCAACGTTTCCTGGGTCCTTTTCCTGTGGAGACGGTCATCAATCCGGTGACCTATCGTTTGACTTTGCCTAGGTCTCTTCGTGTACATCCCGTGTTTCATCGCTCCTTGCTTGTTCCTGTCAACCCTGATTCTCCGCTTCGACCTCCTGATCCGGGCCTGACAGCTCACCGTGCTCACGTTCCCGTTTCCCGGTTGGAGGTGTCCGGCATCCGAGATTCCCGATGGCTCAACGACCGCTTCCAATATTTGGTTGATTGGACCGGGGGTGGGCCACCCGCTGGCTGTTGGGTAGATGCTCGTGATATTGAGGCTCCTCAGTTAATTTGGGATTTTCATACTGCGTTTCCCTACAAACCGCATCCCCTGCGCCGGCCCCAAGGGGAGGGGCCTGAGGGGGGGGATAGTGTTATGAGTGTCCCTAGACCAGCTTGGGAAGTGTCAGAGTATGAGGATGAGCAGCCAGGCCCCTCTGGGTATTTTCCCCTCCCGGCAGCCGAGGAAGAGCAGCCAGGCCCCTCTGGGTATTTTCCCCTCCCGGCAGCTGAGCCAGACAGGGAGGAGATTTACAGGCAGTCTGGATCAGATTCACAAAGTGAGGGGTCAGATTTGGATCAAGAAGATAGATGGCTTGATCCGAGATTCCGAAGGTTTGATAAGCGACGGTGTCAGTTAAGTGGAAAAAGGAAGTAATGAGGGGAAGTGACGTATCGGACACTATATTAGAAGGGGACAGAGAGACTACGCCTTTGTCACGAGCAACGTTAATCAAGGAGTAGCCTGATATCTGGAACCGTGCCTTTGATTTCAGTCTTCTGATGTTTTGGAAATCTACGGGAGAATAATGAGGCCTTGGACAATGTGATAAAGAAAGAGTGAGTTAATTGGAAGGTGTGGAAGGAGCATGTGTTAATCTAAATGTAAATACATGAGACTTGGCTGTTTCTGCCAGCAAAATGCCAGCAGCGTGCTTTGAAGTGAATTCTTTTGAAATGTGTTAAATAAACCTCTTAAAGACATAGTTATGTGGATTTTAATGAGCTGAGAGGGGCCAGACAGAACAGGGGCCAGAGTCTTTTCCGGTTCGATCTTCCCGGTGGCATAGGCCTTACATAAGAGAGAAGAGAAAGAAGTAGGGTTGAGCAAACCAACCAAAGCAGGGGCCTCCGTATGCGCCTCCTCATCATCCGACCACTGACCCTCTTCGAGGACCTGCTCCGAATATTCAGATACCTCGTTCCCACAGGAATGTGGTGGAGAAGCTGGATCCGGGTACTGATAATCCCTGGACCATGAAGTCCCTGCACAAGGGAAAAGGTGTGACGTCTCCGGGGTTGCTGGGGCACGTGCTGAAAAGCCATAGCTTGAGCAACAGCCTGAGAAATCATGGTCTGGAGTTGGTCTGTAAATGAAGGCCGCTCCAGGGGGCGGAGTCCCGTCACCCTAGGTGAATGAAGCTGACGGAGCCTGAGATGGACCCGCGAGGGAGAAATTCTCTGAGACTCCACCCACCACTGTGGGAGGGGTGAACTTGGCCCCTGGTGGATTATTCTGGGTCCGCACTCTTAGATCCTGCTCAAAAAGAGAAAGGTGATCCTGGCTGAACCCAAGTGAGAGATCCTGATCTAGATTCTGTTCTGGAGACCAAGCCCGCATGAAGGATGAGGGACGGGGGTCCCCCGCTATTGATGCAATAGGAGGAGGAGCTGAGGGAATCAGGTCCTCGGCTGCATGCTTTTGGGTTTGGAAAATTGCCTTTCTAATGCCCTGTGTCTGCGACCAGCCTGCTTTTCAGCCGCCTTAGATGTTCTTTTGGTTTTGGCCTTGATTTTCGCGGCTGCATCTTGGTTGGATGACTTGTGTTTCTTATTTCCACTGGAGGTGGAAGCCTGTGGAATGGTGTTGTCCGCTATAATTATCAGGAGTTTTCCAGAAGATCGCTGAAGCTGTCCTGGTCTGCAGGAGATATGGCTACGGCCGGCGTACACGAGGAACTGTGAAGTCCGGCCCACTGTTAAGCACGGAGTCACACTTTGCGACAGATGCCACGCGTTACTAAGGGCGGTCTCCTCTCCCTCATATATATATATATATATATATATATATATATATATATATATATATATATATATATATATATATATATATATATATATATATATATATATATATATATATATATATATATATATATATATATATATATATATATATATGTTTTCTGAGGTTTTTGCGGGTGTTTGTATGTAGGTCTTTGGTTATTCGGGTTTTCTCCTGCGTAAAATTTGCTTAATCTTTGTTCAATTATTTTAGCACTTTATTTGTAAGAAACACACACACACACATTATATAAGGTATTCTTAAAAGACACATAAAGTTGATGAAAATGTTGTGACCAGAAGCTGGCAGAAACCTACTTCTGCAGTGGTTCAGTATTTGCAACTATTTCAAAGAACTATTGCAAATAACAAGAATTTACTGTGCTTTATTTATTTGTTTCTTATAAATGAACATTTATATTGAATTGTAATCATGTTATTGTTTTTTCTGTATATCTGCTGTTTCAGAAGACTATCATTAACATTCACAAAATGAAGTACAGGTAGTCCTCAACTTACAACCACAACTGAGCCCACATTTCTGTTGCTAAGTAAGAGAGTTAAGTAATTTTGTTCCATTTTACAACCTTGCCACAGTTAATTTGCCACAATTAAGTTAATAACATTGTTAAATGAATCTGGCTTCCACATTGACTTTGCTTGTAAGAAGATCGCAAAAGGGGATCATGTGACCTGTTACACTGCAACTGTCATAAATATGAGTTAATTGCCAAGTATTTGAATTTTGATGAGGATGCTGCAGCTGTCTTAAGTGAGAAAAACGGACATACCGGTAAGTCACTTTTTTCAGTGCTTTTGTAACTTTGAGTGGTCACTAAATGAACTGTTGTTAAGTCAAGGACTATGTACAGTATAGCCATTTAAGTGTCCGGTTCTAGTCCAAAAAAAAAAAGAATTTTGCACATCATTTAATTTGATGTATATTTTAAAGTTTGCAGACTCAGTTATCCAGGCCATAGCTACTACCATTGATAGAATATAAAAAGGAACACATGGCAAAATGTGTTAATCCTCTCAAAATGAAAATCTGACTGAAATTTCAAATAAAAATGACATAAGTACTATGAACCTTCCATCTGTTACAAATCCTAAACTTGGAGCAGAGTATGCTTCATATTTAATAAGACAAGTCCACTAGAGGGCAAAAACTGCTCTATTTTTCTTAAAAAAATATTCAACCTGAATAAATCAATTCTCAGAAATATATGCAATATTATTATAATATGAGAAATACAAAGGCAGGAAAATTTAAGTCAGCTATTTCCCAAAATAATATAAGAAAAAGAAAGATAATTCTTGGTATAATATAGAAACAAAACAAAAAAATGCAATTACTTTTGCTTCATTAAAGGCAATGCAATCCGCAATGCATGTAGAAATATGAACAGATCATTTCTATATAAGATAAAATTGGTATAGTAACCAATTATAGTAAAAAAAACTACTTGTAACATAGTCTGTGTGGGACTACTTTAAAAAATCTTTTACAAGCTTCATTGACTTGTGAAATGAAACTTCTATTTCTTTCAAGGAACTCAGTAACTTAGACATACAAGAGTGATTCTGCATCTGGTAATAATTAAAAACATTCAAGAAGACAATATAACTAGGACTATGTAGAGAATTACTTATCTGATAGTGAAATCACCATTTTTCTTTTGACAGAGTGGATAAAACAAGACATAGCTAGTTGGGTTCAAGTTTATGTTCTTGGGTTTATGTTCTTCAAAATTTTAACAGAGTTGCCATCAATATCTATTCCATTCTGAATTTTTTAGAGGAACAAAAGGAGAACTATGTTGGATATGGATGAAGATGATTTCATCTAGCATTCTGTTTCCATAGTATTTAAACACCACCACCGATAGGAAGCCCATTGGTATAATATATATTACAAATATTATAAAGTGCTCTTATTGGAATAAATCTTTAAAAGTTTGCATGGCAAAGAAATAAATTATGAAATAATTTATAGAAATAAAATAAGCAAAAATAAATATTTACTACTAGTCATTTTACATAATCCATTCCACAATAGTCACCATTCTTAACACAGTTTCTGATCAAGAATCTGTTTCAATAGAAATTTCTTAGGTACTAAAAGTCTAGGGAAAGCTAATTTTCTGCCTAGTTAATTCCCATTTTAGATACTGTCATACAGAAGCCTTGTTCTTATATGCTCCTAATATTGGGAGCATATGATAATTGATGGCACTAATGGGTTTCTGAGTGCAATTTAGGATGTTGGTGTTAATCTTTAATGATTGGCACCTGAATATCTACAGTAAATGGCTGTAGACTTCCCAAAATATAAGCCAAACATACTAGATTTCATTAGAATACCTGTTAGTTAATCCTATATTTCTAGGAGATGAAGTGAACCAGGACTAATCACTTGTTTCTCTCTGGCAGCACTGTTTCTCTGGAATGAAAACTGCTCCGCGTGGGCCATGCTCTAGGGCAACTTTCCTCCAGGGGGGCTGCTGGTGAGGAGGGGGTCACGGGTGAGATAAGACTGGAGCAACGGCACGTGTGCCCACAGAGAGGGCTCCGAGTGCCGCCTCTGGCACCCATGCCATAGGTTCGCCACCACTGATATAGGGTCTCCTGCTTGAGCAGGAGGCTGGACTAGAAGACCTCCAACGTCCCTTCCAGCTCTCTTCTGATTGATAGTGAATGTGGAGTGTGGAAGTGCAGAATCACTACTGTACTAGCACATGCAGGTCTCATGGATAGCCCTCCTATGTAGCTAATCTAATCTTATTCATACTCCTTGCCACAAAAGGTCTTTTTAATGGCACATATTGTAATAATTCTTAGCCTTGAAGTTTTGTGCCCACTGTCCATATCTAGCTCACCAACATTTAATACCCAGGTAAGCAGGGATTAACACCGAACAGTAAACAAATACTAACTCAAACAAACCATTAAGCATTAAACAACAGCCCAATCAAGGAACTACCGAAAAACAACACACCTGCAGACAATGCAAGTTATTGTACATATAAACAAAACAAAGCCAATATTTTCTAGTGCTAAAGATGTGAGACAATAAAATATCTGCAAATACATAATGTGGGAAGTCAGCCCCACCCCAGAAAAGGAAATATTAAAAAGGGCAGAATATTATACAGTATTTGCTCAAAAGATCTTAAAGAGGCAGAGAAGCATGACCAGTTTTTTTCTTAATAGCCCCAAGTCGTCCTCCCCCAAGCAGAAACCAGTTCTATAGAAATGCAGATGTAAATACTGTAATCCATTCAGGAAGGTTGGAGGCGCCCAGCTAGAAGCTTAGGAAGACAAAGACACCTAAAATCTACATACTCCACCCAAACTCTAGGACAGGGCATAATAGGATTAATCCACAGATTCCAAAGTGGCACACTCAGACTCAGATCAAAGTACATGACACAGAAAATACAAAGCATCAAACAGGAACAGGAAACAACCCCAAGAGCCCCAGAGGGTATAAAAACCCACTCCCTACAGGTGGTCTTTTTCTTTTCTTCCAGAGCCATTTTTCTATTTGGCTTTCCTCTTAAATAAACTGCAACCTTCTTTCTAAAGCAGTCGCCATGATGTTTATTCCCGGCTTGGACTGAACCACGATGAAGACTTTTCCTTCAACAATGATCAAGCTGAGAGAACACGAAGGACTCGATGAAACTTAGTTTGGCAGCCAGATATGCACAGAACTAGTTCCAACTATGAGCATTTTAAACATTTGTTGAAAAAAAATCAATATTATATAGGAAAAAAAGAAAAGCATTTTAAAGCTGGCAAGATGAAGACATAATATAGAATAATTGCAATACTCCTAAAATAGAGGACGTTCTGCATAGCCTGAAGCCAGATCCCCCATTTTGTGAGACTAATACATTTATTGTATATGTTGGAATAATTCATCACATTCCTTTGGAATACAATTCACCATATCTGATACTTCTGGTAAAATACTTAGACCATACTTAGAAGTAATTAACAATTATTCTTAAAGAGTTCACGGGTCTTTGTTTTTTTTATAAACAACTGGAAATAACATCTGAGCATATTGTCTCCTGGAATAATATCTTGAAAGTACAGCTAAATAAAATCAAATATAAGTCGTTTTTTACATGACCAGGGTTAACAGGTGTACCTTATGCAGTGATAGGAAAGGTCTCATATTTTCTAGGGTCCCATTAATATATTTTGCTTTATTCTAATCTATTATGTTTGTCTAAACTACACTACTCTTGCTTTGTGAACACGGCTAACGCTGATGTTTTCCAGCAATTCATGGTTAAGCAAGGCTCAAGTAAAGAGGCGGGTCTTTCTGCCACCGTATCGGAAGCGTATTGCGCAGGCGCACCCAGATTCTAACTTGAATATGATGCCTGGTAGCGTTTCAAATCCTGTGCACATGCGCACCAAGAAAGCGAGAGGCGGGGCGATGTTACTAGTCGTCAGTGGGTAGTGATCTTACCGCCATTTTGGGCTTTCTTTTTTTTCTCTTCCCCTTCTCCTTCTTTACAGCAATCGAAAAAAGCAGCGATAGAGCGGAGAGCTCTTCGTGCGCTTTCTTTCCCTCCTTTCCGTCTTATTTGTGATCCGTACGGTTAGAAAACTCGAGCTATGTCCGCCAACAGGAACCTCAAGCAAGTGAAGATTGAAAACAGTTCTCCGGCGTCGGCTCCTCCGATGAGCATGGTGGGCGGCGGCCCTATGAAGGCACTGAGGGGTTTGGAGCAGCCGTCCGAGAATGAAGCTTTGGCCGCCGCTAGAGTGATGGTGAAGAAGGAAGAGGAGGAAAACAACAGAGGCTTTACCGTCGACATTAAGAGCTTCCTCAAGCCTGGCGAGAAGAGCTATACGCAAAGGTGTCGCCTCTTCGTCGGCAACCTTCCCACCGACATCACCGAAGAGGATTTTAAACGCCTTTTTGAGCGCTACGGGGAGCCTAGCGAGGTCTTCATTAACCGCGACCGTGGTTTCGGCTTCATTCGCCTGGTGAGAAGCTGCGCCCGCCATTCTTGCGCTTGTGTGAGGGCACGAAGGGGATTTTTTCCCCTCCGCGTGAAATAACTGCATGTCCCTCATGAAACATGCCCACCCCTCCCTGGAGGTGGGGGGATTTTGCCGCTAGCGGCGGAGCCTGGAGCCCCCTCCTCGCCGCGGGTACGCGCCCCTCCCGCTTCAGATGCCGGGCGTGCGCCAGGCCTCCCGGATCGCTTTGTCCTTTCTTTTGCTGAGGTTGAAACTCGCGAGTATTTACAACACGTGCGCCGCTATTAAAACGTTTAAAGATTTGCCCAGTTTAAATGAAGTTTCCTCTAAAGTGGTAAAATGAAGTTAAAGCGTTACTGAAATACAGTATTGCGGCGACCATTCCTAAAAGGGGGCTTACGTGTTGCTGCTGTTTGCGCTTTCCTTCAGTTTTTGTCCACGTGTTGGTCGCCGTTGCTGTCTAATAATTGAATTATATTTGTCTCGACGCAGTATTGCAGAGAGGGACGTGCTTATATATTTTCTTACAAAATAATAAAACAGTTTCTACCTTCGTCATAATATCTCCAGGAGCTTTTTTCTCCTCCATCTTTGGGGAGGTATGCAGCAAATATGCAGAAAAAAAGTCGACATCTGAAATTATATCTTTTTTTTTCTTTTGAAAAAAAATTGTATTCTTCCAGTTTGTGTATTGTTATCCTTTAGGAAGATGACATAGAACAGTACAGTGACTGTCATAGTACTTTCCAAACCATCTTTGGCTTCTACTGATAAATATTAAACTGTTTATGGGGAGAACTCTATTTTAAAAAAACTGTGTTCTTTACAATTGCTTCATTTATTGAAAGTAAAGCATAATATTATCAATAGAACTGGCTCTCATAACCCATGCAGTCTTATCTACTTAACATTTTTAAAGATTAATACTTTTCTAAGAAGACATTGGTTTATAATACTTTGGTATTACTTTAGATTTCCTATTAAAGATGGTTTATTTTGGAAATGTTCCTTTAGTTTCTGATAGCTTAGGTATCTTTATTATCTTTAAACATCTATAACTTGTAAGATAGATAGCCATATAAATGTGATTAATAAATTCCTAGATCAAGACCACCTTTTTGAATTTACTGAAATATCTGGATCTGAATGGTGGAAGGGGTTGTCTTAGTGAAACTTAGAAAAGTTAAGACACATTCCAGGTTATGTAAGGAATAAAGTTGTTCTGATAATGCAATTGGAGCAGTGGGTGTGGCTGAAAATTTTCCTATACCCATTTAAATTCAAAATGGAGCTGGCTTATTTAAATAGACTTTCAGACCAGTTGGATTATGGGCATGCTAATTTTTGTTTTGTTTTTGCTGGAAACTTATTACAATACACAATTGTTTTGTGTGCTTCAATTTATAATCTTCTGAGCTTTTATCCTAATTCAGGTACATTTTAAGAAAAATCTAGTTGATTTGATTAATTTTGGAGGGCATACTAATTTTTTAAAGTGAGAATTGTTTTGTATTCTCATTTTGTCTTATAAAATGCTAGTGTGACTAATACTAGCTTTAACTTTAATTATCCAAGGCATAGTTCAAGGTAAAACACAAATGTGCTATGGTTTGCCACTATGGCCAGCCTGTGGCAGAACACAAATAGTCATTTTGACAGCTATGAATCATAGTTTGTTCTTAGCTATAATTTGATAGGTGTTAATTAAGCCAATGAAAAAAGTTATATACTCTCTGCTTTTACTCTTCTATTCAGAAGGAATATCTGTTGAGTCTGATTATTTTCCTTTGTACCTTTTATTTAAATTTTTATAGAGAACTCAGAAAGTTAAAGTATGTTCATTTAAGCTATGTGTATGGATGTATGTACATATGCATATATATATATTGTTTAAAATTGTTGACAAAGAAATAAGGGATTTCTGATATAGCCATTTCGAGTTTCTTAACTCTCTTCAGTCAGAACTCACCCTTCCGGGATTCGAACCTGGGCAGTCTGCATGCTAAGCAGATGCTTTAACCTATTGAGCCACAAGTTCTCTCCCGCTTTGTCAGTAGTCAGGGAGTAAGGATATGTGTCAAGTGTTTATTTTTTTTAGATTGCACCCTGTAAACCCAAATATGGGAGGAAGGAATCATTCTTTCCTTTTGCTTGTTTCAGCTCAACCCAGAGCCATCTTGCAAGCACAAATATATATATGTTGTTTAAAATTGTTGACAAAGAAATAAGGGATTTCTGATATAGCCATTTCGAGTTTCTTAACTCTCTTCAGTCAGAACTCACCCTTCCGGGATTCGAACCTGGGCAGTCTGCATGCTAAGCAGATGCTTTAACCTATTGAGCCACAAGTTCTCTCCCGCTTTGTCAGTAGTCAGGGAGTAAGGATATGTGTCAAGTGTTTATTTTTTTATTTTTTTAGATTGCACCCTGTAAACCCAAATATGGGAGGAAGGAATCATTCTTTCCTTTTGCTTGTTTCAGCTCAACCCAGAGCCATCTTGCAAGCACAAATATATATATGTTGTTTAAAATTGTTGACAAAGAAATAAGGGATTTCTGATATAGCCATTTCGAGTTTCTTAACTCTCTTCAGTCAGAACTCACCCTTCCGGGATTCGAACCTGGGCAGTCTGCATGCTAAGCAGATGCTTTAACCTATTGAGCCACAAGTTCTCTCCCGCTTTGTCAGTAGTCAGGGAGTAAGGATATGTGTCAAGTGTTTATTTTTTTTAGATTGCACCCTGTAAACCCAAATATGGGAGGAAGGAATCATTCTTTCCTTTTGCTTGTTTCAGCTCAACCCAGAGCCATCTTGCAAGCACAAATATATATATGTTGTTTAAAATTGTTGACAAAGAAATAAGGGATTTCTGATATAGCCATTTCGAGTTTCTTAACTCTCTTCAGTCAGAACTCACCCTTCCGGGATTCGAACCTGGGCAGTCTGCATGCTAAGCAGATGCTTTAACCTATTGAGCCACAGGGTGCAATCTAAAAAAATAAACACTTGACACATATCCTTACTCCCTGACTACTGACAAAGCGGGAGAGAACTTGTGGCTCAATAGGTTAAAGCATCTGCTTAGCATGCAGACTGCCCAGGTTCGAATCCCGGAAGGGTGAGTTCTGACTGAAGAGAGTTAAGAAACTCGAAATGGCTATATCAGAAATCCCTTATTTCTTTGTCAACAATTTTAAACAACATATATATATTTGTGCTTGCAAGATGGCTCTGGGTTGAGCTGAAACAAGCCAAAGGAAAGAATGATTCCTTCCTCCCATATTTGGGTTTACAGGGTGCAATCTAAAAAAATAAACACTTGACACACACACACACACACATATATATATATATAAAAGGACATTAATGAGTTTTAGCAGATGACTTCCTTCCCCCCCTTTCCATTTTGGCTCAATTTTTTGTGAGGAAGAAACATGAATATAAATATATATTTTATTTTGATTCATTGATTGTGCCATCAAATAAGGGTGGATTTGTAGAAATCACAGATTACACACACACAAACACCCCCCCCCAAGATCTGGTGTTTTAATTTTCTCAGTCGTCCACTTATTTTATTATTTTTCCAGCACTTAGGGAGGTATAGATGTGTTTTTTATACATGTTATGCTTACAAAAATCATGCACCTGTTTTGTGAGCTTCATGGCTCAATGTGAACTTAATGTTTCCCCAGTAAGTCCCTTGATCACTATTGTATATGCTATAATATTATAGTCAGGTTACTTGGTCCTGACTAGATTGATATCCCTAACAATGAATACATTTAAATCTATATGGGGGATGCATGTGATAAAATATACCTAGTTCAGGGGTGTCAAACTGCCCGGATGCATCATGGCAAAACAAAGTCGCAATATGTCACATGATGTTGCGAGTTTGACACCCCTGACATAGTTAGCTTGTCAGTGAATTAATTAGATTATGGTTTAGTTCCAATACAAGGCATATAGTAAAGATTCCCTGTCTATTTAGGGAAATACAGGTTTACATTTGCAAATTATTTGTATTCACTTATTTATTTTGATTTTGCTGTCTTAGTATTCAATGGCCATGTCAATAAACTCTGATTGTACCTGTAAAGTAAGTTTTTTTGGGGTTGTGTTTTTTATGGTTAGATGAAATACCAGAAAAACTGGTTAAATCCTTTAAAACTAAAAACTTTACTATACTTTCTAGAAATGTTTAAAGTTTAAAGTTAATAAGAGGGATCTAATAAATTCTAGTCTGGGTTTATTCAATAGGTTTGAGGTTTTATCAAGCTAATTACCAGTGAGGAAGACAAGAATGCCTTTTCAAGCATAATTGCTTATTTAAAACTCCTTCAGTGACTATAATGAGACTTGTCCCTTATTTACTTTAAAGCTGGAAGGATTGTTTTTGAATTCCTTGTTAGCCTTTGTTGTCAAGCTGCTACAACTGATAGAGAATCTGGAAATTGTCTATGCAACTATTGGCAAGATTCCCACCAGCCACTGCAGTTTTTAATCTGTAAAAACGACCATCTGTCTTGTCACTGGAAGCAGTAATAAAGAGAAATATTGAAACACCTTTACAGGTTCTGAATAAGCCTAAAATACATGTAATGTTAAATTCTTAATTATATGTAATATCTACACATAATATAATTGCGTATGTATTTTGTAATTTTTTTGAAAAGGAGTCCAGGACCCTGGCTGAAATAGCAAAGGCAGAACTTGATGGAACCATTTTAAAGAGCAGGCCACTCCGAATTCGATTTGCCACCCATGGAGCTGCTTTAACAGTTAAGAATCTTTCACCAGTTGTTTCCAATGAGCTTTTGGAACAAGCTTTCTCTCAATTTGGGCCTGTGGAAAGAGCGGTTGTTGTCGTAGATGATCGTGGTAGAGCAACAGGCAAAGGTTTTGTGGAATTTGCTGCGAAACCTCCAGCACGTAAAGCTCTAGAAAGATGTGGTGATGGTGCATTCTTGCTTACAACGTAAGTTTACTCTTTTCCACATTTATTGTGATGTTAATGTGTTTAAAATATGTACTGCTAGCATCCTCAAGGCAGATTCTCCTAGAAATCAATAAAGATGAAAGAACTCTTCTAGCACAGGAACAAATGATCAGGGTCCAGAATATGGTAAGATTCCTGTAGATACTGACAAGGTTATAGGGAGTAATGATAGCATTAGTGAGTCTGTTTTTACTCCAGAACACTTCAGGGGTTCCTCTTACCATTTCAAAACCAGATACTTAAGCCTAAGAGTCTCTAGCAGGGTTACCAAGTCCTTGCAGCTAACCAGTAAGGGATATCTCTCAGAAAGCTAATCAAGCATCAAATAACTACAGATACCCAACCAGATGGGAAGAAGGACATCACAGGATGAGTTGATAGTCTCTCCCAATCAACCACACTTGGGAATGGCTGCTTCGCATTGAAAGCATTAGCATATCTGGTAAATGGTTAATCGGTTATGTGTTGCCATGTTGACGTTGATTCTTAGTGGCCACCTAAACTTTTTGTATGATATGTAAAGATTTGACATGTTCAGACTGACAATATCACAGTACAGGTGAAAGTCCTCGACTTAACGACCACAATTGAGCTCAAAATTTTTGTTGCTAACATTTTGTTAAGTGAATTTTGCCCCATTTTACAACCTTTCTTTCCACAGTTAAGTGAATCACTGCAGCTATTAAGTTAGTACTACGGTTGTTAGAATCTGGCTTCCCCGCTGATTTTATCAGAAGGTCGCAAAAGCTGATCACAGGACCCTGGGATACTGCAACCGTCAAATATGTGTCAGTTGCCACATGTCTGAATTTTGATCATAGGACCATGGGGACGCTGCAATGGTTGTAAGTGTGGAAAAACGGTCATAAGTCACTTTTTTCAGTGCCATTGTAACTTTGAATGGTCACTAAATGAACTGTTGTAAGTCAAGAATGCTTGTAAAGGAGTATAACAACAACCAAGGCAGAATAAGATGAAAGCTCTTCATACAAAGTGTCATAATTAATCATTTTGATAAATATAAATTTGGGGAATACACAAAGGAATTGTTGAAAATTGAAGCAGAATGGCTGAGTTAATAAAGTCAATCGCAGAAGAATTGGATCGTGCATCCCCAGGTATTCCAAAAAAAAATATATCTGAAGGTGGGAGTTGGTTAACCTATTTAAAACGAAAAACATCAGGAAGATGAGTCAGTTCTCCTGATTTCAAGAAGAGAGATAGAGGAAATTAATTTTCTAAAGGCGCCTATGTCCATTACCATCTCTGACCAAAGTGACCCACAAGATAAAGATGATCAAAGTACCAATTATCTTAATTCCCTCCTGTTTGTCTTGAGCATGGAGCCACTGTCATATCCATTGATGTGTGCGTACATACTAAGCATCTGGCCTGCCAGATTTTGCAGTAGAGATAATTCTTGGCCTCCGGACACTTACAAACCATCAAAATCTACAAATGACTTGATATGTCCGAAAGAGCTGGGGCAGGATAAAAGACAAACAGTGGCAGTGTAATTCTGAACCACTTAGATTTCTTTGGATGTATCTGGCTAATGGTCTAAAAGCTAGCACTATGCAGAGAGGTCACTTTCTTGGGAATATTACTATAGACCAAATGGAGTTCCATTTCAGGAAGCCTATATTTTCCACTTCCGGTGGAGGCATGGAGAACTAAAAGTGAGAGTTAGTTTGGTCTAATGGTTAAGGCACTAGGCTAGAAAGAAGGACCCATGAGTTCAAGTCACTTGAACTCAAGTCTCACCTTAGCCATGAAAAGTGAGAGCTAGTTTGGTCTAATGATTAAGGCACTAGACTAGAAAGAAGGACTCATGAGTTCAAGTCACTTGAACTCAAGTCTCACCTTAGCCATGAAAAGTAGCTGGCTAGCCTTGGGCCAGTCTCTCTCAGCCTAATCCACCTCACAGTGTTGTTGTTGTGTGGTAAATAGGAGAAGGAAGGAGTATTAAGTATGTTTGCTGCCTTGAGTTATTTGTAAAAATAACAAGGGTAGGATAAAAATTAAATAAATGAATAAAAGCTGCTGTGTGAAGATAACCACAGAACCTCTTTCGAACCTCTCTGCACAAAGAAGAGATGGAGATTGCCCACATTTGCTCCAAATTGCTGCTCTTTAGAAGAGGACCATAGGATCACAATCTCCTGTGGGCTTGAGTCCTGGGAGATGAAGGAATTAATGAAACTCAAAACTGTGACAGAGCCTTTTAGGGAAAACCAAGTTCACTAATCTTGATTCTAGTCACTTTTATGAATTATTTAACCATTTTAAAGCTTTTAGAGATCTTCAGAATGACAAACTAACCTGGTGAATGTATCTTCATTTCTGTATAAAAGAAAAAAAAAGCACTTAATTTTTTTTTGAAATAAATGGGAAAAGACTAAATAAGAATTTGAACCAAGAAAATTATAAATGAATTACGGATTCAATACATTTGGAATATTGAAACTTTTCCTACAAGATTTTGGAACTAACTATATAAAATAAACAGATTTTGTGGGTACCAAAGTTATTTTGTCTGCTGTAAATCATGACACATTAGAGACATTATGATTTCAATTGAAAAATAAAAGTAAAGATTCTAGGCAAAAAAATCCCTTTGCATTTGGTTTTGATTAAGTTGGGATTTCTAAAAAGATACAAAATACTATAATGTTTGAAATATTAAGGAACACTTTGAAGAATGGGGCCAGAAATTAGTAGCCATAATATCAACAACAATAATACAATAATGATATTGGCAACAATGTCTGCTTCTAAGGATGTTAAGGAATATGGAACAAATCTTGCTTGATGCAGAAATAGTGGAATCAGAAATATTGGATTAAAAAGGGGGCTTACAAGATAGAGAAAGTGAAATATAAGTGATAGCCAAAAGAATGGAAGTGAAAATACAAATGATAAACCAAAAGAATGGCTTGACTAATATCTTTTTATTGAATATACAAAAGAGGCTTAATGATTGAATTTAGGATGGACTCAAAAATTACACATTTTGGGCATTTAGCAGCTGGATCTCATTTACAACCGGTTTTTGCATTCTGCAATTTTTTAGTAAAAAAAATGCCTATTGGATAAATTGGATTAGGATTTACAGCCCACATGATATGCTTAATGACAACGGTGATTCATTTAATGGCTGTTGTACACATGTTGACTTGATTTAACAACTGCCATGACTTGCAACCAAAATTCTGAGCTCAATTGTAGTTATAAGTGGTATTTCCTCAGCACTAGTGTGCTGTTTCTCTCGATCACACACTATGCCTTCATGGAACCAGCACTTAACTATCACATACTTTGAACATATTAGGCAAATTCTTGAAAGCTGCTTCATTTGAAAGATGATCTTTCTAACATTTGTGGTCTCATGTAGAACTGGGGAACCTAGGAGCCCTCTCAGTGAAGGAAGAAATAGTGGTTCTATGGTTTTACCTCTTCCTTATTATGGTCAAGGGCATTTTCAAATTTCACAAGGGGTAGGAGATGAACAAGCAGGTTTTTTTGCTATATCCCAGTCATCTCATGGAATATATTTGATACAAGTTTAATGTGCACAAACATTTTAGAATTTTAGAAGGGTGATATTTGTCTCCCATAACTCAATCTTCCATAAGCAAGTGGGTCACAGAACAACAATTAATTGGCTGACATAGTTTCTTTGTTAAATCAGCAACCTTCAAAGCACTGGCAATGGGTTTCCATATGTAGATATTCATAGGGCAACAGTCTGGGTTTGATCAGCTAAGTTAAAAGTGTACTTCTGAATAGTAAGATTTCCCTTACCACATAACAGCAGGTTTTTGCTTATCTGTGCAGCTTTTCTATGGAAAAAAGTTAATTTCTCAGTTGAAGTCGGAGAACTGAAGAGCTTTGGTTTATTTCACTAGATTTCAAATGTCGGGATCCTTTCCGATCAGAAGAGTGGAATTAATCTTATCACTTTGGACCCATCTTTTGTTGACAAGAATGATGCCTCAAGTCAAAATAAAATAAAAATTTTTTTAAAGTCATCCTATGTCAGTGGTGGCGAACCTTTTAGGGACTGAGTGCCCAAATAACGCCCCCACCCCTGCTCCGCTTCCCGCCCTGCCTGCTTCACCCCTACTCAAGCCCTGCCCCACCTGCCTGCAGGGCCATGCACCGCCTCCATGGCCCGCCACAGCAGATTGCCCAGGCAGCCCTGCAGCGCCATGGCAGCCACACCCTCCGCCCACACCCCGCAATATCACCTGCACACTATGGGGTGCGAGGGCGGAGTCTTGTCCCTGTTGCCCGGCTATGTCCTTGGCTGCGCTGCTCCGTGCAGGCCATGCCCAGGGGTGACTCTCCTCCAGGGGGGCTGCTGGTGATGAGGGGTATGTGAGGGGAGGGGGCTGGGGCAACGGCGTGCGTGTCCACAGAGAGGGCTCCGAATGCTGCCTCTGGCACACGTGCCATAGGTTCGCCACCACTGTCCTATGTTATCAACAACTTAATCTAGCGTGTACAGATAGTCCTCAACTTACAACAGTTCATTTATTGATCATTCAAAGTTACAACCGCACTGAAAAAATGATTTACAACTATTTTTCACACCTATGACTGTTGCAGCATCCCCAAGGTCACGTGATCAAAATTCAGATGCTTGGCAAGTGACTCATGTTTATGATGGTTGAAGTGTCCCAGGTCATGTGAACACCTTTTGCAACCTTCTGACAAGCAAAGTCAGTGGGAAAGCCAGATTCATTTAACAACCATGTTAGTAACTTAACAACTGCAGTGATTCACTTAGCAACAGAAATTTTGGGCTCAGTTGTGGTTGTAAGTCGAGGAGTATCTGTATCTCCCATATGCAGATCTTAGTTCACGCCTGCTGTTTGAATAGTAGATTGGCAGTGTGAAAGTAGAGTTTGAGCTTACATATTCCTGATTAACAGTGTGTATATGTTACTTGTTTTAAGAACACCTAGACCTGTTCTTGTTGAACCTATGGAACAATTTGATAATGAAGATGGTTTGCCTGAGAAATTAATGCAGAAAACACAACAGTATCATAAGTAAGTACCCACTTCTAAAACAGAATATTAGAAATGAAAAAGAAGTAATAAAGAAATAGCATCTTAATCAAGATTCTCATTAAAACAAATCTTGTACAATATACCATGATAAAATTAGAGCTTAAAATTTCTTAAAATGGGTTGGTTGTATATTATATAGCAAACAGAACAAGACTTACCGTGATTGAAAAAGTATACTTGTGTCAGAAAAGCAATGAAACTAGTAGTTTAGATCTGTTTTCTGTGTTATAAATTTTCTGATACCTTGCCATTTCATAGGGAAAGGAAAGGATAGAAGCAGTATAAAGAAATATGCAAGTTTCAGAATGTGATTTTAGCAAGATGAAAAGCATTTTCCTATGCGATCTGCTGCTCAGAAATAAAGCACACAGCAAAGTAAATTTTCTGCAAATTTTCTGCAATTACAGCAAAGTAAATTTTCTGCAATACTGCCCGTGTCAGTATTTCATACCAGTAGTATCAGTTGAGCCCATTGGGGATTATTTCTTTGGGGTAGCAGATAGTAGGAATGATTGCTCTTCCTTTATGTTTCCAGGCTTGCTCATTTGAAGAGCTCTGAAGAAAAAAATGTTTATGATGCTAGTGGAATAAAGATTTTCATGCTTCCCACCTTCCACTTTAAATTTTACACATTATCCCAGTCTGTTTTTTTCTATTTACTTAAGCAGACAAGCTTTAGTTTCTTTGGCACTAAATTAGCCATAGGCAATAAAATCAGTAACATTATTTAAGAATCCATACAGAAGAAGCCTTGAAGAAATGAATTGGAAAATTTGCAAGAAAATTTGCTGTTACATTTATCAAATGACCGCATTAAAGTGAAATGTGTCTTCTCTTAGGGAAAGAGAACAGCCCCCACGTTTTGCCCAACCTGGAACATTTGAATTTGAATATGCTTCACGATGGAAAGCTCTTGATGAAATGGAAAAACAACAGCGGGAACAAGTTGATAGAAATATTAGAGAAGCTAAGGAGAAGCTAGAGGCAGAAATGGAAGCAGCTCGACATGAGCATCAGTTAATGTTGATGAGACAAGGTATTCTTCATAAATTATTGCTTTAATCATGTGGGCTGAAGAATATTGGAAATAGTCTGATTATTTGGATTAACACATTTAATACAATTCAAAATAATTACACACATGGACACATGTATGTATGTATATATACACACACACACACACACACACACATACACACAGTATACCAGTAGTGAGGGACCTGTGACTCATGGTCTGTGTATTTGAAATACAAATATCTGGCCTTTGATAGTGACCTAATTCAGATAAGCTCTTTCTTTCAAACACAATCAGTGCATGAGAGCTGATTGCTGGTTTTCTGAACATAAATGTTGTTTTTCTTTGTAGAGGAAGAATTTAGAAGTGAACTTTCTCCAAAGCCTACTTCATTTGGTTATTTGAGCCAGTAAGTTAGAGACAGTCATTTGCGCTGTATTAAGTACAGAACTAATAATATACTGAGATTTTTGTATGATGCAGACAAAAAAACAAAAAAACAAAATTGACTTACTGAACAAATAGGGAAAAGCCACAATTCCCTACAGTTGACTAATTAAACTGTTGTTCTTACAACATTTTTTGACATTACTTTAATTCTAAGTAATAGTCATACTTCTTAAAGTTGGAGATTAACATTTGAAGTAATGTATGATGTATGATAAATGAAGTGGTGTACAAAATATAAAATTTGAATTATAACTGAGCAGCAATTCAAATTTCTCCATCTGCAGTATTGATTTGAACAGAACTGCTTACTTCATGAGCTCCTCTATCTTAAAAAAAAGTCCTATCAATTTAAATTGATTATTTTTTTGTGTTAGGGGTAACAAATTTCAGTCTTTAACACATCCCTTTTCACATTTTTGTCTCTTTGCTGTGAAAGTTCAGGTACATTGTGGTTCGCTTAAAGACAGAGTTTGGTTTAGCCTTCAATAGTTTCTGTACCTTGGTGTGAAGCATTCCGGGTCCCAGAAAATATGTGCAAAAACTGAGAAAAAGGCTTCAACTTAATATTTATGTGTTCTATGATTAAAAATTCATTGTTTCTAGTTCTTTAATTTTTTTTACTGATAATCTGTTTCAAAGAGGTCAAGTTATTTATGCTTGTTTGTTGATGTTTATGCTTATTTTGGTGAAGATATTTATACTATTTGTGTCAGAACAATAACTATAGCTGTTTTAACTTTTTCCAGATCTTATGAGGCGTCAGGAAGAATTGAGACGTTTAGAAGAACTTCGAAACCAGGAGCTACAGAAAAGAAAGCATATACAATTAAGGTATTCCATAGGTTTTTAAATACTGGATTATGCAGCTCAACATGTAACTTTTTAAACTTCACAGTTTGATGTTGCTTCTGAATTCTTCTCTGAAAAACTTCAGAGGAAGACATCTCCATTTTCAATTTACTAAATGAATTGATACAATGTCAATAAAACCTTTTTTAAAACCAGACTTCTGGATAAAAAATGGCAGGTTAAATGATGAGGCTTTAAGGATATGTTTCTAGATAAGAGATGGTATTTTAGAAGAAGAAATAATTTGTATTTTAAGAGAAGGTGATAAGTTAAAATTGTTTATACTTGTGACGAAAGAGGAAGTAATTTGTTTATATACTTTTTTTCTTATTTTTTCTTTCCTTCACCTAGTTTTTCTTTTCCTTTTTTTAGTTTGTATTAGTTTTTATTGTTGCAGTGGTAATTTTTTAATAAAATCAAAATATAATTTTAATATAAAGTCACAAATCTGAGATGGACTGTTACATAAATATGATAAATTAATAGTGATAATTCTAATTGTATTTTATCCTACTACAGAATAAGTTTTTATTGCACTTTTATTGTGATACACATCAAGAAAGTGGAGATACTATATAGGTCGGGTCAGCAACCTGAAACACTGAAAGAGCCACTTGGACCCATTTCCCTCACAAAAGAAAAAACTGGGAGCCGCAAAATGTGTGTGTTTGCGTGTGCAGAACAGGGCACTTAATTGAAGAGGCTGGATCAGCTTCATTTTCTTCCCTCCAAGACCGGAACCCCAACGCCCCTCTCTGCCTTGATCCAGAAAGATTTGCACCTTTCCCGAACCCCGAATCGGTCCTTCCAGCGAGTTGCCAAGCCTCCCCTCCCTCCTCCTTCCCTGGCAGCTACTGTGTTTAAATTTGCTTTTTCTTGGTTGGCTACAGAGCTTCCTAAGTTTTCTTTCCTTCCATCCCTCTTCTCCCCCCTCCTTCCTTACAATGCCCTTGCGCTGTGGTGTATCCTCCTCTCCCATACATGTTAAATTTTTAAAGTAT
The DNA here is from genome assembly GCA_034064705.1 of Bothrops alternatus. NCBI lineage: Eukaryota > Metazoa > Chordata > Lepidosauria > Squamata > Viperidae > Bothrops > Bothrops alternatus. The sequence goes on from JARGCV010000166.1 coordinate 1,967,982, forward strand.
GGGCAGCTCTGCCGTCCTGGCTTCTCCTCCCCTCGGAAAAGACTGCTCTCCCCCCACCCCGCGCTCTCCCTCTCTGGGACTTTCTTCTTTCGGAGGAAGGCGAAGGGATGTGGCTGCCCGTTCGCCGCTCCTGCCGGGACTGCCACCCAGCCCAGCCTGGGGAGACACGTGGCTGGCTTGGCTTCCCAGGGAGTGATGTCCACGCTGTCCGCTGCCCCCGCCACGTCGGCCACTTTGCCGTTGCAAGAGGAGGGCGCCAAGGGAACGCTGCTCTCCCTGAAGCGTGGGTGCACCATGAGCAACCGTGCTGGCAACGGGGAGTGCCACCGTGGGGATGAGGGGGGTCTCGACCCATGGCCGGCCTCACAGCCCAAGGTCTCCAAGGGCGGCGGCGGCTCCCCAAAAGCAGCCGAAGAAGGTGCCACAAATGGAGCCAAGGTGGGGCCAGGTGGTGGAGAGCTCCACGGTAGCGGCGGCAATGGGAGGATGGCGAAGGGGCTCAGCTGCCCGGTTGCCGCCGCCTCTCTGGCCTCTCTCAGTGCAACCGGCGGCGGCGGGAGGACGGCCAAGAGGCACCGCACAGTAGGTGGGGAAAGGGCTGGGCAGGTGCCGCGGGGGAATCTCTCGAAAGAGGCCACGGAGATCCGCTTCTGGGAGACGGCCGAAAGGCGCGGGCAGAGGGAAGATACCAAGATCCCCAACGACCCCCCCCCCGACTAACAGGCGGCGGTGGAGCAGGGCAAGGGGAGACGGGCAGGGAAGAGGCATCCCGATACTGGCCACCCGCGGCTCCTTACCCAGGTTCTACCACCTTTCCAAAAATCCTCCCGGCTCTTCCTTCGCTGCCACCACATGCAATCCGAAGAAGGAAAAAGGTTTGTGGGTAGTCCCACAAACCAAAGAAGTTCAACCAATTAATTCAAACTTCATGAGAAGTTTGAATTGATTGGTTGAACTTTTTTAGTCCCACTTTTTTTTTTTCCAGACTGCACATGTGGCTGAGGCAGCTCTGGAGCTGCAGGTTGCCGACCCGTGATATAGGTTCTTTAAGATATGTACTAAAGATCACTTAAGATAATACTGATGCAGGACATGTCAAACTACAATGAAAAACAACTGAAAAAGAATAACTAGTAAGGCTGAACATGATGTGTGGCATTGGGAAAGAAAGTATTTTTCCATGAAAATATGTGGCAAAAATTTTAGAAAGTCGTATTTTATATGTAATGTCTAGGCATGAAGAAGAACATAGGAGACGTGAAGAAGAGATGCTGCGCCAGAGAGAACAGGAGGAACTGAGGAGACAGCAAGAAGGTTTCAAGTCGAATTTTATGGATACTGTAAGTAGAACTCTTTATCCCAATTGATGTGATATTAATTCAACTTAAAACAAAATTATATTTCTAAGTCTTTTTTTTGTATTGTAATTTTGTACAATCTGTAAAATCATTATAGCTCCTCTTATAATTTTCCAAAATAGAAAGAGTGCCCATATTTTAAAGGTAGATTAAACTCTTGATTCAGTGGACTAATTTGGAGAGAGGAGAGTTCTGTTATTCTGGACTGTTCAATTTGAGAATTTGTCATGGCAATTTGCATTTTTTGCACAATCATTTGCATAATATTTCTTTCAGTGTATTGGTATTTATATGATGACATTACAACAATGATATAATTACACATGTAACTTTAATGTAGATTTCATTTGCATAATGATGTCATTGTTTAAATGACACAAATAACTCTTGAAAATAGCATCTAGCAGCCGTCTACCTGAAGTAACATATATCAGGAAGGTCTTGATAAATGTTTAATGGAAACCAGATAAGTAGGAGATTAATCAGAACCCGGCGTGGTTCCTAAAAAGATGATCTTTTCATTGTGGGTGTTTTCGCAGAGAAGTTCCTTAGAGAAATTTATAGATATATGTATGGGAAGTGTATTGCTCCACCAAATTCTGTCCAGAATAGTGAAAATAGCAAGTACTAGGGTAGAGGCTGTAATTGAGACGACTGGAGAAACATTGAGGAACAGAAATTTGTTTAAGGGAAAGCCTTTTCCTCCTACACCAGCAATACAAAGATTCAAAATCAGCTCATAAGCGTACATTGTGAATCCCTGTGAAATAAATGGTTTCCTAGAGCTCTTACCACAGTGGTATCTCTGTACTTGACTGCTTCAAAACTTGCCAAATTTGGTACTCGACACATTTTGATGTGAAAATGTTGTTCCAGTACTTGTTTGTTTGGTACTTGATATGCTGTAATAGGAAGAGGGGGATGGCCATGGAGAAAAGACAGGATGTTGCCCATGCTGGGAAGGTTGCTGCAAAAGGAAGCGGAGGACAGTTTCTAAGGGTGGATAGGAAATTGCCCATGCTGAGAAGATCACTGACATAAAAAAGGGACAGACAGAAAGTCTTTCCCTGCCGAAACAAAGGGTCACATGGTTTGTTTGGTATTTACCATTTTTAATACTTGTCGCGCCTCTTGGAACCAATTAATAACAAGTACTGAGATACCACTGTATAACCAATATTAGCTATGTGACTGCTTAATTTTCAGGAATTACATTGTAAATTGCTGAGATACATACTAGAACCAGTTACTGTGCAAATGGTTATGGTTTTTTTGGGTATAATAGGTGGAATCTATTAGAACTATAGTCTCGGCCATCTAACTGTTACTTTTATCTCTGGTGATTGTCCTCTGGTCTTTGGTTTCAGAATTCTACATAGGGCTGCCCTTGAAGGGCATCTGGAAGTTTCAACTGGTGCAGAATATGGCTGCATGGACAGTTATATATGTGCTTCTAGGATGGCACACATTATACCTCTGTTCTGTGAGCTGCATTGGTTGCCAGTTTGCTTCTGGGAGCTGTTCAGGGTGTTGTTTTTGACCTTTAAAGCCTGTACGGCATGGGCCAGATTATTTGGGGGTCCGTCTCTTCCCGATTACATCTTCCTGCCCTATCAGGTCCAGCAGAAGAGGTATACTCCAGGTCCTGTCTTTTAAAGCAGAGGTCCCCAACTTTTTGGGCACCAGGGATCGGTTACCTGGAGAGACGTTTTTCTGTGGACCGGAGAGGGGCGTGATTTTGAGTGCTGCCTGCATCCTGTGGGTGGGCTTTGATTGTTTGTGCGGCCCGGTTGCTGGCATGCTGCGGCCTGGTAGTGCTGCACGGACCAGGGGTTTGGGACCCCTGTCTTAAGGACTTCTATCTAGTGGGACCAGGAGTCATGCCATTTCTCTCTAAGGTGAGGTTAGCTCCATCTTTCTTATCTTCTGAAAAGCCTTGAAAAATGTGGTTCCTCCATCAAGTCTGGGGATTCTACAGTGAGCCTTAAAAATGAAGGAGGCTAAATGATGGTTGTCCTCCTAGTATCTTGGGTTTTTTTTCCTTTATGTTTTTATTTTTTAATTTTTGTTACTTATTTCTGATGTTTTTTATATTGTAATATGGTCTTAATTGTTTTTTTGCTTGTAAGCTACGTAGACTCAGTTTTTGCGAAATGGGCAGTTGTATAAATAGGCTGGTTAAATAAATGAATTCCATAAATGAGTATAGAAATAATTCTTTCAACTACCTGGCTAATTAAATCAGTTACATGATCTATCTTTAGTTTCATAATTTCTCAATCTAAAGCTTGTCTATTTTGTCTGGCCATATGTCAAATTTCAGTTACTTTGTTATGAGTCTTGAGAATATTTGCCTTGTCATTTGCAGCTTCTAACATACAACTGCTTTTTCCTATTTCAACTGTTCATGCTATTCCATAGTTTGGGAACATTACGACTATTTTTTTAAATTTATTGTTCCTTAACTTCATGCATTAGCAACTGGAGTTTGTATCTCATAGTCAGGGAAAATATACCAATGTAGTAACTCTACATCTGCTGGTCAAATGTTAATGTACCTTCATTCCTCACAAAAAAAATAATATCCTACTAGACCAATGAACTTGTTTCTTCTTTTTAGTTTAACTTAGATTGTATATACTAGTTCCTACTAATGTACAATCATTACATTATAAACAATAGGGGTTTTTTTATAGTGGTTCATATATATACATATTCAGAGACATTCCCTACATTACTTGCCATATGTTTGTTTTGGCTGTTGTTATAGCCAAGGTCACAACATGTCTATGTTATATGACTGAGCTCATATTTGAAGACAAATGTTTTGTTGCAATCAACAGTTTCTGAGCTTGTAAAAACAGATACTGAAAAGCAACTTTATTCTTTTAGTTTTTCTTCGGTTAATGTTCTATGCATTTCAAAATAAAAAAATATAGCTGACAGAAATATATTGGGTTTGGTAAACAACAATTCTACAGAATTATTTTGGATTTGGTAAACAAAAAGGTTCCCCTCTCCATAAAGAGGACCCAAAATAGACAGCAACAGATATATGGTAGTACCAATAAAATTGTGGTGACATTAACAATCTACTGAAACTGTAGCTGCAAAGAAACTTTTATTCATGTTATATCACTCTCTTTAATTTTGGTACAGGTGAAGTTAGATTAAGATAACATGAAGGGGGAGGAGGGAGTCTTCCAACAGTAGCTTGCACAGTCTGTCCTTTTATTTTTTCTCAGCCACTTTCCATCAGGCACCACTTTTAACTGTCACCTTTGTGATCTATAGCTGAATCAAATGTGACCTGAAATCTGCCAGTTAACTGTTTCATGGTCGATGGATGGTTAGATAGATATTAAATACAAAAAACTAAGAAAGAGAATACAAAAATTAGAAAAAAGGAAAAGCTGAAAAAAGAAAAAATATGTAAAATAATTTAAGGATATGTATTTGAAGATACACAGATAAAAGCGCTAGTGCACACATAGACACACATAAATAAATTGAAGTCATGATTCATTACAGTTATCCATGACCATGGAATATTTAGAGCCATATTTTTGCCTTTCTATTGCTGAAGTCTTTTGACCATTTTTTTTGTCCAGAAATCAATTCCCATATGATACACTTCAAAAGTATAAATATTAGCTCTCAAACTTGAATTAATACAGATAATTGCTCCTTACTGAAATGTAATAATATATTTAAAGAAAGCATTAATTACATTGCCTCTCCAAAAATATAAATGCAATTAGGTAATTTCTATAAGACTTCTTGTTGAAAAGGATATAATCTAAAAATCTAATGATATTTTTGTATTTTAACAACTTTTTTATTGGTTAAGTAATACATGTAAGCAAAAAAAAAGATACACATACGTACTTTGAAGATTTGAAAAAACACTTAGAAACAGCAAAAAAAAACTATAAAAGATATTCTGGTAGTCCCTCTTTTTTTCTCTCCCATTTTTTTTTGTCCCTAACCATTAATTGTCATTGAACATTGTATTTTCTTGGGTATTATTGCTCATTTCTGTTTGGTTCATTTTAATAATTTTTAAATCTCTTTTTCTTCAGAGTGTTAGCTTGTTCTCCAGCACTTGGAGATGGAGAATCCACCAATGGGTTGAGACTGTACTCCTGCCCAATCAGATCAAGTCAGCCAAAGCTGCCATGCCCGTCCTGGACCATAGAGATCCCAGTTTTTGAGTTGATCTCGCCCAGGACGGACATGCAGTGTGGCTCCTAGACAGGTACAGACTCCATTGGTGGATTCTCTCTCCCCAGACTGTATAGAGTAGGAGTTAGCAAAATCGTAGTAGCTAAATTCCATTCCCTTTTTTTCTTAAAAAAAGATTCAAACTTGGTTCCCAGCTAAAGGAGTCTCTTGGCTGGGGGAAGCTATCAAGCTTCCTTGCAGGAAGGGGTTCCTTCCTCCCATCCTCCCCCTCCCTTGGCTCCACGGACAGATTGGGACTAACGGCTGTTAGTCCAGCCAGCTGAGGAGTGCTTTCTCCGATTGAAGCAAGCTTCCCTCCCCTCGGATCCAGCTCACCGGCAGTGCTCCGTGGGCCGCCAGGCCCTGACGAGGTACTCTGTCGAGCGGTGCGATGCGGGGGGGGGGGGTGAGATTCGCGCCTTCGCTGTGTTTCCCGCCATTTACCCGCGGCCGCCTGTAAGTTGCCGGGAGGGGGGCTTCCCTACGAGCCCGGGCTAGCGCCGATCAGCTGGACGGCGGTCGTTCGCGGGGGCCGAGAGAAGCGGTTTTCCGGCATTCTCCAGAGAGTTAAAAGGCGAAGTGGTTGAGGGGTGTAGCGCTGCCATTTTTGACCACGTGGCGCACGTGGTCTCACAGGGAAACACAGGGGAAGGGATCCTCCCAAGTTGTTCCCCCCCAGGGGGATCTTTACCAAGGAGTCAATCCAGCAAAGCGGACGCTGCCGGTACAGGCCCTTAGCTGAGGGCCGCCCCCATTCGCGATAGACTCCACTCGGGCCTAATTCACTGAGGCCTCCCGGTTGCCGGCCGCCATTTTCTGTTGCTCCAGGGCCTAATTAACCGAGGCCTACTACAGCAGGCCTCTATAGCCTCCTCAACCAGGCTAGTTCGGCCTGGTGGGTCCGTTCTCTCCCAGCCTTGCCCCCTCTTTTCAAGTCTGGTGTCTCCTATTGTCTACTTGGCATCTTTCCCTCATTGGCTCCACTCGGATTCCAGGCACCCCCAGTAGTGTGTCTGTCCTTATCTGAGTTACTGCACGTAGATTCCGCTCACCTGTGACCTGAACCCCCCGACAACAACACCCCCCGATCCACAGGATTCGGAGGAGGACCCTAACTTCGTAGAACCAGTCGCGACGCAACATCGAATCCCTTGTCCCTCCCTGTTCCTGAACGCAATCAGGAAACAATGGGCGTCACCGGCCTCTCTTCCCATTCCGGGTAACACGGACAAGAAATTGTACAATGTCGCCAAGAAATTGGAAGAGACGTTGGAAGTGCTTACGGTGAATGAGCCCCTAGAGCCCTTAGTATCATCCACAGCCATTTCTGGGGACTTCTCTGAAGCCCTCAAAGCTGAGGACCGCAAGTGCGAGTCCACCTACCGCAGAACGCACCAAGCATCCGCATGGGCGATCAGAGCGGCGACCTCCGCTTCCTTCTTTAACAGGGCCTCCCTCTGCTGGCTCCAGGAGCTACAAGCCCGGATCCCAGCGGAGGATCTCCGGACACATCAAGACCTTAGTAAGTTGGTGGCGGCCACGGAGTACGCTGCAGACGCGACCCTCCAGGCCGCCAGGTTTTCCTACAGGGCTGTGGCGTCCAGCATTACTGGCCGACGTATGCTCTGGCTGAAGCATTGGCAAGCCGATGCTAAATCCAAGTGGAAGCTAGCAGCGGCCCCACATCAGGGAGGCAAGCTGTTCAGGGACGCCTTGAATCCCTACGTAACTGAAAACAAGGACAAACGCAAGGTCCTTAATCACCTGCTCAAAAAACAGGACAAGCGCTCCGGATTCTATCCACGACGGCAGCCCTTTCGTGCGGGAGCTAGATATAGTTACCCCCAGACCTTCCAATCCTTCCCGGCCAGACAGAACAGGCAAGAGAGGCAGGCTGATAGGCAGGCCCCCAGACCTAGACAACAACCCCAGGGGAAACGCCCCTTTCGAGGGAACAACAGGCCATTCCGGCGCAACAGATGACACCCCACCAACACCTCCCATAGGGGGCAGGCTCTCCCTGTTTGCCCACCAGTGGGAGGCCACAACCACGGACGCATGGGTGCTCAGCACCATCCGTCACGGCCTCGCCCTAGAATTTGTCACCAACCCCCCAAATCGGTTCCTCTCTTGTCCATACCCCCGGAACCGGACAAAGAAGGGGTTGACGAACGAAGCAGTTCAGCATCTACTTCGCATATGAGCCATAGAACCGGTACCGCTGGGCCAGAGAGGTTAAGGATTCTACTCCATCCTCTTCGTCGTCCCAAAGGCGTTAGGGGGATGGAGAGCCATTCTAGACCTCAAGGAATTGAACTGTCATCTTGCATACCGCAAATTCAAGATGCAAACGCTCCGTTCCATCCTGGGAAGCGTAAGAAAGGGGGACCTCCTGACGTCTATCAATCTCACGGAGGCGTACCTCCATATCCTGATCTCCCTGGCCCATCGACGGTTCCTACAGTTCACCTACAAGGGACGCCATTTTCAGTACAGGGCGCTCCCATTTGGCCTGTCATCGGCCCCCAGGGTGTTCACCAAGATCCTGGTGGTCCTAGCGGCACATCTGAGAATGATACAAATCAGAGTCCGATGCTATTTGGACGACATGCTAATTCAGTCCACATGCACAGAGTCTGCCCTGTCGGATCTAGACCGGGTGGTAGAGCTGCTCCAGAACCACGGGTTCTCGGTCAATTTCCCCAGAAGTCACCTGGTTCCTTCAACAAGATTACTATACCTCGGCGCCATCATAGACACCGTGGAGTGCCGGGTATACCTATCCCCAGAGCGCCGGGACAGCATAAGAGAGTCAGTCTACCGGATTCACAGGAGTCAGTCCGTAGCGTTGGCCACCCTCTCCCAACTATTAGGGAAGATGATTTCGACCATCGCCATTGTGCCGTGGTCCAGGCTCCACACCAGGGAGCATCCATGGTTCATGCTCCCCTTCCAGAGGCGGAACCTTAGCGCTTCTCACCAAAGAGTACAACTCCCTGAACAGGTACTGCGATCCCTCAGGTGGTGGCTATCACCAACCACAGACAGAGGGTCTTGTTTCAAGGAGCCAGACTGGATAGTGCTCACGACGGACGCCAGCCTGTTCGGCTGGGGAGCACACCTCGACTCACAGTGGGCACAGGGCCGATGGTCCAGTTCGGACCTCCAACACAACATAAACTGGCTCGAGCTGCGCGCCATCCACCTAGCTCTCCGCCACTTTCGAAGCCGAGTGGCACATCACCATGTCCTGGTCCTCACGGACAACGTGGCAGCCAAGGCTCACATAAACCTACAGGGAGGCACCCGCTCCCGGAGCCTTTTGACCGAGGCTCTCCTACTGGAAACCTGGGCGGAACACAATCTAGACTCCATCAAGGCCGATCACATATCAGGGGAAGCGAACACTCAGGCCGACTTCCTCAGCAGGACAATTGTGGATCACTCGGAGTGGCGCATTCACCCGAGGATCTTCAAGGAGATTTGTCACCGCTTCGGCATACCGCGGGTTGACCTCTTTGTGTCCCCGCTCAATGCTCAGCTGCCTCGCTTCTTCTCCCATTTCCCATCCACAGGGGCGGAGCACACGGATGCTCTTCGGATCCTGTGGCCCCAAGGCCTGCTTTACGCCTTTCCCCCTCTACTTCTCCTCCCGGCGGCAATACACAAGGTTCTCCGGGAACGGGCAGAAGTACTCCTGGTGGCCCCTCACTGGCCAAGGAGACCGTGGTTTGCCGACTTGAGGAGTCTCCCTCAAAGAACCGTGGAGGATTCCTCCGTAACGGATCTCGCTCAACCAGGGAGCCATTCTTCACCCAGACCCCCAGTGGCTCCAGTTAGCCGTCTGGCACTTGAGCGCTCGATCTTAGCGGGGGAGCTTTGCTCCCCAGGGGTCATCACGATAATTCAGGCCTCTCGCCACCCTTCCATACCAATCGCATCTACGAGGCCACGTGGAAGAATTTCCGACTATGGTGCTCTGGCCGACAGTTGTCGCTCTCGGAACTCACAATTTCCCATATCCTGGACTACTTGTTTGCCGGCTTAGACAGGGGCTTGGCCCCAAACACGTTGCGCAGACAGGTGGCAGTGCTGGCAACGGTTCTCACATGTGACCCAGCGGGATCCCTGAGCCATCACCCCTTAATCCGATCATTCCTCAAAGGGGCTTCCAACACCAAACCCCCGGCCGTGCACAGATGCCCTTCGTGGGAATTGCCACGGGTCCTCCAGGCCCTCACCAGGCGGCCCTTCGAGCCCCTAACGACATGCGACGTGAGTCACCTGTCCCAAAAAGTGGCATTCCTGGTGGCAATCATGTCCGCACGGCACATCTCCGAACTGGCAGCGCTATCAGTCAGGGATGACCTGTGCGTATTCCATCGGGATAGGGTGATTCTACGACTCGACCCCACCTTCGTACCGAAGGTAAATTCCCTATTCCATAGGTCGCAGGACATAGTATTACCGGATTTTTGCCCTAACCCATCGCACGCTCGGGAGCAACAATGGCACAGCTTGGACGTCCATAGAGCGCTCAGGTGCTATATTTCACGGACAGCGGAATTCCGCAAATCCGAAGCCCTGTTCATATCCTTCCATTCCCCCTCCAAAGGTCGGAAGGTCTCCTCTTCCACAATTGGCAGGGGGATCAGGGCATGCATTGCCGGGGCATACCAGGCTCAAACACTAACAGTCCCACGACGGGTGACGGCCCATTCCACAGGAAGTGCAGCTACTTCCGCGGCCTGGTCCACACAGGCGTCCATTGAGGAAGTATGCAGGGCAGCCACATGGGCTTCACCATCCCCTTTCATTCAGCACTACAAAATGGATAGGTTTGCCTCGGCTGAGGCTTCCTTTGGCAGGAGAGTTCTGCAGCAGGTCATTCACCAAAGTTCCACACCGGACCAGTCTGCTTCCCAACCCCAGGGACAGTAGGCTTTGGTATGTCCCATTGGTGGATTCTCCATCTCCAAGTGCTGGAGAAGGGGTGTTGTCTTACCTGAACGCCTTTTTTCAGCACGGAGATGGAGAATCCACTCCCACCCTGGTAGGTCACTTAGGCCTAGGGTTAGCTTAGCGGGAGGAGCCACATCGTCGTGCTGTCAGTCAATGGCTACGCTCGCGTCAAAACTGGGATCTCTATGGTCCAGGACGGGCGTGGCAGCTTTGGCTGACTTGATCTCATTGGGTAGGAGTACAGTCTCAACCCATTGGTGGATTCTCTATCTCAGTGCTGAGAAAAGGCGTTCAGGTAAGACAACGCCCCTTTTGCTGTGTGTTACATTGTATATAAGAGAAAACTTTTTTCTTATCTGTAGTTGCTATCCTCTGGCCACTTATTTCTGCTTGCTTGATCTAGTACATACGGTATACACTTACCTATGATGAAGATTCATACATTCTGCTCCATTTCTCCCAGTGTATCATTGGTTCTGGAACCCTTGTTGATTTGTTTTCAAGGGTTCTAGGAATAATTAGACAGTTCTTGCATAGTTTGTTTACTTGCTTCAGGAAAAATATTGTATGTTCTTCTCTGAGGAATTTATTCCAGATGTTAAGATTGATTCCAAAAGACAAGAGGGGGATTGACAGCTCAGCTCCTCTTCTGACTTCCCATGAATGTTAGGATGATCTCATCAACCTGTGTCTCAACAACTTTTGCCTCACCCATTACTTTCACTTAATGGATAAATAACTTTGTCAATTTATTGATTCTGTAATTCCTGAAATTCAGGAAAGATAAATTTGAGCAGCTTTTTGGATCACAAAATACAGGTAGTAGTTAACTTATGACCACAATTGAGCCCAACATTTCCATTACTAACAAGACAATTGTTAAGTGAGCTTTGTCCTGTTTTACAACCATTCTAGCCACAGTTACTAGGTGAATCACTGCAGTTGTTAAGTTAGTAACATGGCTGTTAAATGAATCTGGCTTCCCCATTGACTTTGTTTTATCAAAAGGTTGCAAAAGATGATCATCTGACCCTGGGACACTGCAATAGTCATAAATATATGCCAGTTGCCAAGCATTCAGATTTTAATCAGATGGCCACAGGGATAATGCAATAATCATAAGAGTGAAAAAGAGTTATAAGCCACTTTTTCAGTGCTGTTGTAACTTCAAAAAGTTACTACATGAATGGTTGTAAGTCAAGGATTACCTGTAAATTCTCTAGCAAAAATCACAGTGGCAGAGTAAGCCCTGATACTTAAAAGGAAGTCTAATGAGTTTCCCTGAGAAGTCTTTTCTCACTTGGATTCTTTGGGTGTGCCTCTAGACTTTGAGATAAAAGTAGTGAAGGAATATGTATGAGAGATGCTCACTTTAGAAAGTGAATCATCTTTCTCCAGCATGAGGATGGAGAATCCACGAATGGGTTTAGACTGTCTTCCTGCCCAATTAGACTAAGTCTGACAAAGTAGCCACACCTCCTGCTGGGACCTGTGCTTCCCAGACACGACTTAGTCTTCAGCCCAGCAGGACACGATTGTGCTTGGCTTCCTTATCAGACTCCTGGACAGGTTGTAATTTTCCATTTTTTCCCCTTTGTGGATTCTCTTCCCCAAATGCAGCACTGGGATCAGCACTGCCCCAAGCCCAGGGTCTCCAATTTCAACAGACTAAATTTAATCAAATTTTAATTTATTTAATTTAATTTGAAACTCTTTAAAAATTAAAGCCCTGGGCTCAGCGTTCCCGGTAGGGAACGCAGGTCCTCACCAAGCAGTTGAGAGCCAGGCAGCTAAGAATTGAACAGCTGAGCAGCGGTCCTGTTTGGCATGCCGATGGTGACCGCCATCTATTTAAACCGTGCGGTTTGCCTCTCATCTAGACGCCCGCAGGGGACCAGGAGAGGCAGGGGTGATACATCTGGGTCAGAGGAGGCTTGTCAACGAAGCCTCGGACCCAAGGACCCTCTTGTTTTCCGTTTTTGGTGCGCGGCCACCATTTTGGACCACGCAGCTGGCAAAACCTTGCCATTTGAAACTTGCCGTTTTAGCTGAAGGCCAGCTGATTGGCAGAATCAGCAACAGGCTAGGATTCAGACCAGAGGAGGCTCAACAGCTGAGCCTCGGCCCCAAGGCTCCTTTGTGCATCTGCCTTGTGCTCGTGGTCGCCATCTTGGACCACGCGGCCAGCACAGCTTTGTCCTTTTAAGTTTGCCGCTTCAGCTGGAGACCAGGTGATTGGCTAGAATCAGCAACAGAGACACTAGCCTTCGGTCTAGAGCAGAGGATCTGCCCCAAGCCGCCCTGATCTTTATCTAGCCAGGCTAGTATTACTAATTGATTTAATAATTAATGCGTATTATTAATTAATTTAATTAATTATGATAATTAATTATTAATCAAGTTGCTGGCTAAATTAATTAAAATAGATTAATATTAATTAAATCATTATTATTAAATTACTAAATTATTATTAAATTAATTTAAATCAGTAGTATTAAATTACCACAGCTAATCCTCAAAACATCAAAGGAGGGCAGGCATTTATCAAAGGTGATCTGCCACTAACAAGGGATGTGTGTGCCGGCACTCGCCAAATTGTGGTTTTGGCCGCGCTGTCCACCTGACTACTGCGCTATTAGTGCTCTCTCAGGCATTGATAAAAAGCCATCAGGAGCATTTTGGTGTGAGTGGCCTCCCGGTCCAGCGTCCACCAGAGTCTAGAGCAGGGGTTCTCAACCTTGGCCACTTTAAGACTTGTGGACTTCAACTCCCAGAATTCCTCAGTCAGCAAAGCTGGCTGAGGAATTCTGGGAGTTGAAGTCCACAAGTCTTAAAGTGGCCAAGGTTGAGAACCCCTGCTCTAGAGCAATTACTGGCTCTGCCAGTATCTGGGATCACAACCATACCCAGCGCTCTGCTCCCATATCTCAGTGGTGATGGCAGACAATGCGGTACCTCAGACCGCACAGGGTTCGCCTGGCACTCCCGTGCCATGGAATCCCAAGTCCTCCAAGTTGAAGACTGCAGCAAAGCTTAAGGCCAGGGCCAAGGCTGTTCCTGGCAGAAGCCCTCCAAGGCAACAGAGAAGGAGGCCAGCAAGAGGCACCTAGCCTTGGAGAAGCAACTAAATACCAGTGAGACGGTCCAGACTGTTTAACCCGCAGCTGGTCCCATTCTGCTCCCTAGCTCAGCGGGCCTGGTCCCCGGTTGGCGAGGCCAGATGGAGAAGGCCTGCCTCTCAATCAGGGAACAAGCCCCCAATGGGTGGCTCCTTCACCCAGGTCCCAATCAGCACCAGAGGCCACATTCACACCCACAACATCCGGCCTCCGTCCCGCTGAGCCTCAGGGGATGCAGCCAGAGCAATTGTAGGCGTTACTGGCTCAAGCCTTTGCCCAGGGAATGGCATCTTCGTTCAACCAGGGGCCCAGGTCAGAATTTGTGACTCCCACAACTCCTCAGCATTACCGGGCAGAAAACGTGGGGTATCCTGAATCTGTCTCATCCGACCATTCGTCTCAGGACAGAGACTCAAGCCCAGAGGAATATGGGTCAATGGACATCCAGTTATCCGAGGATGAGGAGTCTGCTCCAGACCCCTCTCCCTTCATTGGCCTATTCGACCCAGGCCTATTTAAGTCACTCCTACTGAAGGCAACTACCTCAGCCAACATTTCCCATGATCAGGAACCCCAACTGGTTCCCTCCACCAGCCAGGACTCTAAGCCCCTCTTCTCTGAGCCCACGATCACGGAAAGGCATATCCCTTGTTCCCCCTTTTTCCTGAATACCATTCAAAAGCAATGGGGGACCCCTGGCATCCTCCCATCACTGGGGAGGGATGGATAAAAAGTTGTTCAACGTCGCCCTGGCTTTGTCAGAATTCTTGGAGGTTCTGACCGTTGATGATTCACTAACACCAATATTTCCTTCTTCCACGGTGTCAGGAGACATGGCTGAGGCCTTAAAACCAGAGGACAGAAAATCTGAGTTTTCCTTACGCAGGTCTCACCAAGCCTCGGCATGGTCGATGAAGGCATCCACTTCCACCTCCTTCTTTGTCAGGACTTCCATTATATGGCTGCGAGAGCTCCAAGCCATGATCCCCCCGGACCAGGTTCGTGCTTATCAGAATCTGGGTAAGTTAGTGACCACCTCTGAATACATGGCGGACACATCACTACACGCTGCCAGATTTTCATCCCGAGCTATAGCCGCCAATGTCACAGCCTGCAGACTCCTATGGCTCAAGCAATGGTGAGCGGACTTAAAATCAAAGTGGTGCCTGGCTACCGCCCCCTATCGAGGCGGGCAACTATTTGGAGAGGCGCTTAACCCTTATCTGGTGGAGAACAGGGACAAGCACAAGGTGTTGGCCTACCTTAAAAGAAGGGCGGACAGACAGTCCAATCCGTACTCACATAGGCCGCCGTTTCGATCAGGATCTGAGTGGGCTCCGCCTCCTCGCCCTTTCCACCCCGCTCCAAGGCCACAATAGCAATTTCAGGCCAAGCGGCCCTTCGAGGCACGGGAGGCCGCCCCTTCAGAAGAAACAAGTGACTCCAGGACGGCCCCCCCATAGGCAGCACACTCACCTTCATTCGCGAGTGGGAGGCCACCACCACAGACACCTGGATGCTCAACACAATCAATTACGGCCTTCCCCACGAGTTTGCATCCCATCCCCCAGAACGATTCATTTCTTGCCCAGCTCCCAGCAATCCGGGCAAGATACGACTCATGAGCGAAGCCATTCATCACCTTCTGGAAATCAAAGCCATAAAGCCAGTGCCGGCTGGCCAACTGGGAACGGGGTTCTATTCCATCCTATTCGTTGTGCCAAAAGCCTCAGGGGGGATGGAGAGCAATACTAGACCTGAAGGGATTAAACTCTCATCTTGTTTACAAAAGGTTCAAGATGCAGACACTTCAGTCCATTCTGGTCAGCGTCAGATGGCACGATCTCCTAACGTCTATTGACCTCACAGAAGCGTACCTTCACATCCCCATCCTCCTCGACCACCGAAGGTTCCTCAGGTTCTGTTATGCGAACCATCATTACCAGTACAAGGCTCTACCATTCGGCCTCTCGTCCGCTCCAAGAGTATTTACCAAGATCTTGGCAACCCTGGCTGCTCACCTAAGACTGGTCCCAGTACGGCTCCAATGTTTCCTGGATGGCATCCTCATCCAGTGCACTTCCTTGCAGAGGGCTCGGTCGGACCTGGCCTTGTCCATCAGGCCCTGCAAGACCACAGGTTCTCGGTAAATTTCCAAAAGCCAGACAGAACCTTCAACCCGCCTCCTTCACTTGGGCACGATCATAGGCACCAATCTCTGCATGGTCTATCTGTCACTGGAACGTCAGGGCAGCATCTGGACCCTGGTCAGGCAGGTACGGAAGGAACGGGTGGTCACCCTGGCCATACTCTCCCAACTGTTAGGAAAGATGCTTTCCTGTATGGGGATAGTGCCATGGGCCAGACTACACTCCAGAACCCTTCAATGGTTCTTACTCCCATTTCAGAGACAGGGCACCAGCTCCTCCAACAAGAGAGTTGCCTCAGTGGTGGACCTCCCCAGCAGTAGCCAAAGGATCCCTATTCAAGGATCCAGCCAGACTTACCCTAATGACAGACACCAGCCTATTCGACTAGGGGGCATACCTGCAGTCACTGTTAACTCAGGGCCGATGGTCACAATTGGACCTCAAACACAACATAAACTATCTAGAGCTCAGGGCCATACATCTAGCACTGCATCACTTCAGCGACAGGGTGGCGGGACAACATGTCCTGGTGCTCACAGACAATGTGGTAGCGAAAGCCGATGTGAACCGGCAGGGGGGTACTCGGTCCAGGTCCCTCATGACCGAGGCCCAGCTGCTGAGCCATTGTGCAGAAACCAGCCTCTCCTCCCTCAAGGCAGAGCACATCTCAGGGGAGGCAAACCAGCAGGCGGACTCCTTGAGCAGGTCGACAGTGGACCACTCAGAATGGCGCCTGCATCCCGATCTATTCAGGGAGATGTCGGAGAGGTTCAGACTCCCAGTGGTGGACTTGTTGCCTCCCCGTTGAATGCCCAGCTTCCAAGGTTTTTCTCCCGGTTCCCATCTCCAGGGGCGGAACAGGCGGACGCCCTCCGCAGTCCATGGCCCGAGGGCTTGCTCTATGCCTTTCCCCCTCTCTTTGCTCCCGGCCGTTATCCGAAAGGTACTACAGGAACGGGCAGAGGTGATATTAGTTGCTTCACACTGGCTGAGACGTCCATGGTTTGCCGACCTCCTGAGCCTTTCCATCTCTCCGCAGTTACCTGTATAAAAGACACCTGTCCACAGAAGCAATCAATCAATCAATCAGATTCCAAACTATCCACTTTGGCCAAGACCTAAGAGCTGTTCAAGGATGTCAGGGACAAGATTGTAGACCTACACAAAGCTGGAATGGGTATCACCAAGCAGCTTGGTGAGAAGGTAACAACAGTTGTTGCGATTATTTGCAAACGGAAGAAACACAAAATATCTTGTCAATCTCCCTCGGTCTGTTTGGAAGAGGAGGAATGAGCCTATAACTCCAAGAACACCAATCCCCACCATCAAACATGGAGGTGGAAACATTATGGTTTGGGGTTGTTTTTCTGCTGAGGGGACAGGACAACATCACCGCATCAAAGGTACTGCCGTACTGTCAAATCTTGGGTGAGAACCTCCTTCCCTCAGCCAGGCCATTGAAAATGGGTTGTGGATGGGTATTCCAGCATGGCAATGATCCAAAACACACGGCCAAGGCAATAAAGGAGTGGCTCAAGAAGAAGCACATTAACGTCCTGGAGTGGCCTAGCCAATCTCCAAACCTTAATCCCATAGAAAATCTGTGGATGGAGCTGAAGGTTCGAGCTGCCGTCAGCCTTGAAACCTTAATGACTTGGAGAGAATATGCAAAGAGTGGGACAAAATCCCCCCTGAGATGTGTGCAAATCTGGTGGCCAACTGCAATTTCTGACCTCTGTGATTGCCAACAAGGCTTTTGCCACCAAGTACTAAGTCGTGTTTTGTGAAGGGGTCAAATATTTATTTCACTCATTAAAAATGCAAATCAATTTATAACTTTTTTGAAATGCGCTTTTCTGGATTTTTTGTTGTTATTCTATCTCTCACTATTAAAATAAACCTTCCATTAAAATTATAGACTGATCATTTCTTTGTCAGTAGGCAAACGTAAAAAATCGGGATCAAATAATTTTTTCTCTCACTGTAAGACTCGGTATTGTGAGAACAGTTTGTGTTTTGTAATACTGTTTGTATTTATTTTTTACCTACTTTGTATTTTGAATGTAACTGCAATATTAAGGGAGTTTTTGATTGTTACATTTTGAAACCTTGTATAGATGCAACATTTTTTTAAAAAACAAAAATACATAGCTCAGTAACTTTTCAGTAACTATTCTTCCCATACTTCGTGGGTATTTTAAATTTAAAAGGAAATCTCATTCATAGGTAGATTTCCCCTCAATGGGGATTGTAATAATTGGAATGTATTTTATTTATTGCATTTATATTCTGCTGCCATCCAAATAGATGACAATCCAAAAAGTGGACCCTGCCCATGTGGGAATAATGCTATGATGATGATGATGATCCTGATCCAAATTGCCAGTTATATATGTTTATAGTTACACTAATATTGTTCTGTGTTGTAACTTTTTCATTTGTGTGGTGTATAATCTAAACATTATTGACTGAATGCTTATTTGGTTTGATAATATTTTTTAATGGTTACATAATATAAAAAGGATGAAAAGGCAATGTGGTATATTTTATATAGTATGTACATATTATGTCCCAGTCTAATACAGTGGTAGCATGGCACAATTAATAAAAATAAAAGTTTTTCTAAGTAACATTCAATATTTTATTCCTGAAGCTTGGACATCTTTCCATTTTATAATCTATCTTGCATACATTTGCTTTTACAATGGTAAGTATACTTTATTAGTTGAAACCTTTAAAGAGATTCCTTTTAAGAACAATAGAAGTGGATTGTTAGGCACTTCTAACTCTTAAAATACTCCCCCCCCCAAAAAAAATCCTATTTAAAACTCCCGTTCCATTATATTGGAAACAATAAAATCCAGGAACCTTCGCTTCCTACTGAATCTCATAAGCAACTTTCATTAATTCATGCACTTGATTAATCTTTAATTTTCTGTACAGTAGTTTAACTGAAGATTGTAAATAAAGTGACCCAATGTAAAAAGTATTAAGAATTATTTCATCAGCATTAGCATATTATATGTTGAAAAGCATTTGTGGACTTAGTAAAAATTAGCAGTGAAATTATTCTGATAGCAAAATATTCTCCCAGGATGTGGAGGGTGGGGTATTCTGACAATTCTTGTCTAACAACTTTTATATTCTGCTTCAAAGATCATCTACAAGAAATTAGTTTCTAAGTTCATTTGTCAAAGAAGAGAACACATACTTTTAAATCTTTCAGTAAATGGCTGGCTTTCACAATAATTTTACTAACAACTATATTTTTGGATTTTTTCCCAACTGACAAATTCATAACTTATTTATAAAGAAATGTTGAATTTATTTCTGAATTCACAGTTTAAATACACAGCACTTGAAATTTCATACTTTTAGCTATTTTTTTATTAAGACTCCAAGAAAATTGTGTATACTATGTTTGCTGTTTTCTAGCCAAACAAGGCTTCATCTTTGAAAGTAAACCATTTTCAATGTACAATTTGAGTTCTCTAATTTTGTATATTTGCTAAAATATGGTAAAATGTGCCATCACTGTTTAATATGTTGATTATTTGATTTAGTTATTTTTTCCCAATATATATGCAGAAAAATAAGAGTTGCTGTTGAGTTTCTATTTACAGTAAGATTCTTTATTTGCTTATTTCTTAGGTCACATTTTAGCACATGGCAGCAGTTATGCAAGCGAATATAAAGTACAAGTATTAGATCAAGCATTAGGAACTTACAGCTAATGATGCCTTCAATTTTTTTAATTTTAGCATGAAAATTGATAGCAAAGTTAATGTTTGTTTCATCTAAGTTGAGAAGAAAATTTAATTACTTGAATGCTTCCATTATTTTTCATGCCATAAAACTTAGGGGTTTTTTGTTTTATAAAATTCTAGGCATTATGCCATTAAATGCAATACATAGTAATAATACATTTTGTGTTATTAGTCTTGAAGAAGTTATACTGTATATTTTTAGATCTAGGTGACTGAGAATTTCTTTCTATATTGTGAATTTATTATGTACATTTCCCTATGTGATGGATACATTATTGCAATTAGATTAAAATCCTTAAAATGCTTGTATTGTAGTCCAAATGATGACATTATAGGGTTTTGATATTCACGTTTTCTTAGATTTCACAATATATTGGTATCATATGTTTCTATATTCAGCATTCAGGATATTATCTCTCTCTGGATATATGCAAGCATATATGGATAGACCTCATTTAGCAATGACAATCATCAAGCAAGGTGGTTGCTAAGTGAAGCCGTAACTGCTTACAATTTTACTTCAACTTTCCTTTGTTTTCTATTTCTGTGAAGGTCATAAATGCAAAGATCGATTGCTGAATTACTGCAACAGTTGCTCTACGAGGCAATCATTTATGAGGATTACATAATATAATACCAGTGTGTATTTTTTTAATATATTATAAATACATTTAAACAGAAATGGCATCCAAATAGCAAATAAAAATTCAGCGTGTATGAAGGAAGCTCCTAATTGTTTCTCGGTAACTCAATAACATTGTTTAGAAAATTAAAAGATACTGTTAAAATGTTATTAACCTAGAATTTATGCATATCCTCGAACTTAAATATATTTATTTTAAAGATTCTGCTAAAGCGATGTAAGAAAAAGAGCAACATGCTTTATTTAATTGCTTCAAATCTTAGTATTTTTCAAAATAATGGCAAATCCAGTGATTGAATGTATGATGGATACTGCTGCCTACCGAAGATTTAATTTGCACAGGTAAGCAAAGGTAATACAAGGAGTTTGCAAGTAAATCCTTAAATTGTCCATGAAATAAACATTTTGTTTATTGTGAAGTAGAAGTATGCATGCATACGTCATACATTTTGGGAGAAAACAAGGAGGAAATATATACTGTGCTTCATTATTTTGCATGTTTTTTGTTATCTCAAAATCTTCAGTTATTAATATTTTAAAAGGAATTTGTAATGAGATACCACATCAACTATATACTAAAAATAAATTTTAATGCCAAAAATATTTCAGTATTAGTTTAAGAAAGGACATAAATCACTGGAACTATATAAAAGAGATTTAAACTGTCTTAACATATTATGCAATAAAACAAGATATAATTTGTGTGCTTTGGATAGCAAATTCTTATCTGACTCATTTATTTTGTGTGCAGTCTCCCTTTGAATTTTTCTGCTTGTGTTAAGATGTGAGATTAATAAACCAGAGAATTTAGTGAAGTCTGGTAAATTTTTTTACTATAAATGATAGTTTTTGAAATTTTGAATCCTAATGCTATTTGTAACACATAAGTAGAATAAAATGCAATCAAATCTTAACTCAATAGTTGCCAGCTAGCCGTGGCTTCTCAATTGTAATTTGAAGATAATAAGCTTTAAAATGTAGGATAGATGCAGAATTACTGAGATAAGGCCTAAAGCATTTAAATGCTCACCAAACATGCTAACTAGTAAATGATATTTTTACTTGCTGTTTATGTAATTGTTAACGTTATTTTGAAGATTGCAAAATTTCATATCAGCTTGAAATCCCTGCTAGCATTGCATGAGTTTATATGATGCTTGAATGGAATGCTAATTGTTCAGCTCAAAACATGGATTTTATTCAGTTTTATATCCAGCATACCACCACCACCACCTTCTAGTAAAAATATTTCTGTAACCTTGGAAAAAGGATGATATTTAAATAGATGTCTATATTGGGATCTTTACATGACCTTAAATATTAGAATCTTTATATGATTTTGAGCATTTGCTTGTGCCTTGTTGGTAACTGTGGTATTTCTATATTTGGCTAGGAAGTTTTGTAATGGCGGTTATATTTATTTAACAATATTCTTTATTGCTATTGATAAAATAGACAACATAAAATTCATAGCACCTTTTCTGTTAGCCACTTACGGTAATTTTCTTTACTCAGATATTTCTAGTTTGTATTTGTACTTTAATGCTTATATGTAGTTCTATTGGCCTGAGAAATTAGTATGGTTTTTCTTTTTAACAGAAAATTTTACTTTTAAGTATATTCTTAATATATATTTTACTAAGTATTAATTGAAAGGGCTTAGAAAATCCTGTAATATTGGTATATTTGACAGCATGACGGTTGTATTATGAATACTTGTTTTTGCTAATTTCTGATTATGACATTTTTATGAGCAGAGTCCAGAAAGACTTTTAGTTATGTGAATCAGTGCTTTATTTATTAATTATTTTAGTGGACAGAGAACTGAAATATTTTATTCATGTTGTAATACCTGTATATAATAAACAAGGGTTATTTAAAGCAAACCCCCCCATTTTTTTAAAAGAAATAGTTCATCTCTTGATATTTGATCATTCTTGTTCTTATACCAGGGTTTATGCTGTGTGTTTTAGTGCAACATTTGTCATAGATCTCATGAATACTTTTAAATTTAATTGTATATAAGGGTATTATTATTGCCAATTTTAATATTTTGGCATTCTGTACAGAAATTATAGATATATTTAATTTACATTACAAAATTTTCAGAATTCCAGAATTGTAGAATGTCTTGCCTCTTACTTTTTTATTATATACATTGTATACATTAATGTATACATTATATAGATGGTTTTAACTGTATTCTGGAAAGAAAACAATGCCAAATAAGTAAACACATACTACTTTACAGGTTGTTGGTTTTAATTAATTCTGTTCTAATTTCTTCAGGTTATCAATCAGTGGAATTGTCTGAAACTTCACATATGTGTTCCATCACCAATAATACAGCTTTTTTACTCAGGATGGCAATGTTCTCTTTTCTTTGATAAAAATTAAAATTATGAAATCTGATAATACTATTCATCTTACTAAGTTTTTAACCATTATAGTTAGATCAATACTTGATAATATTTTTTTTTATTTTAAGGGATACTTTAATAGTTGCATTTTTTATGTAATTACAGAATCTAAGTGAGCCCAATTGGCAATACTTATTTCATGTTCATGTGGTAATCTTAAAAACAAATCCAGTAATTCATTTGCCTACAATTACTCCACCTGTCTACAAATAAATTACTTAAAAAGAGAAAAGCCTGACCTTCAGGTTTAGCTGAATTTTTACTATCTATGCCAGGGGTGTCAAACTGCTGGCCTATGGGCCAGATGCGTCATGACGAAACTGCCCCCACCCCATTGCCAACAATAGAAAAAAAGTTGCGATACATCATGACATTGCGTGACATTGCGAGTTTGACACTCCTGATCTATGCTATCATATAGAATAGGCTACAGGTTGATGACTATATATTGCCAGACATTTGCTATTGTTAAAGCACAATTTAAGATTAATATATGTATTTTATATTACATAAAGAATAATTTACATTTTAAAATTCTGAGACCAGTATATATTACTGCTTCCAGTTTGATTAATGTTATAATGCTACAGAATATTTCATATTATTGTTCCATAATTAAATCTCAGAAAAGTATTAAATATGACACAATTACAAGCAGCTGTAAATACTGCCATCTATTTTGATTCTTCACAGGGGCAGTTAGTATACTTAAGGCTGATCTCTGGGTGGTCATCTCGGTATTATTTTATGTCTTCTTTAGTAAAGACCAGAATTTTTAAAAAGAATAAAGTACTAATTTCTATTAATGGAAGAAATGGTATTTCTTGATTTTATGAAATTATAAGTGTTATTTCATAAAATGGTTGGCAAAAAAATGAGAATGTTAAAATAATAAGTGATAGGTTGACGATGCAAATTATGTTTACTTTCAGAGAGAACAGGAAATGAGAATGGGTGATATGGGTCCTCGTGGAGCATTAAACATGGGAGGTAGGGATCTGAAGCAAAAGGCTCTTGTTCTTGAAAGTTATTTTGAGACTGTACATGTTACTTGTGTAGACTTTGGCAGATAATCTTGACCAAAATTTTAATTTGTTATATACTGGACTATTTTTTTCTTTCAAACATATTTTTTGACTTTATAAAATTAAAGGTAATGGGAAAAACTGTCAGTATCAACTGGCAAACATGAATTCTTGTTTCTTGTAAATGTTTCTAAAATTTTATCTGAGTAAATGTAAAATTAAAATACATTGCAGTACAAGTAAACATTTGATTTAATTAGATTTACTTCTTGGGAATTTATAACAGGGTCTTGAATATATTGTTTTAATTGGAGGCTTATGTTTGTATTTATGGGAATAATGGGAGCAAACTATAATTAAGGGTTTAAACTTGTAAATAATCAGCTCTTTGTCTTTCAGAACTTTATTGCATTATAACCATATATATTTGTGTAATAGTATCGTGCAAAGTTACTACTTAGTCTTCAAAAACGCATTAGTGAATAATTGTACAGTATGCCAAAGTTGAGATATTGATCTCTGTTAGTTTAAAGTTGTGAGTAGAACACTCATCTCATACTTGAATTCTCCACATTAGTTTAACAACAGCTATTTGTATGTCTAATACTGATTACTTTGGTATTTCTCATTGTGGCATTTTGGGCCATCTGGTATAATAATTATGTGTACCTGACTAAGATTAGTCTTTGTTTTATTTGGGTAGCTTCTTCAAGAAGTGTGCTATCCAGACAACTGTAATAAGATTTGGATTAAGTTTATTATGCAGATCGATTTCATTTTGATTTTAGATTTTGAGCCAAAACTGCTTCGGATGCCTTTATAAATAACCAATATGGGGAAAAGGAGGGGAAAATGTCATGATAAATTTTAAAACCATGTACAATTTGGCTTTTCATTTTCTGGGCAACTGTTACTTTAGGTATAAACCTCTGTGGCAAGTTCCAGTTTCAGTCTCCATCTGTTTTGAATTAGTCTAAAGTTCAGAGTATACTTTCAAAGGGACTTTATCTCTTTAATTGGTTAATTTGTGCCCGCTTTTACCCAGTCCTGTGTGTTTTCATTTAGCTCTACTGTAACAAGAATAAAGGAAAGTCTAACAACTACTCAGCCCCTATTGAAAAAGTATCTTAACATGTTAAATATATTTTAGCAGTATTTAAACCATGATTAAAATAAAAAGCTCTGCAGATTAGTTCTTATGTTGCTGAGAAGATACCTGTATTAAGTAAAGCAGCACAGGAAGATGTGATTGAGGGAAAGCTCTCTTATTGTAGACATTGGGCATTACAAAACTTGTCTCTATCATTGTCTACCTAGAATTAAAATCAAGAAAATTAAAAACTACTGCTTCTGTATCTGTACTATCACTGATTTATTTCATGAGAATTATGATTTTCCACTAAGGTCAGTACATATATAATCTGATTACAATGTGCCTAGATATTTTTTGTTTGTCAGTATTAATGTGGTAACATTTTATAAAGAAGCCTCTAATTCAGTGCACTTAGTAATATCTAGTATTTGGATGGGAGACCACCAGAAAATCATAAGACTGCAGGCTACATAGGGAAATTGGAAAAACTCCAGGAAAGACAGTGGCAAATGTTGTCAAGAAAAATATGATTATAGTCCTTACGATAACCAAGCCTAAGTAAATTCAAAAGAGACTTTACCTTTACCTTGTATAATTAAAAAAAATGTTATTCTAGTCAAGCATTCTATTGTTATTGCAAGCTATACAAAATAATCTTTAACTCCATATATGGTCCTCTTCAAATAAGTAGTTTCTTGCATTTTCCACTTGGTAGTACTCAGATTTTCTACATTCACTGTCAGAGACATAAAATTGTAGTTTAATTAGCCTTGTACAACATCATAAGTAAATGATGTTCTGGGAAAAAATGATTACACACAAAAGAACTGATATCATTTTGAAAGTTAATTCCATTACTTTCAACAATTAATAGGAATTAGCTTATGGAAAAATAGTTGAAATTGAAAATGTTATACTTTATTTGGAATGGTATCATTTAATAATAATTGCTTAATGCCAAAAAATTAAAGTAAATGTACAGTCTCAAAGAATAACAGCATTTTTTTTTCAAATGTTTCGACTATTATAATTTGTAATTCTTTAAAATGCAGTTAGGACAGCTCTAAGTGTAGACTGTTTTACATAGATGCCTTTAGCCCAGCACCTGCTGGAAACCAAGGTCCTCCTCCTCCACCTCCAATGATGAGTATGAATATGAACAACAGAGGGACAATGCCTGGCCCTGCAATGGGTCCAGGTCCTTCGTTGGGGCCAGAAGGAGCTACAAACATTGGAACCCCAATGATGCCAGATAATGGAACTGTGGTAATGTATCATAAACATTTATTTTTTTCCTAAAACATAGCAAATCTATCTAACAAGGATAACTTCACACTGTAATTGTTATTGAAAATAATTTAAAAATTAAATATGCTAAATATGCCATCAATATCTATCGTGTTACTGATAATTAAATAACATGTTGTGTGCTTCTTTTAATATAAATAAAAGTCATGGGCAAAAAAGTTTTTATAAGTTCTTCGGGCTACTGCAAGTTACCATATTTAAAGGCGCATGAGCACATGCAGTTCAAAGTGCTTCCCCCCCCCCAAATGATTATTGAAGAGACATTTAAGATTTAGTTATTATTTTGTACTGTAGACATGGATTACCGATAAGCATGTTTTATTTTTGGTGTTTTGAAATGATTCATGGTGTGAAGCTATCTTTGAAT
Organism: Bothrops alternatus; assembly: GCA_034064705.1. NCBI lineage: Eukaryota > Metazoa > Chordata > Lepidosauria > Squamata > Viperidae > Bothrops > Bothrops alternatus. The sequence continues at coordinate 1,994,418 of JARGCV010000166.1, forward strand.
ATTTTTAAAGCAAATTTAATTGATTAACAGATTTTTATTGGAATGAGTTTATAACCACAAAGCTTTTTTTTTTTTGTAAAACATGACTATTTTTAATAAAGAGTTTCTCCTGAAAACTAGAATTGATTCAGTTGTTAAGGACAAGGCAAGGATATTAGCTAATATTTATACTGCATTTAATATATTTAACTTCTTGGTTTTATTATTATAACATTTTTTGCTATGTTTGGAGTTCCAAAGAAGTGGAGTTGGGGAAGTAAAATTTATTCAAACAAAAATTATTTTTGTTTGATGAGTTTTATAATATAATCAATCCCCAGGGCTGAAGAGTTTAGTGTTTTTGGCACTAAATTTTATATACATTATGCAGTTTCTTAAAAAGGATAATCAACTTAAATTTTTGTATGTCATTTGCTGAGGAAATCGCTTTTCATAAAGTGATCTAATATACCTAGTTTCTCTGTTCAGCATGCTTTGTGCATACCAAATTATGAATCCATTTCTTTACTTTTTAAGGGAGGAAAATAATGAACAGGATTATGGCACAGTTAATAAAAAATAATGATTAGGAAGCACACTATTTTTTGTCAGTAAAAGAACTGGAAACCATTTTTAAAATTACATGATCTATACCATTTTCAGAAGAGCTGAATTTGTTTTTCAAAATCACTTTAGCCTAGTATATTTGGATTGTTTCTGATATTATATATCTAATTCAATATTTATAGAGTTCATACATTAGTGAAGGAAAAAGTAGACATATAATTAAATATTTAAATTTGCTTAATTCTCCTTAAACATGTACTTATTGTTTTTGTAATAAATTGGATAATAACAGTACCCAACCTCACATCAGAGAACTTTTCTTGTATGGCTTCTTCCTCAGTATCCCCTCATCTATTCAGGTATACTGCAATTGATCAGAGCAGATTTGCAAGGAGTGTAGTGGCCTCTAGAAAAAGGATGCAATATTTTATACCAGTTATCTACACAGCAATTGACCCAGAAAATGAGATAATTACTGCTGGTTACTATAAATAACTTTTTAGTATTAACAATATAGCAGTATTCATATCGGTGACTTAGTTTCGGAGTTACATTCATTTCAAGAATCAGAATTTGCTGTTAAAAAGTCTGTTGCTGATGACTTTGGACTTTTAGAAACAGTGCAATGCAGGAGAAATACAAGGACATTTCCATTCATATTTTTAATCCCAACTGGATAATAAAGTTAGAGTCGGCCAGATAGACTATTAAGTCATTTCAGGGATCTTAATTAAAATGTTCTCGTAATTAAAAGAGAATATGATAATTTTTCTACAATTTTGAATTAGGACACCCTTAATCTATTAAGTTACAGCATATATTTTAAATACATTAAATATAAATTTGGCTGTCAATGTTAATGTGAATTACATGAAACCTATCTTATCTGTCTATATCTATCTATCTATCTATCTATCTATCTATCTATCTATCTATCTATCTATCTATCTATCTATCTATCTATCTATCTATCTATCTATCTATCTATCTATCTTCCATTTATCTATAACAATAATTTTGAACCTAGATTCTGTTGCATTTAGCCTCTCTTAAAAAGTTAAGTTTAAGTACCTTCTAAAATATACTTTTAATTTCATTTCTTTCTACATACTTGGTATACTTTATACATACTTAATATAATTAATATTTATGCATACTTAGATTTTGTACAGAAGATTCAGAATATAAAATACCTATTCATTAGAATTAGACCTCTTAGAATGGTTTCACCTTGCCTACCTATTCCTTTAACGTAATGACCTGGTTGTCTCAATATTGTTTACTTTTTAGCTTACATTCAACTTTTAAAGGTAATGACTAAATTAATTGCTCCTTTCTTCCTTCTATGTGTCATCCTGATTCTGCTGGACTATCTGCTGAACTTCCTGAAAACATCATATTTCCCCTATTTATTGTTATTCAAACTGGGGGTTTGTTCTAAATGGACTTAATGTAGCATTCTGAGAGATTTCCTCAAGGAGGCCCACCACAAATGGGTTCACCTATGGTTAATAGGCCAGGCTCTGAAACTCCTCAACCAGCTATGGGTGGTGTAGGTGCCGTCAATAGTGGACCCAGTGGCTTTGGTAGAGGAAATCCTGGGGGCAGCTTTGAAGGACCTAACAAGCGTCGCAGATATTAAAACATTCATTTTTGTATTCTTGTGAAATTGAATGAATGACTATCTGGTGTTATACCTATAATTTCAACTGTTACTTTTGAATGGTTTTACTGTTAATATAGACATTAACCTTTTTTGTAAACTATAGACATTTTTTGTATTTAGTCATAGGATAGTGTAGAAATAATGCACTTCATTTTGTACATCAGTTATTTGTGACTGCCACAAAATACAATGTGGCCGTGCTGTGAAACTTGTGAGTTACATGCTTATAATAAAATAAACAGTTTAAATGATTTTGAAACACTGCTCTGAATACTACCTTTAAATTTAATTGTAAGTATCCGTAATTATTTTTCTTTGATAATGCCTATCTTTTGGAGAGAAAAAAAATCTGTTTTATCCATTGTAATTGTATGAAAATAAAAATGCAGCTTGCAATACGTAGAAAACGTTGAGGCTAATGCAGCTTTAGAAAATATGAAACTATTAGCCAATATAAATTTGTGTTTTTTTAATCAAATATGTTATTTTTCAACAACATGTATAAACCTCTTTGCAATGGGATTGTCATCGTAATGTAATCCTGTGTTCAAGTTTCAAATAAACATTTTGAGCCTTAAACCTACAAGTAATGAATATTCACCTCTGATCTTAACTAGATTATGAATGGAAATAATTTTGAAGGAAACAAATTTCCATTCACTTAATGGATCATTACTGCTATTTGCATTTTTGCTTCCTCTGTAGCAGATTTATAAAATAAATTCAAAGTGTTTCCTCCCCCCCCAAACACGTTTTGTTTTTTAAAAAGATTGCTAGATTCCTGTCTTTCAATACTAAAGAAAATGCTTTGTTTAACATTCTGGAACCATTAGCAAGTACTTGCATTTAATAACTTTGGCAGGCAAAATATTTACAGTTCTGCACTTCATTTAAATACGTAAATCTTTTCTTCCTTGATGAAAACTTCCTCTCTTACACTGGAAGTAAAAAAATAAATAGAAAACTATCCCTGAGCTTCAGTTATACCATGCATATTAAATGTGTAAAAAATATAATTTTAATATATACTGGTATAATTATTCTATCATGAAAGCATTTCGTATTGGATATTTATTTTGGTTTATTTTGATCTTTATATAAGCAAATCAAGTACATTAGAGAAACAGCTGTTATTGCATAAGCATAGCATGGAGCTGTGATGACTCAATGGTTAGAATGCAATATTGCAGACTAACTTACTGCTCACTGCCAGTCCGATTCTGTCTGACTGGTGCAAGGTTGACTCAGCCTTCCATCCTTCTGAGGTCAGTAAAAGGAGGACCCAGATTGTTGGGGGCAGTATGTTGATTCTGTAAACCACTTAGTGCTGTAAAGCACTATAAAGCAGTACATAAATCTAAGTGCTATTGCTATTTCATGTTACATGAGTAGATTAAAATATATGGATAAACATATTTATTGCCAGTGCAAATTTGATAAGATTATTTTTAAGAAACAAGATGGGAGCTTTTCTATGATCCCATATTTATATGAAGCTAAAAGATTTGCCTAGGATATAAGGGAGTGTGTGGAGCAAATGATTATAGGTGTTACAATGTCATTACACAAATACTACAGTTTATGTACTCGTATCAGATATTACAATGCAAATATGCAGTATTTGTATGATTGTCATCACTTCCTTGGTTTCGTAAAGGAGATCCACATGGTCATATTTTTATCTGTGAAGAGTTGAATGAATATCTTTATATTGATACAGAATACTTCCAATTTTTCTTCTTCTGTCTACTCTGCAGAAACAACAACTAGATTATCAGTTCTTGGACTTATACCTGTGCTATTTGTTTAAAAGAGATACTTCCTAGATTTACATTTGAAGAATGATAGCATCAATATTTTTAAAATAATGTATATGGCTCTAATTCTCAGTACTTCCATTATGTGACTCTTAAATAATAGAGATCATGCACTCAATTAAAGTCACAGAATCTAAGCAAACAATAAGTTCAAACATTTTGACAGAATAGGACTGTAAAGCATTGCAGCATGAAATTAGTCCTTGGTTAATGATGTGATGTCACATGATCAAGCCACTTCATATGACAGCTCCAGTACTTCCATTTGTCCTTGTTAAGCGTTAAACATGACATTACTTGGTCACCATTTACAACTTCCTGATGGCTTCCCCACTTACTTACATGTTTGCAGAGGGTTTTTTAAAAATCTTTTCTTTCTTGAATATTTTAACATTTGTACCGTAAATAGGGATAATGTGATATTACTGCAGAACTAGAACTTAAGCTAGTAAAAATCCTAATGACAGAATTTGTTATATACAAGAATTAGATTATTGAAAAGACAGATGAAACTGCTGTATAATTTAATGTATTATTTCTGCTAGTTTTATTCAATTATGCTGCATACAACATCTTTAAGGAAACATGTTTTCCAAGAATGCATGGAAATTACTCAATCCCAGGAAAAGATTTAGCTGATTTAAGGATTTGCAGTATTAATATTTTTGAGAAGCACCAATTTCTATAATTGTTTCTATGCATCTATTATCTTTGAAATAAATGTATTTAAATTATAACTAGATTGCACATTAATTTTGTGACGTGCAAAAATTTTTTAAAATGAAAATACATTGATATACTATTAATTCTTTTGACCCTTTCCTTTCTTTCTTTTTTAAATTCCAGATTTCTAAAACATCTATTACCTATTTATTTCAAGTACCAATTTTAATAGTGATAATTGGATTATCAGTGCATGTTCTCCAGCATGTAGAGGAATGTAGAATCCAGAAATGGGTTTTAGAAGTCCTCTAGCCCATTTAGACCAATCAATCAAAGTTGCCACGTCCCTTCAGGTTCTGACCATGCCCCAGTTTCTTTTGGTCTCAGCCCTGAAGAGACATGGAAATTTGGCTCCCGATTATAGCTTAGAAGGACAGGTAGTAATTATCCATTTGTGGATTGTTCGTTCCTTTTGGGGGGAGTGTTTCCATTTTCAGCATCAATTTCCTTCCCAGGCAAGCCTTCTAGCTTTCCTGATTTCAGCATGCCTTTCTAGCCTCAGGCTGATCCTGCATGCCTTTCTAGCCTCCTGCTGATAGCCAGCCTATCATCGCGATCACCCCCCTCTCCCCTACGTCACAGCTGCCCAGCCTCTCTTCTCTTGAGTTCGGCAAACTCTCCTTCAGGGTTCCCCTTGCACAGGGAAGCTCCGTAATTACTTTCCCTGGGTTCCTTTACTTGTTTGAGCCTCTCCGTGCGATCATGGTCTTTTAAGAATTATCTTTCCTTGCCTTTGCTGGTTACTTTTTCACAGGCTTTTCTTCTCCCTCTCCTGGCGGCCGCCATCTTAGGCAACCACGTGGCTGGCAAGGGAAAATTCTCTGAATCAATCCTCCGGTATTTCTTTCTAATTAACATCTACAGCGTGCAGCTTCATTATTTTATATTATATTATAATATTTTATATTATATTCATTATCACTTTGTCTTCATTATTTTATATTATAGCGTATTATATTATATTATAATATCTTATCTTATATTCATTATTACTTTCTCTTCTAAAAATATACAGTGTTAAGCACCTCACATTCCTGCCTGGTGGATTGCAACATCCAGTGACAATAGATTGGGTTGTTTCTTGCATTGCCTGTTCCACTGTCTGCATCTAGTGGACTGGCAGGTGCTGTGCTAGCCGCCACTAAGTGAGACACAAGGGTCCCCCATTTAAAAAAATTATTAATTTCAATAATAATAGTCAATAATAATTGGCATAAATTACAGTATTAACTCAATTGTTCTCAGTACCCACAACCAGGGGTCTGAACGATTGAAAGGGGAGAGGACAGCTCCCTGGGTGATGCGCGGCTTATATCACACAGTGTGACTCTGTGCTTAACGGTGGGCCGGACTTCACAGACCCTCGTGTAGGCCTGTACCACCTAGGTGGGCCGTAGCCTCATCTCCTGCAGAGCAGGACAGCTCCAGAGATCTACTGGAAAACTCCTGTTTCTTGTTCAACATGGCGGGTAACACCGTTCCACAGGCTTCCACTTCCAGTGGAAATATGAAATGCAAGTCACCCAACCAAGATGTGACCTCAGAAGTCAAGACCAAACGGGTCTCTAAGGCAGCCAAGAAACAGGCAGATAGCAGACATAGGGCATTGGAATGACAATTCTCCAAGGCCCAACAACGGGCAGCGGAGGTCCAACCTGTCTCCACTTCCCCTTCCCTAGCATTTACATCAGAGGGCCCATGTCCCTCTCCCTTTGCACAGGCTTGGTCCCCCGAGCAGACCCTTGAACAGGATCCCTTACTTGGATACAGTCGGGACCATCTGTCTCTTTTTGATCAGGATCTGAGGATGCAGGTCCAAGATCCAATTCCGGCCACAGACCTCGCTCCATCCTCAGTAGCATGTGGAACCTCAGGCGGGTTTTCTGTGGCGGGTCCTCCGCAGATCTTGTTGGCGTTTTTCACTCCGACCCCCTGAACAGCCTTCATTCACCGTCCAGCTCCAGGCCATGATTTCGCAAGCGGTGGCTCAGGCCATGGTCTCTTCTGTGAGGGCCCTTCTGATTCCAGGACAGTCAAACCCCACTACATCTAAGGGGACTACATATCCCAGAGATTATGAGCTCCCAGATCTGGCCTCACCACCACAATCTGGGGGGAGTGAGGTATCAGAATATTCTGAACAGGCCCTAGAAGAGGGCCTGTGGTCAGATGATGAGGACACTCACACAGAAGCCACTCCCCTGGTCGGTGTTTAACCCTAATTCCTTTTCTTCCCTCTTGCGCAAGGCTTGCGTCTCCGGAAAGATTGAACCGATGAAACCCCAAACAGCCAATCAGGACTCTGGTCAGAGTTCTGTCCTACTGTTCTCAGAAACGGTTACAAAAAACCAACAGATCCCTTGCCCTCCCATGTTTTTGAAATCCATTCAGGATCAATGGGGATCTCCTGGTACCTTCTCGGCCCTTGGAGGAATAGACCGTAAACTCTTGGACACGGTCTCTTCCCTCAGTGATGTACTGGAGGTCCCGGGAATAGACGAGTCTCTTTCTCCCATATTGTCAGACTCCAAGATTCCAGGGGATATGTTGGAGGCTCTGAAGGCTGAGGACAAGAAATCTGAGGTTTCTTTCCGCAGAACATACCAGGCCTCGGCATGGACAATAAGAGCCCCAACATCAAACTCCTTCGCCAGAATTTCGCTAATGTGGCTTTGTGAACTCCAATCTAGAATCTCCCCAGACGAGGTAAGGGTGCACCAAAGTTGAGAGCTGCACTAGAATACATGGCGGACGTGTCCCTGCAATCGGCCAGGTTTTCGGCCCAAGCCATAGCATCCAATGTCGCTGAACGTCGGTTGTTGTGGCTTAAGAATTAATGGGCCGACACCAGACAGAAAGGGAGGGTGGCTGCTGCACCGTATCAGAGTGGTAGCCTCTTTGGTGAGGCCCTCACTCCTTACCTGATTGAAAATAAGAGAGAAGAAGAGAGTTCTCTCTCACGTCTCCAAAAGGACGGGCAGACATTTTACTCCATATAATCGCTGCCCGTCATTTCGGACAGGCTCAGACCTGGCCTCGGAGCGGTTCTCAGCCCTTTCAAGCGGGGCCGGACTGTCCCTCGGACAGGTCCGGCTACAGAGACAGGCCAAAACCACAATTTCAGGCCAAGCGGCCTTTTCGTGGCAGGGGAGATCGTTCCTTTCGTAAGTCAAAATGACTCGGAGCAGACCCCTCCTATTGGTGACAGACTGACATATTACTTCTACAAGTGGGAAGACACCACCACGGACACCTGGGTTCTCACCACCATCAGAGACGGTCTGTCTCTGGAGTTCTTGACCTCCCCTCGGCATTTCATTGCCTGCCCCCATCGCAAAATCCCATAAAGCAAGGTCTCATGAAGGAAGCCATTCAACATCTGCTAAACAGAGGCCATAGAGCAGGTACCACCGGATCAATGGGGACAGGGTTTCTACTCCATCCTCTTCGTGGTTCTGAAAACTTCGGGGGGTTGGAGGGCAATACTCGATCTCAAGACCCTAAATTCATACCTTGTGTATCACAAGTTAAAAATGCAGACCATTCCATTTTGGGCAGTATTCGTCAGGGGGATTTCCTGACGTCAATAGACCTTACAGAAGCATACCTTCACATCCCCATACATCCGGGTCACAGACGATTTCTCAGATTGAGGTATTCCAACCATCATTACCCGTAAAAGGCCTTACCATTCGGCCTGTCATCAGGCCCCAGGGTCTTCACCAAAATCCTGGTGGTTCTTGCCGCACAGCTCAGGTTTGTGCCGGTCCGCGTTCAGTGCTACTTGGATGATATTCTAATCCAGTTGTCATCGGTACTGAACGCTCGTTCGGACTTGGCACTGACAATCAGGACGCTTCAAGATCACAGCTTTCTGATCAACTTTCAAAAAAGTCACTTGACTCCAACCAACCGGCTGTTACACTTGGGTACAATAATAGATATCAACCTGTGCCAAGTTTTCTTATTGCAAGTGCGTCAGGTCAGCATTCGTACACTAATCCTCAAAGTGTGCAGAAAAAAACGGGTGACCCTACTTCTGCTCTCACAACTGTTGGGGAAGCTGATTTCCTGCATTGCCATAGTACCGTGGGCCAGGCTCTACATGAGACAGCTCCAGTGGTTTCTGCTTCCCTACCAGAGGCGGGGCATAGCCGCCTTTCCCCAGTGTGTATGGGTCCCTACACTAACGCTCACATCTCTTCTCTGGTGGCTATCCCCAGCTTTGTCCAAGGGCTCTCTTTTCAGAGAACCAGTTTGGGTGACCTTGACCCCGGATGCCAGCCTATTTGGATGGGGGGCACACCTCCAACTTCAGTTTACCCAGGGGCGGTGGTCCCAACGGGATCTCAAACAGAGTATCAGTTGGTTAGAACTCAGAGCCATACACCGGGCACTTCGTCATTTCCGCGAAAAGGTTGCGGGTTGCCACGTGCTGGTTTATGAATAACGTGGCGGCAAAGGCCCATGTAAACAGGTAAGGTGGAACCCGATCTCAGGCTCTGATGTCCGAGGCCTGGCTACTGGGGTCATGGGCAGAGAAAAATCTTCTGTACCTAAGGGTTGAGCATATATCGGGGGTGGAGAATTGACAGACGGATTTTTTGAGTCGATCCACGTTAGATCATTCAGTGGCGCCTGCATCCACGCCTCTTTCGGGAGATCACTCATTGATTCGGTCGGCCCAGGGTAGATCTGTTTGTGTCCCCAGCGAATGCCCAACTTTCCCAGTTTCTCTCTCGGTATCCCTCTCAGGGTTCGGAGGGAGCAGATGCCCTCCGCAGTCCTTGGCCGGAGGGCCTACTATATGCTTTCCCACCTCTCCTTCTGATTCTGGCCGTCATCAGGAAACTGTTGCAGGAACAGACGGAGCTTATTTTTGTGGCCCCGCACTGGCCGAGGCGTCCATGGTTCACGGATCTCGTGAACGTCGCCGTAACTCCTCCGTGGAGAATTTCTCCAGAGCGAATAACTTTAATACAAGGGGCCATACGGCACCCAGATCCGCAGTGGCTCCAATTAGCCGTATGGCATCTGAACGCCAGTTCCTGACGCGGGGATCTTACTCCCCCAGAGTCATATCTATGATTCAGGCTTCAAGGCAGCCGGCAATGAACCGGATTTACGATGCCACTTGGAGGAACTTCTGTGACTTGTGTAACCGCAAGGGTTTGTCTACCTCTTCTGCCACTATTCCGAGAATTCTTGAATACCTCATGGATGGAGTGGATATGGGCTTGGCGCCCAACACTATCCATAGGCAGGTGGCCGCACTTTCCACAGTATTCACCTGTGCCAACTCCACGCCATTGTCTCACCACCCAAGGGTTCGATCCTTTATCAAAGGAGTCACCAATAGGAGACCCTCTGTAGTACATCAGTACCCCTCTTGGGAGCTGCCCTGAGTTCTACAGGCTCTTACGGGAACCCCCTTTGAACCTCTCAGATCTTGCTCTCTTCGTAAGGTGGCCTTCTGAACTGGCTGCTCTTTCTGTTAGGGAAGACCTGTGTGCCTTCCACCAGGACAGAGTGGTATTGCGATTGGATCCCCTGTTCATCCCCAAGGTGAATATACTGTTTCACCGGGCCCAGGAATTCGTTCTACCAAACTTCTGTCCCAATCCTTCCCACACACGGGAACAGCAGTGGCATTCCCTGGACATGCGCAGGGTACTGCGTCATTACCTTAAGAGGACTGCCCCTTTTCGTAAATTGGAGACACTCTTTGTCTCCTTCCACGCAGGTTCCAAAGGGCAGAAGGTCTCCTCTTCTACTACCGTAGTGCCCGGTGGATTAAGGCCTGTATTGCTGAATCTTACCGGGCCTATTCTTTACCAGTTCCAAGGCGCTTAACGGTGCACTCTACGCATAGCGCTTCCACATCAGCAGCATGGCAAACTCAGGCTTCCATAGCTGATATCTGTAGGGCGGCGACGTGGTCATCTGCTTCACCTTTCATACATCATTACAAGCTCGACAAGTTTGCTTCTGCAGAGGCCGCATTTGGCCGCCGGGTCTTACAGTAGGTGACCCATTTTAAACACTGACACTTGACCGGCCTGCATCCCACCCGTGGGCTCATAGGGGCTTTGGTATGTCCCATTCGTGGATTCTAAATTCCTCTACATGCTGGAGAAGGGGTGTTGTCTTAGCTGAACGCCTTTTCTCAGCATGAGGAATGTAGAATCCACCCCCTCCCTGTTCACTTTAGCAGTCAGGTCAGTGTCAGCAATTCGGGAGCCTTCACGTCACACAATCATTGGCTTCGTCCTTTTTTGAAACGGGCATGGTCAGACGCTGCAGGGGCATGGCAACTTTGATTGATTGGTCTAAATGGGCTAGAGGACTTCTAAAACCCATTTGTGGATTCTACATTTCTCATGCTGAGAAAAGGCGTTCAGGTAAGACAATACCCCTTTTCATATAACAATAAACCAAGATTTCTTTGGGGAATGGTTTGTTAAACCAGAAAAAAATGAAACAAGTAATCTGACTTTTTTTTTTTTAGCCAATTCCAGGTTTATTTTCTCATGAAGTCTTAATATTCTCTTTATAATGCCTTGGTCACCACTATATATAAAAAAATGTTGACACTCTAGAAAGAGTGCAGAGAAGAACAACAAAGATGCTAAGGGGACAGGAGGCCAAAACAAGAAGAATGGTTGCAGGAATTGGGTATGTCTAGTCTAAAGAAAAGAAGGACTAGGCGTGACATGTTAGCAGTGTTCCATTATCTGTGGGGCTGCTACAAAAAAGGGGGTGAACGAAAGCACTTGAAAGCAGGACAAGAAGCAATGAATGGAAACTAATCAAGGAGAGAAGCAACCTAGAACTAAGGAGAAATTTTCTGACAGTTAGAACAATTAATCAGTGGAATGATGTGCCTCCAGAAGTTGTGGGTACTCCAACACTGGAGATTTTAAAGAAGAAATTGGACAACCATTTGTCTGAAATGGTATAGGATCTCCTAGAAGACTTTCAAGGTCCCTTCCAACTCTGTTATACAACTCTTGTTATACTTTTATTCTGTTTTCCATTTCTTTGACCATTGTATAGAAGAAATGGGTAGTGAAAAGAAATAATTGTTTTTTATTTCAGGAATAAATTTAGGCTATCCGCTAATGGAATGGACACATTCACATCATGACCTTTAAGTGTCATTCTTTATTTTTAGTGAACGTTCTTTCTTTCTGCTATCAACATTATGCAATGGTACCACATAATCATTTTTGCTTTTGGAATAGGTTCTATTGAATGAAACATGATTTACTTCTCATTTACTTTACTTCTCAGTTAAAGCAAATTGTCAGTATTTGTTATGCTTATTTTTTTGGAGTAAATTTATATTTTACAAAGTACTGGTTTATAAAACGAGTACTCATCTAGTTCTGTTCCATATATAATAAACTGATCTTTCAGAGCTTGGCATTGTCCACATGAGTGACTTTAAAATTCTCATAACTCCAATCAGCAATTAAATTGTTTAAATAGCATCAGGATTTGACTGCATGTAGGCATTCATAATATGATTTCTGATTCTGATATAATGATTGATTTAATAATTGGTTTAGATGGGATCAAAATAAAATGGTTTATATACATAGACCAGTAAGAAAATGAAAACACATCATCTTCAGTTTTCATATTTTTCAGTGTGATTCTGGCAACAATACTGATTAAGCATAATAGAGAAAAATGAGTATATGCATATGTATATGGTATGAAAATCCATATGTTGGTACAAAACATCCACACCCATCTATTAGAAAAATTGATAAAATGTAAGATTAAAACAAAAATTGTGTTTATTAATAAGTGCTTTAGATGGACACAGGAGTATGCAATAAAATGTTGGGACATTTAAAACCAGATTAATATTAATATATACCTGGCTCAAGTTTTATTTTTTTGCCTTTGATAATTGACTTTATCAATATAAATCACCTTAGAACGATTTCATAGAGTACCTTATGCACTGATATTTTAAAAAGCTGTTAAGAGGGTTTTTTTTCTACTATGTGAACTTTAAAATATTGGTGCTCTCATATTCATGAAAATAATCTGTAGATTTTTTTGTAGGAAAAAGATTGCTCAAATTTAAATGATTTCCCCCCCCCAATATCTAGGGTACATGGATTACATTGGACTACAGTAGTCCTCGACTTGCAACAGATTGTTTAGTGACCATTCAAATTTATAACCATTGAAATAAGTGATTCATCGTTTTTCACACTTAACATCTTTGCAGCATCTCAGTCACATAATCAAAATTCAGACACTTGGCAACTAACTTGCATTTATGACAGTTATAGTGTCCCAGGTCATATGATCACTTTGTGACCTTCTGACAAGCAAAGTCAATGGGGAAGCCAGATTCACTTAATCACTGTTACTAAACAACTGCAGTGATTCACTTAACTGTGGCAAGAAAGGTCATAAAAGGGCAAAACTCACTGCAACAAAAAAGATTCCCACATTAAATATTTCCTAGCTATTCTGTAAAATTGTGAGTGACTGTTGGGTATTCTGTGATCACTTAAAATGTGGATGTCTCAGACTTCTTATCTTTGAATAAACTTCCTATATACATGTTACAAAATGTTAACTATAGAATTTGTTTTCTTTACTGCACGTTGTCCTATAAAGTATAATTACAAAAATAATAGAAGCAAGCAGGGATTGTTTTGTGGTGGTACTATGCTTAGAATGCAGTACTGCTCATAGCCTGTAGTTCGATCCTGATTGGCTCAAGGTTAACTCAGCCTTCCATCCTTCCGAAAGTCAATAAAACAAGGACCTAGATTGTTGGGGGCAATATGCTGACATTTGTAAACTACTTAGAGAGTGCTGTAAAGTATTATAAAGCAGTATATAAGTGCTATTGTTATTTACAGGTAGCCCTCACTTACCTATTACAGCTGAGACCAGCAACTCTCTCAGTAAGCATGCAATTGAAAAGTGAGAAGTTATGTGACCATGATTGACTTTAAAATACCAGTTCTGACTGCATTCGTTAAATGAATCACTGTGGGTTGCTGAGTACAATATCACATGACTGAAACTTGTGACTTCCTGCTGGTTAGAACCCGACTGTAAGGGTGACAAATGGTGATCACGTGGCTTTGGGACACTGCAAACTCTTATGTGTGCCAGTTGCCAAGCAAATGAATCATAATCATGTGACTACTTTGAGTACCAGCCATAAGTTTCCTTTTCATAACCATAATATTTTTGATCAGTCACTAACCAAGTGGTTGGTAAATGAGGACTACTTGCATATATACTTGCATTGTTCCATTTAGCTCTACAGTAGGCCCTAATAATGAGTTTCTAGAGCTTGTCAGCACTGTGATAATCTTATTGTTCATACTTTAAACTATGTTTAATTTTATAATCTTTGTTATACAGAAATATGTAAACTATATATTTAAAACTTTTTGAGCAATTTTAGTTGCTTTTGCAAGCCTTTGAAATTTAGATAAGTGAAAAAATCTAGTTTCAGCAAAATTGGTGATTCAGAAAAGCAAAGCTATTTATTTCTTCATTAGATTTTTACGCTATCTTTTTTATAGTATAAGAAAGGTGGGAAACATAATACTCTTTCTATCTCCTGTTTTCCCCATAACAGCAGCCCTGTGAGACTGGTTGCGCTGAGAGAGAAGGGCTGGCCCAAAGTCATCTAGCCAGCTTTCATGCCTAAGGCAGGACTAGAACTCAGTCTTCTGTTTTCTAGGCCACCAACATTTTAGCTACTACGACGAATTGGATTTATGTTTTCCATGTAAAAGATAAGGTTAATTTTCAGCATCACTATCTAGAAGTAGGAATGAATCCCTGTGGAAATTCAGGAGAGCTGTTGCAAAGCAGATCATATCAGATCATTAAGTTACATGGCCTGTTCTCTGATTCTGCATAAGATAGCTTTCTGAAAAACTTGAAATTTCAGAAGTTACATTGGAGATACTGCTTCTATGAACTCATGGGGGCTGTGTGTTGTATTTATACCATCTTCAGTATAAAGAATATGGCCTATAGATTTTTTGAGGTATTGAAATAGATCTGAAGTTACACAAATTCTTATTTCATTTTATTCATTCATTGTTTTAAAATTTAAAATATGAAGTTATGGCTATTTATGATCTAAATAAAAAGGTTGTAAGATGTCAGCATCTGATGAAGCAGCAGGATGTCTGTTTAAGTTACAGTTGGTGAGAGAAATTTAGAATGATCTGTAATCCTGAAGTACTGTGATATTCAGCGTGATCTGAGCTTCATCTGATTCCTGTTAAAAGGTAAAGAGATTCTGATTAAACACCTGAAAATTATACTACAGAAGCCTTAATTAAATGAGTATTAATTTCTTTATTGGAAAATTTATGAAATTGTAAGATACTTTCAAGGGATTAACTTGAGTTGGGTGATATTGAGCGCTCATCCACATAAAAATACCCACATTGGTGGTCTGATACTGTTCATGATACAGGATTGTGAAACTAAATCATGTTAACAAAGGGGATCTCTGCTGGTCTCAGAAAAGGGTTTCATAAACATGATGATGGCAAGTACTAACAGAACCATCACCAAAAGCTCTGGCCTCCATCATCAGTCTGATAGTGTGTAGTTGAAGGATATGTCCAATTATTGTTTTAGTTCCCAGGAGTGGCCATCCACCAAATACCACTTGGTAATGGCAAATATTTACTGGCCACTCATGTCACTAGTCAGAAGTCCAATGCAAGGTAATGACTGAATGAGAGTGATGTGTATGGGAGGATGTTGATAAAACATTACTAGTCAGGAAGCACATTGTCGTGCATCTCACGTTTGTCAAAATCTATGCATGATTCAGCCGGCTATTGGAATGTATTGAGCAGATGAGAGTAAAGTGAAATTTCTTTGCCATGAGTAAGAAATGCTGTATTTGGGGACAAGATTGTGTTCCAACAACAGAACATCATGTCTACTGTAAAGCATGGTGCGGTAAATATGGTTCAGGGTGCTTTTTGACTTGTCGATTTTGGATTGTACAACAGATTCTACAGGAGAATGTCAGACCCACACTGAAGAAATATAGGTCTTGCACCATAGCCAGGCTGAAACACACAAATCTATGATAGAATGGCTAAAGTAGAATAAGTTCCACAGTTTTAAATTATCCAATTATCTAGGACCATCTAGAAATATCAGTGAGTTGAAGGACAGAGTATTAACTAACGGAATTATTATTTAATATAATTAAATCTATGGTTAATATTTTTCCAACAGAAGTCATTAAACATTGGCTTGTAATGATGACACAGTACCCTGTTGGGGTTTTAAATGAGCTGATACCATATTGTAAACCATGGTACTGCAAAATCATAAAGAGTTCTGAAGAGTTTCTTTTACCACTATACATAGACTTTTTGAAAGACTGAAAATTGCACCTTAGAGCATTAGATGACTAAAAGCATTTCAGCATTTTGATATATTTAAAAAATAGACAACAGAATATATTGACCAGGAAACTATTAAATATATTCATTTTGTCAACATAGTTGACAAATCAAGTAATATCTCATAAGGCACTAATAAGTATAATGCTTATGTAAGCATACATAGTTCTGCAGATGATTAAATTTTAAAAAATCATTTTACTGTGAGTGGATTATAGAGCTTAAGTAAATCTATTATATTTGCTATTTTAGTCAAAGTAATAGTTTACCATTTAGTGCAAAGGATGTTCAATGTTTAGCCAAGAATGCTTCACAGGGGAAACAGCTCAGCTTAATAACTTATGTTTCTCTGTCATATCAGTTTATTAGATATTTTAATGTATCCTTTGTATTCAAATTGGTATCTCAAATCTTTAGATGCCCTATGACTTTCCTTTCTTTGCATATTAAGTGAAAATCTCAAAAATACAATATTTTTATACTATTATCCTATGTTCAAATACTTATGAATTAAACCATAAACTTATTCTTATTAGATATTCTTTTAACAGAGGACTATAGAGTATAGGAGTACAGTATGAAAAAAACTAATCCATAACTTTCTGCAATGGCAAACAGCCTCTCCTTCCCCTGACATTCTTGCACATGTATGGCGTGGCTTAAGAAGTTAAAGCTCCAGAAAGACTTTTAAACCTGCTGTCTCTGTTTTGGAAGTGGAATTAGGCTTATCCCAATTTCTGCTGAAATTAAAGGTAAGATTCCATGGACATAAAAAGGCTTCCAATATTTCTACTGCTTGGAAAATTGTTTAAATGTTGATAGGAAGATTTAAAGTTTGCTTTTTGTTTCCCTGTCAGATGATTTGTTTCCCTACAATTATCCTGTCTGTAAGTCATTAAGGATTGTTGGATTCACCTATCTATTTTTGTAAGACTGAGATATTTCTTTGCACTGTTACAAATTGACTGTTTCAATAATAACCCCATGGGATTGATCTCTAAATTAATTCTCATCTCAGTTGGAAAACTACTGCACCTGTATTATATAAGAGCATTTTTAGGGGAGTATGAATATTAATTAACTTCCCTTAGCACAATATGTCTTTGATTCATTCCTTTCTTATAGCTCTATAAATGTAGAACTATCAAAATATTATAAATAGAATATTATCAAGAATTGTAAATAAAATACAATACTGAAGGTATTAGCTCACGTCAAAATATAATTAGATCTTTCAATTGTTTATGAAATGCAAAAATCATGTGTTTGTTTAAATTAATTTTCTAAATCAGGTGTCTTACTGTTAAGCGATTGATTCCAATGGCACCATGTGAGGGATTTTCTTCCAAAATATGCAGTTTACTTTCAACATGCAGTTTATCACATTTAGGGGGAAATACATTTCATGGTGTTTTTTTTTACAAATTTGAACATGAAAAACGCATATGGTACATAATACGTATTGTGAATAAATAGCACTTTTATTTCATTTAAAAATTCAATAGTTATAAACATGTGATATGTCAGAAAGTTTTTTATTTTCCCTCTGAATTGAGACAAGAATTGGAGATTGCTATTTGTGTAATGCTGTTTTCTGATGTCTTCATTTTCATGTCCTAAAGAAGCTCATTTTGAATGTCATTAAGGAACAATGAGCAAAATGGTGGGTAGGTGGTTCTGGTAGGAGATAGAATTAGTGAAATGTTTAGGGTAGAATTTTATTTCCCATTAGGTCTTAGGGCAGGGGTTCTCAACCTTGGCAACTTTAAGACTTGTGGACTTCAACTTCCAGAATTCCTCAGCCAGCAAAGCTGGCTGAGGAAATCTGGGAGTTGAAGTCCACAAGTCTTAAAGTTGCCAAGGTTGAGAACCCCTGTCTTAGGGTCTTAAACCAGGGGTGTCAAACTGCCAGCCCGCGGGCCGGACGTGTCATCCGGAAGCCACGTCCACCCCATTGCTGGCAATGGCAAAATCAGCCTGATACATTGCGCGATGTCATGTGAAGTCGCGAGTTTGACATGTCTGGTCCTAAACTGTTTTCCCATTACAGGTAATCCTCGACTTACAACAATCTGTTTAGTGACTGTTCAAAGTTACAACAGCACTGGAAAAAGTGATTTATGATTGTTTTTCCACACTTACTACTGTTGCAACCCCCATGGTCACGTGATCAAAATTCAGATGCTTGGCAACCAACTCATATTTATGACAGTTGCAGTGTCCCAGAGTCATGTGATCACCTTTTGCAACCTTTTGACAAGCAGAGTCAACGGGGAAGCCAGATTCACTTAACCGTGTTACTAACTTAACAACTGCAATGAGTTACTTAACTGTGGCAAGAAAGATTGTAAAATGGGGCAAAACTCACGGTAACTGTCTGGCTTAGCAACAGAAATTTTGGGTTCAATAGTGGTCGTAAATCGAGGACTGCCCGTACTTATTGAACATGTGGGTTGGACTCACAAATGTTCTTGTTTTTCTAGGATTAACAATATAAGTCAGAAGTTTCTTATGTCATATTTTTGTTACTGGATATCCTTGGCTTTATTAAGTTGTTAGATAGGTACTTCAAATGTTTTAAGTAAAGCATTGGTAAAATGGTTCTTTAATTTTTTTTATCCATCTTTATGACGTGCACATGAAAACAATATTTTTGATATATATACATTGGAAATAGTAAATTATTTTCTAATTTACAAAAATGTTTACATTAACATTTAATTATAAATAATGTTGATAAATTGCCCCAATCTACATAAGGCGACCTAATTCAAAGAAACTGCAGAAAAATTTTTTTTATTTAAATAGAAGTGTTCTTGATGGTAAAAGAGCATTTCTTTATTTAGTCCAACAGTGACTAAATTGAATCTGTTATCTGCAAATACAACCTTCCTGAGACTCTGCATACAGTACTTGTTATAATGGCACTCCTAATCCAGGTATCTCAGGTAATTTATGGTTCATATAACATTGTGTCAGATGTTTCTTCTTGCCTAATTTATACTTTGCAGCTGCCATTTTGTGGAATAAGAGTTTAGTGTAAGGACACACACACATATATAAAACATAAATATATTTATTAACTAACGCACAATTTTTTTTCATTGTGTAAAATATGGCCTATGTTGTTTCTGAAATTTAGACTAGCTACTCATACATTTTTAGTGATGTTTTTAATATTTGGAATTGCACAATGTTCTTCTTTACTTATAGAATACAAATTATGTTGAGATGAATTCCTTTGTTTCCTTTGACTCAATTAATTAGAATAATTGTCCAAAATAAAAGCCAGCTTCTAGTTGCAAAATACTGGCCCAGCATGTGTTCTGTTACCTTGAGTTGAAATGATCTGTAGTTACTGTGTTACAAAGCAAGATTAATGTATTGGCCAAGAAAGATAATACTGACTCCTGGGCCATACTTGCTTTTCTTGCTTTTGGTTAAACATTCAAAAACTTGCTTCTGAACTTGAATATCTGTTATACGTTGATTACACATTATACAAATTTGAATGAGTGCTTTTGCTCATTATTGATAATTTTGTTTTAAAAAAGACAATGCAGTAAACTTAAGGTTACTTTTCTTTGAGCCTCATACTAGTTTTTCTTTGATTAATTAAAGTGGGAGAATACACTTTCCGTGCAAAAAATTATGTATGTATATTTGTAGTTTATAAAGTACTTCCTCCTTCTGTTATAGAGTCCACAACAGTAGAAATGGTTTTTTGCTATACAGTATTAGATAATTTTATGTACATTTTAAAATAATCAGATGAGATTTGAAACTGGCAATATTGAACATATTGGTACAGGAAAAAATCTTTTCTGAAATTTTAAAATAGGTTAATCTGTTTAGGGAATAATAACTTTGCTTAGGGATTCAGACCTTTAAGTTTCTTATATAACAGCATATTTTCTTAAAGTAAAACTTAATGCCACTGGTTTGAAAACACCTCCTTTAGTGCTAACTCCCCCACTCTTATTTTTAATATTTAAAGTTTATCTTAGTTTTGAAGAAAATTATAAGAAATTGTTACAGGTAGCATTTTTTGCCACAGTTGTTTAACAAATAACTGCAGTTGATAAATGAATCCTGCAATTGTTAAGCGAATCTGACTTAGTTCATTGGCTGCTCTTCAGAAACTGGCTGTGAAGATTACAAATGGTGATCACATGATCCTAGGACAGTGCAGTTGTCATAAATACATGCCAATTGCCAAGCATATAAAATTTAAACTTGTGACCATGTGGATGCTGCAGTGGTCATAAGTGTGAAACATAAATCACTGTTTTCATTATCGTTGTAATTTTGAACAATCATTAAACAAATGATTGTAAGTCAAAGACTACCTGTATATCCCCATTTTCCAGACCCCCCCCCAGGCCTGTTTCATACGAATGGCTGCAGTTTACTGCTTTGTAAAACAAAGATGAAATTAAAGTGAATTGGTAGAAAATACCTAAGGACAATGGCAAGAAAGATCCATCAGTTTCTTTTTGATACATTGGTGATCAGGCTATAACTGCTGTGATAAGCACTCTTAAGATAGGCAGGAACCCTCAACAGCCTTTTCTTTATGCATCCTAAGGATTTTTACAAAATAGAGGATTAGAGGTCCATAGATAAAGCCACAGCATTAAATAGTTATATATAACTAGTACACAATAAAGGAATAAGCAGTGTAAATATATATTTTACAAATATACAATTGAGCAAGGTTCTAGCATATGGAAGGTTACAATATAACTTATCTAACTTTGCCATTACATATATAGAAGAGTTCTATTTTCATGTAAAGTATATCAGAAAGAATAACAAGAGAATTTCAAATGTTCTTGCCATACATCTGTACATTAAATGCATATTAGATTTAACTGAGCAGATTTCCCATTTCACAGAATCTTAACATTATAATGGGCCATTTATGCCATGCCTTGCTCAGTGAAGGAATCCAGTGAAAGCATCTCCCATTTGGCATATAGTTACCTTTTCTAGTCCCCTAATCTATAAGTTTGCCTTAATTGTTCCTCATGATTCACTGTTCATATCTGGAGTCAGGTTACTTCTTTTAGATAGCACAGTGTTTTCCTGCTTGCTTTCTTAGTTTGCCTGTTGCTTTCTGGCAATAATACACAACTACACGCAACTAGACTTTCTCTAGATGGATGCCTGCATTGTGAAATGACAAGGTACCAATACAGAGATACTTTGTTTTACTTTGTTTTTACTCTTCTTTTAAAGTTGTTATGTTTACTGTAAATTGCTTTGGGATGTTCTATAATCATAATCATAGAAATAAATGAAAAAAGAAATGTGTTTAAATCTGTGCAACTGAAAGAAAAGAGAAGGTGTAATACTTATAAAGGGTAAAGTGCTGCTTAAATATGAATGAAAAAGCTAAACCGGAGGTCAGAAAGTAAGCATGTATATGATTTACATTGTGGTGAACATATATGTATAAATACGCAAGTAGGAATCCATAAACTGGTGATAGCTGCATGTTAATGTTAGAAAAATGTACTTTGTGCTGAAATCAATCCAAAACAAAAATTGTTCTGCTAGGCAATATGAATGGATGGGTGGGGGCAAGAAAAGAAATACAAAGTAGGTAATTAGGCCAATGAAGACCCAAGAATGAATGACCATGTGTGGAACTGGTATGTACGTATTTACAAAATATAAAAATGAACCACTATATGAGAAATATGCTTAAATGATTGGGCATATAAAGAGATTTGAATGAGGACTGAACTGGAAAACAAATATTTGAAAGAAAGCATGAAAGGGTTCAGTAGAGGAGAAAAAAATTGTGGGAAATCTAAAACGGAATATAGAAACCGTGGGAAAAAAGTGAGAGCAAAGGTAGTATAAGAACTAGTGTACGGACATGTAGAAAGTACACTACATTGGTTTGCAAGAAATCAATGATACTGGTATAAGCTAGTTTTAGATATGTTTCATTTCCTCTTCCGTCTCATTTTTTGTGTTTCTGAACACTATCTTGCATCTCTGTATCTTGTTGCTAATCCTGAAAGGGGAGTACTGCGATGGGGATATATGTAGAACTGGAATGTAAATACCTTTAATAGGTAATATTATGCATACTCATTTACTACTTTTTTTTAAAAAAAAAAAAGGATAGAATTTGAATGTTTTGCAGAGTACCCTTGACAGAAA
Source organism: Bothrops alternatus (assembly GCA_034064705.1). Taxonomy (NCBI): domain Eukaryota; kingdom Metazoa; phylum Chordata; class Lepidosauria; order Squamata; family Viperidae; genus Bothrops; species Bothrops alternatus. The sequence continues at coordinate 2,016,782 of JARGCV010000166.1, forward strand.
GTGAAAATACCTGCTGCAATAAAATTAAAGAAATTGTCATTTACGTGTATTCGAAAATTGTGGAAATGACAAATAATTGTGTCCAATCAATTTTGTTCCCTTTCTTCATTAAAAAAAAATGATTTGGTCCAAAAGGGAATACCATGCAACAGACTATATCTCTCTTTCAGCAAGTCTTTTGACTTAAGTCAAATACGCCATCCTCCTTAAATAAAGTTGAAAAGTGTGGACGGGAAAGGACATAATGGGGATACAGTTGCTTGAAATGCTACACGTAAAAGGTAACAATTTTAATGGATTGATATAAGAATGCAAAAGGATGCCAGATAGCTTTCCAAATATGAATCCTGACATGAGGAAGGAAGAGGCTGTATATTTAGAATATTGGAGATCACTATCAAATGGAGTGATATTGCAAACTTTTTTTTAAAAAAAAGTTGAATATGATAATACACCAAATGTGCTTTCTGTTGATTGCATTATGAACCCATGTATTATTAGCATATCATATGTAGGGAGCTGGGATTGTTATAGTTGGTCACAGTTTATCATTTGTGGTTCAGGAAGGATGTGAATTAAGCATTCCTCAGCCGAGTTTTCTAACCATAATGCAGTATCAGATCATCAGTGCTATTTATGAAATTTTAATAAAAACAACCTGTAAATTATAAATGCAACTTAAAAATTGAATATATAAAATAGCAGAATTAATTAAAAATGCAGTTGCCTTAATTTAATATTGTATCTGGATTAGTAATTAAGCATTATGCAGATTGCATTGAAGAAACTTTGTGAACTGTAGATTGGTTATTGTCTTGGTATTCCTCTTTTAACTGAGTCTCCCTTTAGCTTATTGGATAGGATTGTTGGAACCCCATTGTAAGCAAAATTAAATAACTCGATGTTACTTCCAACCTCCAATTCCTTACAATTACAATGGGCTGCATTATTTTTAAACTGAAAAAAAGATGGAGCAGTATCTGATTACATGACTATCAGTTATGAAGCAGGGACATGTTTACCTTATTTTGACTTGCTGTATACTCAACTGAACTAATCCAACACTAAGTATGTGACAGCATTTTTCAGACAGTTTGAGTGGGATTTGTGGGATTTGGTCCAGCACCAGATCACAATGAAAAATTTATCCTTCTGTTATATTGGGAGTTGCACAATTACATATGTACATACCATGCACTCATGAACACATACATACAACCCATGGCTATAAAGTTAAGACATTTTGGAGTACAGTGTCGGGGGAGGGAATACTTTTTAATGCAGTAGCTCATGTGTTGCTCTGAATGAACTGACTCTGTGATTTGTAGTTACTATGCTAATGGTAACTGCACTTTATCCTTAACCTTGGGCTATTATTTGCTGAAGCCAAAGAGCCCTCTTTGATACTGAAGCAGATTAAACACCTCAGAATTGATTTTTGTCTAGTGATCTTGCTGCTTTTTAAAGTGTAACTCTTTCTTTAAACAGCTTTGATTACTTTATTTGTGTTTAGATTGGTATTTTAAAATATTGACGTCATAGACTGAACCCACTGTTTCAGAGTAAAATCTTAAAAATTGTTTAACGACTAATGGATCTTTGTTCATAATTTTACCAATTAATATTAAATTAAAAATCTTAAAACATTTACCATACTTAATCTAAAATAGTAATTTTAACAGTTTCATAAAAACAAATTTAGTTTTCTATTTAAATTACAAAATCTGTTTATTCAAATTTTTTATCTAATAACATTGCTTTAATTGTGAATGTTATTTGCAAGTGAAATTCCTAATTGTACTCTGGACTGGAAATTAAAATCCAAAGATTGTGGTTGTAAAAGAAGTGAAGTGAAAGAAGCTACTTGAATTGGGACTACATGTATTACTTAAACATTGATTCTGTGGTTAGAAAAGTTGGATTCAGTACTTAATATATGATTACATTGAAATTAGATATATATTCAATTATTTTACTGAATTCTGCTTTTGCTGGTGTTGTATCTGGGCAGCGTCCTGCTTTCTGACCCAATGATCACTATTCCTTCCCATACATTTTCAAACTTCTGTTTGCAATAAAATGCAGAACTAGTTTTATTAAATTCTGTAGTCTATATGCCTTTGAACATAATACACAGAGCTTTTTAAAGAGACCCTTGAGTTGAGCTCAGTTCTTGAAAACTGCAACCAGGTAGTTTTCTTGGCAGCATCACACAACTATTGTTTTAGAAAGTCCAGTACTTCCTACAGCCCTGGTCACTCCCACTCAGCATACTAAGTCAAATTCAGTGGGATGTTTTAACTGTAATCTTATTTTCTAGCCATTTATTATTAGAAGAAGAGCACTATTACAATATAAAATGCTACTTTTTATCTTCTTCCATCTTTATATCATCCTATTTTTGAATATTTTAATGCAATCCTATTTTGCACTGTTGAAGTCCTAGTATTTAGAAGAGAAAAACTATATTTTTATTTGGGATAGAAATGGGTTTTCAGTTTTACATAAATCTGTATACCCCTCCACCCAGAAGGATTAATTTCCTTTGCAATAGATAGTGCTTAGATGAACTTTGAGAAATAACTGAAGATTACAGTAAAGTGTGTTTAGTCAACAATGTATGATGAGAATACTTTATTTAACCAGATGTAATTAAATATCTATTTCTAGGAAGCTGTGAAGATTCTGAAGTATGGCTGAAGATGCAAAATCACCTGGGAAGGATGAATTCTTTATAATATTTCAGGTATCTTTTGTCTTCTCTTTACATCTCTTAATAACCAATGGTATATAGAAGCTTCTTGATGCTCAATTGACGCCCAGAAACAATTGTTTTCCTGTAAAAAGCTGCTATTTACTCTTTATGGGTGAGGGTGAACAGCTGAATGAGAGAATAGACCAGTGGTGGTGAACCTATGGCACCTATGGTGAACCTATGCCAGAGGAGCACTCGGAGCCCTCTCTGTGGGCACACATGCCGTTGCCCCAGCCTTGCCTCCCCCGCGACCCCTTCCTCACAGCAGCCCCCTGGAGGAGAGTTGCCCCCGAGTGTGGACATGGCAGCCAGGCAGTGTAGACAAGACTGCCCTCATGCCCCATCGCGCACAGTGGATGCTGCAGGGCGCGGGCAGAGGGCATGGCCACCATGGCGCTCCTCAGGTGCCTAGATGATCTGCGGCGGGCCCTTGAGGCAGTGAGTGGCCCTGCGAGCAGGTGGGGTGGGGATGGAGCAGGGGCGGGGCAGGGGGTGGAGTGGGGCGGGGTCAGTTTTTGGGCACTCGGTCTCTAAAAGGTTCGCCATCACTGGAATAGACCCATTATAATATATTTGGGTCCATTGGGAAACAGGGAAGGCATCATCAGAAAAGTCAAAATAACCACCAATGGTGCAAATGGCACTCTCCCTGTTTTTTTACATGCATTACTCATGTGACCTATAAGGAATAGCTTCAATTGCACCATTGTTGCTTCCATCTAGACTTTTTTAACCATACCCTGCATATACACCTGGAAGGAAGCCCAGAGATATCTTGTAGGGGAGATGGACGGCATAGAAATTTAATAAATAAATAAGGGAGTATTTGGGGCAAGAGTTTGTAATCTTTTAAATTATTTTTATATTTACTGGAATACTGAGAATGTAGGAGCATACTTCGGCTACCAGTATATTTCATTGAAACCTCTTTCAATGCAACTAAACTTTAACTTAATATATTTTCCTATTTAATGACATCACCTCCATTTGGCCTAGATTTTATTTTAACTTCTTCCTCATCTCAACCTATTCAGTCACTTTTTTGATGTTAGATAACATGGTGCAGTAGATTTAGGAATCTCAATGTACTGATGACATTCCCTGGAAAGTTCTAATTTAATTCCTCAGCAGTTTTATGTAAATGTTGAACAACATGAGGGAGAAGATGAAAGACTTAATGTAATATTAATTTTGGTGTCCATTTCTGAGTTTTAACAGTAGAGAGTAATCCTTCAACTGCGCCCTCAGGACTAAGCCAAATAAAAAGGAATGGAATTATTGCCCCCTCCCCAGCCAGTCAAACACCCACAAGACCAAATCCAATCAGATTTATAAAGATTATCATGGTTGAAATGTAACATGTTGAATGTTTTTCAGGACAGTTGCATCATGCAGAGTTAAGCAACTATGATCTCAGGATTGTATTGACAAAAAGGAAGAATCCTCTGAGAACAGTAACCATAAAGTGGACAGAAATAAAACGAGGACATCATTTAAAATTTCAAAGTAACTATCTATTCAGTTTGGAATGAGATTTCTGTGACATAAAAATGCCAGTCATTTTTTCCATTAAGAGTAGTTTTCCATGTAACAATGTTTAAAAAAAAGTATGGCATTTAAGGAGAAATTTGCTATTTGAATAGGGATATTGGAGAATGTGGCCAAACCAGGTTGAGGAAGGAATAAACACTGGAGGAACACCTAGTCTGATGAACCGAGATGCTAGAACAGCAATTTTATTGTTGTTCTACTGCTTTATAACCGTTGTATAATTTTTCTCTCTCTCCCCCATTAACTATGAGTTATTTATACAACAGTCTTCCTCTGCCTCTTTTAGCATGTTCCTTGGTACTCTTGTAACTTGAAATTTTGAGTCTTAGAAGCAGGGCAGTACTCCACAATTGAATATTTTAAATTACCTAAGAGTAATTTAGGTAAATAAAATCTTTGGGAGGGGAAAAAAACCTACTGAAAAATTTAAAAAATGTGCAGAAAGCTCTCTGAGAAAAATTGATTCAGATCTCCAAGATCAGAGATAATACCATTTTGGAATATCATCTCTAATCACATGAAAGAGAGTAGCCCTAAAGTATAAGTTCCAATTACAGTTTCATGTTTATTATTAATCACTTTATGCTTCTGCAAGTTGTAATATGGGGCTAAACAAATGTCTAGGCACTGCACACAAAATATTTCTCAAACCACTTCAAGTACTAAATCAAAGTACATATTCATCAGAACAAAATTACTGAAGAGGTAATCAAATTAGAGGTTATTCATAGTTATATTTTATTTGGACTCTTTGTTTTTAAAGGTTGGAGTACAGCTTCAAAACTTCATCCAGCTTTTGCTTGAAGAATCTATCTTGAAACTTAAGACTTAAGCTCCTTGATTAAGTATATTGCTCCTGTGAAACTGAAGAGGAAAACTATATCTGCATAAGAACAACACTGCTTGAATGCGTATTTATGAAAACTATGTAAACTTTCAGTCATTAAATGATTCCAAAATTAGTTTTTGCTTGCTCCTTCATTTTCATTTTTCCTTATTTCATATGTCAGCATTAAAATGGTGATTTCTATATAGCTCACATTTTACAAATCCCATTATAAGAGTAGCCTTGGAAGAATGTAATTACTTTTTCCATTTTAGTCACAAATTACTGCCTTGTGTGTCCCTAGCTCCCAAAATTACAGTATACAACAAAGTGCCAGCCTTAAAAGAATAGGTTTATGCTAGTACAAGGATATCTCCATCTTTGGTACTGACCTTGGTTGTTTGCTTGCAGATGTTTACTTAACTAGGTAACATAATCAGTGCTTGTGTGGGATTTGCTCCCTGTTTAAATTCAGTAGCTTGTCCTGCCAGTGCTGGTGTTATTTTTTTGTTTGGGTTACTGTATGTACAAAAACAACTGCAGCCATACAACAGTAACAATAATGTACAGTTCATATGCAGAATCCAAATTAGTGGATAATGTTCATTTACTTCAAGCAGTCTCGTCTGTGGGCTTGATTTGCATTCTCCTGGTTCCTTTGGGTGACTAGCTGGATTCGGAGAGAAGAAAAAATGCTGTTTTCTTTTAAAGAAGTGTGCCTTTTCTTGATTTAGCTGATGGATGACTTTCAACCAGTCTCCAACTTTCCCTTTTTATGGAACCAATTATAGAGTATCTCGTAGAAAACTGATTATTTCAACTGGTCCCAGTTATGCCCAGTTGTAGGACTGAAACAACTCTAGTTAGTCTTGTGAATGAGCATCAGGACTTGTAGAGTGGAGGGTTGGTTGGGTGGGACACTCAGGATTCAGTACCATCAAACAGATTTTTTTTTCTGAACCACCAGCAAAGGTTAGGGTGCTAAATAATAGTGGTTCTATGTAGTTGTAAGGGGCCCACTACAAGAAAGCAGGACTCTTGGAACAGTTTCATTCCAAAAATAACTTTTATTAGGAGAAGCTGATAGAAGGCAGGATCTGACGGTTTCCTGCTCAGATCAATAGATTAAATGGGGGCTCAAGTAAACCCCATCCCAATAGTTCATCCGGTCAGTTCAAATGAGCCAATCCCCAGGTGTTAAGTCCGGTGTGGGAACGGAGCTAATAATGGAATCCGTTCCCATGCCTGTGAAGATGTCGTTGGGTCTTCGTACCTTTCTCTTTCGCAGCAAGAGATAAGTCGGAGGCACATTCTCACCCCAGGTTGACATCAAGGGAAAATAATTCAAAGAGCAGCAAGCAGATAGAAAAGGTGGATACAATGTAGCTAAGCAAAAGGAGAAATAAGGCATCCCAAAAGGCCTCCCTTAGGAGAATGACAGAACCCACAGAAAGAACACAGAACGGGACAGAATCAACCCCTCCCAAATGGAAATGGGTTCTGACAATAGTTCTCTAGTGGATATGGGGAGGAGTTTTTATCTATGAATACTCGAATTGGAGAAACTATAGAACTCAATGCTCTCACCTAATGTTTATAAATGCATGAAACCATTGGGAAAACTAATATTTGGAAATCTTGAACTTTTGTCTTTGGAGCTATGAAGATTTGGATAAGGTCAAGCAAGCTCAAATACTACAGAGATAAGAATTGTAATTTGTCAGTAAATAATGTGGCAATCCAATAAATAACCCTGGTATTCAGAATGGCATTGTTCTTCCCCTGAAGTGTTTTGTGACATGGAGATCTAGGATGCTGCTTCAGCACAAAGTGAACATTGTGACGGAGTAGGTACTTCACCCAATTTTAACTAATGGATCAGGTAAGAGTCTACCTAGATATTAACATGCCCCAATTATCACCCAGCACAGTGATGTCAAACTTTTTGGGTTTGGAATGTCAAAAATTTTGAAAATGCCTAACTTTGTTTCTGTATATCTATCTCTCTTACACACACACAGAGAGAGAATTTTTTCTCTGCTTTCCCCCCTTCTGGGCCACTCTGAACAATGGCACCCAAAGGTAATACCGAAACAGCTCTTGAAGTTGAGGCCTGAAACTCAACTTCCAGTCCTTGCAGACTGCTGCCACTCAAAAAGGCTGCCTTGCTGTTTCCCTAAGCGCACAAACCTTGAGGAATGTGATTGACCCACGACCCAGATCTGCAGCACCTCGTTTATCTTCAGGTGATATTCTCTGTTGACAGTCCCATGCGGCCTACCTGAAGCTGCATTTAGTCGCTTTTTAAAAGGCTTTTGTTCTTCAAGTGGCTTTGGAGCATGCTGTTCTGCTGCCTCTGCAAACCATGTGAAAACATGCCTTGTCACATACGTTTGGGATGTCATGCAAGAGTTCACAGCCCTCATGTGACTGCCAGAGACGCCAGAGGCCATGCAAAAATACATCCCATTCCATTCTACAGCCTCTGAAAATCATGCAAGAATAGAGCATGCTTTTGAGAACAGTTGGGTGTTGGTGAATGCTGGCACTTCACCCAAAACACATCATGTCACGTGTGTCCTAGATTCACCATCAGTGACCTAACTTACGTGCAGTAATTTGGACTTCTAGATTGCTAGGGGGAAACACTGCCAGTATAAAATTGCAGCAGTTTTGAAGTCGCCGTGTTGGTTATCAAATCTTTGGGGCCTTATTTAAAGTGTTGGCTATTTTACCTATACAATACAGTACTGGAATAACCAGCCAATGCCTTGCTAGATTGACTCTGTCAATGTAGCCTGAACATCTAGTGAAGGCCTGCCAAGAATTCATTCTATGTACCCCACCACTTCTCGGCAGATGCATGTATACTTCACAATGATAGCTTCCTCTCTTACAGACTTTCCAGTGATAGAGTATGACCTCAACACATCCTGCAGTTTTCAAGGAAGTAAAGTCTTACTATTCCCATTTGTTTCCCTAGTTAACTGAATGGTCCATACCATGGGAATGTTTGCTTGTATTGATTGGGGCGTTTTGCTCTATTTGCCACTGTAATTTTTTGCCTTTTCTCCTTTGGGCAGGCTACAAGTACTCTTACATTTAATAAAATAAATTTACCACCTTTCAGTTTATTTTAAAAATAAAGTGTTGGTTCAAGAAGCAAGTAGAGATGTCTCAACTGAAACTTTCCTAAGCCATTACTAGGCTTTTGATTGTCCACCACTGGAAAAAAACGATATTCAGAGTGCACAGAATACTGCTTTGAGAAGTGGCTGTAGGTTATATTTTCTTGCATTTTCAGAGTGGAAGACCCCTCTATATGTACTTGGTGATAGCCACAAATACTATTTTATGTGTCTGATCTGTGGTGGACACCGGAGATTTGAAGACAATGTTTATACAGTTTATTTTTGTAATGTTGAATCAGTCCCATCTGCTTCAAGGTATCAAATATTTCATTCTATGACTTCCCTTCAAAGGCAGCGATGGCCAGGAAACTTAGGAGGAATTTTCGTGGAATCTTTCCTTTGTATTGAGTTAAGAGAAGCTGATGTGCCCAATAGTGACCTTAACAGTTACGTTGCCATTTAGCAGATTCCATCAGTACGCTGATGATACTCAGCTGTACATTTCCACCCCGAACCACCCAAATGAAGCTCTTGACGTGCTGACCCAGTGCCTAGAAGCCGTGCGGATCTGGATGGGGAAGAACGGTCTCAAGCTCAACCCCTCCAAGACCGAGTGGCTGTGGTTACCGTCGTCCCGGTACAACCAGCTGACTCCATCGCTGTCTATCGGGGGCGAGTCAGTGGCCCCCACGGGAAGGGCTCGCAACTTGGGAGTCCTCCTAGATTCACGGCTGTCCCTTGAGGACCATCTGACGGCCGTGGCCGGGAGGATGTTTTACCAGATTCGTCTGGTACGCCAGTTGCGCCCCTTCCTAGATAAGGACGCGCTATGCACAGTCACCCATGCCTTCGTCACTTCCAGACTGGACTATTGTAATGCTCTCTACATGGGGCTCCCCTTGAAGTGCACGCGGAGGCTTCAACTGGCACAGAATGCGGCCGCGCGGGTGGTAGTGGGGGCACCCTGGCGGGCACGAATGGCCCCCATCCTGTGCGAGCTGCACTGGTTGCCGGTGGCTTTCCGGGTGCGCTTCAAGGTACTGGTTACCACTTTTAAAGCGCTCCATGGCATAGGACCCAGTTATTTACAAGACCGCCTTCTGCCAGTAAATACCTCCCATCGACCAGTTCGCTCCCACAGAGAGGGCCTCCTCAGGGTGCCATCGGCTAAGCAGTGTCGGCTGGTGGCGCCCAGGGGGAGAGCCTTTTCTGTGGGGGCACCGACGATGTGGAACGAGCTCCCCCCTGAACTTCGGACGTGTCATGATCTCCGCACCTTCAGAAGAGAGTTGAAGACTCATCTCTTCAATCAAGCGGGCCTGGCCTAGATCTCCTCGGGTTTTAAATTTTTAAACAAGGCTGTTCGAGTTTTAGAATTGGGTTTTTTAACAGGTTTTTAGTAACAGCCTTGTATTTATTTAATTTTAAATATTTATTGTTTTATATGTTTTTATTGGGTTGTAAACTGCCCCGAGTCCTACGGGAGAGGGGCGGTATAGAAATTGAATAAATATAAATATAATATATAATATATAAATATACTAGTATTTAATTTACCATTAATCTTTCTATTAGCTATTTTGATGCTGTGACATTAAAAATAAATAGCAGAAGACGTAAGCTGAAGTTTGACAAACAAAAGTTTAATTTTTACACACAAATGGGATTTATGTGCATCTTACAGTTTTATCTTAGAACCAATGTAGATTAGATCAGGGCAACAGTTTAATCATTTGGGGAGAATTGCATGGATGGAGTTCAGCATAAATCTATAAATATAATCCACCCTAAAAAAAAAATAGCCCAAATGCATCTGAAAAACTATTTTCTCCTGTTCCTATTAGACCTAAAGAAGAAAATACTACCATTATTACATTACCTAGGTACATTACTCTATGTACAAATTTTGTTCCATACTTTCTAAATGACCCATCCTAAATTTCTCTTATATTAAACTTCTGCTCAGATAAATTAGTCACAGAAGTTCTTTATTAAGTAGAAATGCCTTTTTTTGTAACAACAATAGAAATTTATAGCTGGTTTTTCTTTTTTTTAAAAAACTTAAATGTAAACATCAAAATCAGGGCAAAATGTGAGCATTTATACACAATCAAGATATTTGTTCTTTTTATCATTCCACATTGTGGAAATGTGTGCTGAGCATTACAAGTTGAACTACAATAATTGACACAAATACAGCTATCTCTACAAAATAAATCTCACAATTTTTTAAAGCAGTGTATTTGCTACATACAGGAAGATTCACATGTAAATAGCAATCAAACAAAACGAAGTGAGATTAAACACTGAATGCACCAGGAATTCCATACTTCTTGATGAGACTCAAATGAGGAAAATAGTCCAATAAAATTGTATCATTCATTAAGTCATTGTAATTGCACTCTATAGGCAGCTATCAGCAGTTTAACCTGTAAGGAACAAAGAGTCACTGACAAAATCTTTCCATCTCAAAGTATGAAATCCATAAGATACAGCATATTAATAAATTCACACAGTGTAATATTATCTCATAAAATAGAGCATTTCATACATTCAATATATTTTAGAGGCATGTTTTTACACATTTTCATATGAAAAGACATTTTAGAAAAGCCGCTCTTTATAAAGTGCTTTATAAAGAGTCAGAATTTTGGCTTACATTAGGCATTTTATAACATTTTAGTAGGCTCAAAATTGCCTCGGGGGAATTTTAAAATATTCATTTGAATAATGCCCTTCATTTGCAGTGCTCACCTTTGCCATTGGAACTTCTGCTAAACGTATGAAGAGCTTGTTAAGGCCTTGAATAGGACTGAAGGAATAAATAAAGTGACTATCCTAAAAGAGGAAAAACAACTGAATTCATTTCACAGATATAACATCTCTCTTAAGCCAGGCAAAATATAAAAGCAAAAACAAAAACAAAAACCACACCTTTTAATACATGTTAAGCCTTGTTCACCAACTATGCTTGTTACCGACTTGCATGGCAAAAGACCTAATGCCAACCATAAAAACTACACCACAACTAAAAGCACATGCAACTTCTAGGAGGCAGATATAAAAATAAAAATAGGAAAAGAAACAGTAATCTTGAAATTAAACAAGTTGTTTTTAAAGCACTAGTCTACATGAACATTTAATATAATCCAGTAAGCCTTGTCTTAGTATTTTAATTACTGGAAACCACCTTAAGAAGTGCTCAAAAGTAGACATGAGGTTTGGCATGGGCAGAAACTAATAGAGGAAATGTATGTGTAACTCCCAGTAAAATAAGCCCAAAGGTGAGGAGAGCATATGGCTGGATAAAACTGGCATGAATGCCCTAACAGGTATTAGCCTAGCCACTCACCTGTAAGATCCGCTGGATAAGCTGCTCTGTCTGGGCAGGATGGCAGGCTCTGTTGGGCTGGGAGGGAGGGGAAAGGATGAGATGAAGGCAAAGGGTACCTCTCTATACTCGGAGCCAAATAACAGGTACCAGAGGCACCTTCCAAGTACTGCCTGAAGGCAGAACATTCTTTTGACTGTTTCTTGCTTATCTTTCATTCACAAATCCCTTGCAAAGCTTCTAAAGCAGGAGTGGGCAATCTACCCCACCTCTTGCAGGCCATAATGTAGGTGGGACTGAACCAAGCAGTAAGCAGGGCCAGAGCCAAAAGTGAAAGGCAATGGGAATACCCCATTTGCTCTCTGATCATCCTCCAGACATCTCCCGCCTCCTGTCTCCCAGTTGCAGGATAGGGACAGACAGCAGAACTTTCTTGCACAGAGATTCTGAAATTAGGCCAAAGGCAGGGCAAAATTTGCCCAAGGAGCCTGTTTGCCCATCCCTGCTCTAAAGTGTATTCTATAGCATATTTAACTGTACTTTTATAGCATATTTAACTGTACTTAGCTAAATAAAACTGCCATCTACTATCACACTAGCATCTTGCAAGATCTATTAAAGGTAAATCAAAAGACAGAGGGTTTTTTTTAATAGGAAGGAAACATTTACTGGGTATTGCATACCAAATTTCATCCCTTTCTCAGAAAAATACAGTTAAGCTAGTCAGCAAAAAAGGGGGGTAGTAAATCTATTCTAGCCAATTAAATAATATGCAAACTTTCAAATATGTTGAAAATCGTTACTAGCTATTAAACTAAATAAAAATGAGAAAAGCAATGATAAAGTATGATGTTGGAAAGAAAAAGCTACTGCTTAAGGTGAAATCTAGGGCTTATGTAATAAAATTAAATAACAGGCTACTTACTGCCTGTTATATGCAAAAAAGCAGCAAGGAAAGCTGGGACAAACAATAAATAATTGCTGTGTATAAAAAGATTGAATCTATGTGATGTTCATATGTGCACAAATATGCTTGTTTGGTATTTGTTGGATGGGGAGAAAAAGCTGCTGACTATGCTTAGTGCAACTGACCAATAATATTTACCAAAAGTATAGATAACAACTATATTGCTTTGACCAATAAGAAGTACAATTATTTAACTTTAATGATCTTCTGTATCCCATCCTGAAATTGTTTTAGGTCCTCAGCAAAGAAAGATGTACTTTATAAAATGCAGGATTGACACATTCTTCTTGGAATAATAAAGTTCATAGCTAAAAATGTACACTGTTGCCTTTTTTATCATGGACAATATGCAGTAGCCTTTGAGCTGAATAATATTTCATCTGTCTCAGAGTTTTCAAACATTAATTCTAATGAATAAGCTAAGATATGATGCTATTCTATTGCTTAAGAAATATGGCTGAGCAATTAGTGGATCCATAAATGTAGATACGACCATTTTAAGATGCTATACATATGAAATAAACCATGTTTAAATTATTTATAAATCTATATATGCAAGCAATAGACAGGCAACTCCTTCACAACAAATAGGAGATATCAAGGATTGAAACTGAGAATATTTGTATACAAAATATGAGCTCAACCACAGATTTTTCCAAATTTTCAAAAAACTGAAGATATTCTCCATAACATAAGATTCAGTTTAAAATGAGGCTTGATTCCTCTGTTAAAAGAATGAATTGTTAACTCCTAGAAATAAAAAACTATACATTTCTAAAGATGATATAAGTAACCAAAGAGATGAAAAAATTACCAAAAACACAGGCAGCTGGAATTTGTCATTCAAAACCACAGCTTGCACACTGCATGGTCCACAAAGTCGAGCAATGACATCTTTCCCCAAAAAGTTTGCATGGAAAATGAATAAAAGAATCCCAGATCCTGTGGAAAAACAATGAACACTTCATTTTGAGAACATACAAGAGTAAAGAACAGCTCTCGCTCTTCCCTGTGAAAGAGAGATTAACCAATTGTAACTAGTTTCTAATACACAAATAGATGGCAGCTTGAATTATATCTTGAATAATAAAAAGTAGTTGTACCAATTGTATTTCAATGTTCTTAAGCCATGTAACTGCAAATCAGATCCCTTCTTTCATAACAAATGCCTAAGTTTGATTCAGAAAGATAATCTGGAAAGTAAATGCTTAAAGAAAAATGAATTGATTTGGGAATCTTAAAGATTAATTTCTTTTTACATTCTGTATGTAGGAATATTAAATAAACAACTCATTAATATACAATTTTAATGTAAAGTTTGGTTAAGTAAGATCAGATATTTTAACTTTGGTAAATCCAATTTTTAGGATTATAATTCTGAAAAAATTCTTTCCTGTTTTTTTCTACCATAATGCAATTTTATGCACTTGGAAGGTTCAGATAAGCTTAACACAACTATTAAATATACTATATTGTCTCTCTCTCTCAACAAAAAAAGAATAAGCAATAAAACCTATCAATCTCAATACTTTATTTCTTTACCTATGCTACCTATTACCATTAGTAGAATATTTTAGTTTGACATGCTTTATTTATTTAAATATCCAAACTTGTTTATGCCCATAAAGTAGATATCACACCCTTAAATATCTGGATTTTCATTTCATTAATCAAATTTGTCTCCAAATACAACCTTCAGGCACATTCTGTGGGGCCTTATAGGTGAATTCTGAAGAATAATCTGGTCCCTCACAAAGCAGATGACATGCAATATCAAATATTGGTTCCATTAAATTAAGACGGGCTTCAAAGTATTCCCTGATTGTCTCTTCTGCCACTCGGGTTAACCTAAAATCAAGCAAAATTTAAACTTGTAATTGTATTGGGAAAAGGGTCATAATTCATTTTCAATGAGTAATATTTTGTCAGTTGATGACCTTCTATTCACAAAATATCATTAAATGGAAGGAACATAGAAGGTCAGAAAAAATTGTGCAGCAGCTCTCCCTCCTACCACTACTGTAAATCCAATCTACTTCTGGATTCAATATTTAGAACTGAATTCCATAGCACTAATGGTGAATATTTGTATTACATTTATTTCCCAAAACTCTAAAACTTCTGCCCTCAAAGGCCTTGTTCTAATTTTGTTGATATCTTGCACTAAAAACAAATAGATTATCTGTTCAAAGGGAGAAAATAGAGATTTTTATAAGCTAAGTCTTTTTCTTTCATTTTACCTCTTATAAAAACAATATTAAATATAAACACACAAAAGCAATGAGCAATAAAAATGACTATAAGAATAACTTCAATGAAAGTCCCTCACTCAAACAGCTCCACTAATTCATTTTTAAAGAACCTTTTCTGCATAGTAACTTCTTCTCTATACAGCAGATAACAAAGTTCTTTCTCCCTACCCCCAGGTTCCTTATATTCCTCTTAGTTTTTTCCATGTAAAAGCCCATTTTTTGTCTTCCAGCAACTGAATATATCTTAATCATGTCATGATTAAGCAGAGTGCTAATTACCCTGCCCACTGAGACTCTGGATTTAACCTATCAAAGCAGAATTCCACAAAGAATGCATGGATGGAGTTAGTTTTCTTTTTAGACATTGTTAATATGATATTTTTATTGTAGTGTATTGTATTTATTGTTTAGTTGGCCCTAATTGTGTTTTAATTTTGTAAAGTGCCAACACTCATTGCAATATATAAATATATTAATCACTATAAATATACTAATTAAATCAAGATTTTAAAAATTAAACAATAGTCTTTATGAAAAAAACTTCTTCATATGAAAGAGCAAAGCCTGGATAAAAACATCCTAACAGTAATTATAAAAAATTCAACTAAAATAGTTTATTACATATTTATTGTTACTTATTAAATTTTAAGAAGATATGTAAAATATATTCATTCACAAGAAAAAAGTACTGAAGCAAATATAAATAAAAAATAATTTTAGGATTTTCTGGATTTGAAATATAATCCAGGTTTTGGCTTGCATAAAACAACTTTAAAAATCTTTCAACTTGAATCCTAAGAACTCATGTTAGAGGCCTAAAAATCCCTCACTGAGTGAAGCTATTAATAAAGGCAACCTCCTCCTAAATGATAACAGTAAAATAAGCATGCAAGGAGACATCTAATTAAGTATTGTATTAAAATGTTTAAGAAATATAATCTTCCAATAAAAAAATCTGACATCAACATTCCCCAATTCACTAAGGAAATTGAACCACCTCCAATGCAAGGACTTACGTAGCCAAATGACTCCTGAGGAGTTCGGACACCGATAAATTATTACACTGTTTGGCAAAATGAAGAGCATTGCTCTG
This sequence comes from Bothrops alternatus, assembly GCA_034064705.1. Taxonomy (NCBI): domain Eukaryota; kingdom Metazoa; phylum Chordata; class Lepidosauria; order Squamata; family Viperidae; genus Bothrops; species Bothrops alternatus. The sequence continues at coordinate 2,032,688 of JARGCV010000166.1, forward strand.
ATGCTTTGATGAAATATTGCAATCAGCTCCACTTTCAATCATTAGACGCACAATATCGTAATTTCCTCTCTTACAAGCCTACATGTGAGAGTTTACCAAGAGATATTATGAAAAGGCAGTTAAAAGACATGCATATTTTGGAGCAGATGCTAGATACTAATAGCACTGGATTTCATAGATGTACTGTGTAGTGCTGGGCCTGGAAATAATTCAGCAGCTACAGTAATACAAAATGCAGGGGCCTAGGCAAAAATGGCTACATCCTGATATACTTGGGACAAACTCCCTGCTCTAGGAGCTGCCCTGGTGGCCAGTTGGCTTCTGGGTGGGCTACAACATGCTGGTTGTCTCCTTTAAAAGGCTCTACACCAGAGGTCCCCAACCTTTTGGGCACCAGGGATCAGTTCCGTGGAGAGAGGTTTTTCTGTGGACTGGAGGGGGCGTGGTTTTGTGTGCTGCCTGCATCCCACAGATGGAGCTTTGCTTGTTTATGCAAACCGGTTGCTGGCATGTCGTGGCCCGGTACTGTTCCACGGACTGGGGGTTGGGGATCCCTGCTCTACACATTTCCAGACCAGGTTTTCTGAGGGACCACCTTCTCCCACATTCATCTGTCCATACAGTGAGATCACATACAGGATCAATTCCCTCAGATCTGAGCTTAAGTTACTAAACATTAACTCAGTGTAGCATGCAAGTCTGTAATCTAGCAATAAATGTTGAGTTATCTTCAACACATATTTTTTTCATAACATTATACTTCATTATCATATTTGTTTTACTCCCAAATATGAACATTTCTTGTACTTATGAATTAACATGTAGGCATAAATCTTATTTAATTCGTGATTTCTGTATTAGAATTTTTACGGAAAATTACTTGTCTAGAAGAAAATATATCCAGATTTACCACTGTTCAAGTTTACTCAATTTAACAACAAATACCTTCATTAATGCAGTTTCACCATTCTTTTGCTGCACATTCACATGTGCACCAGCTTCCAAGAGAAGGGCTGCAGTAGTTAGATTGTTCTACAAAAACAAAATGATTCACACATGAATATTTCAAACCTAAGAGAACATAGATAAAATGAAAGTAATGAATTCAAGATCTATACAAAGATTAAAACAAACTTATACTATGATCGGTGATACAAGACTTCTGATTTTCCTTTCATTTTTCCATAGAGAAAACAGAAATAAAAATGCAAGGTCAGCAGATTTGCTGCTATATAGTTTTATTTATTATACTAAACTTGTGATGAATTCTTATGTTACTTAAAAACATAGTTTAGGATTGCAAATCAGTCATTACATATTAAAAATATTATTAGATATATATTGGCATTTTCTTTCAAAGTAGAACTCAAAGTGACCAGCAATTCCTTTTCTATTTGTAAAAGGAGCACCTCTTTCTTTGCAGCAATACTATCTAGATCAAGGGTCCCCAACCCCTGGGCCACCAGTGGGCACTTGTGCATGTGAGCACTGGCCTGCTACTTGTGCAAGTCGGGCTGTATATATAAAGAATATAAAGAACGGTTGCTGGAATTGGGTATGTCTAGTTTAATGAAGATAAGGACGAGGGGTGACATGATAGCAGTGTTCCAATATCTCAGGGGTTGCCACAGTGAAGAGGGTGTCAAGCTATTCTCCAAAGTACCTGAAGGCAGGACAAGAGGCAATGGATGGAAACTAATCAAGGAGAGAAGCAACCTAGAACTAAGGAGAAATTTTCTGACAGTTAGAACAATTAACCAGTGAAACAACTTGTCTCTAGAAGTTGTGAATGCTCCAATACTGGAAGTTTTAAAGAACATATTGGATAACTACCGTATTTGTCTGAATAAGGTATAGGGTTTCCTGCCTGAGCAGGGGATTGGATTAGAAGACCTCCAAGGTCCCTGTAAAAGTGGTTTGATGGCTGTAACTTTGAGGACAGATTATAAATCTTTTTTTCTGAGGTTACTATAGCTTTGAATTGTTGTTAAATGATCAGTCATTAATCAAGGACTACTTGTACTACAAATAAATAGGTTCTAACATTCATTTCTTAAAAAAGAAATGTTTTTCCTTAAAAAACAAACAAATGTGGAAATATTAGAATCAGCAATTCAAGGAATAAGCATGCATTTGTGTAGCATGTACTTCAAATAATACAAAATTGTATTGTTAGCTGATAAATTACTGATCAACTATGCTAAAGTAAACGTTGGATGAAAAAGATCAAGTAAATCTCTATCTCCCTATTCTTATATTTTCTATACAATGTTGATTAATATTTTCAAGATGAAGAGAACACTGCCACTTAATGAATTTCTGATGCTGCTTGTAGAAGATCCCAGATTTAATCTCAAGCTTCTTATTCAAGTCTACTTGGATTGGTAAAGAATGTAGTCTGAAAATGGAGAGGGAGCTGCTGCTAGTGAATATGAACAGTACAGAAAGGTATGATTATTTATTTATATTTCACACTTCTTAAAGTCATGATTTAGTAGCAATAGCAATAGTACTTAGACTTATATACCACTTCACAGTGCTTTACAGTCCTCTCTAAGCCGTTTACAGAATCAGCATATCGCCCCCAACATTTTACCGATCTCGGAAGGATGGAAGGCTGAGTCAACCTTCAGCCAGTGAGACTTGAACTGCCAAACTGCTGGCAGTCAGGAGTCAGCAGAAGTAGCCTGCAGTACTGCATTCTAACCACTGTGCCACCAGGGTTCTTAGTATAAAGTAGCATGGTACATACTTTCTTGATAAAGCAGTCAAATTTAAGAAAACTTAGAACAATTAATCAATTGAATGGTTTGCCCTCAGAAGTTGTGGGTGCTCCATCACTGGAGATTTTTAGGAAGAGATCGGACAATCACTTGTCAGAAAGGTCTCCTGCTTGAACAGGGGATGGACTGGAAAACCTCCAAGGTCCCTTCTAACTCTCGTTATTCTGTTAAAAAGGTAAATATTGCAAAAAGTACACAACTTAAGAGTAAAACTATCCTGGAATGCCCCGCCAAGCAACAATATATACAAGACTACCAGATCAGCATACACTACACGTACAAATGACTTTCACTTCCTTCAAAGCAGATTTATGCCACTCATTTCAAGAATTTCTGCTTACAGCTATAATTAGATCTTAGAATGAATTGCTGGTAGCCTGTTTTAATTTTCCTCTCTATCCCTATATATGAGAAACCTGCTACATATTTGCACGACTCTTTAAATAGTATTATGTCTTGGAACAAGGTAATATTCTTGAGAACACCTATGAGTTTGGCTTACTATGGAAAAGCAGTAAAAAAAGAGATTAACAGTAGAGTTGATCCAATAATCTAAATAGTTAATTATCCAAAAGCCAAGTTCAACTAGCATTATTTTAGGGGAACGAATAAACAGAAAAAACGTCAGGAAACGGACCTTTTCAGCTGCATGAATCAATGCAGTTGTGCCGTTCTTTTGTCTGCAATTAATTTTAGCTCCTTTCCGGATAAGAAGTCGAAGAATGTCATCGTGGCCTCCTGCAGCAGCCAGCATCACCAGAGTCATTCCACTAGAATCCTAAAACAGTGATTTATAATGGTTGGTTATCAATAAAAATACCTTCTTAAAGAAGTAACTTTGATTATTGAAGAACAGATGTACAACGTAGTTACTACAAAGGTAACAGCAAATTAACTGTGCTGAGTCTGAAGAAAACCTCTTAACTACAGTATTCTGTTACGTAAACTGACTACGTACAGCATACTCAGAAGCATTACACAAGTAGAAAAATAATTATAATTTCTATATTTTTGAATTCAGAAGAGATATTTTGTGCTGTGTTAAGAATGAAAAGCAAAAAGTTTCTTGGATAATATTTATCATTTCTGATATATCAATTTTTCTGATATGCTTAAATGTATTTTTAAATAAAAATACATTGGCTGATTAAACTGGAACACTTTTTCAAATGAGTAATTTTTATTATTACAACTGATATACAAATTTATTAAAGTAATAAACTGTGAAAGCAGTTATACTGAAGTAAAGACCACCACTGATCAAGGAGAGAAGCAACTTAGAACTAAGGAGAAACTTCCTGACAGTTAGAACAATTAACCAATGGAACAACCTGTCTCCAGAAGCGGTGAACGCTCCAACACTGGAAGTTTTTAAGAAGAGACTGGACAGCCATTTGTCTGAAATGGTGTAGGGTTCCTGCCTGAGCAGGAGGTTGGACTCGATGACCTCCAAGGTCCTTTCCAACATTATTATTATTATTATGCAGTGTAAATACAAATAGATTTGTGTTGTAGAAATAATAATCTAAAAAATATGAAATACATTATCTATGATCCAGTATCTTTAAATAGTATACTTCAGAAGATTAAATTCCTACTATATTACTGTAAATTCCTACTGTATTACTGTATTTATAAAAAATAAATAATGTACTGTATTAAAACATACCTCCTGATCAAGATTATATTCTTCATTTGAATTAAGTGCCATCTTCACCACAGTATAGTTCCCATTTTTAACAGCATCTCGCAGCTGAGCTAGAAAAGAAGCATTCAATAGGAATTAGTATATTTAAAAAATTGAGATATGCACCTGTTCAGTCTCTGCATGTTACTCACCTGATGATATCCCGTCATTTGTCAAGTGCTCTTCATCTTCTCCATCAAGATGTTTCTGAAAGTCCTCTAATGATAGCCATTCCAACTGCATGTCCATACCTAAACTCATTGTCTGTTGCTTTGCATCTATCATGTTTGGATTTTTAGAAGAAAAGGAAAAAAGTTAAACCTTCCCATTGTCAAATCAATAACTTCTGCGGACATCCTTCCTTCACATTACTGATGTACAAGAATCACTTTGAATTTTGAGGGCAGAATAGCTATTTCAAACCCTCTGAAAATTTGAATTTGATATACATCCTAAACGATTGAAATAGACCATCAGCCACTTGTCTCATGCTCAAAACACTGTTCTGAACTCAAAGTGTTTTATAGTGAAATAGTTTGAATTCACATTCTGCTTATTATCTCTGTAAGTTCAATTACAAAATTCACAGTATTTGAATCCTCTGTGAAATAAATATAGCTCAAAATTGCTACCGGTAGTAAGACATTAATGATAAATCAATGTATATTGTATTTCCTAATGGACATATTTATTTTTGGATATACTTGGATGGATATATTTATTCGTAGTTTTTATTGATCGTAACATTTTTAGCATTAGTGATCCCCAATTGAGATACTTTGTGCCTTCCTCCATAATCACATAAAATTGCATCTATCCTTAATCAAGTTACACGATTCAGTAAGATACTTGTCCAATAGAATTTCAACACACTAATAGTTGTCTACTGATGAATCTTTTTCTCAATAATATTATATATATATATATATATATATATATATATATATATATATAAATTCATAGAGGATTTTCATCTAGCTCTAGGGCAGTGGTCCCCAGCCTTTCCAGTTCGGTGGACTGGCAGAGGCGGGGGATAGGGGATGGTTTTGCTTGTGCCTACTGCTTTCATAAATGCAGCTTAGCACACATGCACACTCACCCACCCCTTTTGCGGCCCGGTTCATAATAGCCTGCAGCCCAGCACTGGGCCATGGACTTGGAGTTGGGGACCCATTCTAGGGAACATTGACTTACTAGCGATAATGCAATGGATAATGAATAAAGGTATGTCTATGGAGATTTTCAGTCATCCAGGTCATCGTTATTCCAAAGATGCTTTTTCACGCGGCAACTGGACTTTCTTGTTTTTGTTTCGCTTCTCATCCAATAAGCTTCTTCAGCTCTGACTGGATGATGGGGAATGATGAAATGAACAACTGTCTCCAAGGAATATAAATCCTTTCATTCCCCACTATCCAGTCAGAGCTGAAGCTTCTTGAATGAGAAGCGAAACTTCTTCAAAGAAAAACAAGAAAGTCCAGGTGCCTCGTGAAAAAGTATCTTTGGGAATGGATAAAGATAGTTAGATAGTTAAATACTAAAAGAAGACTGAGCTTCCAAGAATTAAATATATAAGGATTCTTCAAAGATCACATTAAGACCTTTATGCTGGACCCCTTACCTATTTGTGGATCACAGGATATAGCCATCTGAAATGAGCTTTTGTCCTTAGTGGCTTATTGTTAACTTACCAGAACTGTCCTCAGTTATATCATGGTCACCTTCTGCTGCAATGTATGCCCAAGTATCCGTTTCATCTCTGCTGGTCCTGCTATATACTTGCTTATCTTTTAATCTAAATTCATCTGTGGATCTAGACTCGTGTGCTGAGTCCTCTTTTTTTCGACTGTCCAAATATTCATTTTTTTCTTCTGAACAGATGCTAAACACATCAAATGCACTCCTGATCTCTTTAAAACCTACAACAAGAAAATAATTATTTTTTGGACTCTATAACATGAGTGGGATATAATGATTACTTTTAGGGTTAATATAATACAATTTCTACGTTAAAGTGAGAATCGCCTTTCTTTACAATATCCATCTATAAAAGCCTTGCAGAGTCAAGGGAATTTAAATTTTTTAAAGGCCTTCAATGATTCCTTAGAACTGGAAAAAACTAGCAAAACATCAGCGTACAGATTTCTAATAGGAACATTTGTTACAGCATGTTCATTTTTTAAGCAAGTGGGATCGTTTTGTTCTATTGATTTTAAATAAATTACCATATGAAATGTTGATTTATAGCAGCGGTTCTCAACCTGTGGGTCACAACCCCATTTGGGGTCGAATGACCATTTCACGGGGGTCGCCAAACAACTCAGTCCACCATTTTTCCCCCTTTTCCTTAGCTGTGCTACTTCCTCTTATTCTATTGGCTTTTGAAAGCCAATAGAATAGACTCTCTTGAATAGAGTCTAATTCTATTGGCTTTCAAAAGCCAACAGGAATTGTCCAGGCTGTCTCTGCCCTGCTGAGCCCGCCAAAAGTCCCAGTCTGCAAACAGTGCTGCAAGTTGTCTGCAGCGAAGGCGAGATGTCTAGAAGTTTCCACCCCTCCCTGCTGAGCAACTACTAAAAATATAAGTAAAAGAGGGCCAGGGGTGGGAGGTGGGAGGCCGGCGGGCGCAGGGAGGGTTGCTGGCGCACGTGGGGCCTGGCGGGTGCCTTATCTCCCTTGGGCTGGGCCAGCTGGTGGCCCAGCCGGTGGTCGCCCTGTGCCGTCGCTGCCCCTTGCCAGCTACGCCTCGGCCGGCACAGGGGGCGGCACCATGCATGCGCAGCTCTCCTGGGCAGGGAAAGTCCTCGACGTACGACCAGTTGGGAAGTCCTTGACTTACGATTGGTTGGGTAGTCCTTGACTTACGACCAGTTGGGGGTCGCAGCATTAAAAAGGTTGAGAACCACTGATTTATAGGGTTAACTCCCCACATCGTAAGCACCTTCAGTCTGCCTACTTTAAGAAGAATTAAGTCATCCAGTGTGATCAGCTCAAAGAGGCAAATTTAAAATTCACCACCACCTAGTGACAGGGTAGGAAACCTTGGCTCTTTTATGACTTGTGGACTTCAATACCCAGAGTTCCTGAACTAGCCATGCTGACTAAGGAATCCTGGGAGTTGAAGTCCACAAGTCATAAAAGACCAAGGTTCCCTATCCCTGGACTAGAAGAAAGAAAGGGGCAGATAGAAAACACTTCTTTTTGTGGCATGCCTCTGTGCATTAAACCCTTACTTCTGGAGATCTGAAAGGCATGTTCCCATATTTCATTCAGGAAAGCAATCAAGATAAAAAATTTTCATATGGCCTAGTATTTGAAGTATCTAGTAATGCTTTGATGTCAGCATAAAGTGCCTTAGAATATTTTAAATCATTTCCAGATAATTTAATTCTTCAAATCACTTCCTGGATAGGTTTAATTATAAAACTTTAACACTCAAATACACTACTTGCAAAGATGTTTTCATCAAGCTAACATCATAATCAATTTTTCAGCATACTAGGAACTGGAACTGAAATTCCATGCAGCAATATTACTAAGCTTAAGCAGTTTAGAATATTAGACAAAAATATATTCCATAAATCAAGATTTAAATTTATATAAAGGAGAGGTGAAAGCACGTTTATCTACATGGATTTATGCCCAAAATAGCCTTTATACATTATCAGCAATTAAGTTAAAATGTAACTCATCTCTTAAGAGCCTCATCTGAAACAGCAAATATTCATCTCTTCACAAGGTATAGCAACAAATTTATTAGTGTAATGTGAGCATCATAGCTATATTTTAGTAGGAAGTTTTTAATGTCAAATTTATGCAAATTCATACTTCTTTGCTTTTCTATCAGTAACATTCACACAATCTTTTTCATTCAACATAGTCTTCTGAACCACTGTGAAGTGTTTTGTGATGTAATACCACACGAAAGAGATCAAACTTACTGCTCTGCATTCATCTACATTTGGATTCAATCCATGAAAATCAAACACGAATCATGATGAAAAAATTATCAGGTTTTCCACAAAAGTACATATTGTACTGTAAAGACTGAAGCAAGATTACATTCAGTATTCCAAAAGACGTATTTTATAATTTATTATTTCAGCCTTACTTTTAATCTGCCTTTGCTCTTTTCTGTTTTTTTCTTCCTTTTCAGAGTCCAATTTCTTCTGGAGTTTTTCTTTTATTTCACTTTTTTTGGTTTCCTTTTCCTAAAAATGAAAAATAAACATAAACAAGAGTGTTCTGGATATAGATGGCAACAAAAGCTAATCTAACTTAAAATATATAAACTTGCTCTTCTATTCAATTTATTACGAAAGTATTAAGAATTGGCATTAATTTCCATACAGCGTAAAGAAGAGCAAAACATAGTGAAACTAATGGTTAACCAGTTATAGAGCAAAGCTACTGGTATAAGGGCAATTTAAATCACACTAAAATGAATGTGAAGTCCAGGACACACCCAAAAAAATATACTTTGATGTGTAAGAGGCATTCAACATATGAACAGTATTTTCTCAGCATTTAAGTACATACCTTTATTTAAAAAAAAGCAGCTTTCTGTCTCTGGAATGGAATGGTGAAGTACTCTCAGAAAATTACATTTCCCAAACCTTTGGACACATACATATTTCTTTCTTTTTTTTTAATATTTTTATTTTTTCACCGAACACCATACACCAAAGACAAACAGTACATACATAAACAAAATTCTTTTCTTTTAACAAAGCCGTGCTGTACATTCTAACTATTCTATTACCTCTTATTTACATTTTATTTACATTTCAATCCTTATGTCTTTTTCTTTCTCTGTTCTAACCAGTTATAACATATATTCCAAGTTTCGTAAAATTCTGTTGCCTCCTTATCTTTTAATTCTAATGTAAGTTTGTTCATTTCTGCGCATTCCAAAATTTTGTGAATAACCATATCTTCTGGGGGTATGTTTTCATTTTTCCAATACTGGGCATATGCTATGCGGGCCGTAGTTAGTATGTATATAATGATGTGTTGGAAATGTTTTTTAATTTTTGAATTTATTATACCCAATAAAAATAATTCTGGTTTGAAATCTATTTTTATCTCTGTTATCTCCTGTATCCAATCTCTTATTCGTTCCCAATATTTCTTTGCTTTAGGGCACAACCACCACATATGAAAAAATGTTCCTTCTTTACTTCTACATTTCCAACACTTTGGATCTATATTTTTGTGCATTTTGGCACAAAAATCAACTGCATATAAAGAGAACCAATACAAAATGATTTATAGATGGCATTTAACACCCGCGAGATTGGACACATACATATTTCACTGGATTTTTGCCTAAAGTACTTCCAGTTCTGTAACAAACTAGAGAACCTGTGACCTGATGCATCATCCTTTCAGAGATATTTCCTTATCTAAAAAGAATGACCACAATTGGGCAAAAAAAAAAAGTGATCTGTGGGGGCACCGACGATGTGGAACGAGCTCCCTCCGGAACTCCAGACATGTCATGATCTCCGCACCTTCAGAAGAGAATTGAAGACTTATCTCTTCAATCAAGCCAGCCTGGCCTAGAGCTCCTCGGGTTTTTATGTAATTTAAATTAAGTAGTTAGGGTTTTAGTATGGGATTTTAATTTGGTTTTTAGTACAGCCTAGGTTATTTAATTCTGTTTTAAATATTTATTATTGTTACGTTTTAAATTTGGCTGTAAACCGCCCCGAGTCCTACGGGAGAGGGGCGGTATAAAAGTCTACAAAATAAATAAATAAATAAATAAATAAATAAATAAAGTATGATTTAATCAAAGTATATTATAATTTAGGACTTACATATACTTTTATATAAGGTGGCCAGGACTTTGTAGAATTGTGTGGGATACAAATAAAAAATAAATACAATCTCAAAAAAAAAAAAAAAGAAAGTGGGAGCGGGAGCAACTTCCAAATCGACTTTCTCCTTTCCTTCCTTTTCCCTCCCTATTCCCTTCCCTCCCTTCCTCCCCCTCTCCCATTCCCAGCAGGCAGGTAAATGGCTGCTACTTACTAGGTGGTAGAGGGAGAGAGTGGGCGCACAATGGCTGGCATGAGTAAACAAGAACTGAGGGAGGCTGCACAGGTGGGTCGGCTTACCTAAGCAACTTGCAATTTTCCCTGCCAGCTTCCCCATTGACTTTCTCCCTGCAAGCTTCCCACAAACAAAAACTTTCTTACGGGAAGGTGGCAGGAAGCATTAGCAACCATGATCCACTTTAAAGTTCCTGCCAGTTTCCTCAATAACTTCTGAGCAGCTGTCAGGAATTGTTGAAAATGAGGGCTCACATGACTGTGGGCGCTGAAGCATTACAACTCCCCCAAATTTCATTTCCATGGGAGTCATGGGTTACAGCATACCGGTATTATTAAATTAGCCTATTTAAGTTACCTTGGCTCAGTAATTGCTGCCTTATGCCATCCTATTGTACCCACTTTACAGACACAAGAGTTCTAGTAGTATATAATCACTGGCTGTCATAAAAATGTTAACTTACTCACAGGTAAATCAGACAAGCTGATAACTGAACCCTTTTACTCATAAAGGATAAAATAGTAGGTTAGCCCTTAGATAACACTTTACTCAAGTAAAAATAGCAGAACCATTTCAACCAAGTCTTACACAGCAGTCTGATTATCTTGCATCAAATTGCTTTGAGATTACTTACATAATCTGGGGAGTGGAAACAGTGTAATATAGTAGAATACACAAAACAGATAAGATAGGAAATTTAAGTGCTATTTCAATTCAAACTGCCTCAAAATGATTTATTTTAACTCTTAATAAAACTAAAAGAGGGGGAAAAAGATGAATGGAAATGCCTGGGGGGGGGGGAACCAAGTTGCCGGTACACATGATTAAATGAAGATTTGGTATACGGAGTGAAGAAGGTCTACAAATTTAAAATGATTGTATTAAGTTGAATGGCTTTAACTTGAATTTTTTCTTTGTTTACATGTACAAACGGATATCTAATAATAATAATTAAAAAAAAGAAAACAAGATCTGGTAAATAAATCCTAATTTTGTGTCATCCAATACTGATTACCTTAGGTAAAATGCCTTTTTCCTTTGGGGTTTCGTCAACATTCAGCTCATTTTTGGAGAGATTCTTCTTGCCAACCGTGCTCCCTCCTTTACTGCAGTCAATGTCCATTATAAATTTTTCAAAAAGGTTCTCCCCTAGAGAATACTGAGATTTTATTCTCTCCTCATCACTTCTCCAATTTATATTCTTTTCTTTGCTTTCAGGAATGGCTGCCTTTTGAAGCACATTCCCACCGTAAGATTGGCCTGGCTTTCCCTCTTTACATTTCAGTTTCATACTGCTCCCTTCTCCTCCTGTATCACTGGGCCTGCATCCGCGTTCATCAACAGACAATTTCAAAGGCTTCTGTGCTGGAGCAGATATAAATGGCCTCTTATTTTCGAGTTCAGGAGATGCTTTTGTTTTCTCTGGAGTCTTCTGCTTTTTCTGAGTGCTCTTCTTCTCCAAACTTTTATCTACTTTTCTGCTTTCGTCTAATTCTGCAGCCTTCTTGTGTTTCTTTTTCTTCCTTTTAACCCTTATTTCAAAACTATCATCTGTGCTTGAAGTACTATCAGGCTGGTGAACTGCAACCTCTTCTAACCGGTATTTGCCAGAAGGTGTCTTATATTTTTCCTCACTGCTATCAGAGTCTAAATCTTCACTTTCAAAATTTGCAGCTTGAGAAAAAGAATCATCTTGCATGCTAGATTCACCATCTAAATGATGAATACCGTGTTTCCCCTTTTGCATATGTTTATTTTCTTTGCTCTCCTCTTTCATTTTTTTCTTTCCATCTTTGCTTTCCTTTTTTTTACTGTGATCTTTTATATCCTCTCGCCTTTGTTTTTTGGAATCTTTGATATCTTCCTTTGACTCCGAAGTCCTTTTCTTTGGTTTTGAATCCGAAGCCAGACTGTCAGAAGAATTTTCACATTCTAGAACTGGTTTTTCTTTAACTTTGGCTAGTTTAGTTTTTTTCTTTTGTATTTCATCTTGGTTTTTATCTTCTTTGTCTTTAGATTTTTTCTTTTTCTTCTTTGGTGATCGGTCCCCTTTTGTATCACTTTGCCAATCACTATCTGCTTCAGAATCTGCTTCAAAAAGATCATCATTTAAAGGCAGTTTCTACAAAAGGGAGAGAAAGAAGGGACACTTAAAAACATTTAATATAGAATATAGAATAGATTAAAAGGATAGGATAGGACAGGATAGGATAGGATAAGACAGGGCAGCACAGCACAGCACAGCATCTCACAGTATTTATTTATTTATTTATACAATTTTTATACCGCCCCCCTCCCGAAGGACTCGGGGCGGTGTACAGCCGAATTAAAAAACATCAACATACAAAAAGTAAAATTATTAAAAATAGATTAACATATGTATATTCAAAAATGCTTTCAAATTTGATCTTTATTTGGAGGAAGATAAAATCAAGGATCTGAGATCAAATTATCTATTTTCACCAAGATTTTATTAAAAAAAACTTTTTTCCTTTGACCAATCATATGTACATTTCTGAAGGCTTTCTTCATTTTATGAGAGTTGCCATATAGCTGACAGAGTTACCATTCAATTAACTCAACTGTAAAATTCAAACTCCATCCACCTGTTTATGTAGTTTGAGGATTGAAACATTAATATTTTTGCAGAACATCATAAATATTGCATTTAAAATTATCAATATTATAACTCAAAAAAGTGTAAGAAAAAAGCAATTAAATCATTTCAATTCCATAATTGCAGCATATTAAATATAAAGTAATAAAGTTATTTTCTTAATTAGAAGCAGTTTTAATTGTTATACCTTTCGAAAGGAAAACAGCAGGGATAAAATTCTGCCAGTAGGGGGCACCAGCAAAAAGCTCTGCCTGTTATTTTAGCTAGGGCAGAGGTCCCCAGCCTTTTGGGCACCAGGGACCGGTTCCGTGGAGAGTGGTTTTTCCGTGGACTGGAGGGGGAGTGGTTTTGTGTGCTGCTTGCATCCCACGGATGGGGCTTTGCTTGTTTGTGCGGCCCTGTTGTTGGCATGCCACGGCCCGGTACCAGCCCACAGACCGGGGGTTGGGGACCCCTGATCTAGCCTCACCATCTATATAACCAGGGTCTTTGTAACCTCTTCAGTGTGTGAGTAGGCAGCCATTTAAGAATATAGGCTGCCTCTTAAGCAGCTGATTCTAAACAACAAACATATTTTAAACTCAATATCAGCATTCCAAACTAGGTATGAAAACCAAAGCAGCCAAAGTAGATGGTATAAAATTGGTATAATATTACTAGAATATCTAGTAAGCTGATAAGATTTCACTTATGGAGTCCTTGATGCTCTCTGAGTTAGGTTGTTTACTTGCAGAGGTTTACTATATGATTAGGTGATATCATCCTTGCTAGTGAGTGTGGAGTTTTCTCCCTGTTTATGTACAATACAATTCAAACCCTGATAGTGCTGGTGGGGGTATGGTTTTCTCTTTGGTAGTTCCTTGATTATGTTACTGTTTTCTGTTTGATTTCAATTAATTTGCCTTTTAGTGTGTTACTTGTTTTTAAATTAATAAATAATTATGGGCAAAATCCTATCCAATCTTCTTTAAAATGAAAGGAGGCTGCTTCAGTACACAGAAGAAAATCTGCAGATTAAACAAAGCAAAAAATAAATCAAGATGACCAAATGAATTCTCCTCTTCACAGGTCCAAAGAAATGATGTCTGAAATTTTGTCTGAATCCTGAATCCCAATAGAGTTTTATAGATTAATACCTAAGAATTTAAGGTAGCCTGAGTAAGCTTTTGCATTACTGAAAATCATTTTATCAATTTAATTTTGTAAAATTTTGGTTCCAATAGAAAGATTTTTACAAGCAAATTCAAACCCATCATTTTTCCTAAACATCAAGGGAGATCACAAACTGTAAAGCCTAAAGATATTTTTAAATGGTTTAAGAACAGAGCTATCATACAGTAGTCCTTGCTTAACAATGGTAATTAGGTGCAGAATTTATTTTGCTAAGCAATGTGGTTATAAAGCACAATGTCATAAATGCATCATTTAGTGATGCCAATCCTGGCAATCCCAATTTCCACCATTAAGCAAGAATCAAGGGTTTGTTATGCAAGGACCTCATACGGCTGAAACTTGTGATTTCTGCTAGTTAGCAACAAGCAAAATCAATGAGGAAGCTGGCAGGAAGTCACAGGTCCTGGTTATGACAAGTTTTTCCTTAGGCAGCTCACAAGCAGGCAATAAGCAAGGAAGTTCTACCAAGTGGGGAGAGAGGGGGTGCTGTGGTGTGGAGGGAGTGCAGCAAGGCCAAGCAATGCAGAGCATGGGGAGGACCAAGTGCAGTAGTGCTAGTAGGTACAGAGTGGGGAGGCCAGGGGCTCATGGCACAAATGCAGAAAGGGAGGAGGGTGTGGCTTGAGTGTAGCCAGGCTGGGCTGTGGCCACACTTGCCCTGTTGCTTTTCTCTTCTTTGGGAGAAAAAGCAGTAGGAGCAGGGCTGAATTATCAGAGCCACTTTCAATCTTTTGCTTGTGGGAAGACATCAGGGAAGATTGCAAATACTGATCCCATGACTCTGGGATGCTGCAACCATCTACGTGCAAACTGGCTGCCAATTACCTGGGTTGCAATCACTTAACCACAGAGGTGCAGGGATGGCTGGAACCTCCACGGCTGGTCCTTAATACTACTCATTCAACACCTTCATAACTGTGAACAATCACTGAACAAGTGATTGGTAAAGGAGGATTATCCACCTGGTTATGAGATATACCTCAGAAGAAAAGCAAAAGGAAGGGAAGTGCTTCAAGGATGGGCAGCGGAAGGAAGTTATGACACTTTACAAAGGCTAGGATCCACAATTATGAAAAACAGCTTGAAACAAACGGAGTGAATGGTATGAAACCCAACATACCTGGATCTCTTTTTTAATAGGCTTAGATTTATTATCCAACATTTTCTTTCGAAATTCAAGAAGAACTTCTTTACAGTCTTTCAAATGTTCCTCAGGTTCCCATGTATCATCATCTGGCGCATAGCCTTTCCATCGTACTTTATATTTCACTTCTCCCTGGCAGAAAGAAAATAGTTATATCTGTGCCTAATAACCATGATATCCCATTGAGTGGAATAAATAATTAGCAGTAGGCCCCCAATGAACACATGAATTCATTCAGGTCCCTCCCCTTAAATCCTGGCATTTAGTCAGATCTTGGAAGCAGCCCTGTTTCTATGGTGCTCCTACCTTATGGAACACCCTCCCCTTGATGATCCTGCAGTCCCTCACCCATGCAGCCTTTTGGATGGCCATCAAGTTAGTGCTTTTTGTGCAAATGATAGGCTAAAGCAAGGATGTTTGGAGTTGGTTGTGGTGCATCCCAAAGGAATGACTAAGGAAGTGGATTTTGATTTGGTTTTATGATTTTTATAGTTCTAGATTTTATTGTTGTTGAAACTTGCCCAGATTTGTGTTTTAAGATGGATGTCCATATAAATATTTGTATTAATTAACCCTGGCAATGGGAGAGGAAAATGGGTAATAGCAAACAAAATATTTAACAACAGAAAAACATTCCATGCCATAGACTGATTCAGTTTGGGTGAAGGGTTTCAATTCAGAATGGCTCAAATTAAATGTATTGTTCCATTATTATGGAAAATTATTAAAGTTGTGATTATGTTTTGATTTGAATGAGAAAAAGAACTGTTTCAAAGTTTGATCATGCCCAGAAAGAGCGTTGTCTTACCTGAACGCTTCTTCTCAGCATGGGGATGGAGAATCCACAAGAGGATGGGTTCGTATCCAGCTTCTCTGCCCGTAGACTAGGACCAAATTTCTTAGCTCCGCCTCCAACCGGGACTTCCTGTCCTCCCAACCGGGCTTCCTGTCTCCCAGTTTTTTCACCGGCGAAGCTCCTTCAACGTAGTTTGGTCCTCGTGGCTCCTGTTCATATTCCTGTAACTCAAATCTGCCTAGACTGTTAGTGGAGGGTGTGTGGATTCTCCATCCCCATGCTGAGAAGAAGCGTTCAGGTAAGACAACGCTCTTTCTCCAGCATGTGGATTACGAATCCACAAGAGGATGGGACATACCCAAGCCCTCCCATGTCCCCCGGGTGGGAGTCTAGGCTGAGGTCTCATTTGAGGCAATGATCTGCTGTAGTGATCGTCTCCCGAAGGAGGCCCCTGCCGCAGCAAACCGGTCTATCCTGTAACTTCTGATGAAGGAAACCGGGGACGCCCATGTTGCCGCCCTACAAATCTCCTCCACCGGTGCCTGCGTGTGCCAGGCCGCTGATGTGGCCGCACTCCTGGTGGAGTGTGCCGTTATTCCTGTCGGAACCTGCAATGACTGTGCCCCGTAGGCTTCTGCTATGCATGCCCTGATCCACCTGCCAATGGTTGAGGAAGAAACCCTGTGACCCATGGTCGCTGGTTGGAAGGAAACAAATAGCGACTCCGATTTCCGGAAGGCAGATGTCCTTTTGGTATAAATGAGTAAGGCCCTGCGCACATCTAAATTGTGCCATCGCCGTTCCCGTGGGTCAGAGGGATTTGGGCAGAAACTTGGTAATGATATCTCCTGGGCTCTGTGAAACCAGGAGTTGACCTTTGGGATGAAGGCTGGGTCTAGGCGTAATGTGACAGTGTCCTCTGAAATGATCATCAGGTCCGCTCGGACCGAGAGAGCTCCCAACTCCGAGATCCGCCTAGCTGATGTGATGGCCACCAGGAAGGCTACCTTCCATGTCAGATGACGGAGTGAGCAGAGTCTCAGAGGTTCGAACGGAACAGATGTTAGGGCCTGGAGTACCTTGGGCAGATCCCAAGACGGGTAACGGTGCACCACCGGAGGTCGTACTGTGGCCACCCCTTTCATGAAGGCTTTTACAGCCGGATGCTGTGATAATGACTCCCTGCTGTCGCAGGAGATCACGGTTTGTATGGCTGCCACCTGTCTGCGAATAGTGTTAAGAGCTAGGCCCTTCTTAACCCCCTCTACCAGAAAATCTATGACGATGGGAATGGTCGCCGTTAAGGGGTCTATCTTTTGCTTGCCGCACCAGTTAACAAAGCTCTTCCACGTTGCCTCATACACTCTGTTAGTGGAAGGCCGGCGGGCAGCCTGGATGATCTCTATGGCGTCCTTTGAAAAGGACTGTCTTGCTAGTCCCTCCCTCTCAAGTGCCAAGCGGCTAGCTGTAGCCATTGTGGGTCTGGGTGTTGCAGCTTCCCCTGGCTGAGCGACACCTGGTGTGGAGGTATTATCCAGGCTGGTGAAATTGACAGGTCCACCAGGTCTGCGAACCAAGGCCGGCGTGGCCAATGAGGGGCGATCAGGAGCACCTCCGCTCCTTCTAGGATGATCTTGCGGATGACTGCCTGTATCAGCGGAGGAGGCGGGAATGCGTACATCAGCCCCGGGGGCCACCTGCACCTGAGGGCATCCGTTCCCTCTGCTCCCCAGGTCGGAAGCCTGGACATGAAGCGAGGGAGCTGCTTGTTCATGTGAGACGCGAACAGATCTACTAGTGGCCTCCCGAACCTGTTCGAGATGGCCTCGAACAGGCTCGGGTCCAGTTTCCACTCCGCTTGATTCACCGTGGCTCTGCTCAGTGAATCTGCTTGGCTGTTCGCCTCCCCCGATATGTGCTCTGCCTTTATCGACCCTAGATGCGCCTCTGCCCAAAGTCCCAGTTCTCGTGCTTCCTTCATGAGAACTGAGGATTTGGTCCCTCCTTGCTTGTTCACATGTGCTTTGGCAGTCACGTTGTCCGTTAGGACCAGCACGTGCCTCCCCTCCAGGTAAGGAGCGAATTGTAGGAGGGCTAAGTGGATTGCTCTTAGTTCGAGCCAGTTGATGTTGTGACCCAGGTCCCTGGGAGTCCATCTGCCCTGAGCTATCTGGTCCTGTAAGTGGGCTCCCCAGCCGAACTGGCTGGCGTCGGTGGTGACTGTTATTCTGTCTGGTTCCTTGATTAGCGTTCCCTTGGCCGTGGCAGCTGAGGTCCACCATCGGAGGGATGTTAGGACCTGAGGAGGAAGAATGACCCTTCTGAGGGATGCTGCCTGCCTTTTCCTTTGGTAGGGGAGAAGGAACCATTGGAGCTCTCTGGAATGGAGTCTGGCCCACGGAACGATGCCCAGACAGGATATCATTTTCCCCAGGAGTTGGGATAGTTGCACTATTGTGGCTGACCCCTTCTCCTGGACGGTGCGTGCGAGCTTTCGAACGCTGTCCTTTCTGTCCTGTGAGAGGTGAACTAACCCCGCCTCTGAATCTATGACCGCCCCTAAATGTTGTAGACATGTGGAAGGTGTTAGATGGCTCTTCTTGTAGTTTACAGAGAACCCGTGTTCTTGTAGTGTGTCTAGTGTGACTCTCAAGTCTGCGTGAGCTGCGTGTAAGGACCTTGACAGGATCAGAATGTCGTCCAGGTAACACAGGACCCGCACCGGTAGGCTGCGCAGTCGTGCTGCTAACACCGCCAACACCTTTGTGAATACCCTGGGTGCCGACGAGAGGCCGAAGGGTAAGGCCCTGTACTGAAAGTGTCTGTTCTTGTGGCAGAAACGCAGGAATTGGCGATCTTCCTGCCTTATTGGAATGTGTAAGTATGCCTCTGTGAGGTCTATGGATGATAACAGATCTCCCTTTCGAATGCTGGCCAAGATGGATTTGAGGGACTGCATCTTGAACTTTTTGTATGTTATGAAGTAGTTTAGTCTCTTGAGATCTAGGATTGCCCTCCATCCCCCCGATGTCTTGGGTACTACGAACAGGATGGAGTAGAACCCCTGTCTTTCCTGTTCTTGCGGAACCGGTTCTATGGCTCTTATCTCTATCAAATGTTCTATGGCCCTTCTCAGAAGTTTTGCTTTTGAGGGGTTTCTTGACTCTGGGCAACGTCTGAACTGGTTCGGGGGGGGAGCGTAGAACTCTAAGGCTAGGCCGTGAGTTACAGTGTCCCTTACCCAGGCGTCTGTTGTGGTGGCCTGCCACGCCTCCTTGAACAGCGCCAGGCGACCCCCTATGGGGCTGTCCCAGGCGTCACTTGGAGCGCCTGTAGGGTCGCCCCGCCCCGCCTCTGGCATTGCGTTTTGGGAACTGGCCCCTGCCTGCGGTCGGGCGGTCCTGGAAGCGCTCCTGACTTGATGAGGAGGGGCGCTGATTTCTGGGCCAATCCCAGGACTGCCCTCCGCGAAAGGGCTGCCTCCCATCGCCGGTCCCGCTCTGGCGGAACCCCTGCCTGCGGAACTCTTGTCTCCTATCCGTCCCTTTGGACGGGTGGGCGAGGATCTTTCTCTTATTCTTGTCCTCGATTACATACGGGTCGAGGATGGACCCAAACAGTTTAGATCCCGAGTATTTATCGGTGGCTAGGCGCCACTTAGACTTAAGGTCCGTCTTCCATGTCTTGAGCCAGAGGAGCCTTCTAGAAGCTACTGTGGAACCTATGGCCCTGGCCGAATACTTGGAAGAGGACAGGGTGGTGTCAGCCATGTACTCTGCTGCCATCAGCAGCTTGTTTAGTGTTTGGTGCTCACGTACCTGGTCTGGTGTTAGACTTGCCTGCAGATCCTGAAGCCACAAGATTGAGGCCCTGGCTGCCAGCGAGGCTGAGAGCGCGGATCTGATTGCCCAGGCTGATGAGCTGTGCGTCCTGCGAAGTGCAAACTCGAATTTCTTATCCTCGGCCTTCATGGATTCCGCCATATCTCCTGGAATGGCGGATGAAGCAAAGAGAGATATTAGTGGCTCATCCACCTTGGGTACCTCTATGAGGGAAGCTAAGGCATTGCACACATTTAGTATCTTTTTGTCTGTGCTACTCGGGGATGGTGTGGTAGCCAATGAGGCCCATTGTGCTTCCAGGGCAGTGCGGAACACTAATGGACACGGTACTTTTATCTCCTCCGGTGCTGGTGGGTGTAGCACCGGATGGACCTTACCTTCCTCCTCCTCCTCGGGAGACGAGGGTTTTGTCACCTTTGGCCTGGCTGACAGGCACAGGGTGGAACAGATCTTGATCATAAGTGAACGGAAATCAGCTGAGTTGAACAGCCCTGAGGCTGGGACCTGTTCTGGGGTCTCATCTTCATCCTCTGACAGCTGGCGTCCCGATACTTCCCAGTCCTCCGGTTCCTCCTCCGTAAGCTGTGAGGAGGCCTCAGATTCCTCGGAGGCTGGAGTGGGCACGCCTCCTCTGTGAGGCGGGGGTGCTGGTTGTTTGCTGTGCTCCTGAGGAGAAGAGGAAAGTTTAGTAGCCATAAACTTATCAAAGGCCTGCTGCATAAATGTCTGCAATTGTTCAGACCACCCTCTAGGTAGCTCTGTGTTTTCCAGTTCCGTCTGCGTGTCTGCATGGTCAGCATGCTCTGGTGTGGAAGGCATGGATTGGGAAAAATCAGCCTGTTCGTTCTCTCTGGCCTGAAGTCTCTGGGCCTTGGCACACTCTCTCTCTAGCACCTGGTGCCGTCTTAAGGCCTGTCGCTCGGCTGCCTTCGATGGCTCCTTGTTTAGATGCTTAGTTTTGGCCTTCTTCTTGCCCCCCCCCCCAGTTCCGGATCCATGGTCTTGCGTTTTGGGGAGGGAGGGGGGGGGCTTGAGCCTTGGTACACCTGAGGCGACGCACTGTCTGCCATCGTGCGTCTGGGAGACTAAGGATTGCTCCAGACAAGCGGGAGTAAGAGGGAGGCTTAGCTCCGCAGGCAGGTGGAGTCAGACCCTCTTCTGCACTGGGCACAGGCAAGACAGGCAGGCAGACTCTCTCTGGGCAGGTCTGCGAGGCTGATTATCCCTAGGGTTTAACCCCTTCAAGATCACACGCCCTCCAAGACTCCCTTGTCGGCCTGACTCAGCAGGCGCAGAGGTGGCAGGGCCTACAGTTGCCTATGGCAGCGGATGCTGCCTCTGCTGGCCTCCCGTGAACCGCGAGTACTCAGGTTCAAAAGTCCCCCCACCTTGGTCGGCGTTCCGGCTTTATTCCGGAGATTGGGCCTGCAAAAAGATGGCCGCTACTGCCGCCCTTTGGGGCCCCGCCCCCTTTCCAAGATGGCCCCTCGCGCCAAAACACCTCGAGGAGGCCTGCTCAAGATGGCTTCCGCCTCTTCCACGCGGTCCTCGATGGCCGCCGGAGCCCTCGACTCGCTTTCGCTGTCGATCGGTCTCCGCGCCGCTTGCCGATTAACGGCTCAGCGGCGCCTTCCTCCCCCCTACTGCACCCCCCACTTGCGGTTTGATGCGCCGTCCGTCGCCGCTTCTGCCGCTTGGTCCTCGCCTCTCCGGGTCCTGGGGTGCCTTTCGGGGGAGAATCCTCGTCCAGAAAGGGGATTCAAGTAGCGGTTGCGTTGTGTTGCTCCTTCCCGCTTCCCGCGTGGTCCGAGCGATCCGGGGAGGCCCCTTGGATCGCCTGTCCCCGAATCCTCCTTCTGATGTAGATTAAAAAACCTCCTTCTGCTGGAAAGTCTAAAGGAGGTCTAATCCAACCTATCTGCTCAATTAAAGTAAAAAAAGAAAACAACTTAAACCTAAATTGAATCTAAAAAAGAAACCTATTCTGGAGCCTGCTAAATTAGCTGTTGACGGGCTGAAGACTAGGAAAAAACTGGGAGACAGGAAGCCCGGTTGGGAGGACAGGAAGTCCCGGTTGGAGGCGGAGCTAAGAAATTTGGTCCTAGTCTACGGGCAGAGAAGCTGGATACGAACCCATCCTCTTGTGGATTCGTAATCCACATGCTGGAGAACAATCATAACTTCCAGAAAGATATGAGCAACTTCTTGAAATTTTAAACATGCTGAAATTTTTTTTCAATATCAGTTACAAGAATTATGTGAGGAAATGTTCTATTTTCAACTCAAAAGTTTTATATCAGAAAACAGTATTTTGTTCTTATTACACTAGCCTAGAGGGTGGGGAAGTTGTACATCAATTTAATTTCTGAAAAAAATGCAATACAGGAGTCCTCAGTCTGTGCTAGGCAACAGTCATAAAGCAAAACATCATGTGACTGCACTGGACTTATGTCAGCTCTACTATGGTTGTTAAGCAAATTACAATAGGTCATTAAGGAAGACATTATGTGACCCAGACTTGTGATGTCCTGCTGTTTGTCGCCTTGAGTTTGCTTGTGAGAAGCCAGCAGGGAAGGTTGAAAATGATAATCATGTGACCATGGAATGTTACGACCATAGAAAGCGCATACCACTTCTGAAGCATCTCAATCATGATCACATGACCAGATAGATGCTACAAGTTTGCGAACCCGTTGTGAACCTAATTTTTCAGTGCTGTTATAACTATAGTCACTGAACATACAGTTAATTATTGGTAGGTGAGGACTTCCTCTATTACACATGTAGTCCTTGATTTATCTCAGTTCATTTAGTGACTCTCTAAAGTTATAACAGCACTGAAAAAAGTGACTTATGGTCATTTTTTTCACTTATGACCATTGCAGCATTCCCATGGTCACATGATCAAAATTCAGATGCTTGACAATTAATTCACATTTATAAGAGTTACAGTATCCTGGAGTCATGTATTCTTCTTTTGCGACCTTCTGACAAGCAAAGTTAATGGGAAAACCAGAGTAACTGCATTACGAATTTAATAACTGCAGTGATTCACTTAACAAAAGTGGCATGAAAAGTTGTAAAATGGGGCAACATTCACTTAACAATTGTCTCAGTAACATAAATTTTGGGCTCAATTGTGGTCAAAAGGTGAGGATTACCTGTACTGTAGTTTGACAAAGGTACTGATAAAGAAAAGGTTTGGCAAGTTCCCAAACCTTCACAATAATACAGCTCAGGTGAAGAGCTCTGCATGCCAACTCTCTGGAATCTCCAGGAAGCCCAACTTCTGCAAAACTTTCAGTCTGAGACCTTAGGCAAAAGTGTCTAATGCTGAGGGAACTAGAGAGGTCACTTGTCCATTTCAGTTCAAGATGCTTCAACTTCGGAAAGGTTAGACAATTCTCTCTGAAGGCAGACAGACTGAACTGGCCCCCAGCTCCATTCTTTGGTTTCTCATGAAAACTGCAATCAACCACAATAGAGCTGGAAAGGCCCTTGGAGGTCTTCTAGTCTAACCCCCTGCTCAAGCAAGAAAACCTATATCATTTCAGATGGGTGGCTGTCCAGTCTCTTTTTAAAAACCTCCACTGATGGAGTGCCCACAATTTCTGAAGGCAAACTGTTCCACTAGTTCAGGGGTTCTCAACCTTGGCAACTTTAAGACTTGTGGACTTCAACTCCCAGAATTCCTCAGCCAGCTACTTGTGGACTTCAACTCCCAGAATTCCTCAGCCAGCTTTGCTAGCTGAGGAATTCTGGGAATTGAAGTCCACAAGTCTTAAAGTTGCCAAGGTTGAGAACCCCTGCACTAGTTAACTGTCCTCACTGTTAGGAAGTTTCTCCTTAATTCCAGGTTGCTTCTCTCCTTGATTAATTTCCATCCATTGCTTTTTGTTCTGCCTTCAGGTGCTTTGGGAAAGAAGTTGACCCTCTCTTTTTTGTGGCAGCCCCTCAAATATTAGAATACCGTTATCAAGTCACCCCTAGTCCTTCTTTTCTCTAGACTAGCCATACCCAATTCCTGCAACCTTTCGTCATATGTTTTGGTCAACTTTCCTCTTTTTTTTTCCCTTCAACTTTCCTCCCTTTTTTTGGGAGGAAGCCTTTAGAGACAGAAGGCCAAGTTCCGATCTCAGCCGCCCCGCATTTCCTTCACTTTTGTACTAGCTGCAGAAAGAGAGAAAAAGACCGAGGCGGGAAACGACAGGAAAGCCTTTGCTTTCCTCATCGCATTCCCTCTTTTTCTCTCCCTTCGTCCTGGGTCGTCTTGTCCCAATTTCCTCGCCTCTCCCGGGAAGGGCGAGAGAAACATCCTGCGAGGCCAGCTCCGTTCTGCCCTCACAAAGCCCGCCTCCACCGGACTTACATCTTCCGTTTTCATATCCAAGATCTTCTCCACCTCGTAGACGTTGTTCTCCTCCTCGTCTTCACTCTCACCGTCGACACCTCCACCGGCTCCCGCTGCCACGGTCGCCGTCTGCGGTTCCATTCGGCTTTCTTCCGCCCGGCCATCCGCCGGCGATTTCACCGCCATCGCCTCCTCCTCCTCTTCAGCCGCGCTCACGGCCGCCGCCATGCTGGAGGCGAATCTTTAACAACATCTCG
This sequence comes from Bothrops alternatus, assembly GCA_034064705.1. Classification (NCBI taxonomy): domain Eukaryota; kingdom Metazoa; phylum Chordata; class Lepidosauria; order Squamata; family Viperidae; genus Bothrops; species Bothrops alternatus. Next base: position 2,057,395 of record JARGCV010000166.1, read on the forward strand.
TTTCCCCTCCCCGCGTGTGGAGACAGCCGAAGGCCCTGATAGGTTGCTGAGAGAGCGGCCCTGGCTTTCACTACAAATCACTTCCCCGCGATGCCAGGGAGGTAAGCAGAACGGCCGCCAATCAGAGCAAGCGTGAGAAACGTGCACTCGTACATAGGGCGGAAGGCAGCCAACCAGAAAACGCGACGGGAAAGGAGGCGGGGCGAGATAACTCAGTGAAAGCTACCTTGGAGTTTTGCTTGGAGCGCGCGGGTGCTCGTTAGGCAGCTTTTTTTTTTTTTTTTTTAAATCCCAATCTACTTTATGCCCTGTGATTCTCTATCCGAGTTCCGAACTTGGATTTTCGCATTTCTGCTGCAACACACAAGAACGGCACGCCTTGAATCTTAGGTGGCTGAGGGCTTTACGGTGCACTCCCCCCCCCCCAGCTTAAGCGAATTTCCCACCCATACGGGTAGTCCACACATACAGGTGGTTCGTTTAGGGACCATTCAAAGTTATACAACAGCACTGAAAAAAGTGACATGGCAGTTTTTCAGTTATGACCTTTGAATATGTAAGCATCCCTTTGAATATGTAAGCAAAATTCAGATACTTGGCAATTGGTTCATATTTATGACGGTTGCAGTGTCCCAAGGTCATGTGATCATCTTTTGCAACCTTCTGACAAGCAAAGTCAATGGGGATTCACTTAACAACTGGGTTGCTCACTGCAGTGATTCACTTAATAACCGTGGCAAGAAAGGTGGTGAGATAGGGCAAAACTCACTTAACAAATGTCTCATTTAGCAACAGAAATTTTGGGCTCAATTGTGGTCATAAGTCGAAGACTACCTGTACCTGTACTGAAGTCCATCTGTATCTGAATGTTAGCAACACATAACTTTAAAAATAAAACGATTCTTTAAACCCATTCCTATCCTATGTCTCCTGGAGGGGAGGGGGGAATGTATCCACAAGTTTAATGCTTCCTTTGTTTATTGCTCTATATAACCTTTTACTATTATTATTGCGCTTTATATCTGCTACAATGTGAGTTAGAGACAGGCTGATGTTATCTTAACAAGACAAAAGAATGGCCAGGGGAAGTTTTGAAACAGATGTAATCAAGGGAAGGGGTGATGTATTCTGGTTAGGCATCTCGGACAAGATTGTGACCCCTGAGGTTCTTTCAAATGGGACCAAAGGGGAGGGGAGGGGGGGCATCGCGATAGGAGTGTAATGCTATGCATTTGAACGTTTGGGTGTGGTCTCTAATTTAGAACTTTGTGTTGAAGTATCTCTTAGAGATCCACCACGCTTTGCAAACTGCTTTTTCTATTTTCTGCAGAATAAACTCTTTTCGTACCAATCCAATTTTGTTAGTGTTTTAATCACATTTCTAACATGAATGAAGAAGAAGCATGCTTTCAAAAGGCTGAAATTAGCTGCAGGAAGTCGGCAAGCTGGAGCAGAATGCCATTTTCTGATCAGGGAGATTGGCCAAACCCCTTCTAAAATAATATACTGTATTGCTTGTAAAATATATGTTTGATTTCCAAATTCACATGACATGGGGGCCAAGTTATTTGAGGGATTGTCCCTCCCAATCCCATTTACCGTCTCATCAGGTCTGGCAGGAAGGGCACATTGCAGATTCCGTCCACAAAAGAATGTCATCTGGATCCAAGAGATGACCCTTTTCTGCTAAGGTCCCCAACCTTTGGCATTTTATCCCCTGACTTTGGCTTTTGACTGCTGCAGCCAGGCCTCCCACGCCCTGACAACTGTCATACTGCCTCCTGTGTCCACTTGCAGCTGCTCACAGGATGCCATGTGGCACATTGCACTGGTGCCACCGCTCACGGCAGGAGGCTGTGTGGTGTGGTGTGCCGGTGCCACCTGTCATGGCAGGAGGTCCTGTGGTGCATGGCACTGATGCCTCCACTCACAGGACATCGCATGTCACGCCACACTGGTGCCATCGCTCATGATAGGACGCTGCAGAGCATTGCGCCAGTGCTGCTGCTTGCGGCAAGACACGTGACATGCCATGCCAGTGCTGCCGCTCACACCATGGTGTAACGCACCACATAACATCCTGCTGCGAGTGGCAGCACCAGTGCAACGCATCTTACGGCCTCCTGCCACAAGTGGTGGCACTAGCGCAACACGCCACATGGTCTGCAGCAAGTGGCTGCATAAGAAGTCGGGCAGTGGTGCGATAGGTGTCGAGGCCTGGCTGTGGCGGTCATGAGATAAGTGGGTAAGACATCCCCTGAAAATAAGATTTAGTGCCTCTTTTGGAGGCAAAATTGACAAGACTGGGTTTTATTTTCAGGGAAACACAGTAGTTGCACTTCCTTTTCTCTGACTGAAAATATATTTTTCTCATTTGTATTTTGTTGCTTTTCTATGCTTCAGTTTTCCCTTAAATACAATTGAAAATAAGAATGGGCAAGTCTTCAATAATTTCTTTTTCAATTGTATCAATCACTTGATTTTTATTAAATCAATTGTGCTTAAAAGAAACCAAAATTTCAAACTTTTTTGACAAAGGAAACAGTATTTCCGAAACTATACAAAATAACTGTATTTAGAGGGTGAGAGGAAGAAGAAAAATAATGTTGTTTCAATAGTGTTTCTAGAATACATGCATATTATTTATACAAGTATATTCTTGATTGCTCATATAAAGTCAGACACATCAGTAGAAGCCAAAATCACAAGACAATGTCTGATTTACTTTGGCTAACCTTAACCTAAGTCATTGGAGAAATCAATGATGCTAGCTAGGAATGGTTAGTGCAAGGGTAGGCAACCTTGGCTCTTTTATGACTCATGGACTTCAACTCCATAGCTGACTCAGGAATTCTGGGAGTTGAGTCCATGAGTCATAAAAGAGCCGAGGTTGCCTACCCCTGGGTTAGTGGAACAAAGAGACAAAGAACACGCTGGCTTGATAACAGAAGAACTATACAACAACTGAAAGAAGCTGTGCTTGACAGGACAGTATGTAGAGCACATGCTTATAAAGTCACCAACCTGACTGGTTAAAACAACATTATTCTTGATTACAACCTGCACACATAATGAAATATATAAAGAGAACAAAAAAAAATACTAAGTTGAACCTCAGCATAATTATAACTTTAAATAAGGACATCAACGATAGTGTGCTTTTAATGTGAGTCATTTTCATTACTAAGAGAAGAGCAAACTTAGTAGTGTTCAATTATTAACAGAAAGAGAACCATGAAGTATGTTGTGTTCGTTATTTAAATGCCCAGGAGCTTTTTAGTGGCATCATCCCAGTCTTTTCCAAGCTGAAGACGCTGGCAAATACCTGGAAATTCACGGTTAGTTCTATTTGCCCACTCAATAGCTTTCCTTACTGGACTAAGTGCCCTGTAAACAGTGGTGAAAGAAAGAAAAATATGTAAGAGCATTAATTCCAAACAGCAACAGCAAAACAGACTACTGTATATGTATTCAATTACTCCAGTCTGGAATACAGGAGACTTATGACCACGACTGAGCCCTAAATGTCCATTGCTAAGAAAGGTAGTTGTTAAGTGAATTTTGTCCCATTTTATGACCTTAAGTTAGTAAGGTGGTTGTTAAATTAATTAGGCTTCCCTACTGACTTTGCTTGTCAGAAGGTTGCAAAAGGGGATCATATAACTTTTGGGCACTGCAACTGTCATAAATACATGCCAGTTATCAAGTGTCTGAATTTTGATCATGTGACTGTGGGGATGCTGCAAAGGTCATAAATGTGAAAAATGCTCATAAGTCACTTTTTGTGTGTCATTGTAACTTCAGTCACTAAACGAATGGTTGTAAGTCAAAGACTACCTGTAATGAAAAGCATGTCAGATTGTATTAAAATTATTCTGATGCTTGTATGTCTCCAAACAGGATTCACATTTAAACCAAAGTGAAGAAATGCCCAATATAGTGGATACAGAACATTTTGGGATCCAATTTCAATGCTTTAAACATTCAAAGGATTGACTGACTTAGGACTAGTTCAAGGGTAGGCAACCTTGGCTCTTTTATGACTCGTGGACTTTAACTCCCAGAATTCCTGAGCCAGCATAGCTGGCTCAGGAATTCTGGGAGTTGAAGTCCACGAGTCATAAAAGAGCCAAGGTTGCCTACCCCTGGATTAGTTTATCTGAAAAACCACTTTCTACCTATCAGCCCACATCAGGAATAGCTAATTTTTGCAGGCTAATAGGCACACATGTATTTTAAGTATTGGCTATTATTTTTGGGAGGGGGTGGGTTAGGCAGGAGTATCTGTTCGTAGACTAGCTGCCACAATGAGCATATTCAGTCACACAGCATGCTTTTGCCAGTAAGGTAACTGATACAGTTGCTTCATGCTACCTACTTCTGGCCCACATGAATGCCAATAGTACCCCAGCTGATTGTTGTCTTGTTTTTAAAAGGTAAACACACTTGCAAACAAAACTTTAGGCTGCAGGAACCAACTGTTGATTTTCTTAAAATGCCCACTGGTCATCAAAGAAGTTGTGAGATTTTCTCAGGCAGAAAAAATGCCACTGCAGATTATGCCTTTAATCTGTACGCTGCCAGCTTCCCACTCTTTAAATAAATTAAATATGGAGCAGAGAACTCGGTGCCAAAGGCGGGATTTCTTAAAATCCATCAGTTTTTAATTTTAGCGGAGGTTATAAATTTAGTTGTCATTTTTATATTGCTTTTGAATGGATATATTTTTCTTATAGGAACTACAGAATGGCATAACTAATTAAAAGTCATGTTTCTAAAACAGCCTGAATATTATTTTGTTTTTTGTTCCCAAGTATACCATGATGGAGGAGAGTCTTTCAGTCTCATTAGAGATTTGAAGATAAGACCTTCCAGTTTTTTGAAATATATAGCTTGGAGCACTAGAAGGGTAGCAATCAGCTGCAACAGCCTCTCTTTTCCTTTTGGACCTAGAGGGGGAAAAATGAAATAATGGATTCGTGCCTTTTTCATTTTAAAGAGTTAATTCTTGATCACACTTGTTAAAATAGCCTTATCTGAACGTTGAATATCTAAAGATTTTGATTATATACATCCCTCACTTCCTGGAGATATAAAAAGGAAAAGATACTCTCAAATCAAGATTGGCTCTGGATAACTACATGAACATGCCTACAATTTTTTTTAGCAACTATACAGAAGCGGTTTGCCATAGTCATCTTTCAATGCTAATGGCATCCCATGGAAATACCACCTCTGTGCTAAGACCAAATCAAGCGTGCTCTCATCTTGCTGATGTTATTTTAAGAAGAGGTGAAAATACCTCTATAAACCAGAAGTTCCAATTATGAAAAAAGAATTCAATGTCTGTTGATCATCATTTTAGAAGACATGAAATTTAAGTACACAGACTCAATTTAATGCAGGATTTACAAGAATCTATATAAAGTAAAAGAATGGCAATACATTTTTTTGTGTTCTGATAACTTTTATAATTCTTAATATACTGACATGTAGTTACTACTCCATATCTCTGCAAAGTTGTAATACTGACAATTATTAATCTGGCCCGGAATAGATATTTTTTTTTTGAAAAAACTAAAGATTTATCATAAAAATAGATGTGGGTTTTTTTCAGCAAACTAAATTCATTTCCTAGCATTATTGTTTTTTGTTATTCAGTTGCTAAGTTGTGTCTGAATCTCTATGACCCCACAGACCAGGAGTAGGCAACCTTGGTTCTTTTATGACTCGTGGACTTCAACTCCCAGAATTCCTGAGCCAGCATAGCTGGCTCAGGAATTCTGGGAGTTGAAGTCCACGAATCATAAAAGAGCCAAGGTTGTCTACCCCTGCCATAGATCATAGCATGCCAGGCCACCTGTTCTCCACTGTCTCCTGAAGTCTGCCCAAACTCACACCCATTGCGTCAAATGATGCTGACTAACCATCTCATCCTCTGCCATCCTTTTCTTCTTTTCCCTTCAATCTTTCCCAGCATCAGGGAATTTTCCAATGAGCCCATTTTAATTATTATGGCTTCAATTCAGAGCAAGTTAACTGTCCATTACAAACAATGCACCATAGCTAGGAAAAAATATTAATTGATATCAAATTTAACAAGTAATCCTATCTTCTCAGAGAATCTGAATAGCCTATTTTTCCTGGATGTATTGGAAAAGACATGGTTAAAATGATTGAAAATGTCCTTACCAAGTGATTGAATTCCATTTTTTGCAAGTGAAACATTAATTAAATGATGCACATCAAGATCTAAAAGCATCCCAAGCTCAGATGTAAGTTGCCAAAATCCATCCTAAAAAATAAAATACGATTCTCAAAATTTGAAAGAAATGTACTTATGTTTTATAAAACAAAGTTATAATATTTTTGTCCTTTCATTTTTATCATACAATCTTACACTAAATAAGCAAACTTTATTCAAGTGGATGCTCTACAAAACAAGGCATCTTTCGCCACTGAACACCATTTAAATCATAGTAATATGGGAGACATTCCAAATTCATTCCTTTCTGTGATTTCTGCTTTAATAACATACCACTTAAATCATTTTAAAATCTGTAATAATGATAACAGGAGACCCCTTCTCACTAGGCAAGAAAAATGGGAAATAATAATCCAGTAATTCAAAGGTCCTAGAGGAAAAAAAAAGGAATTTCACATGCACATACATACATATGGAGAAAGTATTAAAAACAACAACCAAATAAAAATTTTAAATATAAATTCTCATCTCCCCACTTTTTTATCATTACAGATTGACAAAGTAGGTTACACTTGGAAACTGAACCAAATGTAAACATATATATATGCTTATTCAAAACTGAGCCCTATTTTTTTTCGTTAAATATAAAGACAGTAGTACCTGATTTTGAAGCTTGAAGAGCTGAGGCCAGTCAACAGAACTTAAGGTCAACACCCTAAATCTGGGAACTCCATCCCGCAAATTCATAGGAAGCTGGGAAGTCAAAGTATGCAACAACAAATTTTGAAGGAAGAGAATGAAAAATATTGAACATAAAAATTTTTGCAAAATAATCTTTAAGTGGTCAGAGGAATATGCATAATTTGCTAACTTCTTCATACCAAGTGAGAAGACAGGCAAAGGAGCAATCCGCAGCACTCTTGTCAAAAATAAAACCTGTTGGGTTTGGCAGAGGAAAGATTGCTGCTAGCTACAGTTCTGTGTTCTCTTAAGAAGTTTAGCCTGAGATTATAAATTAGTACTCCTCATCATAATTATAAGATCAAAGCTATTTTCAGTAAGGATTTCATGGTTCATTTTTGGTCAAGAACAAATTTATTTTGTTGTCAACTGATTATATACTACGAAAAAAGCATGAATCACTTTGGGAAATAAAATTAGAATGGATGAGTGAAAAGCAATGCCTCCAATGTTATAAGCCCCCAGATGATAATACTAATGTACTAGAAGTCCTGATGTGTTCTTTAGCATCTGTATTTTCACTTCAGTTGGTGGAAGGTGGTTGTGAGAACAGGCTGTGTTGTTTCTGTTTCTGAAATGGAAGCTTATATGGAAGCTTTCACAGTATAACAACACTCAACACACCATAAGCTTATCATTATGATCAATAAATGAAATGTCAGTACATGGAACATCATCACAAAATTTTGCCTGAAAACCCAGTGTTCAAAGCATAGGCTTTAGCAGGAAAACTCATGGTTGCAGTTTTTGGGGATCCAAATGGTGTTATTCACATAACTTTTCTTGAATTTGGCACCACTATCAATTCAATGAGATACACTGCCACACTGAAATCCTTGAAACAATAATTATTGTTTGGAGAATTTGGAAGCATAAGGAGGAAATTCTGATGCATTCTAACAGTGACAAGTTTCACACCACACAAGCCATCCAAAAGGCAAATTTTGAAGTTGGATCTTACTATCATATCCCATCCATCATACACTCCAAACCTGGTGCATTATGATTTACACTCTTCCCCAAAATTGAAGGAATTTTTGGACAACTGTTTGACTGGTGGAAAGGACTATCAGGAGTTGGATGAGGATATAAAGTATGGGATTCTTTCATGATGACATTAAGAACTTTGTACATATGTGGAGAAATAAATACAGTAGCAATAGACTTCATTTCGAGAATTCCTGTTTCATTTATTAAAATATCCCCATTTAAACTAAAGTTATGGAGGTGGATACATTACTTTTCATTCAGCCCTCATAAACAAAGCATATAAGAACATCCATATTAGAAAGAACTGTATTAAATATATATTACAATTTACCTGGCATGAATTCTCTTCTGAAGATTTAGCTGCATAATGAGTCACCTTTAATTTTGTTTCAGAAGCTTTTGTCTTTCTTTTATAAAAAGCAGATCTCTTCACTTTTTTTGCCGGTTTTAATATTTCTCCTTCTGGTTGAAAGCTAAGCAGTTGCACAGAAACAGGTTTCTTTTTTGTGGGTGAGACAAGTCTACAAATAGGGGGTCTGGGAGGTTGTCCAAAAGCAATTTGTCTCCTGCTTGACCCGCAAAAGACTCGAGACCTTTCCTGAAAACCAAAACCAAGTTTGTGAACAGATTGTCACTTTGTCTGAAATGTAAACTGGTTATATCTGATGGCCCACTGTGGGGTTTTTTTCCTTATCTGAGCACTGACCTGCACTTGAAAATCAGGGTCTAAAGTACCATCTGCAGAATAACAGTAACTGGCAGGCATGGCGCAGAAGTCAAATATCTATAGAGTTAAAAAAAAGGTTAGATGTTCTGTTTTGGTTTTTTTCTTCTTCATCATCATCATCATAGAAAAGCCCTTTGCCAACTCTTGAATATTTAAGTCTTTTCCTGAATGAAGCTGCAGCTTGTCAAAAGTCTCCTGAATTTCGATTTTATAAAGCCAATTGCTGTCTCAAACACAGGAAATATATAACCTCCACCTCTATAAATCTAAATTATAGAAAAAATAGTCTTAATAGAATTGCCTAAAGATAATGGTTGATCACAATCTGGTGTTTGACAAAAGGTAGGTAGAAAATAGAATATTCAATGATAATTGACAAGAAGATGACAAATAACAGGGAGAAAGCAGAACTACTCAACTCGTTTTTTGCATCCGTGTTTACACAAAGGGAAAAAACTGTCCAACCTATCAGTACCGTAAAAAACAGATTAGAAACATAAGTTAAGATAAGCAAGAAAATGATAAGTGAGCACCTGTCCACCCTAGACGAGTTCAAATCACCAGGACCAGATGGACTACACCCCAAGATTCTGAAGGAACTGGCAAATGTGATCTCAGAACCACTGAATTATATCTTTCAAAGATCCTGGAGCACTGGGGAACTACCAGACGACTGGAAAAGAGCTGATGTAGTTCCCATCTTCAAAAAAGGAAAAAAAATGGATCCAGGAAACTACAGACCTATCAGCCTGACCTCAAAGCCTGGGAAGATCTTGGAAAAGATAATCAAGCAATGAATCAGCGAACACCAAGAGGCAAACAAAGTCATTACCAAAAGCCAACATGGGTTTGTCAAATCATGCCAGACAAATCTTATCGCATTCTTTGACCAGGTGACAAAATTAGTGGACCAGAGGAATGCTGTGAATATAATTTAGTTGGATTTCAGGAAGGCATTTAATAAAGTAGATCACAACCTACTACTTGATAAGATAGAAAAATGTGGGTTAGACAGCATCACCACCAGATGGATTCGTAGCTGGCTGACCAGCCATACTCAGCGTGTGGTCCTCAATGGAACTGCATCTACATGGAGACAAGTGTGTAGTGGAGTGCCCCAGGGCTCTGTTCATCTATCCTCTCATCCAAATCGTTGATGAAAATGTTGAAGAGCACTGACCCCAATATTAAATACTTGTGGAATGACAAATTAACATATCCCTAACACAATAATCTCTTGTGTACTGTTTAGAAGCTCTTGCAATACTTTATTATTTTGGGGGAGAAACACTTCTCAATATCTCCCAGGATAAAATACTTCACTTTTGCTTAAATGATATTGACTGTTCTAAGTGAATTTATATAGACTGTATTTCAAGACTGAAAAACTTCCTTTTCTGGCTGACTGTTAGAAGAATCTTTTTAATGGTATGAACAGCTTGGCACTGGAACCAGTGATTGAGGAAGATGAACTTTCTTTTCCAGGTATGTTCAAAAGACAGGCTATATAAAGATTTGTCAGGGATGCTTTAATTTGAATCCCTGCAATAATGAGGAGTATAATTCAGCCCAAATAGCTCCTTCCAAATTTATGATCCTTTATTTCTCTAGAACTAATAAAAGAGACAAAAATGTGCTGGGAAAATTTAGAACTGTGACATCATAGTATCTTTCTGAATGGTATTACTAGGAATCTGTCCCTATGCAAGCATAGCAATACAACTTTCTCTAATACCAGGGTCACTGGAAGTTTTACAACTCAAATATTATTCTGCATCAATTGCTGGAGAATTCATCTCCTATCTGTGCATCCAGCACCCATGGTAATTCGTCAGTGATACATCACAAAGGTATGTGTAGCTGAGGGAAATCAATTTCGTCTCCGCTCCTCTGCCACACAGCCAAAGGAACACATCATGACCATTCTGCTCTTATTCTGGATGGGTCTGGTTTCAACTCCAATAAATCAAAAACTTTCATGCAATCTCTGTATCTTCTGAGGAAAAAAAATGTGAAAGAAACTTGGCTTTTCTTCTTTAAAAGGCTACCCTCCACAAGTGTTGAAATTGTAGTGCCACAAGTCCTTGTAAAAATGTTGAGCATTTAGTCCCAGTATACATGGAAGGTGCTTTATCTTTACCAAAGTAGTCACATTAAATCACATTACATTAAGGGGGGGAACAATATACATACCGTACTGTCATTGGCCAGAGGTTCTCCGATTGAATATTCTATACAGGGTAAAATATCGACATCATGTTTAGCTACGGGCTCCAAATGATGTAAAATTTCACCACTTTGATCTTCATCTCCCTCCTAACCAAGAAGTACCAAACGAATACACGAGAAGGAATAAATATTGTTAAATATCCAAAGCCAAGAATAATAGTTAATTATACATATGCCTTGGAATTAACCTGAAAACTAAAAATAGTTCCCTTAGAACTAGCTCCTCTATCCCACTCTTCAGCTCTGTTGAAGTTACAACTCTCAGATTCCTTCACTTTGCTGGTCCCGCTATCTCTGGATGCCAGAGATGAGATGATAGGCCTTTCCCTAATCCACATGTATGAACTTCAAGACTTCAAATGACTCGTTGGTTGAGAAACTCTGGAAGGTTGTTCTATTGGTGGGAGTATAGGTAGTTCTTGACTTAATGACCACAACTGAGCCGAAAATTTCTGTTGCTGACATTTGTTAAGTCAATTTTGCTCCATTTTACGACCTTTCTTCCCACAGTTGTTAAGTGAATCATTGTAGTTTTTAACTTAGTAACACGATTAAGTAAACCTGGCTTCTCCATTGACTTTGTTAGAAGGTCGCAAAAGGTGTGATCACATGATCCCAAGGCATTACAACCATCATACATATGAATCAATTGCCAAACGTATGAAATTTGATCACATGATCACTGGGATGCTGCAATGGTCATAGTGTGAAAAATGGTCATGAGTCAGTTTTGTTCAGTGCAGTGGTAACTTTGAAAAGTCATAAGTGAACTGTTGTAAGTCGAGAACTACCTGTATATAATTGTGCAAGATGTAAATGAAAATAATATTGAATTTTATTATTCCTCAACTGTTTATAGAAATTATAAGTTTTATACTGTGTTAGACTGTTTTAAACTGCTTATTAATTGAATTATTCTTTCATTAAATTTTGGATATAAAGAGCTTACTTTGCTCAGATAATCATATACTTTGTTTACTAAAGAGTAGTAAACAATAACCATTATAGGTTTCTTCTTTGGATGAAAGGTGGTACAGTATACAGCTAATCTGAAATAAAATAATGACTTCTGAAATAATTCTCTCTCTAGTGCAACTAATTTGCAGTCCGTTCAGAAACATGGCTCCTTATTGCTTTGCAATAAGTAGTTAGGAACAAAATGTATTCCTGAAGTTCAACAGAAAAGTGCTTTCCCTTTTAAAAAAGCAGAATACAATTTCTCATCGGTTGATCAGATCGCTCAGAATGAATTTATCATCGTATTTGTTGTTCAGAGCCGAACATGTCCTAGCATTGACTTTGGCCTACTAGAACTTTATTCATCACCACTAAATTCAGGGTTTATACTTTATAAATTATTATTGTTGTTGTTGTTGTTGTTATTTTATGTTTCAATCTATTACATTTTTCTCTGGATTGTATATTTCCAAGCCCACAAAAGAACGCTTACTTTTCTTTTTCTTAACATTCATCATGGATACATACTATTCTCTATCATCCTTTACTCTTTTTAATTTGCTTTACTCCCCCATTCATAATCTGAGGTATCATTTTCTTCAATATGTGTCTCTGATAGGTGGCATCTTGCCACTTCTTCAAAGCTTTGTCTTGTGGCAGTACTAGTTAACATGGCTGCCATCTATTGCACCACTATTCTAGTTTTATTTGATTCTTGGTGAAACATCAAGTGCAATAAAGCAAGGATTAATCACTAATCACTAATCATTTTAATGAATCTACTCATTAATATTCTAGTGCACAGTCAATCTTCACTGACTAATTTTCATTGAAATTAAGATAATTTAGACTACCCGTTCTGATGTCTTCCAGATTTCATAATTCAGCACTACTTTGGGAAAAAATGAGGAAGAACTGTTTGAAGATCAACACACATACCCTTTTTTCAATTGCCACAAAGCTTGTAAACTGGGTCACAATGGAGTTCTTCAGGCTGAGCTCAATGATGTCGGACTTCAGCTGTTCTCTTTTCATCTAAATAGTAAGGCCCAGGCAAATGTTAAAGAATCTAGTTGTCTGCAGGGACAAGCAACCTGATATCTACCAGATGTTTTGGACTACAAAACTTATAAGTTCCAACCACCATAGTAAGTGGGCAACATTGATAGGACTTCAGGAATTATTCTCCAAAATATCTAAAGGACATCCTGTTACTTCCTGCTTTGCTTATAATCTTTATCAGTGATATACAGCTGGGCTTGCAGGTATGCAGTGGCTCACATTGTTATGATGCTGAGTTGGAGGCTAGGAAGCTGTGTTCTAGACCCAAGTGCTGCTTCGTGGCAGGGTGAGCTCCTGTCATTCACTCCAGCTCCTTAATGGGAACATGAAAGGAGCCCTCACAGGCATCGCTTGGGCAAAAGTGATGTCACTGGCTAATCCTTTCAACCTGGTGCCTCCGACAGGGAGCCAGGCGAGTGGAGTATTTCATCCAGATTTTTGCCATGGCAGTAACTTCTATACAAGTTGGTTTAGTTCCTAAAGTGGCAGATCTTCAACAGTTCATTTATAGTTTTTAATATATATTTTCAAGCATGTTTTAAATCATATTGCCATTACTATTTTATAGTCAAATATATTTTGTTCATTAAAGGACAATACTATAAAACAAAACATAGAATTACATTCTTTGTGTGCTATTAAAATGTGAGCGTCCACAAAAAGAAAACTATCATTATCAGTTATAACATTAAGAAGGAAGTGGAAATATAAATTATGACTGGATTATTACATCCATGCCAGCCAAGTGTTTGATAAAGTTTTTGTTTAGCACAGTGTGTGAATCCTTCCACAATTAAAAGCTACTGTTAAATGCACAAAACTGTTAGTTCATGTGTTAATTCAGATTATAAACTAAGAACCAGTATGGTGTAGTGGTTAAAGTGTGGCATAGGAGTGGTTAGATACAGGTCCTATCCTAATCCACTCTCCGTTATGGAAACTCTTGGGTGGCCTTGGACTATGAATTTCTCTCAGCTCTACCTATCTCACAAGTTGCCGCTGATAAAAATACGAGAAGAAAGAACTATGTACACTACCTTGAGTTCCTCTACAAAGTGCAGGATATAAATCAAGTAAATAAGACTTGACACCCACTTTACTGTATCTTTGCAATTCTTGGAGCAGCTAGTCATCCTATCAGCAATGTTTTATGGTGACAGAATGGGATATCAAGGGCACTTTTCCCCCAACCCACACAATCACCCTTCTGTCATCTTATGAATGTCCTTAACTTGCTGTTGAATAAACTCCTTGAGTAGGAAAAATAGAGATGCAGTCAGCAAACTGCATCTCTCTTTTCCTCTTGCCATACATGTTTCCAGAGCGAAGAAATTGGCCAACATGTAGAAAATCTGCCCCTCAGCCTGACTGGGAAGCACAAGAGAGGTTGGCAAGGCACAACAGCACCCCTCTGCAGACAGGAAGAGGAGGTCCTCTGAAGATGGAATGAGGTAGGAATTCCTGCCAACTATCCCACTGTACAATCTGTCCATAAATCTCACAGCATCTTAGCAATACAGAGCCAATCTCAGATCATCACAGCCATTGTGAGGGGAAAGAGCCTCAGCACTATGTATTTTGTTCCAAACCTATTCTATTTATTTATTTAGCAAATTTAGATAGTCATCCATCAAACAAAACAACCTTTGGATGGCTTACAAACATAACGACAATGAAAAGTATGTGGCAATGCAAGAAACACTCAACATAAATAAAAACAAAAACATGAAAAACCCCAGGCTTATAGGAGAACACTTAATTTAATTCCATAAGAGAATCATAGTCCTAAATCAGTAATTTAATCTGAAACTAAGAATATTAAAAAGCCCAAAGTCTAGTCCAGCATCCTATTTTCTTAAATAAGCAACCTAATGTCTCTGAGAAGATTACAGAAACAAAAGCAGGATGCAATCTATATCATGCAATTTTATAGATGGCGGTCATAATAAAAATGGATAATAAATATAGTGTTACACAATTTTTATTTTCTTGGGTGCGCACCTCATGTTCTGTTTCATTCTCATCGAGCATTCCTTGTTCATACTCTCTAATAAAGGCTCTTGCTGCAAGTTTATGGAGCATCTGTACAAAGTACAAAAGAAGACATTGCGATCAGTAATATTAAAGCAATTATTAAATAGTTTGGCCTTGCCAAATGTACATTGAGCAGTTTGCCTCCGAATGTAAATAGTGTATTGGAAAGTAATGTCTATATCATCAGAGTGAATTCAAGTAATTCACCTCAGCTAATCATAAATGGACCTATCTATTCCTAATATTAAAATCCTATCTTTTCACATTATATATGGGTTAGCTTAATAGCCTTCCTATTTCACGAAAAAAAAATCAACATTTTAACAAGTTATGGTGAAAAATGGAGAAGGAAGGGCTTTGCAATGCTAGGCTAGTTTCCAACAACTAGTTAGGGCTTGGATTCTAAGACAACAGGCACTTCAGAATGCCCAGAAACACGTAAGTGACATCTGTTTGCACCTCCTTAAATAAACATGATTCCACTGCCAAGGATGAGGCTACTTTAAGGAAGTGCAGAATGAGGCTGCATTTGTACTGACAAATGCATTTTAAAGCATCTTTTTGCCTCTGTATCAAACCATCATCTGCCTCTGGACTGGCAACATCACTATTGCAATTGGATCTGTCACTGCTTTTCTGGTGTCTTGGCCATGTACAGCTTTCAAAGCTCCTACCCCCAGTTCAGAGTCAAAGACTGCAGCAGGAGAAAAATAGACATCATGGTCTTGATAGATCCCATGTAACTGTCCAATTGCATCTAAACATGGTAAATGTCATGTCTTAATAGCATTGTCTTCATTTCATCCTCAATCCATGGGCTAAATTGTCCTTGGCTGAAAGACCCATGCACTCTCAGAGGAGCATAGATTTGGTGTACCTTCCTTCCTGTAGAGAGTGAGGAAGATGATCTTGATGCAGATATGCTGATGCTGTTGCCTAGGTAACAGCTCCAGCATATCTACATCAAGATAATCTTTCTTATTCTCCAAACTTCCCAGGTCTGTGGAAGAGCTCTTTGGTGGGCTGGCAGTAGTAGAATGTAGACTCACCCTTTCAACATAAGGCTCCTGTAAGCACCTGAGATCATAGCAGTTAGGCTCAATACTTACGTAAATTCTTATAGTTTTTTACACACTTGCTTAATATTTTAATCTCTTTATATCGTTTTTCTAATTTTTTTTAAAGGGCATGGAGAATTCTTCAATAGGTAGAGCAGAATTGACAGTGAGTTGGTGTTCACACATCTGATATATAAAATAACTTATGGTTGCTGGAATTGGGTATGTCTAGTTTAATGGGGAAAAAAAGACTAGGGGTGAAATGATAGCAGTGTTCTGATATCTAAGGAGTTGCCACAAAGAAGAGGGGGTCAAGCTATTCTCCAAACTGCCTGAAGGCAGGACAAGAAGCAATGGATGGAAACTAACCAAAGAGAGAAGCAACCTAGAACTAAGGAGAAACTTCCTGACAGTTAGAACAATTAACCAGTGGAACAACTTGCCTCCAGAAGTTGCCAATGCTCCAACACTGGAAATTTTTAAGAAGAGATTGGACAACCATTTGTCTGAGCAGGGGATTGAACTAGAAGACCTTCAAGGTCCCTTCTAACTCTTTTATTGTGTTATTCTTATGTGCAATGTCTATATCCAGTGGGGTTTACTCTTTTGAATGTCTTTAATGACTATACTGTAACTAGAAAAATATTCATCAACAGAAGCTAGGGATCCAAGTACTCTATTTTAAAATATTAAATCAAGAGCTTGAGGCAAGTTTATGGTTTGAGCAATCAATGCCTAACTCACAGTTCCTGTGGTCTTCTGCAGTTCAGTTGTAGACACCAGTGTATACAATTTTTGATTATCTACTTGTGCCTTTAAAATGGCCTGAAAAAGAAAAAAAACAGAATATTCGTCTTAGTTTATTATTTTTTAAATTAAGAATGGTGGCATACACATCATGTAATAGCATGTTTCTTTGAACAGTTTTTTTACCTGTGTGCAATTGAGGATAAATCCATAGACTAGAAGACGCTCGTGGTTAAATAGAGCATGTATCTGAGCAGGGGTACAACTAAGTTTAGGATTTTCTGTACTATAAGTCTGCCATTCAATGAGAATAGAACTGCACTGTGGAGAAAACATTCTAGTTGTCTGGCTTTTTACCTGCATAGAGATGAAAACAGAAAATTAGTATTAGTTACTTTGGCTAAATCATTTCACACAGAGCAATAAAAACACAGCAAAATCGTACAAATATGAAGAAATGCTGTCTTACAGGGCATTTTATCAAGTGACTTAATCACATCCATTTTTAAAAATTAATTAGTCTAAAGTCTTGAACCTGAGAAAATGAATTGCAAAAAATGCAAAGGCTAAAATTATTTTTTTCCAGAGAGTTCTTTGATGCTCTTTGAGTTTGGTTGGTTGCAGATATTTTGTTACCTGACTATATAACATTTCAGTGCTAGAAGGGAGTGGGGATTGCTTCTTGTTATTATAAGAATAGCTTGCACACTCAATGTTAATGGGAATGTGGTTTTCCTCTTGATAGTTCCTTAATTGGGGCAATATTTGTCTACTTGATTGTCTCCTTGGTAGTTCCTCATTTATTGTTTTCTGTTTGATTGTCTGGTGAAATCTCTAGTTATCTGAGTATTGACTGTTGGTGAGGAGCTCTGATTTTATTTTTTCCTGTTTAGGTTTTTTTATTGTCTCTTTTGAATGTTGTGTAAATGTTGTTTTATCTCTAGGTACCTGTTGATGGCTGAATGTCTATCTATATTCTCAGTCATCCAGATCAAGAAAAACAAGAAAATCCAGTTGCCTCCTGAAAAAGCACCTTTGGGACTGTTGGTGGCTGATCTGTCTGAGTGCCAAACCTCCAGGAATTCTGTAGTATTTTTGGATTTAGCTTCATCTCTCAGTTTCCCAGCTGAAACTGGGAAAATTAAGTCTGTCTATGTGTTGTGAAATTAAGGAGTTTTCATCATGTCTTCTGACTGCTAGCTGGTGCTTGCCATTTGTACACTTCACAATTGGCTTCTGACAAACAGACTCCATGGAAATAGCAGTAAAATCACAAGTCATGGTCACTCATGTCTCACTTAATGACCTTGTTGCTTAGTGAACAATTTACCCGTCCCAATGGTGATCATTAAGTAAGGACTACCTATATTGGGAAAAACCCTGGTAGCAAAAAAAATGACAAAATGCCACTGTTTCCCCATCAAGAGATGTTTATTCATTTGGATCCTTTTTTGTGGTAGCTTCAGATAGTACATATGGGGCTCTCCTGTCATCTTATACACACAAACAACTGTGTGACAGAGGCTGGGCTACAATAGAGTAATTGGTGTTTTGCAATTATTTTTTTGAATAAGAAATGCCAATATTATTTTCCAACAACCATGCAAATATACTTTTTTTTTAAAATTATTTTATTAAAACCATCAACATTAAACATAAGTTCATATTAAAAAGCAATCATCATATATCCTGCAATACAACTCTAAGGATCAGTCTTTGTAAACGTCTGGTTTAGTAAACATTCCTCACTCCTCACGTCAAGCCTCAACTATACACCTGGTACATTTTATTTGATTGGTGTTTCTCTTATATATGGTCTATCTACTGTTTCTAGTCTATCACCTATTGTTCATTCGAGCTTCAGAAGTAAATTCGTCTCAGTAGTAGTGCAATCTTTTATGATCCCTAACAAAAGATCCTGAGGTAGAAATTCAGTATCCTGAGGTAGAAATTCAGTACGCTTTTCCAATATTAAAGCAATCAACATTAAATCTGGGCTCATATTAATAAGCTGTCCTCATAAGACCTGAAAATACAGCTCTTGTATATGGTCTATCTACTATATCTATAGTCTATCACATATTGTTCATTCGCGCTTCAGAATTAACTTCGTCTCAGTAATAGTGCAATCTTTTATAATCCCTAACAAAAGATCCTGAGGTAGAAATTCAATAACCTGAGTTAGAAATTCAATCCGCTTTTTCAATATTAAAGCAAACAACATTAAGCATGAGATCATATTAAGAGGCAATCATCATATAACATAACATACAACATTAAGTATTAGTCTTTGTAAACGTCTGGTTTGGTGAACATTCTTCACTCTTCACGTCGAGCTTCAACTGTATGCCAGATACATTTTGTTTGATTGGTGTTTCTCTTGTATATAGTCTATCCACTGTTTCCAGTCTGTCAAATATTGTTCATTTGAGCGATCTTTCAAATATGCCGATATTTTCGCCATTTCCGCCAAATTTATTACTTTCAAAGTCCATTCTTCCATAGGTGGTATTTCTGGATTCTTCCAGTATTGTCCCACTAACAATCTGGCTGCTGTGATCAAGTTCAGAAATAAGCTCGTCTCTGAGGTAGTGCAATCTTTTATGATCCCTAACAAAAAAACCTGAGGTAGAAAGTCAATACGCTTTTTGAATATAGTTTGGAGTGTCCACCATATCTTCCTCCAGAAGGCTTTGATTTTTCTGCATGTCCACCATACGTGAAAGTATGTAGCCTCCCCATCGCCACACCTCCAGCACTTGGGCTGGGTGTCTGGATAGATGTATGATAGTTTTTTCGGGTCTAGATGCCACCTGTAGAACATCTTGTAGAAGTTTTCTCTTAGCTGTTGCGCTTTCGTGAATTCTACATTTCTCACCCAGATTTCCTCCCACGTTTCCATCGTGATCGGATGTCCAAAGTCTTGTTCCCACTTTACCATACAGTTCTTGACTAGCACCGTTTCAGAGTCAATTTCTATTAGTACACTGTACACTCGTTTGATATGCATGATCCCCTGCTCTCTAATCTGTTCAATTAAAGTCTCGTCAGTCTGGGATAAGCCCTTCTTCTTGTCTTTATGCCACCTTGACTGCAGTTGTAGGTATGATAGCCAGGTACCTCCTATTCCTTCATCTGCTAGCGTTGTTTGTGACTTTAAGGAGAACCCATTTTCTTCTTCCAGTACCAGTTTACTGTAGGGCACTACTCCCTGCTCTTGGGTTATATTTACATCCCTTATTGCGTGTCCGGGGATCGTCCATATGGGGATCTTATCGTGTAGAAGGTATTTATATTTCCTCCAGACCCACAACAATGGGATTCGTAGTGGGTTCTCCTTGAAGTTCCTGTCTGCCTTTTTGTCGTATACCAAGTATGCGTGCCAGCCGAATAGTAGACCATGCCCTTCAACATTCAGTATTCTATCATTCGTCATATTGATCCAGTCACTCAACGCCACCAACGTCGCTGCATAGTAGTATAGCTTTAGATTAGGCATTTTTAGTCCCCCTCTCTTCCTCGTGTCCTGGATGATTTTTAGTTTCACCCTCGGTCTCTTGCCATCCCAAATAAATCTGTTGATGCCCTTCTGCCAATTGTTTTATGTGTGTTTAGTGTTTTCCACCTTTCCAGATCTGCTTGTATCTTGTTCCACAGCACCTCGTAGTTATTTTTGTATAATTTCGCATTCGTTGTTTCTTATCTCCACTCCCAAGTATTTAACTTTCTTAACTATTTCACAACCCGTTATTCTTTCCAAGTCCTGTTTTGCTTTGTTGTCTAGATTTTTAACTAGCCATGCAAATATACTTAACAATGTAGAAATATAAAATTAGGCTTGCAATTTATTTCATTATTTTTTTGCATGAAGAAGATTGATATATTGTTGCATTCCAGAGTTGTACTATTCTAGATGGGACTATTCCAGCTGATTGGCTGGAAGAATAGCAAGATTTGGCTTATGATGTTCCTGCCTGTTCTCTGACTTTCAAGGACTGACATTAAAAGGATGTCAGCTTGATGATAGTAAACTGCCTTCAAATTGGTCTGGGGGGCTAAGGAAGGGGAATGTTGTAGTATGGAAGTATCCTGAAAAATAACTAATAAGTATATTAGATAGTGAAACCTGTTCCCCAGCTGATTATAAAAATACTAAAATATACTTGCCTTTCTTTCCCAGTTATATTTTGACTTCACATCGAAATATTCAAAAGCTCCAGCTCCATAGTGTGATAAAGATCTCAGCATGTGACAATTTGCTGTAGGACTAAGATGATTTACAATATATAAAAATCTGGAACAGAAAATCAATCTGAGCAGGAAAACATGAATGTTATATGCCAGTGGTTCTCAACCTTCACATCAGGGATCCCCTTTAAATACCTTTTGTGGCCACAGACCACCAAGACTTAACTCAAGATTTAAATCATAACATTTCTTCAAGCCTTCACAAACTGCCTGTGACATTGCAGCCCTCCAGGGGTCCACGGACCACAGACTGAGAACCACTGTTACATGCAATATATTCTGGGCATAGTTACAGTGCTATGTGTTTCGCTGCACACTCCACCCTGCAGCATGATGTGATACTGGCCACATGATTGTAGAAATGCCTTTGGACAGCACTAGCTCAATGGCTTTGAAATGGAGAGGAGCACTGCTCCCTAAAGTTGGCCATGACTAGCACAGTAAAATCCGCAAGGACTCCTTTATAGTTACATTAGTCCACACATCAAATAAATAATAATACATATATACATACACACAAATATTAATAAATATGAATACACATATTAATAATTTTTACTAGTATAAGTTGGGCATCCAAGGAGTGGGGATAGGAAGATTAGAGAAAACAGCAAGGAGTAATGGCATGTGAGAATGATTTTGCAAACAGGAGGAAGAGCCACAGACTGGACAACTAGCAAGTAAAAGAGTTCTCAGCCTACAGAAAGAGATTATGTAGGAAGAATTTCAAAAGGGACCCTCCCTAGTTTTCTGGGGAGTAAAAGGAGAGGGGGAAGAGAAATACTTTCAATCTTGCAAGATACTGTTAATGTAATCTTACAATAAAAATACAGCTAGTAGTCCTGGTTGTGCTTCTGTCTGGACTACCTGACAGGGCTAATATAACCTCACCAATTTGTCTTCTGGTAAAAGGGTGTTTTTGCCTACCAGTAAGATCTCTATTGCCCTATAGCAATGTTTCTCAACCAGAGCAACTTTAAGATGTGTAGACCTCAATTCTCAGAATGGTTAGGGGATGCTGGCTGGCAGCTGAATTCCACACACCTTAAAACTATTTAGACAGAGAAAACTGCCCTATAATTTGCCAAGTCAAATATGCTTTGCATCTGTTTGAATGTCAGTTTTCACTGATTGTGCACTTACCCCATTCCACATGTGAATATTCTGGTATGCAGTGCATTTTTCTTCACAATCTGCAGGGTCATGCCTTCGTTCTGAATATGTCCATCAGATATAAGAATAATATTGCGCTTGCTTTTACTAGGGTAAAGCAAACTCAGATAACGCAGTACCTTCCATAAGTTTGACTCTCCCATTGTAGCTGTGGCTGACTAAAAATAAAAAATAAAAGCTAAATTAAGACCATCTTCTCCCAGATGTGTCAAACCTCAAGTCCCATGTTGTTGTTAGTTGCAAAGTCGTGTCCAACCCATCGCAACCCCATGGACAACGTTCCTCCAGGCCTTCCTGTCCTCTACCATCTTCTGGAGTCCATTTAAGCTCACGCCTACTGCTTCAGTGAATCCATCCAGCCACCTCATTCTCTGTCGTCCCCTTCTTCTCTTGCCCTCAATCGTTCCCAGCATCAGGCTCTTCTCCAGTGAGTCCTTCCTTCTCATTAGGTGGCCAAAGTACTTGAGTTTCAACTTCAGGATCTGGCCTTCTAAAGAGCAGTCAGGGTTGATCTCCTCTAGGACTGATCGGTTTGATGATTGGAACATTAGTATTGTAGTTTTATGGAACTATACCCCAGCCTAGGGATACTAGAAAACTGGTATTCAAAGCATCCTTCTCTAATAATACACTTACTGTAATAAATTCTTTCAAAGCTGTGAAATCCATTGGAGAATCATCAAGATTGGAACAAACTTCTACAAAATCTATAGAGGGGCAAAAATTGTCATATATATTGATATATAAAGGATATATCTTTATTAGACGTAAGTTATAATAATTGCAGCTGCAAAATTCAGAGCATAATCATATAGTTCAGAAGTAAGTTTCCTTGATAACATAGAGCTTAGTCCTGGTTAACTGTAGGATGATCAAATGGGGATTCAAAAAAATCTGCATGGCTACTGGACAGAGTTCTAAAGAATATATGGATAGTCTTCAACTTATTTATGACCACAATTGAGCCCAAAATTTCTGTTAAGTGAATTTTGCCCCATTTAACGACCCTTTTGCCCCAGTGGTTAAATGAATCACTGCAGTTGTTAAGTTAGCCACACAGTTGTTAAGTGAATCTGGCTCCCCCATTGACTTTGCTTGTCAGAAGGTCGCAAAAGGTGATCACATGACCCTGGGGCCCTGAAACTATCATAAATACATGCCAGTTTCCAAGTGTCCGAATTCTGATCATGTGACCATGAGGATACTGCAATGATCATAAGCATGAAAAAAAAGTCACTTTTCTCAGGGCTGCGGTAACTTTCGAGTGGCCACTAAGTGAATGGCTGTTAAGTCAAAGACTACCTGTACTAAAATGAAGAATGGAAAAGATGACATAATGGGTCTTACTTGTCCCAAATTTGAGTACGCTTATTTTTCTTGTCAAATGACATGAGTTTAGAGCATGTAATGCAATCTCCTTGGCTTGCTGGATTGCTGAACCTGCCATGGAATTGGAGCAATCTAGGCAAATAACAGCTTCACCGTGGATGCTTAAACGATCAAATGGAACTTCAAACTCTGGTTGAAATACAAGCATACAGGCCTAAAAGGAAAGAAATGGGGGGAGGGGGGAATCAACCAAAAGTATCCATCTGAAATGACAGGCAGATGCCAGCTAAGGCAGAAGACTCATCACAGGTCATAAAATCTGGCATTTTCAGTGGTTCAGAGATAGACACCTGGAGTGTCATGAATTCAGTATCCTGAAAAATCTGTCTGAATTCAGGAAGTCCTCAACTTACAACCACAATTTGGAGTGGGATTTCAGTTGTAAGTCATAGTGGTTGTAAATCGAGGCACCAGATGACTGAACTTGAGTTTTTGACCGCTTTTACCATGGTTGTTAAGTGAATCATGGGTTGTAAATCTGTAAACCCCTCTCCCAAATGGGTGTTGTTTTTTTGCCAGAAACCAGCAAAAAATGCTGGAAATCAGGAAAAGGCATTGCAAATCACAATCATTTAACCATGGTTTGCTGCAGCTGGTCATTAATGTGAGCTGGTTGCCAAGCACCTGTAATGCACTCACATGAACCCATTTTATGATAGCTGGAAATGCTTTACAAGCCGTAAAGAGCCTTTTTGAAGCTATTGTAAGTCCAAATGGCCATTTAATGAACAGTCGTAAATCAAGGACTACTTGTAGGTAATTGAAATAGGGAGTACATGGAGGACTAGTGGCTTAATGCTACTAACTAATGTTATCCCACTTATTGTTGTGAATCAGTTGCCTAGGAATTCTTGCAGGGCCCTAGAACTTCTTGCAGATGGCACAATATCTAAGCTGGACTTACAGTTTTTTCTAGTGGTGTTCCTCAACTTATGACCATGACGGAGAATTTATGTTGCTAAGTGAGAAATTTTTAAGAGAGTTTTGTCCCATTTTACAACTTTTCTTGCCACATTTCTTAAGTGAATCACTGTGGTCATTAAATTAATAACACCGTTGCTAAGTGAATCTGGCTTCCCAACGGACTTTGCTTGTCAGAAGGTCGTAAAAGATGCCCACATGACCCCAGGACATTGCAACTGTCACAAATATGAACTAGTTATTAAGCATCCAAACATAAATAACGTGACCATCAGGATGCTGCAACAATCCTAAGGCTGTAAGTCATTTTTTTCAGTGCCGTTGTAACTTCAAACAGTCACTAAATGAACTGTTGTAAGTCGAGGACTATCGGCTTCAGAAGACAGATTTTCATCAGGGATGCAACTGGTAAAGAAAGGGCTTCACTAATTATCATCCTCTCACATGCACCCTTCAAACACATGCAAACTTTTAAAGGCAAAGACTTACTGAATAAAATGTCTAGTTTGGCCCTAAAAGTAGACACAATTATATATCATAGTATATGTTTAAAAAATTTAAAAATCACCTCGCTATTTCCATCTGGATGTTTTTCGACCCACATTCTGGGCAAATATACATCCCCAATCAGGATTTCCATTGAAAAGCCACTAGTGTCCAAGAAACTGCCTTCAGTAGTAGAAACCATTGCTTTGCAATCAGTTTTCTAAATTAAGGGAATATGCAAGAAAGAAAAAGAAAAAAGTGCTGTTGTAAGACAACCTGAATTATTGCAACCTGATCTTTTCAGACATATCTGTCTAGCCACATAAAAGTGGTGTGAGAACAAAATCTTGCAAAATAGGACTTTACAATCTTGAAATCTTGCCTTCTATTCTCTCTTTATATTACTCCACCCACCTAGGGATTATCTCTCTTTAGATTTTCATTTATTTTTTTAAAATTCTACAAACACTAGAGCAATGCTTTTCAAACTGTACCTGGTTGATTAATTTGATGGGGTTCCATGACAAAATAAGAGCAATTAAGAAAAATATTGACTTGAACACAGACAATTTTCTACCACTAGAGCTGATCACTACCCTTTTGATTATTGATTCCAAGAAATTTAATAACAGGTTCTGCAGCCTGAAAAAGTTTGAAAGCCTCTGCCCTAGAGTGCCGCACAAGCCTATCAATATCTTTCTTGTGAAAAGATGATAATAATTTAGCAACAACATTCACAGTCTAACTTTGGAAGTAAAAAGAATTATTCTGGCAAGGCTGCCTAATATAAAATACTGTGCAGTAGTGCCACAGAAGAATTTATTTTGATGAAATTGTGCATAGCCTGACTTAGAAACCTTCATAGTTTTTTAAGCTATTTATATGTTAATGTTGTATTAAGCAATTTACTTACCTTTATTTTAAGCGGATGTGTCCAACTACTAATGTTATTGATTTTGAAGGGCATTTCAATGGACATTTCTAAACTGAACTCTCTGTCATAAGATAAAGAGAATCCACATACAGTTTAGGACACAGCTAAGATATAATACAAATTTAGATAAGTAGGCAGATTATTTTAAAAAATATTCCATTAAAGCAGAGGTCCCCAACCTGTGGGCCATAGCCCACTACCAGGCTGCGACCTATTGGCCACTGGTCCACGTGAGTGGCTGGCTGGTACTTGCGTGAATGTATATGCATACAACTCCACTCGCACAAGCATCACGAGTGTCACAGGCATTCGCAGCCCCATTTGCGTGAGCACTGCCACAAGCATCACAGATGTTCACAGCCCCACTTGTGTGAGCATTGCCATGAGTGTCTTGGGTGTTTGCAGCCCCACTCTCGCAAGCATTGACACAAGTATTGTGGGCGTTTGAGACCCCACTCACGTGAGCGTCACCACAACCATTTGCGGCCTCACTTGCACAAGCGTCGCCATGACCACTCGCAACTCCACTCTCCCTGCTCCAGGCAGCCAACCCCAAAAGTTTGGGAAGCTCTGCATTAAAGGAGCCAGATATGAAAGGTGAGCAGTCAGCTCATGTATTGTTTAAGTTTTTGAGAGAAATTATGGGCTGCTGGCTAGACTAGAAAGATGAAAGTTGACACCAGTAAACTACTTCTATAATATACCAAGGAAGCTTAATGGATGATAAGGGATTTTAGGGAAGATACAGAATGTTAATAAATAACTGAGATGCTCAGATAAATAATTAAGCAGATTAAGATATCCCATTCAGAGAAACAAAATTTGGGTCACAATGAAAGTCAAATTTTTGATATTTATTATTATATTTTTAATAGCAGGGTGTCATTTTGATTTTTTTCTCTTAGGAAAAAAAGCATTCTTCAATCATTCAGTCAAACAGACTGTCTATCTAACTATTTAGCTACCCACTAACCTAGCTTTCAGAACAATTGTGAGATAAGCGTCACCTCTCATGATGTTTCTGAATGGTAGAAAGGCTGGAAAGAAGCTCAAATCTTCAGGATGAGAGCTTCTTTTCTTCAGCTCACTGCTTGAGTTGTCTTCTGCACAGGGGGTGGTGGGGAATTCCAGTATTGGGCTGTTAAAAAGCTTGCATCCTGAAAATCTTGTTTTCCCGAGCCCCCACAAGTCCTCTCTCCCCAAGTACATGGAGGAGATGGAAAATTGTTTTGCAGGAGGCAGCAGCTTGCAACCTTTCCTGCTGGTTTCCCCACTGACTTTCTGGAGAAGCCAGCAGAGAAGATTACAAATGGAAATTACATGATTATAGAATGCTTGGTAACCGGTCATAAGTATGAAGAGGTTGCCAAGCACCTAAAATGTGATCATGTGACTACGGGGATGGTGCAGCAATCATAGCTTTAAGGATGGGTCATAAGTATTTTTTTCCCAGGTCTCTAGTAACTTTGTGGACTAAGTCTATCTAAGTTTTAACCTGCAAATAAGAAAACTGTGGCAGTTCACCAACTCACCTTTTTGCTTCTGTTTGTCTAATGCAAATTTTCCTTACTGAGTCCTAGTCAAAAGATAAATATTAAGTTACGAAACATCATGCTCTGGAAGATGACATTTATCTTGGCAAGGGTATATTAGTAAAACTTATTCTTTCTTTCATTGATCACTTTGGATTTTCCAGTACAAGAGAGTTACCAGAAAAGTTGATATTCAATGGAGGCTTACATTAATTTAGGGCTCTTTCAAAGTCACATTCCTCCTGTTAAGCACATAAGTCCATAACAAAGTGAACTATTATAAAGATAATTTGCTTGGTTTGCTGGTTATAAATGCAAACCATTTCCTTAAGCACAGTATGGTTCTGACCATATAGTTTTGACACTTTATAGCAGTCAACTATGTCTCCTTCAATTGTCTTCAAAGAAGAATAAATGAGTTTACATGGCATTTCATTAAACCAGAAGCTTATTAGTAACATTAATTAGCAATGTCTTAGTAAAAGCATACTGACTTGTGTGTTTTCATGTAATGCTTTGTCTTGTTGCCAAGGAGCTACAGCAGTTGGCAAGTGAAAGCACAGATTTCCATTCTCGTAACTGAGCTCTGTGATGTAGGTGATCTTGATAAGCACTTTTGTTGAAGGTGGCAAGTTTCCAACAGAAACAGTAAAAATGTCCTGTGAAATAAGGTTTCAGTTGCTTATAAAATGATGATTTTATAAACAGTAGTACAAGCAATAGTACTGGATAGCAAATGCTATTCATGAAATGTAGTTAAGCATAACTTTGCCAGCAAAAGGCTTTCGGTTTGATCCCTGACATCTTAATGTAGAGCAGAGAAAGAGCTCTTTCTGAAAAGCTGCAGATCTACTGCTACCGATATTAGTTGGCCACTGATAACCTAGAACAGAGGTAGGCAACCTTGGCTCTTTTATGACTCATGCACTTCAATTCCCAGAATTCCTATGCTGGCTCAGGAATTCTGGGAGTTGAAGTTCATGAGTCATAAAAGAGCCAAGGTTGCCTACCCTGACCTAGAAAAACCAACGTTCTACCTGAAATCCCATGTTGCACAATTTGCTTAATCATGCCTTACAATAAACATTTACTGGATGGGTTTACACATTGCACAGGCCCTAAACCAAAAAGATCAAACCATACATTTTTTTGATTTGATATAAGGCAGCTTCCTTAGTTTTAACCCTGAACTCTATTTAATGGCAAAGAGAAAGATTACCAGGAATGACTTATATCTTATTTTAGATCTACGCAGAAGTTCAAGCTCATGTGAAGAATCAGGGCTGTGACTTCCAGCCCTTTCTGAGGAATCTGCTCTATGATTTGAATGTTGAATCTATGCATGTAAAAGGTTAAATAATGGCACCTGGAGCAAAGTTTATTAAACTGAAATGTTTCGTTACTCATTCAAGTAACTTCTTCAGTAAAAATAACAATTTTTGTCAGAGTTGTTGGAATGAACTAATTCTTGCATTTTGATGGAATAAGTTACTTGGATGAGTAACAAAACATCTCAGTTTAATAAATTTTGGTCTAGTTGCCATGATTTAACCTTTTACATGCTTTTGGCCTGGATGATTGAGTCTATATTTACATAATGTCAGATCTATCTAAGCATGAAATATACAAAAATGTCCATATAACTGAGCCTATATACTATAACTCTGATAGCATTTGCTTCCAATATGTCCAGTGCTATTGAACAGATGTCCTTAATTAAGCAGAGAACAATACACTTACTCAGTGTTTGAATCATAAGTACATTCTCAGAAAACAGTCAATCAGCATAGAACAAAAGCACATTAACCGCACAACATACAGTGACCAGATACATTGTAGTGCATTGTGAGCTACTTAAGAACCATAGAGAACAAAGCACAAAGGGAATGACTTCTACGAAAACTTTTTCCTGTGGGATGTATGAAAACTGTATTTCAAAATAAAGTGCCTGTGAAAATGCCAAATACTTTTTAATAAATTTGGATATCCCAGAGCTTTTTCTGAACATGTAGGCATATTCTTCTAGGGCAGTGGTGGCGAACCTATGGCACGCGTGCCAGAGGCGGCACTCAGAGCCTTCTCTGTGGGCACATGTGCCGTCACCCCAGCCCCGCCTCCCCCCATGGCCCCCTCCTCACCAGCAGCCCCCCCAGAGAAGAGTCACCCCCAGGTGCGGCCTGCGCGGAGCAGCGCAGCCAAGGACATGGCAGCTGGGCAGCAGGGACAAGACTCCGCCCTCATGCCCCATTGCACACAGATGCTGTAGGGTGCAGGCTGAGGGCATGGGTGCCATGGTGCTGCAGGGCTGTCTGGGCGATCTGTTGCGGTGGGCCATGGAGGCAGTAGGTGACACTGTGGGTGGGGGAGCGGTTTTTGGGCACTTGGTATCTAAAAGGTTTGCCATCATTGTTCTAGGGATACAAGTTGAGCAAGTAGATCTCCCAATAGCACAGAGCTACTTATTTAAGGAGAGTGTACAGAACCTGAGGAAGGTTCTCATGATATTATTTACCTAAGCTGGCAATAAAAAAAATTTCTGCCCATTCCAAAAACCAGTGTTGCTTTCTGCTGATTCTTTAGCATAAGCAATTGTGCTGATTCTTCTGCTGATTCTTTGCCATAAGCAAAAAACAAAACAAAACAGGTAGAAGAGTTTATCTTTCTCAACTTGGATACCCTTCTGTCTTAATAAGTGTCTGCTGAGTGGAGCTAAATGTATACAGCTGTCCCATGATGCCTCTTCCCCTGAATTCTATATCTAGAAAGGTATGTATGCATGTTAATATTTCCAGTTTAGAGACTAGCGTAATTTCAGAAAATGGAGTCCAACAGGTATTGTCATAAATTGTACAATAAATCTATTTATTACTTACAGGTGCATCCTGATCCATCATATAAGCTCCATCGCCTCGACTGATGGCCTCTCTGTATTCTTGATGTGCTTTTTCCTTTTCTTTAACCTATTAACATTGAATTACATACAATACTTATCTTGGTTTGAAAGAAAATAAAAATAAAGTAACATACATCACTATGACACGCTCCATAATAATTCTTGGGAAGC
Source organism: Bothrops alternatus (assembly GCA_034064705.1). NCBI lineage: Eukaryota > Metazoa > Chordata > Lepidosauria > Squamata > Viperidae > Bothrops > Bothrops alternatus. The sequence goes on from JARGCV010000166.1 coordinate 2,087,892, forward strand.
AGATACGGGAAGTTGGTGGGCTAATGTAGACAACCAACTTATTAAGTGGTTACTTGTGCCTCAAAATAGTTGCTATTTAGAGAAAGATTTCATTTTAATTTATTGGCAACAAAGACATAGTAAACTCTTTTGAATCCAATTTAGATGATTCTATCAGAAATGATGTCCTGCTGAAAGTAGAAGGAGACAATCTCCAAATAAAGTCTAGAGCCCCACAACTCAAAATAAAGTCAAGCCCCACATGTAGTAGATCAGTGGTTCTCAACCTTGGGGTCGCGACCCCATTTGGGGTCCCACGACCATTTCGCGGGAGTCGCCGGGCACCGCCGGCCGCCATTTTGTTTTTTTATTTTTATTTTTTAATTTTTTTTAATTTTTTTTATTTTTTTTTTATTTTTATTTTTATTTTTTTTGGCGCACGCGCGCCGCACACGCTCAGATCCGCCCGTCGCGCCGGGAAAAAAAATTACAAAAAACTAAAAAAAATTTAAAAAATTAAAAAAAACAAAATAAAAAAAAAAACAAAATGGCGGACTGCGACGGGCGGATCCGCGCATGCGCGGCGCGTGCGACGGGCGGATCTGCGCAGGCGCAGATCCGCCCGTCGCGGCCGCCATTTTTTCTGATTTTTTTTTAAATTTTTAAAAAAAAAATAAAAAAACCAAAATGGCGGCCCGCGACGGGCGGATGCGCGCATGCGTGGCACGTGCGACGGGCCGATCTGCACATGCGCAGATCCGCCCATCGCGGCCGCCATTTTGTTTGTTGTTGTTTTTTTTATTTTTTAAAATTTTTTTTAAAAAAATTAAAAAAAAATGGCAGCCCGCGACCGGCGGATGTGCGCATGCGTGGCGTGTGCGACGGGCCGATCCGCGCATGCGCAGATCCGCCCGTCGCAGCCGCCATTTTTTTTATTTTTTTAAATTTTTAAAAAAAAAATTTTTCCGCGCATGCGCACACACACACCGGTCGGGGTCACGGCGCGCATGGGCGGGGCAACTGGGGTCTCAACCTGAGAAAGGTTGAGAACCACTGTAGTAGATGATGCTCAATGTAGCATCTTTCCTTCTTATTCTTTTAAACATTTCACAGTCAGGAGACAGCTAGCTATGCATATACATTGTTATGGATACTGAATTATTTTTTTACTTTTAAATATTTATTAAGTTTTTCTAGAACATTATAGTTCTTATTCTTATATAAAAATATAGCTTACTACAAAGTTAGAGGCTCTGCCATTATTATATCTAGGATCCGAAACTATCTTGTTCTACCACTGCTCCGTTTCCTCTTAAAATACTGCAGCAGTGCAATTCAAGCTAGCAATATCACTATATCCAAAGAGAATTTTCCTTTCATTGCTCCTTCAAGCAATATCAGGGCCTGACAGAGTGGGGCCATTATCTGGACCATTAGGATGATCAAAGAATCCCCCAACTCAATACTCTGTATGGCTATTTATCCACCATATCCGTAGCAATAGGAAAACCAATACAAGACATGTATAAAAAACTGCTAAAGGGAATAAAGCATTAACCAAAGCAATTGCTTGTGTGCTCTCATTGTGGAAGTAATAGATTGCTGGCTTGGAGAATGTTAACACAGTTCTCATGACAGGCTAGGAGCAAAGGGGGTTGTCCCTGAGAAATCCCAAGTTGGGAAATAGTTAACCTAAAGTCATCTAGCTTTCTGCCACTGCATCAGCTTACCTCTCCTATTATATGCTTTCCTTTAATGAATGCTTCAAATCCACATACAGCAGCTGTGTCATCCAAAGGGAAGACATATTTTGCCTCAATGGGACTCTCTGTTTCATTTTCATAGGTCTGAAACACCACAACCTGAAATATAATGCAATACATTTTATGCATTACTTTGGACAACACAGAGGTTTTCAATAAAAAGATTCTTAAGGATGTAGCTTTCATACCAGGATTAACACTTTCAACGTAATTGAATACAGCCCAAAGAAAGAGAACTCAGAACAATAATAAGTCAACCAGTTGTGGCAGAAAACTGTATCCTGGCTGGGTATTATATGAAGGCAAATTCTCTGGAATTTTTTTCCATTCCTGCTCTTGGCTCAAAAGATTTAATTTCTGTTCTGATTTTCTGATTTTATACTGAATTAAAAATGTGGTAGTAAAAGATGTTTAAAGAATTAAAATTACAATTTTTGAAGAATTAAAAATACAATTTTGAAGAAATTTGAAGCACTTCTAGGAAAAACAAAAAGCATTTTACCTCTGCTATAAAGTCTATTATTCTTCCTTTGATTTGAATATCTTTAAGAGGAATTCGATTTCCAGCTCTGTCCAGTAGGCCAGCAGAAATATCATTCAATAGATCGCAGCTTGGTACTGTATAATCTAAATGAGACAAGTCAAAGGTACACTCATACTGTAATTAGAATCTTAAACTAGTGGTCTCTTTTGAGAACGTTTTCCCTGCTTTTCCTGGGCATTTAATTTTATTTTCCCTGAAAAGTTTCCCCCTTCAACTGTCCTTTCTCCTCCCCTTTCTCATCTCCCAATTCCCCTTGCCTTCCTTTCTCCCAAGGACCTTGTAATTTATATGTGTGTATGTGTGATGTTAAATGTGGGTGCCTTCTGAATTGTGGGTCCTGAATAAGCTTTGGAGGCATTAGTGTTCAAAGTGGTTCTCAGCATTACATTTACATAAAAATAGCTCTCAAATCTTTGGACCTTAACTTTTAATCATACGTAAAAAGAAAGAAAAACATCTTTCAATATCTTAAGAGGCATGAAGAATGTTTATAAAAATAAGTATAAGAACAATAAATTACTGTAACTAGTTCTCCCAAAGGATTTCTTCAAGGGCAATATAGAGTTAAAATCACCAAACTGTAAGTGCTGGGAACTATGATGAAAAATTAGTGCTATTGCTATTGCCTTGACCCCCTATTAGAGGAGCAATTAATCCTCTTAGTATAGGGATAAGCACCTTCTTGCAGTTAAAATCGCTTTTCTCTTTTTCTCTATTTTTTATTGTTCAAGTGGCTGCAAGGATAGGGACCTTGTTTTCAGCCTTTTTTCCTTGTTCAGAGAAATTAAAAATAGATGTGCTAAGACTTATAGAAGTATAACACCTATATTTTTTAAAGTTTGAGATTGCAGAAAACAAAACCAAAATGCAAGTTCAAAAGTTATATCTCTCAGGATTGGCAGCCTGCTGGTAAACTTCAGTATGAATCCTGGTATTCTGTGAAGGTAACAACATAAAGATAGGAAGCCACAAATAGCCTACAGACATCTCATTATGATTCTGGTGAAAAAACCCTCTGTATATAGGGGAAAAAAATCATATTCAGAGAAAAGCAGTTTAGAGAATACCTACACTCCATTTAGTTTTACATAATTACTTTCCCTATTTTAAAAATGTAGAAGAAAAGAAGAGGTTTTAGAGATGGACTTATAAAATATACTTATGACTTTATTTGTGAATTGGACAAAAATTAAAAATTGATATTTATTATATTTTGCATATTTGTGCCAAATTAGTGCAGATGTATTTTTATCAAAAGACTCAAAAATAAAAAAATCAGTTTCAGAAAATACCAATAAAACAGACTTAACTGTTATTGTGGGTAATTTCAAAAATTCTTTCTCACCCTTAGATTGGTCATCATCTTCAAATGAAAGGCTCTGGTCTTCTAATTCAGTCTGAATTATTGGCTGGAATACTTTAATTTTGTCATTAACACATGAAAATTGAACCACATATTTGATCTTGACCTGACTGGTTCTGTACACTGCAAATTCATCATCCTTATTGGAAGAAAACAAAATAAAACATATATTTTAGGAACCTAACCATACATAAGCTGATCCTGAAGTCCTACTCACAGTTGCAAAAAGTCAGGTTATCTAGAGAAAAGTTCAGAATACTGAAATATTATACCAATTTAGCAAACTATTGCTTTCCTTATGAACTTTGGTGAACTGCTTCTAAATAGTCATTTAAGGACTTCCAGTAAGGATTCATGGCAAAGTTGATGTCTCAAAAGACTACGTTACAGCAATAGCACTTAGACTTATATATCGCTTTACAGTGCTTTACAGCCCACTCTAAGTGGTTTACAGAGTCAGCATATTACCCCCCAACAATCTGGGACCTCATTTTACCAACCTCAGAAGGATGTAAGGCTTGAGCCGGTCAGGAATGAACTGCTAGCGGCTGGCAGAATTAGCCTGCAATACTGCATTCTAACCACTGTGCCACCACTGCTCTACACTGCAAATTCATTATGGCAGACATCAACCACTACAGAGTGGATTCTGGTTAGTGAAATCTCTTTGGAAATAGGAGAGATAGAAAAATTACCCACAGCTGCTGGCCAGCTGCTTCTTGTGAGGAACTAGCTGGAACTGAAGTTTTTGTAGGTGAATCATGAGTTGAGCAGCTGGAAATTGAGAGATTCCATCTAAGTACACAGCTATAATGTAGCCTATAAGAGCAGAAGGTTTGCCAAGCCTCATTTCTTAATTCCTTTCAGAAATTGCTTCTTAATCACTTTTTAACTATTAGGAACATTTGTAATGGCGTTTTAAAATACAGGGTTGATATCTTTTAATCCTTAGTGAAAGAAATTTTAAAAAAAGTTTTAAAAACTGTTCTAAGGATTTAAAAAAATATTATTTTCTCTTGGAATAAACAGCAACCGGGTGATTAAAATATAGATTATGGAAAGTTACAAATGAACTAAAGTTCAGATCAATTTCAAATAAGATTTTGAAATTAACTGTTTTATGCTTTAATAATTAAAAGGGATATACAAATAATAAACCAAAAGACTGACTGACATAATTTTCTAATACAATGGTACCTCTGCACTCATTGTTAATTGGCTCCGGGAGGTGCATTGAGTACTAAACACAATGAGTACCAAACAATTTTTTTCCCATAAGGAATAATGTAGTGGGTCACAAAGCAGCCAACAATGACAAGTTCAAGCTTGTGCGTTGAGTACCAAACAAACGATGAGTACTGGAACAAAATGTTCACATCAAAATGTGCTGAGTACTAAATTCAATGAGTTTCAAATCAGTTGAGTCAGTGGTGGGATTCAAATATGTGAACAACCAGTTCTCTGCATGGATGCCACTTCCAGAAGTCTATTCTGGGCTTGGGCAACAAAAAATTAGCTACCGGTTCTGCCAAAGTGGTGCGAACTGGCTGAATCCCACCACTGAGTTGAGTACCACGGTACCATTGTATTGGATTAAAAAAAAAATCTAGTTTTGAAGAATTATGTGAGGACAAAAGAAAGAAAGAAAGAAATCAACTTCTAGGACCACATTTGAAGGGATTAAAGACCAAGATTGCTAAAAGTACGAAGAAGAAATTTAAAGTTAGTTTATTTGATCAGGGGTAAAATAGGTATGTTGCTATTTGTGGTAATCCTTAATGGACTTTTTTGACACCAGAACTGAAATATTTGTTTATAGATAAGATATGAGATATGGGAAGAAAAGATCATTTGTTGCATTTTAAAAGAAGGTTATTAGTTACTATAAATGTTCATACTTTTTAAAAAGGGAGAAGTTATTTCTTTTTATTTTTATTTACTGTATTTTTATTTTTTTACTTTCTATTCTTTCTTTCATTTCTGCACTTCCTATTTTTATACTCTTTTATTGCTTTTCAGTTTGGATTAGTTGTTCTTGTTTAATTGTAATGTTTAATAAAATTATTATAAAATAAAAAACAGTTAATTGAAAGTTTATTGGCTACACAGGACTGTAAACAAATCTCTTCCCTTCCTAAGACCTATTCTCTCATAGAACTCTGGTTAGAAATAACACATGTTGGGGAAGAATGGAGAGCATCTTAAGCATATTTGAAAGAATGGAATGTATGCACAGTGTGATCCTCTTTGGGGAAATGCATAAAGCGGTAATATTAACATCTGGAAATTTGCTGCTAAAATGGCAAAAATCATGCTTCCCTGGAAAATGGATTACATCAGAGAGGGAATAGGGCTTATTGGATTTTAAAATTAATAATGGTTAAACTAAGCTAACAGCTTTTACTTTTAGCCACTGGCTCTATGCTCATTTTTAACATTTTTACTATTAGCTACAATTAGCTTGCCTTTTTTTTTCTCCTTCTATTCTAGATTATTCACAACCAACTGGATCAAATACCTCAAAAATAGTTTCATTCTTTTCTGTTCTACGGATTCCATGCACACTACCATGACCGAATGGTGGTCCTTCCCTTGAAAAGTAGCAGTATTCCGCAGTCTCCCAACATTTTCCAAGTGCTACATCACAAATGAGCAACAGTCGAGTTCCATCTGTTTCACATGGCTGGGAGTATTTAATGCTTGTTCTATTAAAAAGAGAGAAATGCCTGCTTATTTCAAATGTTTTTTTTTCACAGCCATATTTTAGATTAACTATTTTAGTTAAAGAAAAGTCAAATTAGCTTGCCAATTGGCCTTGCTGTCCTAACCACCTCAGTCTGAGCCTTACTGGTTCTGTTTGGACTGTCATGTCTTACATAACAGTTTCTAAAGCAGGGATATGCAACTTTTTAATGACCAGAGTTACATGTAGTTTTTTTTTGGGGGGGGGGAATGTGTTGGGACTGGTAGAAAGAGAAAAACTTACCTGGTTAATATTTGTTAGGTGTATCACACCATTGTCTCTCAGACACATCTTAAATAATCTTTAAAATTAATTATTCTCTTCAATAGACAATTATCCACTCTCCATTGACCTCAAGTCAAATGTGAAGCTGATGCAAAGTGAGGGTGACCCCAGCAGAAGGAAATGGGCTTATACCAAGAATATACTTGCTTTGAAATCAGGCCAAATTGGTCAAAGTTCATTAAAATTGATCTGAATTAATTCTGTATTTCTAAATGCATTGGGATTTACAACTCCTAGAATTTTTCTTGGCACCTTGTTTGAAATTCAAAGAACTATGGTTTCAGCCCATCTCGAAGGCATTACATTTGAAAAATCTGCTCTAGTCCAATGCCAATTCTATGTTCGTATTTATGTAGGAAAATATACAAATTCACTGCATTTTAGTCCACCATATTATAAAAAAAGACACACATACACACAATACTGCTGTTCTGAAAAAAAAATCTTCAAATCTTACCTTACAGAGTTGCTGAAATAAATGCCATTGCCCAAGTACCCAAAATCTGTTCTTTCTAAGGCATATTCTTCAGCTACCTTTGGCAAAAGCAGTCCTCTAAAAAAAAAAAAAAGATTAGCAATGTAAAACATATGAGATACCAAAGTAAATGTTTCTCTATTAGCAAATTAATTTTGAACAGCTGTTCTTTTGAAACTGGGTAACTAAGGAAGAAGGAACTAACAGCACATACGTGCTCTAAAAAATGTCCCATTCTTCTCCTTCACATTTACCTTTATTACTTATCATCATCATCATCATCATCATCTGAAGCTCAAACCACACATACTAAATGCAAAATATATAGCTGCCTTTCCATTTTTTTTTGTTTTAGAGAAAATATTCATTAAACCTAACATATTCAGGAGAGATAAAAAAACAAAAACATCCATTGAACTCAATGGATTGAGTCATCACATGTTTAAGTAAATTGTATAAAGGAATGTAGCTTGGTTCAGAATAGGAGGGTTGTAGGAAATTCATTAAAAGAACTCTGAGTCTACAGACTCTGATCATTTCTGACCCTTGGGAAAAGAGCTTTGTATTAATCATTGTCACCAGCCATCTTCTAGGGAGTGCCTCACCTGGTATCAACTCTTCCAGTTCCAGAGAGATAGGAGTCTGCCAACCTGCTACCTTACTGGCAATCAAGAAAAACTAAAAACAAAAAAATCTATAGCTACCTCTTAGCTGTATAGAGTCAAGGCATAGGCTTGGACCTATTGACTATTCCACTCCATGGGAGAGAAACCAATTTGGCAAACTGCAGACTTTTATAGACAGTTAAACTGTATTAACAGGAAAGATAAATTTTAAAGCTTGTTCTGACCTTAAATACAGAATTTGATAGTCAATACTAAAAAATATAAATTACAATGCCCTTCTCATGGGGAATTGAGAAACAGCAAATGAATGAAACAGGAAAAGAACCCAATATAAAAATAGATACAAGGATTTCAGTAGTGCCTAAGAGACCAATGATCTGCTCCAAATTATTTAACAAAAATATAAAAAGACCAGAAAGGGCTAATATAAATTCCCTGAAGATTCTCAATAAATAAAATGTTTTCTTTAAATTATACAGGAAAATTAGAGACAACTGTCACCAAGATACAAGGAATTTAATTTTTTAAAATGAGTTTCTTGGCTAAAACATTGGTTCCTATTCTAACAGACACTAGAGAACCCTGGAAAGAAATGTTCCTTCTGTTTCAATTGTTAGTAATCATTCCTTTTCCCCATGAAATCACAATTCAACTAGAAGGTGGTTGGTGATGTTCTCATCCTTTCTATCTTAGCCCAAGCTTAGCTGAAGATGTGTACTAGGTATCTCTGAGCTGGTCTAACATATAAGAATGAGGGTTGTTTTTCATAACACTGTTATTTTGTTCAATTGCCTTATAGCTATGTCCCATTTAAAGTAAAGCAAAACAAAGCAAACCTACAAAGTTTCAACAGATAGAATGTAATTCAAGCTGTTACCTTGAGAGGATTCCTACAAAGTTGCAAACAGACGATCCATGGAATAAAGATTGAACATTGCCAAGATTTTCCTCAAACACCATTCCTTCAGTTGGTCTGCTGACTTTATATATATTCAAAACCTGCATTAGATTTTCACTGCAAGAAAAAGTAAAATGAAAATAAATATTCCATTAATTTTCTATTAAAAATGTATAACCAGGCCACAGTAATTCCAATTGCAGAATCCCTAATGCCATTGAGGATCTATCTCTTGTAGAATATAGAGAGATTTCCATAAGTCAATAGCCATGACAGGAGCATAACCCTTTCAACAGCAAGGGATACACATGGCCTTTGATTGCCTGGCCAAGGGCCACATTCCAAAATACAGTGCTGAGGCCAGGACAAACAGTAAATTTCATTTCATTGGATTGTCATCTTCTTTCTTCTCTCCCAATAACAATTTCTATTTAGTAAAAGCTGTTGGGCATTTCCAAAACCCAAAAGCTGTAGGCTGCATACAGGTTCCTGACACAATTCAGTTTTGGACCTAGCTGGCAGAAAACCTGTTTTCATTCCACCAGTTGCTTAACTACTTTCCCCATTTCACAGTCTCCAAGTGTGGCATTTTGCACTTTTTTTTGCTAGTTTATATATAGCACTTAGTAATACCTCTTAGACTTACATATGCTTCATAGTACTTTACAGCCCTCTCTAAACAATTTACAGAGTTGGCATGTTGCCCCCCAACAATCTGAGTCCTCATTTTATTGATTTCGGGAGGATGGAAGGCTGAGTCAACCTTGAGCCGGTGAGAATCGAACTGCCAAATTACTGGCAGCCGACAATCAGCAGAAGTAGCCTGCAGTACTGCATTCTAACCACTGCACTATCACAATTCATAAAGAAAAAAATGGAACCTGCATAATACAAATCCTGAAAGCTCATACCAAAATGAAAAATTACCTGGAGTTTCGTTCCAGCAAGTGTTTGACATTGTTAAACTCTTCACTTTCCACATCTAGAGCATCAATCCTGCATCTCAAAGCCCGATACTTAGAAAGGGATGATGGGTTAAGAACTGACATGTTTATTTCACTAATATTCAGCATGTCTCTAATCAGCTGTAAAAGTAAGATAGAATTGACAGTTGTTACATTTCTATGACAAAAAAGTCTACTTATCAATTGATTAAAATATTTATTCCACTCTTTGCCAGAAGACCAAAAAGTATGAAGTAAGACAGTGCAGCTGCTGGGAGTCTTCAGAATAGTATCAACAAAGGACCCTTACAATTATGATTTTATAGACCTGTGATATAGGCGGAAGTAATGAAATAGGTTCATTTTAACAAATTAGAATCTTAAAGAATGCTAAATTAATGGCCCACTTTGTAAAGGTATGAGTAACTCACTATAAAGTATTTTTGTCTCTACCTGACGTCCCATGGAATGTATTATAAGAGCTTGGTTTCAATTTGTGTATGTTGGAATTGTAATATAAGGGAATATATGACTTATGTTTTGGGTATATTCCTGCAATGACATAATTTTAGGTTAACGTTAATAAGAATGTAAAGCACCCAGAATTGCTTGAGATGGACAGCTCTGATTGTCTTTGATTGTCTTATTCCAACTGAAAATGTCCTACGGAACTTGATTGAAAACCCTGAACTGCAGACATGTATTTGTTACCTATTAATTTTTAAAAACCAATGTCTTGAAAAATCTGAGTAATATGATTCCATGCAGTCAAATTTTAACTTGTTCTACTGAACACAGCTATTTTTGTTTGTTTCTTGATTTAGTCCTATTTCTGTATCCTGCTGTTTATAATTCTTTTATTTTATTTTTATAAGATTTTGTTTGAGGTGTTATTTCTAAACTATTCAATTACAGAATAAAATCAACTTTACAAAGAGATCAGCAAATCCTGGCACTGGCTGAGGTTAAATCAGGTATCTTAACTTGAAAGCCTATATTCACCAGCTACAATTTCAACAATATAAGGCACAAAGGAATGTCTCCTTAAGAGCCAAAGTTGATATATATTCCAGATAAATGAAACCGTAACTCTTACAATTCTTAGCCACTGGCTATACCAGGAACCAATATAAAAATCAACCAATAAATATTTTTGAGAGTTGTAATTCAGTTTATGACCTCAATACCTCAAGTGATTTTTTTTTCTTTCTGTGATTTTGACTAAGACATAGCAATTTGAAGTATCTTTCAAGCATAAAGTCATATTTGTAGTTGATTGAACTGTGGAATCTATTATATTAATGATTCTGCTTATATATAGGAAGCATTGAAGTGTTAAACAAAATCTGATACTGTTACCTGACAGAGATCCCGTTTAGTATATATCAACTCTTTGCTAACATCATCATCCGAAACATTTTTGTGGGGTATGATTTTATAGAATTCTGACATGACTGTGGACAGCTCTGTTAGAGATGCTGTTTCTTCCCAACACTTCTTTGCCTGAAGAAGAATGCCTTCAGCTCTGCTCACCTTTTAAGAAAACGTTGTATTAAAAGGCTTTCTTTAAAGAAAAAAACATTATGACATATAGGAAGAACAAACTGGGGAAATCTCCTGCCACCTTCTGAACTTCCCTTCACAAAGCCTCTCACAGATGCGTGAACATTTTTGCACATAACCAGTATGTTGTGAGAGAAAAATATTTTTTAATTACTAGTAATGGGTTGATAGAACCTATAATGACCAAAAGGTTACAGGACTGGAAAGACCTGGGTCCAAATCCCAATTTGAACCACAAAATTCACTGAATAATTTTCAAGCAGTCATTCTCTTTAACTGTGGGAATAAAAAAAGGAGAATAAATCCCCAAGTATCTTGCCTTAAGCTCCCAATGAACAGTTGGTTGTTAAGTATCACAAAATAATAAGTAGGTTAAAGTAAAACAAAACATCATTTGAATGCACCATCTGCACACATTCCACAGCCATATAATTTAGTAATTTCCATACAATAATATGTGTACTTTAATAAGGAATAGACAAATAATAATTTATGCAATTACATGATATGCATGTTTCATGACATACTAATCCCAATTGTGGAGAACCTTGTCACAACTTAGAGATAAAAATATCTTTGCCTAACATTTCATTTCTCTTCACAACTCTAAAAGAACTAAAATTTCCAAGCAAAATTGCATACATCATTGAGGCTGATTGTTACGTGTTTATCTAGCAGACTATCCAGGTGTCCAACTGCTTCGGTCCAGATAAGTTCCACAAACCTACCAACTTTTTCAGACAAAACAATGGTATTGACTGCATCTGCTACAAGCATCTGTAAATAAAGAATTAAAACTAAGATGCTAAAAGACAATCAGCGATAAAAAAGTTAAAAATAAAGACAATTCACTAATTAACTGCCCGTATTGGTTGCATTCAAATTAAACTACATAATACATTCAAAATATAAAAAAAAATTATGAACAAAATCATTTATTTCTACTTTTAATCTCAAATACCTTTTTAAAATATGTTTAAAATTCCTGAAACAGACCTAAACATAAACATATCAGTTTTTTTAAATATCTATTTTTATTTGCAATATTAGTAAGGTACAATCCACAAGCATAATAGCGCCAGTGAGAAGCCATGCTGCTTATGGCTGAGAAACTGCTTGTGGTATAACACAAACTACTACATATAAGAGGGATGTGAAATGCTCTGGATCTGACTTCAAACAACAACCCTGTTGGATATGACCTCTGAATTAAACAAATAACTAAATCGTAGTGTCTTCTCGATGTGTTTCTTTTCCCTTCTGTATGTGATTAGGAAGAGACTGAGTGATTAGAATGACCCAAGCTAATTCTGGCAACTAAAAAGAAACAATTGCTATGAGAAAAACTAGTATTTGCATTTTGCCTTACATAAAAAAACCATTACCACAGAAATCTGAAGCTTGAAAAACTTTAAAGTCTTCATCATTTAATGAAACCATTAAATAAGAGTTTAAAAAATATGCTAACCTCTTGTAATTTTTCTGATACTAAATATTCTGCTTGATATGGAAAGTCTTTTCTTAATTCAAAACCCGTCTTCTTTAAATCCTGAATAGAAAGGGCATAGAGTCTTCTAGTTTCTTCAGAAGTCTTAGCTGGCATCAGTCGTTTTTGTTTCTAAGGAAAAAGTATGCTATTAAAATAATTAACTTAAAAATAAGGAGGAAAGTTCACAGAGAACCCAATATTTATCTTATGGTATTACGTACAAGGCTGCCATTTTGAAAGGAATGTGCCTCCTTTAAACTTCTGTCTGCAAACATCTGTCACAGTTTTGCACTTGAGAACAATAATTCTCTTGACAAATCTAGTTATTGACACAGCATACTGATAACCTGCAAGAAACTGGGAAGTAGTGAGAGGAACAGCAACTAAACTAATTTCCTACTTCTGCAGAAACATTTTGTGAATAAAGGAACTTGATCTGATTCAAAAGTTGAACATTTTTCAGATGGAGAAAATTGAAGTCAGATTATTCTGACTACTTTAAAAAAACATAATTATAAATGGCAACACAAACTTATAACAATACCTAGGATGATTCAGTGCAGATTAGAAACCTACATGGACAAGGAGATGTTAGATGTTCAAGCTAGCGGAGGGGAGGGGGAGGACAGGGGAGGGCAGGGGAGGGGACAAGCTTCATTGATTATGGAAAGGCCTTTAATTGTGTTGACCATGTCAAGCTATAAAATGTCTTCAGGAAAACATGTTCAGGAAAAGAAGCCACAATCTAGACCAGGAATAGGCAACCTCGGCTCTTTTATGACTTATGGACTTCAACTTCCAATTCTGGGAGTTGAAGTCCATAAGTCATAAAAGAGCCGAGGTTGCCTATCCCTAATCTAGACAAAAGATGGGGAAATAGAATGGTCCAGATCAGTAAAGTATTGAACAAAGCTGTATATTATCTTCTTATTTACTCAACCTATATGCTGAATATATATTATGGGAAGCTGGATTGGAAAAAGATGAGTGTGGTTTTAAAATTGGAAAAGAAACAACAATAGCCTGTGATGAAATTGTTAGCTAAAAATGCAAATAATCTGCAAGTTCTAATAATGAAAGTCAAGCACCACAGCGAAAAAAATTTAACTCCTACAAAAAAAATGGGACTAAGATTAAAGAAGGTGAAATGACCAAAGGTTTGGCAAAGAGCCTTTGAATTGACCATGAACATATTGAAGTGGTGGATAGCTTTTGCCTTTTAGGATCAAATATGAACAATAAAGGAACCACCGGTAGCACTCAAGAAATACATTGCAGAATAGCACTTGGCAATTGTTAATTAGCAATTAATTGGAAAAAATATTCAGATGTTATATCTATATCTACAGAGGTCAAACCCGTAGGTTTCCCTGTGACACTTTATGGAAGTGGCCAAGAAGAACAGAAAATGTATTAAGGTTTAGCTTAGGACAGGATTCCTGAGAATACTGTGGATTACTAAGGAAACAAATAGCAGTAGAACTAGCAATAGCACTTAGACTTATATACCACTACATAGTGCTTTACAGCCCTCTCTAAGCGGCTTACAGAGTCAGCATATTGTCAATCTTGAGCCAGTGAGAATCGAACTGCTGGAAGTCAGCAGAATTACCCTGCAATACTGCATTCTAACCACTGTGCCACCACAGCTCTTGTGAAATCATAATGAATCATAAAACAATCAATCCAAAATTCTTACTTGAAGCACACGAGACCAGACTCAAGTTACCATACTTTGGATATATTATCTCTAATGCTGGCAAAGATGGAAGGAAAGAAAAGATGATAACATCGAGATGGATGGACTCATTTGTAGTAGCGATGGGTACACCACTGCAAAACCAAGTTAAGGGCAGATCATCTTTGAAAAGATTTATCTATGGGGTTGATAAGAAACAGACCAAAACCAGATTCGATGTGTAATCTGATCAATAGGGATTGGGAACCAGTTCAGAGGGCTGGAAAGAAGAATTAGTACAGGATCCCAAGCATATTTTGCTGCCATTATTCCTGTCTTTATTTATTTATTTATTTATTATTTATTAATTTGATTTGTATGCCGCTCTTCTCCGGAGATCCGGAGCGGCAAAGATAAGTTTTAAGGTTCTTTCGGAAGGCCGGGAGAGTGGGAGAAACGCAGACTTCAAGGGGCAGTTGGTTCCAGAGGGTGGGCGCCACAACAGAGAAGGCCCTCCCCCTAGGACCCGCCAAACGACATTGTTTCGCTGACGGGACCCGGAGGAAGACGACCCTGTGCGCTCTCACCGGTCGTAGGGAAGTATGTGGCAGAAGACAGTCCCGTAAGTATCCTGGTTCAGAGCCATATAGGGCTTTATAGGTAATGACCAGCACTTTGAATTGCGCTCGGAGACCAATAGGCAACCAATGCAGCATGCGGAGGGTTGACGAAATGTGGGCACAACGTGGGAGGCCCACAATTGCTCACGCAGCTGCATTTTGCACTAATTGTAGTCTCCGAACACTCTTCAAGGGCAGCCCCATGTAGAGAGCATTGCAGTAGTCAATCCTCGAGGTGACAAGAGCATGTGTGACTGTGAGGAGAGACTCCTGATCCAAATAAGGACGCAACTGGTGCACCAGGCGAACCTGGGCAAATGTTCCCCTCGCCACAGCCGATAAATGATGTTCCAATGTCAGCTGTGGATCGAGGAGGACAGCCATTACCATACTGTTTAGTAATGATTGGAGTTGTAATCTCAAACATGTAGGGGAAAACAAAGATAAGGTAGGTAGGCCTTGACTTAGAACAGTTCATTTAGTGAGCATTCGAAGTTACAACAGAACTGAAGAAAGTGACTTATGACCGTGTTTCACACTTAAGACCATTGCAGCATCCCCATTGTTATGTGATCAAAATTCAGACACTAGGCAACTGACTTATGTTTATGACAATTGCAGTGTCCTGGAGTCAGGTGATCATCTTTTACAACCTTCTGACAAGCAAAGTCAATGCAGAAGCCAGATTCATTTAACAACCATGTTACTAACTTAACGACTGCAGTGATTCACTTAATAATTGTGGCAAGAAAGGTTGTAAAATGGGGCAAAACTCAGTTAACAAACTTCATCTTGCTTAGCAAGAGAAATATTGGGCTCAATTGTGATCGTATGCCGAGGGTTATCTTTACTAGGATAACCAGTAATATGATTTTTTTAAAAAAATTTATACTTAACTATATTGATAACTAAAACTATTAGTCCTTTAAAGTCCAAAACATAACACAGCAATATAAGACTTAATCTACAACAATAAACATTCAATAGCATTCAAGATGACAAAGAAACTAATATGTATTCATAAAAGCCATCCAAACGTACTGGGCGTCCTTCCAGCATGCTGTAATGTGCTCTTATACAAAATGGGTAACTGCACTCCTGCTGAAAGCATTGCATTTCAAGAACAACATATTCACCATGTGCTGCAATCTGAAAAAAAAGGCATTATAATTAAATGTACTTGGTTAAAGCAATATAATTAAGGACAAAAATTAAACCAGAAAATTTATTTATTATTTATTTATTTATTTATTTAATTTAATTTATATGCCACCCTTCTCACAAGACTCAGGGCGGCTCACAACAACAACACAATTAAAAAACACAATTAAATTAAAAAAAATTAAATTTAGTGATATATTGAATATATTAGTTAAATTCAGTCAATGTAATTATACCTAAAGTATTTATTTTTCTCCTTCTATCATATTAAAAAGTTTGATGGCAACTTTTGGATGTTCCTTACTTTGAAACTTTCCATAGGAAGCTATCTTTTCCAATTGCTTTGTTAAAAATCTGAGTGATAAATGCAGTGGTGAAAAAAGATTTCAGTAATTTGTTCTTACATCCAGAAAGAACAAACTATTTTTGATTCTGGCTTCCACTGATCAACTATTGTTAATCATAATGAATGAAAATTCCTTTTTTGCATAGAATAGCATAGCAACCTGAAGTTAATTTAAAGTAGAAAATAGATGTTTCTGGTCACCTCTGGAATTTTATTAAAGGAGGACAGAATGAGTGTTAGACCCTTTTGCAGATTGTTTGTATAATGCTAAATCATATTCAAATATATTAAGTGAATATAAAATAGATGTGAAAGAATATTATGTATACATTTCTTTGTTCATTTATTAGTTTCCCAGATGCAGATTGTTTATCATGCTACTTGGAATTATTCATACAGCAATTATTATACAATTACCTGGGTTTTTTATGATGGTACAACTAATTTCTAGTTACAGCAATAACTAGAATAATTATCGTTTTAATGACAAGCAAAAATCAGTGGCTTAATATATTTGAAATACATTTATAGATTGTAAACGATGCATGTATAGTTTACCTTTGTGTTCCTGTACAAATAAACACATAATTTGTATAAGTTATGTTTTTATGTGTATATTATGTTAGAAAGTACAATAACAAAGAAAAATTACCTTTTCAAGGATGTCATATTTTGCAAGCTCAAACTCTTTAGGAAAATATGGAACATATTCATCATTCTCTGAATACCATCTGGAACCAAAAAAATGTCTTATTTGTTGCTGAATATGGTTAAGACCATTGGAAATAATCAGATGGCTAATGGAAATAATGAGATTTCACTTTTCCAAAGCCAGTGACAGAGTGTACTTCCAAAGGAGGCTCTAGTATAGTGCTACTCTCCAAAACTGTACTACATGTTATCAGGGTTAGACAGGGAAGTTGATTTTCTTCAGTCTCGGCTGTGGTAAGCTTCCCATTTATGACTGGGAACACAGGAGATCTGCCAAGCTAGGAAAAGGGCAGTTTCTACTGACCAGATCTCACACCAATTCCCACTTCCAGGGTCTCTGGTTCTCTCCATTCTCCATAGCAATTAAGCCCCTGAATTTCCATGGTGTCCTCATACTAGGCTTCAAGACAGCTTTGTAGCTAATTACCTGCACTTCTTAAAACCCTGTCTGTCAAAATAATAACTGTGATGCAAGGTAAGTGGGGAGGGGGAGAGACACATCATAGTCCTTTAATACTCTCAGAATTGTTAGAAATCAGGCAACATGCAAGCTTAACAACAACAATAATAATATGGGGGAAGCTTTTTAGCTTTGGTCAGCTTATCAGAATATTCACAATGGCTGAGGGAAGACATTTAATGACCCAATTGACACCCTCCATTGTTTTCCTTCAATATCCATGATCCCCAGCTAGCATGAAGTCCAATATATCTTGAGTGTACTGGGTACAAACATAACAATAATTCTAATTCTCATCCCTTCCACCGACATCATCATATTAGTCTTACACTTTATATGACCTTTTGCTGCTAAAAAAAGTTTAACAATAAATATACCATCATTTTGCCTCTCCTCTGCAAAAGGAAGAAACATAGAATTTATCTAGTCAAATGCAACAAAGAACTCGCAACTCTTTTGTCTTTTTGTAGAGACAAAATAAAGGCAATTCCTATAATTTGTTGCCTTAATTGAGCATGCAACAAAGTGACCCTAGAATATTCTTCATATAATGCACTGAATTCTATCTCCAAAATATTTCCTTGAAGAACTTGGTTTTGTTTTTAAACAAAATGATACATAAAGGATTTACCTTAGTTTTTCTAAGTTTCTGCTGTCATCCCATTTATGCTTGTGATTCTCCTCAGAAACATCGTTTTCCTTAGGGCTGTCATCGCCATTCATTAAAGTCGGCTCCGTACCTATTTGTCATGCAATATTTATATTTATTAGCTTGAATGAGTATAAGAAATATAACCAGAAGTTGCTCTAAAACCTAAAGAAGATGGATTATCAGGGCCAATCTTAACATCTGGCAGAGTAAGGCAGCATCTCAGAAACAAAGGACACCAACTTTTTTTTCTGATTTAAAGTTATTTTGGACCTTTCAAGGAGAGAATAGGGTGCTTATGATGCTGCTGTGGCAGAACGAAGGATGCTTCTTTTGCTTTTTGTGGCAAAATGTCTTAGACTGGGAAGATTTTACTGAAATTCTAACTTCATATAAGCTGTGGTGGCACAATGGTTAGAATGCAGTACTGCAGGCTAATTCTGATGTCTGCCAGCTGCCAGCAGTTCGATTCTGAGTGGCTCAAATTTGACTCAGCCTTCCATCCTTCTGAGGTTGGTAAAATGAGGACCCAGATTGTTGGGGGCAATATGCTGACTCTGTAAACTGCTTAGAGAGGGCTGTAAAGCAATATATAAGTCTAAGAGAGGGCTGTGAAGCAATATATAAGTCTAAATGCTATATCTTCATATACAGTAATGGGGAGAAAATTACCTATCTGCCACATAGTTCAGTACTTTTAGGTTACTGTTATAGATGGAAATTCTTTTGAATAAAATGTATCTAATCCAAAAGAAACTTCCTTACCTGTTTCACAGGGCACTGATTGGGATAGCTCATAGTTCTCACATTGTAGAAGTCTTCTTTCTTTGATTGACTCCCATATGAAATCAACATTTACTATAGGCAGCTCATACTTCTGGATGGTTTTCAGATGACTGGGGCTGAGTGCATCAGCATCATCAGTGACAACATGAGTGCACTAAAATTACATTAGGACCCAATTCATCACATGAAGCATTACCCTTACTGATCCATGCTTCTACAAAACCAGGTTCCACGTGTTGTTTTTAAATAATTGAACATACATTTGATTACTTTTAACTGCTTTCTTTCTCATTGACAATCTGTTTAATCATTTACATAACTTTAATGCATCTCTTTAACCTATCTGCTTCTTGGAAAAAAGTAAATTCTCTCTTTGAGTCATATTTGAAGGTTTCTTACTAAGGCATTTAGGTGATTCAGGTTCGTTTTCTTCTCCCTAGTCTCAGGAGGAATTTATTTACAAAATAAATCTCAAAAAAATATATATCTTAAATTGCAGCTTTTCTAATAGAGATTCTTATTTAAAAATGTGTATTAAAACACAAACAGTTAATCTAATTCATAGTGTTAATAACTTTTTAAAGTAACTTTTCTCATAATAGATAGAATACAAAGAGATTTTATATTTCCTATTTAACTCCTACAAAAATTCAATTTCCTTCATTTCTGTAACATGACATCCCAGAAGGAGTAAGTTAACATCTGTGATATAAAATCTACTCTCTTGCATATAGAAGACATAGGGCCCAAACTAAATCAGTCATGTTTATCATTCATTGAAGTAAATATTTTTTTCATTTATCCAACTGTATTTCATTCTACCCCGAAATTCCTTTCTTGAGTTTGCTTTTCTCCCTACCAAAGATCCAAAGATGTAAGGCTAAACATACCTCTTGATTTAATCCAAATGCAATCTGCCCACCATTTTCCTTAATGCACTTCTTCAGTCTGTTCTTTTCTAGAATTGTTAACTTTTTGATTCTCAGAAAGAATATGCACCTGGCAAAAGTTGCAATTGTCATCCTGCAAAGCAAATTTCAAATTAGAATAGTTCCAGCAAGGATTTTTTTTATTACTTTGAGCCACGATGATTTGGAATTGCAATGCTAACCTGAATGAATAAACATCTGAATTCAAGTTCAACCAGATGCATAAAATATTTGCAACAATAACTACAATGTTACCTAATGAATAGAAATGGTTAATTCGGTCACCCTCTGAACATTAGAAAAAAATGTTCTAATTAGCCTAGACTATTATCATGGTTTGATGTTAGTTTTTATATTTTTATAGTTTTACTTTTCAGATTCCTTTGCTAAATAAACTGTTCAGCCACTGGCACTTATTCTGAGATGTTCCAGGAGCCACTCTGAAGTCAGATAAGAGACTGACCAACTCAGCAGACTCAAAACCAGATTTTAGAGATACTTTTACAATATATTTTCCAGGCTACAGCTGGAAATTGGTGAAGACTCCCCATCTGCAGAGAATAAAAGAGTGGAATCCAGCTGGCTGGTAGCATTATTAACACACAGTTGGGGAGAACTTGATTTGATCTAAAGGTTCAGTATGTAAAGGAAAATTGGTTAGAATAATTGTTAATTGTTAAGTTAGTTGGCAGGATGGCATGACTAGTTTTAATCCATTTTTTTCACTCCTACATGAAGATGCAAAGGACTGAAACTGTGAGTTTCTGCATTCAAAGCACATCCTCTATTTACTGGTTTGTTTACTGTATTAGTTTTTTTAGCCTAGACTGTTATCATGGTTTGATGTTAGTTTTCATTTTTCAGATTCCTTTGTTACATAAAGATTTGCATCTTACTAGCAGGCAGGAGAAATAAAAAATGAATAAATTGATCCCATTTCCAGAGAGTTAAAGAATAAGTTTAAACATAACAACAACACATAGAAGAACAAAAGAAAATGCGAAAATACATTAAAATAGAGGTTGGCTTATACTCTGGGATAAATTAGGATATCATTATCTATAGTTTACTGAATTAAACACAACAAATTTTAAACAAGACAATGAGTTATATAATCTGGTTCTTTTCAGCTTTGTGTCATATATGAATCCAACAGAAAAGCTTTAGTTTAGAGAACAAATTTGTGAAGGAAATTAATAAATATTAGATTGTTAAATTTCTAGATAATATTCCCTTCCCAATATTGCTACTTAATAAACCACTATTTCTAATATGTCTCTGTCAATTTCAGGTCCAATGTCCAAAAATCCGTTTATATGCAAATTTAAAATCTAAATTCCTCAAATATTTATGCACTGAGATTATTGGGGGGGGAAGCAATTTAAAGCATTCTACAGTCCAGAAGAGAATGTCTAACAACTTAAGCAATCTGAATTAGTTAGCAACAATATCAATAGGAAATCCAGTACATTTCAACAGCGAAATGAAGTAGATTTCAAAAGTCATTTAAAATCTGATTAATAAGAGCAAACATTACACACCTTAGGAAAGAGTTCCATAAGTGTGAGTCGTACACAATGAATTTCCCATTTTCAGAATTCAGTTATTTCTCAGATTTTTAAATGTTCTAAGTTTCATCAGCACAATGCCTAGGAGACCAATCACTACTAATTCTATTGCCACTTATTTTTGAGTAATCATAGAAGAAATCCTATAGTATTTTTGAAAGCATATCTTATCTATTCAGGTCATAATGAACAGAACACTGTACTTTAAGGTAAATATAGGGTTTTTAGGGTTGCTACCTGAAGGAGAAAACACTGTAGGTGAAAATATCCCAGAAGACACTTTAAGGAATACTTTAAGTCAGGGCTTTTCAACCCGTGGTATGGGTACCACCTGTGGTACATTGGCACCTGGCAGGTGGTACGCGATCATTCTAGAAAAGTGGTAGCAGGGGAGGGGAATGAGCTGAACCGGTGGCAGCACCACACAAGCCTGAGCAAGAGATGGCTGGAGCTGCAGGGCTGTCAGGGCTCAGCGGAAGCACCAGGATCAGCACTTCTTTGGGGGTGTCAAGGCTCAGTGGAAGCATCAGGATCAGCGCCAGGCTCTAGCTGGAGCTCGCCGCTGATCCTGACACTTCTGCTGAGCCCAGAAGAAGCGCCGATCAACTGGAATGTTGCAGCATCTCCAGGCGCTTGTGATTTACATTCAGATGCTTGGCAACTGATTCATATTGCCAAATATGGGCCAAATTGTTTAATCCATTTTTAACCATTTTACTTTTTGTATGTTGATGTTTTTAATTGGGCTGTACACCGCCCCAAGTCCTTCGGGAGGGGGGTGGTATAGAAATCGCAAAAATAAATAAATAAATAAATACCGTAAATATTTATGACGGTCACAGTGTCCCAGGGTCATGTGAAGTGACCAAAACCTGCTGCAACCACCCAGCAGACAGGGGGAATAAAAACCAAACACCCCCCACCCCACCCCCGCTGCCAATCCTCAACAGAAATGCTCACAACAATGAAAACCTCGAACAGGAGGAAGAGCGCCACCGGGTGGGCAGGCAGGTGTCTTGCTCGGCTGTGGCTTGGGGGGCACTTTTTCAGTGCTATTGTAACTTTGAACAGTCACTAAGCGAACTGTTGTAAGTCGAGGACTACATGTACTTTATCACTTTTTTCCTTTTTTGGGGGGTGGGGTCATCAAGTTTTTGACACCTTGCTAAGGGACTGGTGGTACTCGGATATTGCCATATCCTAAAAGTGATACGATGGGTGAAAAGGTTGAAAAGCCTTGCTTTAAGTAATGCTATGAAAACATCATATGGTTTTAATTTTGCCCAGCTCAATGCTTTGTTAGCATACAAAATACTATCATGTTGCCATATTCATGACAATAACTAAAGTACTTAAGGGGAGCAAAAAAAGGAAGGGAAGTGGATGTTTTGCCAATATATACTTAACAGTGTTTTTCACACAATGAACCCCTGAGCCAAACTTAATTTAATGTCATCTTGTAGAGAGGTATTTTTTTTGGCTGTGTCAGCATATACAATAGAGCAGTTCAAAGCTCATTATAAGATTATTACATTTATGCTATGTAAAGGTATACAAAAATTAGTGCTATGCAAAAACAGATATTCTGATTTAATTATTGCAAAAGCTTTAGTGGATTAATGCAAACATGAAAATATATAATAATCTAGATGTAAAATAAATGTTGATTCTAGGGGAAATTAATTGTAAGTTTTGTGGTTCTTAATTTATTTGTTGCAGTGACACTGCGGTATATACAGTGTTTTTTTCAATGTAGGTAACAGGCATGTATATTATTTAGCATTAATACAGATGTGCATCTTAATCAGAATATGAAAGAAATTCATATTCTTTTTATTCATGATTGTCATGGTCATATAGTTTATTGAAGAGAGATTCTAGCTGTTAGCTAGAAGAAAAACCAACACGATCTGAAAGGGAACAAGGTTCTTTCACTTTATGTAGTGTTTCCCAGTCTTAATTAGTTCCTTTAACGCAGTGGTTCTCAACCTTGGCAACTTTAAGACTTGTGGACTTCAACTCCCAGAATTCCTCAGCCAAGCTGAGGAATTCTGGGAGTTGAAGTCCACAAGTCTTAAAGTTGCCAAGGTTGAGAACCCCTGCTTTAACGCCTACAGATCATGCATGCATTCTGCATGAACTTCCCTGTGCCTGGTACCGTAAAATTGCTGCGTATCATTCCACTATTGTGGACACAGGGTCCTACAGTAACAAAATTATCAAACAGCACGTTACATTTCAGCAAATTATGAAGAGATTCAGTTAAAATACCGTCCCTCTTGTCTGGATTCATCTGAACATCCAAACGAGAGTGAAATTTAAATAAATAAAAAGCTACTTGCCTGCTGGCTGCTTTATTCCAATTGCTCAGCAAAGACTTCCTGCTTCCTTACCTCAAGGGAAGTTCAAAGCAAGGGGAGGGCGCTGAGATCCAGCTTTTACGGAAGCAAAGCCACCAATAAAATTGTTCCAGATTGCGAATCAACAACAAACTATTTAAAAAAAAAAGAAGACGTGCGCCCTCTCATGAGCTATATGGATATTTCATTTTTCCTATTTTATAAAGCCGAAGGGGGGGGGACAGAAACTTGTGACAAAACTGACACATTTGTCAGTGCATCCATTCTCTGATAATTTCATCTTTAATTGGCTGTATTAAATATGGTCCTGATATGGAAGCTAATTTGTGAGGTTTAGTAGAAGGAAAAATGCAACTTAAAAGTAGTCCATGAGAATTTCCTAAAGCGGTGTGCATTTAGCTCAAGAAGAAACCGTCTATCAAATGTGGCTGAATCATCTGGCTTAATTTTTAGATTTCTTTTTTTTTATTTTTTTATTAATTTTGTATGTTTACAGTTCATAAGTGCTTAATAAACAATGTGTTCTCTGGGTCCTAGCTTAATAATATATATTAAAATCCTAATCTCTACCCTGTTTACCCTGTTTATTGTTTTGGTAAACAATTTTAGATTTCTTGATTTCTTCTCCGTGCCTTTTTTTTTTTGACTTTGTATATCTTACATTTTAAAGAAAGCATTGATCTATAAATGGAGATTGGCCAATAGTAAAATACTTCATAAAAATAACACATTACCCTGATAAAATAATTCTCACATGTTCTGGATTTGTATGACACACAGGTCTATAAACATGACCTACGTTTACTTCAAACAATACTAGAAGCTGAAATGCAGCTGTCTACATTTGTGGTTCTCTGTATTATGCCAACACCACAATAGTATAAAACTGGATTTTGTTCAATCTGTGAAATTGAATATTAAAAACAATAACAGTATTCTGACAATATTACAAATAGCTGATTGTTTGCATTTTGAGCAGACTTCAAAGATTAGAATTGCCAGATCTAAGTTGCAAATATCCAGATGACCAAGAGATGGCAGCAAAGAAACAAAGAAAACTCTGCTGTCATCTAATGATTCTCTGGAGTTTTGTTGCGGAGATTTGAAAGGCATATATAGCAGATTGCAACCTGAACTAACAGAAGCATGATTCTCAGTAAGGCTCACTTCTGCATTATATTTTATGATTCACAGAGTGAGACTTTTATTTGCATTTTTAATCATGCGCCTATTACTTTATAAGTAACGTAAGCCAGTGAACATATATAATGCTTCTTCCTTCTATTGTCCCAACAACTACCTTATGAAGTAGGTTGGGTTGAGAGAGAATAACTTGTCCAAAGTCATCCAGCCAGTTTTCATGTCTAAGGTGGGACTAGAAATCACAGTCTCCTGCTTTCTAGACTAGTGCCCTATCCATTAGACCAAATTGGTTCTCTTTTTAAAATATTCTAAGGTTGTACTTGCCAGGTAGAAAGGCAGTATACAAATTAAATAAGTAGTATGGTTTGGAAAACCATAGTCACTGTATTTTGTTTTGTGTTATTTTGTATTGTTTACAGTTCCCACTGTTGCCTCCAGAATTAGGCACTTCCAGTTTGGCATGGGACTGATAAGAACTTGATCCCCAACTCTGAGACTTTTACTTTTCAAAAAGAGTCTTCTTTCCCAATCGGCAAATATAAATCACCAGGAAAGCAAAAAGCATTTATTAAGGGGAGGTCAAGTCCTTTTATAGGTACAGAAACAAATGATACATATATTTGGATGTGTGATACATCAGAAAGCAAGTGATGAAACAACAAAAGACATTGATTACATGTGAGACTTGAACAATAGAAAACGTTGATTCTAGAAAACATTCCACAAGTGCAAATGTAGTAATAATAATAATAAAGTTGGAAGGGACCTTGGAAGTCATCTTGTCCAATATGGATTGTATTACTATTTTCCAGCTGGGTTTGTATGTTTCTTAAAACTTGCAAGTCTATTCAAGGACTTTCAGAATACAGTCTCAATTGTTTATTGCCAAAATGCCAAATTAAGAACATAAGAACATAAGAAGAGCCATGCTGAATCAGGCCAAAGCCCATCGAGTCCAGCATTCTGTGTCACACAGTGGCCCACCAATTGTACATGGGGATCTTGAGCAGAAAGAGAAGGCAAAACCCTCCCTTTCCCTTGACCCCCAACAAATGGTACTCAAGGGAATCCTGCCTGCCTCAACCAACATAGAGGCGGCACATGGACATCCGTTTTAATAACCACCGATACACTTGGCATCCATGAATCTGTCTAACCCTGCCTTGAAGCTGTCAAGGCTGACAGCTGTCACGACCCCTTCTGGAAGTGAATTCCATAAACCAATGACCCTCTGGGTGAAGAAATATTTCCCTTTATTTGTCCTCACTTTCTTACCTATGAGCTTTAGGGAGTGCCCCCTTGTCCTAGTATTGTGTGATAGAGAAAAGAATTTTTCTCTATCCACCCTTTCTATCCCATGCATGATTTCTCGCATAGCAAAAGAAATTGGCATTGACCAAAAAGGAAAAAAAAACAACACTGGGTTTTCCTGTGTTTAACTGTGTTAAAAAGAGGTCTAGACTGCCATGTCACCTTTTAAAATGCTAATAATGAAGTCTAAAATTTTAGGCAACATCACTATCCACAGAGCAAAATTATTTTTTGAAGTGTGTAGTGGGGTGCCCCAGGGCTCTGTTCTGGGCCCAGTGCTCTTCAACATCTTCATCAACGATTTGGACGAGGGGATAGATGGGGAACTCATCAAATTTGCAGACGACACCAAGCTGGCAGGAATAGCCAACACTCCAGAAGATAGGCTTAGGATACAGGAGGACCTGGACAGACTTGAACACTGGGCGCTATCTAACAAAATGAAATTCAATGGTGAGAAAAGTAGGGTTCTACATTTAGGCAAGAAAAAACAAATGTACAGGTATAGTAGAGTTCACAAGGTTAATACTGTATGGAACAAAACTTATTTTCCATGGCTGGACTATTGTCATGTATTGCAGGGGTCCCCAACTCCTGGTCTGTGAACAGGTACCAGGCCGCTGCATGCCAGCAACCGGTCCACACAAACAAGCAAAGCCCCATCCGTGAGATACAGGCAGCACAAAAAACCACACACCCTTAAGTCCGCGGAATATCCTCTCTCCACGGAACCGGTGGTCCCTGGTGCCCAAAAGGTAGGGGACCTCTGATGTATCAGATGGAAAGGAATCTTTGTAGCTCAGGGGTAAAACATGGGGTCTTTGGTGCTCTCTGAGCGGGGTGTTTTCTTGCAGACGTTTTACCAGCTCAGAGGATCCCACATTGCTGTATTGTGCTGAGCATAGGACCGCCCTTGAAAACCACCCAGAAGCTACAACTGCAGGGGGTCCTCAGCTTAAGACCACAACTGAGCCCAAAATTTCTGTTGCTAAGCAAAACCCTTGTTAAGTGAGTTTTGCTGCACTTTACAACCTTTCTTGCACAGATGTTAAGTGAATCACAACATTTATTAAGTTAGCAACATGGTTAATTGAATCCGGCTTCCCCCACTGACTTTGCTTGTTAGAAGGTTGCAAAAGAGGATCATGTGACCCCGGGACGCTGCGACCGTCGTAAGTAGGAGTCAGCTGCCAAGCGTCTGAATTTTGATCATGTGATTAAGGGGATGCAGTAATGGTCATAAGTCACTTTTTCCCTTGCCACTGTAACTTTAAATGATCACTAAGAGAACTGCCTGTAATTAGCTAATTTCTCCACCTCTGGGGGCATGTTTTTAACCTGCTTGTGTTGGTCTCTGTGTCTCCAGACCTTTGCCTGGACATTCTTGACCAGGGCTTAAGCAAGAGGCCACTTCCCCTTCTTCCAGGAATGGCCCCACAGACACAGTCCTTCAGCAGAGTCTCAAAGCCACAACCGGCCAGCCGGACTCACACTCCCTATGAGCAAAGTGTTTGCACCCCACCTCTTTCAGTGTCCAGGTGGGTCTTGGCCACAATCGGCTGGTCCCAACCATGGCTCCATCAAGCCAGAGCATCAACCAGGTGATCCAGACGGACCAGCCCTGGTTGAGGCTCCTGCAGGGCTCGCTTGCAAAAGCTCCTTAAAAGCTGACCAATCAGCTCGCAGACCAGGCTGCCAGATGTGAAGGTGACCAGTTGATGGTTGTTTTTCAAATCTCAACTCCAAACAGAATCAAAGCCCTGGTTTGTGATGTCACAGGCTCCTCCTAACCTCATTGGCTGGAGGTTGCCATGGCAAACATCAAACATTCCAGCATAGGTCGGTTATCTGGACCACAGTGCTGGGACGCTCTGTTCAAAGTCCCTGGAGAGCGACCGGACTGGACAGCTGGCACTGAGGGCGGCACAAGGATCTCCCTCATTTGGGTATCTGGGTTACCGCTGCGTCTGCAGGGCCAACAACCCAAAGATTGGGAGCAAAGAGGTGCTTCTCAAGAGGAACGGACACTTCACCTTGAGGCAGAATGAGGGGGTGAGATTGGGAAAATGGGGTCAGCACCAGAGCAGAGAAGTGCTCCTACCTGTTCTGATCGCAGCCTCCACACCTATGACCAAATCACCTCATCCTCCAGGTCAAAGGTACATGTCTCCAGCTGGTGGGGATGCGGGCTAAAGAAAGAATAACAGAATAACAGAAATCTAAGGGACCTTGGAGGTCTTCTAGTCCAACCCCTATTCAAGCAGGAGACCCTGTACCACTTCAGATAAGTGGCTGTCCAATCTCCTCTTTAAAATTTCCAAAGTTACAACTTCAGGAGGCAAGTCGTTCCACTGATTAATTGTCCTTACTGCCAGGAAGTTTCTCCTTAGTTCCAGGTTGCTTCTCTCCTTGATGAGTTTCCATCCATTACTTCTTGTCCTTCCCTCAGGGGCTTTGGAGTGTAGATGGACCCCCCTCTTCTTCTTTGGGGCAGCCCCTCAGATATTGGAACACTAACTACCTAATTATAGGTAATCCTTGACTTATAACCATTTGCTCAGTTACTGAAGAAAGTAGCTTGGAAAAAAGTTCTCACACTTTTGACCATTGCAGCCTCCCCTTGGCAGTTATGTGTATTTACCCCAACACAGGGGTCACATGACCACCAATAGTGACCTTTTCAGATGTGTCCCCAACCTGGTCCTTCAGGTCTCCCAAACTGCACCTCTCATCCCTTCAATTGCTTAGGGGGCTGGAGGCTAAAACATATGAAGAACAGTTGCAGGAATTGGGTATGTCAAGTCTGGTGAAAAGGAGGACCAGGGATGACATGATAGCAGTCTTCCAATATTTGAGGGGCTGCCACAGAGAGAAGGGGGGAGGGTCAACCTGGGTGGAATCTCATCAAGGAGAGAAGCAACCTGGAACTAAGAAGAAATTTCCTGACAGGACAGTCAAGCAGTGGGACAACCTGCCTCCAGAAGTTGTGGGTGCTCCAACATGGAAAGTTTTTAAGAAGAGATTGGACAGGCATTTGTCTAAAATGGTGTAAGCGCAGGGGTAGGCAATCTTGGCTCTTTTATGACTGATGGACTTCAACTCCCAGAATTCCTGAGCCAGCATGGCTCAGCTTGGAAACTTCTCCCTTTCCCCTCAGCATGGCTGGCTCAGGAATTCTGGGAGTTGAAGTCCATGAGTCATAAAAGAGCCAAGGTTGCCTACCCCTGGTGTAGGGTTTCCAAGCTGAGCAGGGAATTGGACTAGAAGACCTCCAAGGTGCCTTACAACTCTTAATTCTGTTATTTTGCTTGAGAGGGTCTCCTCCTCTTCTTTCTTTCCACCTTTGTAAGATTACTGACTTCTCCAGGGAGTTTGGTCTGCATTGATTGACTGATTATGCACCATCAAATGCATGTGGAGTCTTAGTGACCACTGGGGTAGATTTTCTCCTGGATGATCTGTTCCCAGTCTGGTCCTTCGGGTCTTCTAACAATGCTCCCATCGCCACTGTAATCACATCCACATCCACCCACCTTGCCAGAGATGGTCATCTCCTCCTCCTCCTCTTCCCCTTTCCCAGCATTATCAACTTCTTCAGAGAGCCCCCCAAAATGATCATTTGAGCCTGGTCCTTTGTGGCTTGAGAGGTCATCACATCTGAGTAAAATCAGACCCACTTGCTGAATCTACTAGTTGTGTTTGCTTTTGGCTCTTTATGTATGTGATTATTATTATTATTATTATTTATTTAATTTCTATGCCGCCCTATTCCAAAGAACTCAGGGCGGCTCGAAGTGATTGTCTGTGGCAGTGTTTTGCAACCTCAGCAACTTGAAGATATGTGGACTTCAACTCCCAGAATTCCCCAGCCGGCCATATCTTGCTAAGGTTGAGAAGCCCTGGTCTACAGAAATTTTCAATCATCCAGGTCACGGTTGTCCTAAAAGGTCCTTTTCCAAGAGGCAACTGGACTTTCTTGGTGTTTTTCTTTGAAAACATTTCACTTCTCATTTCAGAAGCTTCTTCAGTTCTAACCGACTTCCTTTCATCACCATTCAGCCAGAATTGAAGAAGCTTCTGGGATGAGAAGCAAGATGTTTTCAAAGAAAAAAAACAAGAAAGTCCAATTACCTTTTTGAAAAATAATCTTTGGGGCATCAAGTGGTCAGTATAGACCTCCTCCTCCTGTGGGAGACCACTCTGCAGATGTATCGGTGGGTTCCTAACTCCCATGTTCTCTCATGCTAGCCAAAGATGGTGGATTCCAAAACTTTAGGGAAGAGCCAGACTGGAGAAGGGCAGCAAAATCCCCCCCCCGAACTGAGCAGAGGATGTGACTGTGTCTCTCCATTTTTCAAACAGGACAACATGGTGGGAGAAATGCGGATGATGTCCCTGGACAAAGTCTCAGCCACCAACAAGGCTCTTCACCTGCAGATGGAGGAACTGCGAGAGACCTTAGCCAGCTCTGAATCTCAGAACCAGGAGTTGCTCAAAGCGAAGCAACTCATGAAAGAGCAGCAGAAAGTTCTTCAAGAGAGAGCGGATCACCACAAGAACACCATGGAATGCCTGCACAGATCTCTGGAGGACATCACCAGAAGGTTGGACCACACCAACATGGAGATCCATCAGTCAGAACTGCAGAAGAGGTATCTGATGAAGCACAATGAAGAACTCGATGAGGAAATGCACGAGGTCACCAGCCAAGTGGCCTCCTTCAAGGAAGGTGAGGCTGCCTCCGAGAAGGACCTTGAAGAGATGCATGGCCTGGTATCAGCAGCTGAAAAGGTCATCCGGAGTATGGAGGATGACCTGGCTGAGATAGAGCACAACTTCCTCCTGGAGAAAAGCCACTGCAGCCAACTGAAGGAAAAAGTCATCGCTCTTCAGAGGCTCAGAGAAACCAGTAGGAACCAGGTCAAAGATCTGCAGGAGGATCAAGAGCTCTGTCTGCAGCAGGCTGTATTCTTGAAGGTGGCCCAGGAAGACCAGATGCCGAAGGGCTGGCTGCTCCCGGAAATAGCGGAGGCCAAGCTGAGGGGGATGGCCAGAAGCAGCTCAAAGACCAGGAAGATTCTGGATTGGTGGTGGGTGGCAGCCAAAATCCTCTTCATGCTGCTCTTTGGCTACTTTCTCTTCCTTGGACTGGTCTTGGCCTACACCCGTTTCTGCAATCCATACTTCATTGCCGAAACGCTCCTGGCAGTCCTCAGCCACCAGCACCTAGAAGAACTTACCTGCACTTTATCCTCGTATCTGGACTTCAGAAGTGATGGCCTCCTACCCTTTTGAGAAACAAAATTCATCCCTCCCTTCCTTTGACCAGCTACCTAGTATGCCTGGTGACAGGTGAACCCTACCCTTACCAGGTAAACCACCAGCCTTGCCCCCACTTTAGGGACCATCACAGGACCATTGGTGGTAAGACTGGAGGCTGAGCTGGGGGTCTGACGGCCCCAGAGCGATGAGAAGCGCCGGAGTGAGGCTGAGGAGCAGAGAAGCCTCAGAGCTCCCAGCTGAGACCCAGGGTGGCAGCAATGACCACAAGGGTGGCTGATGGTGGTGAGACCGGAGGCTGTGCTCAAAGCTTCGGAGTGCCAGGGTGAGGCTGAGGGTCAGCGGCGATGAGGCGGAGGGCCCGGCCCTCGTGAGGGCAGAGTGTCCGGCTGGAACAGGAGCCGAGAGCCGGAACTGGGCAGCCGAAGGAGCCGAGCAGCCGAAGGAGTTGAGCATCCTACAGGAGAGAACGAGAGAGGAGAGCAGCTCAAAGCCAAAGGGGGAGCCGAATGGAACCAAGCAGGGGCCTCAGGGCAGCGGAGACCCCTGGAGGCAGCGAGGCTGGTGGAGGTGGAGGGCAGGGCTGGAGGGCAGGGCTGGGCCAGGAGTCTCGGAGGCTGGCCAAAGCTCCTGCTTCTCGAGAGCCTGGTGGGGGCAGCAATTGGAGGGTGAGGCCGGGGCCTGGAGAGCCCCACTGGCACTGCAGACTGACACCTCCAGTGTTGGAGCACCCACAACGTCTGGAGGCAACTTCCGTTCCACTGAGTAATTGTTCTAACTGTCAGGAAATTTCTCCTTAGTTCTAGGTTGCTTCTCTCCTTGATGAGTTTCCATCCATTGCTTCTTGTCCTGCCTTCAGGGGCTTTGCAGAATAGGTGGACCCCCCTCTTCTTTGGGGCAGCCCCTGAGATACTGAAAGACTGCTATCATGTCGCCCAACATCCTTCCTTTCATTAAATTGTTGTTGTTGTTAGTTGCAAAGTCGTGTCTGACTCATTGCGACCCCATGGATAACATTCCTCCAGGCCATCCTGTCCTCTACCATCTTCTGGAATCCAATTAAGCTCACACCTACTGCTTCAGTGACTCCATCCAGCCACCTCATTCTCTGTTGTCCCCTTCTTCTCTTGCCCTCAATCTTTCCCAGCATTAGGCTCTTCTCCAGTGAGTCCTTCCTTCTCATTAGGTGGCCAAAGTACTTGAGTTTCAACTTCAGGATCTGGCCTTCTAAAGAACAGTCAGGGCTGATCTCCTCTAGGACTGACTGGTTGGATCGCCTTGCAGTCCAGGGGACTCGCAGGAGTCTTCTCCAGCACCATAGTTCAAAGGCCTCCATTCTTTGGCACTCGGCCTTTCTTATGATCCAACTTTCACAGCCATACATTGCAACTGGAAAAACCATGGCCTTGACTATACACACTTTTGTTAGCAAGGTAATGTCTCTGCTTTTTAGTATGCTGTCTAGATTTGCCATAGCTTTCCTCCCCAGGAGCAAGCGTCCTCTGATTTCTTGACTGCAGTCCCCATCTGCGGTGATCTTGGAGCCCAGGAAGATAAAATCTGTCACTACCTCCATTTCTTCCCCATCTATTTGCCAGGAATTGAGAGGGCTGGATGTCATGATCTTGGTTTTCTTAGGCATACCCAATTCCTTCTTTTATTTATATAAATTTGCCTGACTTTTGAGTAATTTGTGACACGTTTTCCATTTCCATTTTTCTGTTGTTATGTTTTGTTTCTTGATAAGATGTAAATAGCTGTATATTTTTTGTAGTTTCGATATATATTTCTTTTTCTGGGTTATTATTTTTATTGTTGTTGGTGTTATTTAAATAAATCACAGCTGTCTGTTCTTTAGTTGTGTTGGCCTTCATTTGCATGAAGTTTTTTTTTTTCAAAAATCTGGGATGTTATAATAGGGGGTACCTTGCTCAACAGTAGTAACTGTGAGAGGGATCTCGGAGTCCTAGTGGACAATCATTTAAATATGAGCCAGCAGTGTGCTGCAGCTGCCAAAAAAGCCAACACAGTGCTAGGCTGCATTAACAGAAGGATAGAATCAAGATCACACAAAGTATTAATACCACTTTACAATGCCTTGGTAAGGCCACAGTTGGAATATTGCATCCAGTTTTGGTCACCACGATGTAAAAAAGATGTTGAGACTCTAGAAAGAGTACAGAGAAGAGCAACAAAGATGATTAGGGGACTGGAGGCTAAAACATACAAGGGAACGGTTGCTGGAATTGGGTATGTCTAGTTTAATGAAGAGAAGGACAAGGGGGGACATGATAGCAGTGTTCCAATATCTCAGGGGCTGCCACAAAGAAGAGGGAGTCAAGCTATTTTCCAAAGCACCTGAAGGCAGGAGAAGAAGCAATGGATGGAAACTAACCAAAGAGAGAAGCAACCTAGAACTAAGGAGAAACTTCCTAACAGTTAGAACAATTAAGCAGTGGAACAACCTGCCTCCAGAAGCGGTGAATGCTCCAACAATGGACAGAAGAAACTGGACAGCCATTTGTCCGAAATGGTATAGGGTTACCTGCCTGAGCAGGGGGTTGGACTTGATGACCTCCAAGGTCCCTTCCAACTTGATGATGATGATGTCCTTGGTGCTCTCTGAGCTTGAAGGCAACACAGAACTTATTTTCATCCTGCCAGATTACCACAATATTTTTCTGTACTTTTAAAAATCATTTTTAACTTTTACATTACATATTAAAATTATTTCCTCACTTTACTATTTAATATTGTTGCGGCGGTGATGATGGTTACAGTAGTGTATGCCTAGAGCTACTCTTCCCTTCAAAAAAAGGGACCTCACCCCTCCCTTTAACTGCCATTAAGTTCAGCCAAGAGCTATGACGCCAAGTAATATTTTCCGAAACCTCTTGGGAATTGTAGTCATTTACATGGCAGCTGGCCTGCTTCGTAGAACGGTGACCTTACCGGCAGAGAACTACGACTCCCAGAAAGCCTTGCGCTCCCTATTCTTCAGCCTGTGGCGCTGATTGCTTCGAAGGTGGCGGTAGGTTTGTACTCTAAAAGATCTGACTGTCGGCGCTTTGTGCTGAAAGAGGTTGGACGTAGAGCGAGGTGAGTGAGGAGACTGA
Organism: Bothrops alternatus; assembly: GCA_034064705.1. Classification (NCBI taxonomy): domain Eukaryota; kingdom Metazoa; phylum Chordata; class Lepidosauria; order Squamata; family Viperidae; genus Bothrops; species Bothrops alternatus. The sequence goes on from JARGCV010000166.1 coordinate 2,122,682, forward strand.
GAGGCAAGATATAGATGCTGTTGTAGTCTGTTTTTCTTTTTCTGTCTTAAATAAGATATATTTATGTTCAGGATTTGAGGAAAACGGATCTCTAGCCCATCTTAGGCCCGCTCTGGGCGTTGTATTTGCCTCCTGTCTGCCTTCTCTCGTTCTCACACCAGATTAAGAGTTTTTATTAAGATGTCAAAAGGGCCCCAAGGTTACCTAAATGAACATATTGGCGTCTTTGGCACCATCCCTGTTACACTAAGTCAGATACAGTTCGGGACGTCTGCAGTGGTGCCATCCAAATATATGAGGAATATAATCTTATCTGGAGAATTCTTGGAGTTGGGACTCCATTGTCCTTAGAGACGCCAGAGTTTAAAGGGCTTATGATTTATTTGGGTGCATATCAAACTTTTGGGATGACACTGGTATTTTATCTTTCTACGTTAAAACATGCAAATTATCAGAAGTATAAAAATGATGGAATCAAATCCAATAGTTCTTTTTAAAAATTTCCTTTTTCTTTTTTTTCTACTTGCTTGATATTTAATTCTTGCTTTACTGCTAAAGCTGAACCATTTATTTTTCCTTTCATTAACATGTACTGTGTGCATACACACAAAAGAGTTGACAATTATTAATAATTTTTAACAAGGGCTCAGTTACAATGTAGATGAATGCAACACTGAGAGACTTGACAGTAGGTTAAGGATAGGTCATGATGACGAATATCTAGTTGCTAAGGAGTCAAAAATGACTTAGTGGCACATAATAAACAGTACACTAGTAATATTACTTTTAATATTAAGTAATTAGTTTAAGATCAAAACATCTATTATAAAACAAATACTTTGATGTAATGTTTTTTCAATGTTATTGGAATATTATTGGTTGCACTACATGATCTCCAAGGTCTCTTCCAACATCATCATTATCATTATCATCATTTTCATTATTATTATTATTATTCTCAACTTTGGATGAAAAAAGCAAATAATTTTATGCTTGCATCATTGACATCCTAAGCTGTAAATAATGTTAATAGAATTCTTTTTCTTCTCTTTTTTAATACTCTAAACTATCTAAATAGTAGAATGTTAATTATCTTTAATTATATAAACATCACTATTAAAATGATGCCTAACAATAAACAAAATTTATAACAACATAATAAAAAGGGGGAAAAGACACTGCAAACTTTGGAGATTTATAAATAAAAATATTGTCAGAATCAACACAGAAAATATTTTTAGTTTATGAAAGCTGTCTAAATCAGAAGGTTCTGTTGAATTCTGTCAAGGTAATTGTGAAATGCAAAAACAGTAACTGATCTCACACTAATAGGACAGCAATATGGATTATTTGTCTATCATGCGAGATTGGTCATATTTTCATATTTTGGGTATATGTTTTATAGATTTTTTCGTATTTTTTAAATTGTAATCCATCTAGAACTGAAAGATTGGGTGGCATTAAGATATTGTAAATAAATAAATTTGGTAGCCAAATAAAAAAACACAAGCATAAATAGATTTTAAAACATTGATCACTTAATTATCATAAAATTATATTTCCCATCAAAAGAGGAAGCTTAGTTCCGAATTAGCCTGATCAAATATGGTCCAATAAGCTGAAAAATATTTAGTTAGTACATGACTATGTATTTGTTTATTTTTCTTGGTTTATATGATTCTGAGTAGCTTACATAAGTAATATAAATAAAACTTAATTTTTAAAAATCATATCTAATTATCCTAAATACTAGGGAACAACCTGTTCAAATACAAACAGTTCTCCTATTTGTATATAGTACATCAGATGGAGTTTTTGAAAACAATCTGGCCTCTGGGAGATATAATTCCAAAGAAAGGTAAGGACAGTGACTGAGAAGGCCTTGTTTGATAGTCCCTACAAATGACTTTTTCTAGATATAAGGACCCAGAAAAAACTCTAGCTTCCAAATCTTAAAACATACAGCAAAGCTGCTGGGAATATGTGGTTCTGAAAATAGTCAAGTATTATAGGTGACAATCCTTGCCTCAAATTGCATCTAATGTAGCTGTTAATATAATAGTGTTAAATGGGCCAAAATGACTGGCACCCCTAACTGCCCAGACTGCTGCTTCTGGACCAGTTGAAGCTTCAGATTAATCTTCAGGGGCAATCAATGTGGAATATATTGCAGTAGTCCAAATCAGAGTGACAGTGAGCAAGGTGTCCTAATCTAAAAAAGCTCTGTGTACAGGTCCTTGCACAGTACTGGTTTTTGAACAAGAACTGTGGATTACGATCTACTTTTGCTAATGGCGTGTCCAGAATTAAGATGGTATTTGGTCTCAGAAGGCTTCATGCACAAAGTAATTCTGCCTTGAGACTAAGTGTTTGTCCCTATCCACACCCTATTAGCTTCCAGGCATCAGGAAAAACAACTGCATCTCTTGTTTGGCCTGCAGTCATGATGTTCCACCGAATATTAGTTTACCGAAGTATTATATAGAAGTCCTCTTTCCCTATGAAAAAAAAATACTGATCTTACATTATGTCATTCCCTATGTAAAGGATTTATCATGAATTCCACATTTCCTTCTTGGGGTGGGGTGGGGGACAAAATCAGTGTATTTACTGTGTGATATTTTCAACCACCAGGAGGCACTACATGGCTGCTTTCATTCACATAGGAAAATCCTTATTAGTTTACAAATGATACCTGACTTTTGTCAGCAAACTATCTTTCTGTGGTTTCTTGTAGATATAAAATAAGAGGAGCAAATGTATTAACCCTGTGGCATCCATAATAGAAGGCCCAGGTACTTAACTTCTCTTGTCTCCATTATTACCTAATGAAATATCCACTCAAGAGAAAGATGACCCTAGCAAAACTGTCATTTCTAAACCTCATGGGCTGTCTAGAAGGATATTTTATTTGTTTGTTTAAAACAGAGTTCCTTAACCTTTCTGGGTTGGTGGCCTGAGGGGCAGGCACATGTTCGCGCACGAACACCTGTTGCTTTTGCAAGTGAAGCCGAGAGCACCTGTGATGTGCGAATGGGGACAAGAGCGCTTGCGCGAATGGGGCTGTGAGCACCCGTGACGATTGCTCGAGTGAGGCCCCAAGCGCACACACGCACCAGCTGGCCACTCATGTGGCCCGGTTGCAAATAGGCCACCAACCGGTAGTGGTCCATGGCCCACAGGTTGGGGACCCCTGGTTTAAAACATTGATATAGCTGGTCATCTTTCAGGCAGCTCTGGCTTATTCCCGATCAAAAATTAAAAGATAAAATCATTTTTAAAACTGTAAAGCACAACCAGTTAAAACATTAAAACAACAAAACCTGGTGCCAATCCATGTTAACACAACATCATCTAATCCTCTCCCAATGCATGGGGAAAAGCCAGGTTTTTCTTTGTCATTGTTTATTCTATTGCTCCATTACTTTATTACTGTTATGTTTACACTTCTTTTCATTTCTCCATTTTTATTTTTGTAAAGGGCCTAGAACAGGGGTAGGCAACCTTGGCTTTTTTATGACTCGTGGACTTCAACTCCCAGAATTCCTGAGCCAGCCAAGTTGGCTCAGGAATTCTGGGAGTTGAAGTCCACGAGTCATAAAAGAGTCAAGGTTGCCTACCCCTGGCCTAGAATAATCCTCTGGTGAGTTAGGCAGCAAATAAATTCAATAAATGAATGAATGGGTGGAGCCCTGCTGAACTTTGGGGAACAAGGTGTTCTGCAAGACAGGGGCTGCCTTGCTGTCATGCTTTCTAGTTTCCATTAGATGACAATATTTGTGGGAAGGGACTAGGAGCATGCCTACCCTGACGGGATGGTAGGATGTGTAGATGTCTTTTAGGGGAAGGTGGTCTTGCAGAAAACCTGTATTCAAGCTATTCTGCTGCTCTAACAGTTGAAAGCAGCTTATGAAACAATTAAACTAAAGCATTAAAAGGACCTGGGTGAATGAATATATTTTAGCTCCTCCTAAAGTCTAATAAATTGCTTCAACTTGCTTCAACTGCATTGTAATTTGTTTGAAAGAATCAGCCCAGGCACAGAAAAAGTACAATTGTGTGTTGATAATCAGCATATCTATGATGGAGACAATTATATGAAAATAAACATCCTCTAAATAGTTCAGCTTTAGCAGTATAAGGATTTATATAACATCTTTCATCTTAATTTAAAATTGCTCTATATCAACTAGTCTTTTCCTGTCTTTTTTTCTCTAGTAGTTGTGGTAATGATCCAGATCCTTCAGTAAGCTTCTTTTGTTTTCTTTCTAAAATGGAGCAGGTTATGCTGAATCCACATGCATGTTTTAGATAAATCACCAAAACCCCATCCTACCTCAAGAATTACCAAGTATAAGTTGCACAATTTCTTGCTGAATACTGATACAACAAAGAATTTGCACACAAACATCATTATATCACCTTTGGGTTTAATGCGTGTTCTGAACACAGAAAAATAATACTATTACAAAGTGAATAAAATAAGTGAATAAAAAGTACCTGTCTTGGTATTCAGTAAATACAAATAGAGATAGAATTCTCTCTTTTGTGCACCCTCCCTGACCCTCCCTCACAGTTCTATGCTTCACCCCACTCACTCCCTTGCCTGGCAGAAGCCATTTGTCTGGCTGTCGGCCTGGAACATGTAACATCCGGCCAGATTTCCTACTGACTTTGATTATGGGAAGCTAGCTGGAAATTGCCTTTCCTAACCACTGAGGGATTCAGTGAAGGATGACAATTGGGACTATAAGGATTGCCATCAAGCTTTACAACCCTATCATTTAGTGACAGAAACTCCAGTCTCAGTTGCCATCATGTCAGAGCACTATATGTGAATTATGTTCTTATTTTCTTTTTTATATTGTTCCGGAACTAAAGTGAGACATTGGATTTCTCAAACTCTCCAGAAAATAAGATTATTTAAGATTGGACTGTTTTACTTTTCCAGATGGCCACATCCACAGATCTGAATTGGGAGGAAAACTTGATTTCGCACTGGATGTCTAATGCTGCCCGTGCTGGAGTCATACTAAATCCTACTGTCCCTGGTTTGAAAACCACCAGAGCAATCAGTACTGAAAGTGTCTCATCAGATCATGGTATTAATTTGGTATATAGATCAGGTAGCATTTCTCCAAGTGAAAACACTATGCACAAAGAGCAAATACTGGACCCTAAAAGTTCTTTTGAGGAAAAAGTGAATTCCTCCAAGATACTTTTTTCAACTTCAGCTTCTAACAAGGAGCAAACATTAATGGTTAAAGATGTCCCAACTCAGTTGACCTCCATTGAAACTAAACCTGGTTCTGATCAATTAGATGATCTGGATGAAGGATGCTGCACTGAATTACTATTACAAAAGCTGGAACAGGTAAAAAAAAAACACTAGGATGACTATGTATGTTTTTAGACAAATTAAAAATATTCTTCCTTGTGAAAATTAGGTACATAACTCTATCCTTTTGCCCAGGAAGCTTTCATGAAACTATTTCTATATCTGTTGTTATGGTTTCTCTACTCTTGCCAGATCTGAGGAGAAATGTTATAGTTTCATTTGAATTTTAATGTGGTACTTATCCACCAGTAACAAATACATATTTTCTTACCTCTTTTAATGCCAGACTCTAATGTACAAATTGTAAGAATCAGATGGTACTTGTACTTAGTCTTCAATGCTAGAAATGCTTTAAAGTATATTCTTATTCTTCTGAAAACTGTTTCACTTAACTGTATTAGCTAATTAGTCTAATGCATAAAGTCTAAGAATAAATCTGTCTAATTATACTAAAAAGCTGAAAGAATGGCAACACCACACGAAGGAACTTTTGAGAAGGCAGCAAATGGAGCAAATTCAGAGATTAATGGAAGAGGAACAAAACTTACTTTCCCTGGTTGCTGAGCAGCAGGAACATACTGGTGAGTGAGTAATGACCTAATTTTAACATCTATAATAGACATTCATTTTACATATTCTTTTAAGTGTTTTGAGATAGCTGGTAGAATCTACTTTTCTTGCTATCTAGCTAATCAGTAATCATCTAAATTAAAAAATATGGATCTTGCTAAAGATTTTTTGAAGATGGATACTGACACCTCTTTTTTCATACATCCTCATAAGTGTATAAATATGTGACATAATTCTCTTTTTACTATATAATTGCTTAGACATAATTTGGCCCTTCTCCAGAACCATGATTAGAGAGACATTTTATGGCTGCTACTTTTAAGACCCTCCTGTTTTAAACATAACAAATTCTGGAAATTTGAATTTTCAGATTGCATTTCACGCATAGAATTCATGTTATTAAAACATACCCTTCTTATAAAATCATAATGCAGGTAGTCCTTGACTTATGTTCACAATTGGGAGCGGAATTTCTGTTGTAAGTCATGATTGTAAATTGAGTTGGATCTGATTTTATGACAATTTTTACAGTGGCCGTTAAACAAATCACAGTTTTAAAGAAAATCATGCCATTAAGTGAATCACAAAGCTGTTAAATGTACCCTACATCCCCAATGGATGCTTTTTGCCAGATATCAGCAAAAAAGATTGCAAATTGTGATAATTACTTGACAGCAGGAAGGTGCAACTGGTCATAAATTGCAAGCACTCAGATTGCAATCATGTGGCCGCAGAGTTGGTGCAACAATTGTAAGTGCAAGTATAGGTCATAAGTCACCTTTTCCAAGGCCATTGTAACTTTACATGAACAGTCATTAGTCAAGGACTACCTGTAGATCTTCTTTTTAAATAGGAGTGGAAAATTTGACACCCATTTTAAACACTAAGAAGGCTGTAAAAACAGGAGACTTATGAAGCTTTGTAAAGCGAATCAATGACTGAGCTGTTTCAAGAATTCTAAAATAAATATGATTCACATGGTCCAATATTAGTTTTGACTATAGGAAAATGGTATATTTGTATTTTTGAAAATATTTTTTAAAAAATGAGGGTAAGAGACACATGAATGAAAATGCAAAAAATTCTCAGCCCAAGATTTTCAGGCTAATTCTTCTAAGCTCTTTAACTATACAGTTAGTTCAAAAAATATATCTGTAAAACTTCAAAGTATTAAGTGTTTTAGGCTTTCCTTGACAATAAATAGCAGATGCAGAAAGGAATAGAAAAGGTGAATGTTCCAGTTTTCCACAAATCAATTTAGTACATGTCATTTTGTGTTTAAATGAAAGGCTCTCCTGAAACGAAAGATGAAGGAACCCAGAACTATGCTGGATCGGTTTGTTTGTCTCCTATCCCTTATTTTCCACTATGTCACAGTAGAGGCAAAACTGATTGGGACAGTACATCTCATGCTTCTTCTCCTGTGGACCAAAGAGATTTTTTACAAAATTTCAACAATAATCAAATATTGAAGAAAAATCATTCTGCAGACCCTTTTTATAAGAATCAGTCCTTAGACATTTCTTTGAAAGGAAACAATGAATTGAAAGTTGAAGACCAACATATTATTTCAGGTAAAGCAAACCTTTATCCTAACTAAAAATACATGTATGTCTAACACAGGCCAACCTAGGATGATTGACATAATATATATGTAATTATACAGAAATTTGTTTACCATTGGAGATTATGATTTTCTCTCTCTTACTGGGAGATCCCAGTATTTCCCTTGATCCTGCAAAAAATGGATTTTTTTTCTGGTTTTAGCATTGAAGTTCAGTGCTAAAGTAAGAAGCTTTCCCTTACTTCAGAGTATTTCCAAATTTCATCATAGCCTTCCATATCCTTCTCTATATTGGTTGGAGCTAGATGGAGAGATATGGTGAGCTTGGAGCCTCGGAGGTGTTCAGATTTGCTCCTGAGGAGCATTTTTTAAAACAACCAATTAAAGCTACTCTGAGTGTTATTTATTTTTATTGTTTTTTCAAATGTAATAATCCAAATTATTTTTGTTTACCCCAGTTCATAGAAAAATTATTTTTAGAGTCTTGATTTCTTTCCCTCCCCCCGCCCATTTGATCATGTCTGATTCTTGGGGATTGTCTGGACAAGTCTGTGCAATTTTCTTGGCAAGGTTTTTCAGAAATGGTTTGACCAAGGTCATGCAACTGGCTATGTGCCTAAGATGGTTTTTAGTCTGATGCCTTAACCGCTAAACCAGCAGTTCTCAACCTTGGGGTCGCGACCCCATTTGGGGTCGCGACACCATTTCGCGGGGGTCGCCGGACACTGCGGGCCGCCATTTTTTTATTTTTTTTATTTTTTTTTTAATTTTTTAAATTTTTTTTTTTTTGGCCGGTGCATGCGCAGTTCGGCCCGGCGCGTGCACGGGCCGAACCACGCATGTGCGGCGCGCACGACGACCCGATGCGCACACGCATGCGCAGCGGAAAACTCCGGCAGGCACACGGAGGAGCGGTCCGGAGCAGGCGGGCGCAAAGCTGCCTCCTTCCCGCTCCGCTCCGCTCCGCCACGTCCCAGGCCCGGCCTCCAACTCGCCCTCCGGCAGCCAGCCAAGCGGTCGGGGCAGCTGGACCTCGAGGCGGGCCTGCACTTCACCGAGACTGGCGTCCAGGTCGCAGCGCTCCGTCTGCCAGGCTCGTCCGGAACTCCCGCGCCTTCTGCAGGGCCGGCAGCGGCCGCAGGTAGGTAGGCGGGCGGCAGGACTGGGGAGCCCGCCCGGGCCAGCTCCCTCCCTCGGTCGTCATCGGCGGCCGAAGCAGGCGGTAAGGCGCCCAGCCAGCGGATCGGCAAGATGAACTGGTGAGTCCCTGCCGGGCGTGGGGGGGAGGCCGAGCCAGGGAGGGAGCCGGGCGTGGGGAGAGGCCGAGCCGGGGAGGGAGCCGGGCGTGGGGGGAGGCCGAGCCGGGGAAGGAGCCGGGCATGGGGGGAGGCCGAGCCGGGGAGGGAGCCGGGCGTGGGGGGAGGCCGAGCCGGGGAAGGAGCTGGGGAGCCTGGCCAGACGCCCCCCACCCGGCTAGCCAGCCCGACCCGAGCGGGACTGGCGCTGAGAGCGAGCTGGCCCGGGCAGGCTCCCCAGTCCTGCCGCCCGCCTACCTACCTGCGGCCGCTGCCGGCCCTACGGAAGGCGTGGGAGTCCCGGATGAGCCTGGCAGGGGAAGCGCTGCGACCTGGACACCAGTCCGTAGCGCGGACTTGGGGGCCGGAGGCGGCCGCTGGGCGCCTCTCGCCATAGCCGAGCTGGTCTCGGTGAAGTGCAGGCCCGCCTCGAGGTTCGGCTGCCCCGACCGCTTGGCTGGCTGCCGGAGGGCGAGTTGGAGGCCGGGCCTGGGACGTGGCGGAGCGGAGCGGAGCGGGAAGGAGGCAGCTTTGCGCCCGCCTGCTCCGGACCGCTCTTCCGTGTGCCTGCCGGAGGCGAGGCCGGCCTGGTCTGGAGCCGGTGGGCCCGCCGGTTCTGCGCATGTGCAGTGCGGCGTTTCGTGCGCATGCGTGGTTCGGGCCTGTCGCACACGCATGCGCAGATCGGCCGTTGCACGCGCAAGCGCAGATTGGCCGTCGCACGCGCAGATCGGCGTGTTGCGGGCTGCCATTTTTTTTCGGGGGGTGCGCGCGCGCAAGCGCGCGCACGCGCTCCCACGTCGGGGTCGCAGTGCGCATGGGCGGCGCAAGTGGGGTCTCAACCTAAAAAAGGTTGAGAACCACTGCGCTAAACCAAACAGGCTCTCAATTTGTTTTTCAATCTTTTAAAATAGATTTAAAAAATTTTAAATTTTAAATCCTGTCTTTTACACTCTGATATTTTTTCAATGTATATTTTATTATCTATTGCTAAGTCACACGTCCCTCATCCTGTTTCTGTGGTTAGATTTCTTTTCTAAGGAAAATAAAGTTAATTTTAACAAAAGCTAGAAGAGAAGAAAATCACAATCTTGGCCAGAAGGGCAACTTCACTGCTTTCTTGACAAAGCTTGCACAAGACAACAGGGAGTAGCTGGGCATGTCCTTTACTTTTGTAGGCAGAACTAAACAATCTCCAGAACAAAGTCTGCAAGGAAGTATAGAAGGAGACAGTGATTGTGAAGATCAAAGGAACGTGGAGGTCTCTAAAAATTCGACTGCAGGGAAGTGTTCAGAAGCTGTTAATGCAGAAGAAAGGTAAAACAGTAAAAGTGCAGTATTACAAATGCTGACAAAAAATGTAAAAGCAATTAAGCTTACTAATTTTGATTATATTTATTTTAGTTGAAACTAAAAGCAGCAAAATTATTTGCCTGGAAGAAAATTCCAGTCTGCAGGAATCCCAAAGGTTCTTTTCAAAAGGCAATTGGACCTTCTTGGTTTTTTTCCTGAATATATTTTACTTCTCATCCAAACAGCTTCTTCAGTTCTGGTTGATTGGTGGGGAACGGAAGGATTTACATTCCTTAGCAGTCATCTGGTCATTAGCACTCTGAAGGTTGGTTGTTAGTTCTTTGAGCATCATTGAGGCCACTTGGGAGTTTATCTGTACCCTCAGAGTCACCTGATTCAGAGCACAAATGGGTGTGGAACCTTTTTGGGACTGCTGAAAGGACTGTGTTTTAGACAGGAGACAGGTGGTATTGTATTCCTACAATTCTGTTGAGACAGAACTGTTCAGTTTTAATATAGATGGCCTCTTGACCCCTTTTCAAGCCAGTAGTCCTCTGTCCAGAATGTGGACTTTATTGTCTTCAAAAGAGTGACCTTTGTCTTTCAGATCCAGATGGACTGCTGAAAATTGTTCTGATGGGTTTATTCTCCTTTATCATGCCTTGCATTTGTGAAGTGGTTGTTTTGTGCACATGTTTCAGTGCACTGCACAGCATATACCACATTACTCAGTTTGTGTCTGGGTGTTTTATCCTTGAGTTGGACAAGCCTCTGCCTTAATGCATTCCTGGGTTAAAGTATGCACCTATGTTGGTTGATTGAAAAGCCTGAGCTTTTCGGATATTCCTATCTCCTATCTATAACACAATTCTTTTAGCAGTCCCCAAGAAGGTTCCACACCATTTGCACTCTGATTCAGGTGACTCTGAGGGTACAGATAAACCCCCAAATGGCCTCAATGACTCTCAGGGAGTGAACAACCAATCTTCAGAGCACTAATGACCAGATGACTGCTAAAAATATAAATCCTTCTATTCCCCACCATTTAGCCAGAATTGAGAAAGCTTCTTGGATGAGAAGCAAAACATTTTCCAGGGAAGAAAAACAGGAAAGTCCAGTTGCCTTTTGAAAAGCACCTTTGGGACAATCGTGACCTAGATGATTGATAATCTCTATATATATAGACATCTGCAGGAATATATAACTTTAAAAAAGAAGAATTTCATAAGAATAATCTCATTACAATTTAATCTATAAAATGATGGGGAGAAATTGAATACGATTTCAAAAGGTCAATATTACTATTTTGAATATTTCCTAGATGACTCCAGAATCCTTATATCCATTTAGAAATGTCAAACTATGTATAGTAAATATCAAGGCAAGAATAACCTTCACTTGCATTTTTTCATTAAAATAGAAAATATAATAGATACCTATTGTAGGAGGTGGTCAATGTAACCAAGTTTTAAAAAGAGAGCAAGAAAGTACTAAATATTATTATTAGTTATTATTTAATATATATTATATACTATTTCTTATGCCTCAGCATTTCAAAGCAATTTACAATCAAAACAGTAAAAATGGTGGCCTTGTACATCATAATTGATTCTTTGGATAAGTTAACTCATTGTTTCAGTAAGTAGTATATGGTGAAGTGGTCCACTCAATAATCTGGCTACAACATTTTGCAGTTGCAACCTCTGAATCAGGCACAAGGTAGGTCTTCATAAAGCATATGGTAGCAATCTAAATAAGAAGTGACCAGCACACAAACAATTGTAACTAGGCTGCATTTGTACAGGAAAGAGCAGAGTTAGTATATCAGTCAAATCTGATGTGTTGACATCTATTTCTGAGGAAAAGGTCCAACTAATAGTAGATAGTAGAGGGAAGCAATAGCATCATACAAATGGCAAAAGGTGAAAATGTACTAAAACAAGCAATAGCTTTGTATACAGGATCCAATCTAGATTGGTCACTGGGACCAGAGGTTTAGTCTTCCAAACTTTTGGACTCCTGCTAGAGCTCATCCTTAGGAAACTTCACTTTCTGGTGAGAGAGAGGAGGGACTCTAGCATAAGTCTGAAAGCTCAGAAGACTAAACCTCCAGTCCCGGTGACCAACCCAGATTGAATCCTGCAACTTTACCGTGGGACACGTATATTTGCCTTCATTCATTAGGACACTGTTATAGTGCTGCAGGATCTAACAATTTTTAATTCTTTTAATTAACAAATTACAACAAGAAAAATATACACAATTATAACAATGTTTTGATTCTCTTGAAACAGGCCTATTGCTACTTGTTTGCAAGAGAGAAAGCAAACATTTGAAGAATTTCTAGAAGAGCAGATACGGTTGGAGGAACAGAAGTTGAATGAAAAAGCAAATCTCAAGGTTAATAGTTACAGTATACAAAATATGCCAATTTCATAATGTGAGAATAATTTTTTCATGTACATGTTGTATAGATTTTAGCAAACCTGGAATCTCAACGTACTATTTTGATAGTAATAAATTAACAGATATAAATAACTGAATTTCTTACACATATATAAATTGCTTGTTTTTTAGGTTGTTGAAAAAGCAGCATTCCAGAAACCAGTTTCAAAGCAACCCTTTCTAAAACGAGGTGAAGGCTTAAATAGATATACTAATGCCAAATATAAAGTTGCCAAACAAAAGGAAAGTAAGACAATTCTTCAGCCTGATCCCTTAGAAATTAAAAATACACTTAAAACAGACAAAGTGCAGCTTCATCGGAAAACTGCCTCTTCAAATAAAATTTGTGACAATTTTGTGCCTAAACCTGTACATCAGAATATTAAAACAAAAAAGAATTTGTCCTTTTCTGCTCGAAAGACAACAGGACTTAGAAATTGCACTGGAAAAGGCATTTCTTCATCCACAAGGCAAAACTCTAATGAAATGAAACCAGAAGTACTGAGAAATTCTCTGAGATCAGAAATAAATGGAGAAAAAGAAAAGAATAAAGAAAATGTAATGCCACTTGCCAAGCTGCATGAAATTGATGTCAAATTACCAGCAGGAAAAGAAGCACTGTCGGAAGTAACTGAATTTCTTATAAATCCACGTGAAAAAGACCAAGAGTTGTCTTTTGAACTTTCTTTCCAAAAAAAGTTGGGTAACTGGGAAGCTGAAAAAGAAAAAGAAAAAAATGAATTGGATGAATTTTTGTTTTTAGAGCAGGCTGCTGATGAAGTATCTTTCGCCAGTAACTCTTCACTCATAATAAGGATCTTGGATCAAGGCCAGCAAATTTCCTCAGGGCATAGACTGTCTTCTACTCCTATTAAATCAAGGTTGCAGGAGAAGCAGATCAATGTGTTAAATGTCACAGCTGCAGCTAACATAAATGGAAGAAATGGGGTTTCCCAAGGATCTAACCATGAGAGGTACCAGGATGGTTCCCAGGTACCAGAACCATTCATGGTTCACAGAAGTTCAGCTGACTATGAAACACTTCAAACTTCTTCCTCAGCCGAATTTCAGGATACTAAAAACACTGAATTAGATGAAGATAAATCTGATGAAAGCAGTGAGATGACTTCTGAAAGTGAAGAAGAATTTGAGATTACCATAAAACCTGCCAGTGAGGGAGCTGATAAGATCACTTTGAAAAAGCAAAGCGGCTGTCCTGAATTTTCAGAGTGCAAAGAACCAATGGAGAGCCCAGAGAGTGCTAAGAGTCCTGATTCAATGGAAAAAGACGGTGGCCAGTCTAACGAGCTATATAGAGACACTGCATATCCAAGTGTGTTCTGTAACGACAGAAATAAATTTCAGTTTGATGATGAAATCTCATGGTCTGACTTTGAGAATAGCAATCTTTGTAGCAATATGGTTTCTAAAGTACATCTGACGCCTGATTGTTCCAAGACACCTTTTCCTGATAAAGTAATAAAGAGGAAGATTGCCATGGTAAAGAAAGGAAATGCTTTGCTAAAAGAAAATATGACCGTTAATGAGGAAACTGAGCCTCCTACATCAGATTTGATGCTAAAACTCTTTCCTTCCCTAAAACCTAAACAGAAGGTAGATGCACAATCAAGACATGAGAGCAAATCGAACATGACTCAGGAAGAATCAAATGGTAAGAGAGAGAGAAAAAAATCAATTACTGTATTAAATGAATTCCTAAAATCAATTATAAAAATCGATTATAAAAGTTATAAAAATCAATTACTGAATTAGCTCTATATCATTTCATACAGAATTTCCTATATGCATGTTCTTTTTATACGGCATATAGTTTCACTGCACTCATAAACCATAACCAAGAGCCAGAAATTATGGAATGCATATATAAAACATGGTTTTCAAATTGTGCGGCAGTTTTATGTAAGATATATAGAGCAGCGGTTCTCAACCTTTTTCAGGTCGCGACCCCGACCTGGGCCGCGCATGCGTGGTGCTACCCCCTGCGCCGCACATGCGTGGTGCTGCCCCCTGCACCGCGCATGCGTGGTGCTGCCCCCTGCGCCGGCCGAGGCGTAGGCTACCGCCCGTTTGGGGCGGCGGCAGGCAGGCCCAGGTGCTCAGGTGCTCCTGGGCGGCCGCGGCGGCGAAGGTGCAGGGCGACCACGGGCTGGGCCACCAGCTGGCCCATCCCAAGGGAGGTAAGACACCCGCCGGGCCCCACGTGCACCAAAACCCTACGCCCACCGCTGCCCCGCTAGCCTTACCTTTGCTGCCGCCTGTTCGGGGCGGCGGCAGGCAGGCCCAGGTGCTCCTGGGCGGCCGCAGCAGCGACGGCGCAGGGCGACCACGGGCTGGGCCACCAGCTGGCCCAGCCCAAGGGAGGTAAAAAACCCGCCGGGCCCCACGCGTGCCAAAAACCCTCCCTGCGCCCGCCGGCCTCCCACCCCTGGCCCTCTTTTACTTACAGTTTTAGTAGTTGCTCAGCAGGGAGGGGTGGAAAGTTCCGGAGAGCTCGCCTTCGCTGCAGACAATTTGCAGCACCGTTTGCAGACTGGGACTTTTGGCGGGCTCAGCAGGGCAGAGAGACAGCCTGGACAATTCCTATTGGCTTTTGAAAGCCAATAGAATTAGACTCTATTCAAGAGAGTCTATTCTTTTTTTTTTTTTTTTTTTTTTTTTTTTTTAATAAAAATTCTTTTATTGAAACAATTAACATTGAACATAAAAACATGTTATGCAGCAATCATCATGATCCCTGGTATACAATACTAAGTATTAGTCTTTGAAAAAGTCTGAGTTAGTAAGCCTTTTCCCCCACTCCTCGTGTCTAGCCTCAACTATACTCCTGTTACATTTTATTTTGATTGGTGTTTCCCATATCCGTTTCAATATTAATGTGATCAACATTAAACATAAGATCCTATTGCTAAGCAATCATCCTAGAACATAGCATACAACATTAGGTATTAATCTTTGTAAACATCTGTTTTAGTAAACGTTCTTCCCTCCTCCCTTACATCTTCAAGTATACTCCGCATACATTTTGTTTGATTGGTGTTTCTCCTATGTATGGTCTATCTACTGTATCTAGTCTATCGCATATTGTACTTTTGCGCTTCTGAGTTGACTTCATCCCATTACTAGTGCACTCTTTTATGGTCCCCAACCCGAGATCCTGAGGTAAAAGTTTCATATCCTGAGGTAGAGATTCAGTCTACTTTAACAATATTAAAGCAAACAACGTTAGTCATAAGGTTATGTTAAGAGGCATTAGTTATAGAACATATACATTCAACATTGGGTGTTAGTTTTTGTAAACCTTTGATTTGTTAACCCTTCATCCCTCCTCCCCTCGATCCTTAGCTGAACGCCAGCTGCATTCTGTTTGATTGGTGTCTCTCTTGGATATAGTCTATCCACTGTTTCCAGTCCGTCACAAATTGTTCATTGGAGCGACTTTTCAAATATGCTGATATTTTTGCCATTTCCGCCAGATTTGTTACTTTCACAGTCCATTCTTCAATAGGCGGTATTTCCGGATTCTTCCAGTACTGTCCCACCAATAATCTTGCTGCTGTAATTAAGTTCAAAAATAAAGTTGTCTCTGAGGTAGTGATATCCTTTGTGATCCCTAACAGAAAAGCCTGAGGTAGAAATTCTATACGCTTTTTGAAAATGGTTTGGAGTGTCCACCATATCTTCCTCCAGAATGCTTTGATTTTTCTGCATGTCCACCATATGTGGAAGTAGGTAGCCTCCCCGTCTCCGCACCTCCAGCATTTGGGCTGGGTGCCCGGGTATATGAGTGATATTTTTTTCGGGTCTAGGTGCCATCTATAGAACATCTTGTAGAAGTTTTCCCTTAAGTGTTGCGATTTCGTGAATTCTACATTCCTCACCCAGATTTTCTCCCACGTGTCTATGGCGATAGGGTGTCCGAAGTCTTGCGCCCACTTTATCATACAGTTCTTAACTAGTTCGGTTTCAGAGTCCATTTCTATCAGAGTGCTGTACACTCGTTTGATGTGCCTAATCCCCTGTTCTCTGATCTGTTTGATTAGGTTCTCGTCGTTCTGGGAGAAGCCTTTCTTCTTGTCTTCACGCCACCTTGACTGTAGTTGTATATATGATAGCCAGTTACTTCCTATTCCTCTGTTTGCTAGCGTTGCTTGAGATTTCAAGAGGAACCTGTTTTCTTCTCCCAGTACAAGCTCACTGTAGGGCACCACTCCTTGCCCTTGGGATGTGTTCATATCTCCTGTTGCGTGTCCAGGGATCGTCCAGATGGGAATCTTGTCGTGTAGGAGGTGCTTGTATTTCTTCCAGACCCATAGCAGTGGGATTCGTAGTGGGTTCTCCTTGAAGTTCCTATCTGCCTTTTTGTCGTATACTAGGTATGCGTGCCAGCCGAATCGTAGACCATGCCCCTCAACATTCAGAACTCTATCGTTTGTCATGTTGATCCAGTCACTAACCGCCACCAACGTTGCTGCATAGTAATATAGCTTTAGATTAGGCATTTTGAGTCCCCCTCTCTCCCTTGCGTCTTGGATGATTTTTAGTTTCACCCTCGGTCTCTTGTCGTCCCAAATAAATCTGTTGATGCCTTTCTGCCAACTGTCTAAGTCCGCATCTTTCTTGAGTATGGGTAGCATTTGAAAGAGAAATAGAAATCTGGGTAATACATTCATCTTTACTGTCGCTATCCTGCCGAGCAGGGACAGACGTAGCGATTTCCACCTTTCCAGGTCTGTTTGTATCTTATTCCACAGAACCTCGTAGTTATTCTTGTATAATTTCGCATTTGTTGATTCTATCTCCACTCCTAAGTATTTGACTTTCTTGACTATTTCACAACCCGTTATTCTTTCCAGGTTCCGTTTAGCTTTGTTGTCTAGGTTTTTGACTAGCATCTTTGTTTTTGATATATTTACTTTGAAGCCTGACACCCTACCATAGTCTTCCATTATCTCCATCAACTTCCTTGCTGATTGTGCTGGTTGCGACATTGTCACCAGCAGGTCATCCGCAAAGGCACATAGTTTGTATTCTTGCTGTTTAATCTGTATGCCCTGTACATCCTCAGCCGCTCTTATTCTGTTCAGTAAAATTTCCAGTGTTAGGATAAATAGCAGGGGGGACAGCGGGCAGCCCTGTCTCGTGCCTCTCTCTATATTAAATGAGTCCGTTAAGTCTCCATTGACAATGATCTGGCCTGTTTGTTTCTGGTAAATTGCCGTTATGGAGTTGAAGAACTGTGCTCCCATTTTCATTTTCAGGACCAAGTTCGTCAGGAACGGCCAATTCAGTCTGTCGAAGGCTTTTTCTGCATCTACAAACATTAGAGCGGCGGGTATCTGGTTGTGCCTTTGCAGGTACTCTATTATGTTCAACAGCTG
This sequence comes from Bothrops alternatus, assembly GCA_034064705.1. Classification (NCBI taxonomy): domain Eukaryota; kingdom Metazoa; phylum Chordata; class Lepidosauria; order Squamata; family Viperidae; genus Bothrops; species Bothrops alternatus. Next base: position 2,140,586 of record JARGCV010000166.1, read on the forward strand.
CCTCACGTTGGTTTTCATCTGGCGTCCTTGTATAAATCCCCTTTGGTCCGGGTGTATTGTTTTCTGTAAAACAGTCATTAGTCTATTGGCCAAAATTTTTGTGAAGATTTTATAGTCTGTGTTTAGTAGTGAGATGGGCCTGTAGTTTGCGGGCTGTGTGTTGTCTTTCCCCTCCTTTGGGATTAATGAGATGTAGGCTGTTTTCCAGGATGGTGGGACCTGGCCTCCTTCTTGAATGCTGGCAAATAGCTTTCTGAGGGGTTCCAGCATCTCATCCTGTAGATGCTTGTAGTAGGTCGCTGTTATCCCATCCGTCCCGGGCGATTTTCCTGCTTTCAGTTGTGTGATCGCTGAGTGTATTTCCTCCTTTGTGATTAAGGCATTCAGGGCTTCTCTTTGTGTGTCGGTAATCGCCTGTATCTTTTCGTTTTGTAAGAATTCATCTATCTCTTTGTCTTGTATCTTATCCTCGGCATATAGTTTCGAGTAGAACTCTGTGAAGGCTTTCTTGATGGTTTTTTGTCGGAATTCTAGCTTGCCTTTGTATTCTATCTTTTCAATTATGCGGGATTTTTGTTTCTTTCTTATAGTGTAAGCTAGCCAGCGGCCCGGTTTGTTGGCCTTGCAGAATGTCTTATGTTTTGCATATTGTATATTCCTTGCAACTTGGTCCGCCATCAACATGTCAAATTGCTTTCTTAAGATCTTGAGTCCTTCTTTGGCGACTTTGTCTTCTGGTCTTTTTATCAGTAGCCGCTCCATTTTGCTTATCTCATTTTCTAACTCTTTTCTTTTTTGTTCTTGTTGGCGCCAGTGCCAGCTATTCATGGATATGAGGATCCCTCGCATGTACACCTTGCTGCCGTCCCAGATCTGTTCTATTGGTGTTCCGTTGTTCATATGTGTGCTGAAGTATTCCTTCATAGCTTTTTTGCATTCCGCCACTTTGTCTCCGTGTCTAAACAGGTTTTCATTGATTCTCCAGGACCTCCTCTGCGTCTGGCCGTGTCTTAGCTCCATCCTCACAGGGTTGTGGTCCGTCAGAGCTTTGGGTAGGATTTCCACCGCGTTTAGACGAGTTAGCAAGTCGCTAGAAGTTAATATAAAGTCAATTCTGGAGAAGGATTGATGTCTGCCAGAGAAGAAGGTGAATTCTTGTTCTCTGCCATGTCTTTTCCTCCATACATCTGTCAGTTCGAGTTCCTCCTTCATGTCAAAGAAGGATTTAGGCAACTTGGAGTGTTTTTGTGGGTTCGGTGTAGTTCTTTTTTTGTCTAGAGCAGTCTCTATGACCCCGTTCCAGTCGCCCATGATGATGTAAGATCTGTAGTTAAGTTGTGTTACTTTCTTGTGTAGCTTTTTGTAGAATTTGCCTTGTTGCTGGTTTGGTGCATATACGCCCATTACTAGAATCTTCTTGTCCTCTTGTGTTATTTCAATTGCCAGGTATCTACCTTGGGGGTCGGACTCTATTAGCTTGGCCAATACATGTTTCTTTACATATATAACAATCCCATTCTTTTTTCTTGGCGCCGCTGCTACAAAGTGCGCGCCTAGTTTGTAGTTGGTCAGATATTTCTGGTCTGCTGCTCTGATGTGTGTTTCTTGTAGGCAGATTATATCGCTTTTATCTTGGTTCAGATAGTGGAGAATTTTTCTCCTTTTCTGGGGGGAGTTCAGTCCGTTCACATTCCAAGTCAAATACTTAGTTGCCATCATCTGTTGCAGGATATTTTTGCGAGACCATTTCTGTTATTTCTCCTGTTGTCTTCTTTGGTCCCGTTCCCATGATATCCGGATTGCTGCTCGTATTGGTTTGTGCGGTCTTGCTTTGCTGGTCTGTGTGTTTGGTAGTGGAGCCTGGTAGCCTGTCCTCTGTAGGCTGTCTTGCTGCCTTGTTTTTGTTGCTCCTTGCTCTCTGTGCCCTCGCCTCTCTAGGTATTCCATTCATTTCCTCTGCCACTGCCCTGATCTGTGCCTCTGCGCTGTTTGCTCGTTGGCCTCGATCCCTCCCGCTTTCCCGTGGTCTATCTGTGTCTTCTCCCGCGGTGGGTTGAGGGCCTCCCGACTTCAGTTCCTTTTCGAGGAAGTCTTTGGCTTTCTGGACCGAGGTCAAGTAGTGTCTCTTGTTTCTATAGGAAAGTGACAGTCCTGTTGGGGTTTCCCACCGGTATCGCAGTGCACGCGATCTCAGTTCTGTGGTCAGGAATTTGTAGTCTTTTCTGTCTCTCAGCATCGCCTGGGGGATCTCTTTCAGAACCGTCACCTCCTGTTCCTCTATGTAGAATGCCTTGTTATAGGAAGTGGCAGAGATGTGATTCCGGAGCCTCTGTGTTGTGAAGTGGATGACCACGTCCCTTGGTTGCTGCCTGTTCACTGCCCTCCAGGCGCCCACTCTGTAGATTTTTTCGATTTGCCACCCAATCTCATTGGCGCTCCTGCCCAGGAATGTTGCCAGTGCCTCTACAAAGGTCCTGAGCAGGCTTTCTTGGGTTTCGTATGTTGTCTCTTTCCACCCTCTGAATCTGATCGCAAATGACAGTTGCCAGAATTGCATCATGGTCGACTGGTCCTGCACCTCAGCAGCCTGTCCCTCTATGCAATTTTCCACTTCTTTCATCATCTTTTCCGTATTCTCCCTTGTTTCTTGGAGGTTCTTGTAATGTGTTTGCATTGCCTCCTTCATTTGTTCCAGGTTTGTGGCCACCGCTTTGCGTTGTTCTTCCCACTTTCTCTCCAGGTCTCTCCCCTGGTCCGCCAGCATCCTTTTCATGTTTTTGTATCTTTCCTCCATCTTCTGTTCTGTTTCTATGCGTCCTTTCTCCGTCTTCGCACTCATTTCTGCCAATTTTCTTTCCATGCCCTCTATCCTTGCCGCCATCGTCGCTATCGTCTCATTTAGTGTCTCAATCGTCTCTGTTAGTTCTTGGATCATGCGTGTTGTTGTGGAGTCATGGGTTGGGGTTTGGGTCTGAGGGCCTGTAGTTGGATGGGGGGGTGCGAGGATGGGTGGGGTATTGCCTGGCTGATTAGAGGGCTGGGCCGGGGAGGGTGCAGTTCCCTTCAGGTCTCGCAGTTTGATATGTTTAGTCCGTCTGGCAGCCATTTTGAGCTTCTCCTCCTGTTGGCCTGTCCACCCTTAAAGCCACCCCTTGATGCCAAGAATTGTGGGCGGATTGTTCCTGTGCCAGTTTATCAAGCTGCTAGGATAGGTTGGATCAAACAGTTTATATTTTAACAGAGAAAAAAAAAAAAAAAAAAAGAATTTTTTTTTTTTTTTAAATTGTCCACTAGGGGGTGCTATTTGCTTTCAGATAAGCTTCGCTGTGCTGGCAGAGATGATGCAAGGTGAAATGATCTGTGGCTTGAGACTTGCACAGATGGCTCTTTTCACCAGGTGCAGTACACTTAGACTTTTTGGGGTCTGGGGGGGTCTTCTGGGGGTCTTGTGAGGGTCCTCCCCCTACCGCTGGGCTCCCCCTGCGTCTACTGTCCCTCGGTGCTCTAATCGGCCCCCGCTTGTCTTACCGGTGTCTTTCTTCGTGCCTGTTGCTCCCTCTGCTCTCCTCTCTTTTCTGTGTCCTATCGGCTTTGTTTGCTTCCGCCTCTCGCTTCTCCTCTCTTGTCGGCTTCTTACTTTCTGGCTCTGGCCGCCTTTGTTCGCTGCTCCAGTCCTCCTCCGCTGTTCTCTTGCCTTTTCTTCTGCTCTCCGACTCTTCTGGAGGTTCTCCGCCGGCCGGCAGGTCCCCTCGGCAGCGCTCCGGTGTCTCCCTTCCGCTCCGCCGCTCGCCTCTCGCCCGTTCTTTGGAGCTCCGTGACTTACGGCTTGGCGCGGCGTTCTCGGGCCTGCCGGTCGCTCTGCTGCCGCCGGCTTCCTCCGCTCCGTCCGCGGCTTCTCGGGACCTCCCGGCGGTGAGTCTGACCTCGTTTGAGAGGTTCGAGATTCCTTTTTAATCTCTACCTCTTTTTTTGTTTCTCCCTGTCTCTTTTTTGTATTTAATTTGAATTTCGCGCGAGCCCCGTCCCGGAGCTCGCAGAGAAAGGCTCCGGTCCTCGTGACCGGAACCGGAAACTCGAGAGTCTATTCTATTGGCTTTCAAAAGCCAATAGAATAAGAGGGAGTAGCACAGCTAAGGAAAAGGGGGGAAAATGGTGGACTGCTTTGTTTGGCGACCCCCATGAAATGGTCGTTCAACCCCAAATGGGGTCGCGACCCACAGATTGAGAACCGCTGATATAGCGGCTTTAGGGATCTATTTGATGCATATTTTGCAGGCCGTCATAAATGGTTTTAATTAAATCTAGACAAGCAGTGACCCCTTAGGTCATTGTTTCAGGGTAATTTCTTTAGCAGATTGCTCAATAACAGAACTTCTAATGTACTACCTTCACTAGAAAAGTTGGGATATATTCAGAGGGTAAGCGTAGTGAGATGAAACTTCAAGGGAGTAGATCCACATTGGACATTAGGAAAAAACTAACTATAATAGCTCCCAAGCAGTAGAATAGGTCATTGCAATGTTTTTTGCCCTTCACTGGAGGTTTTCAGAGGCTGGATAATGATCTAGTGAGGATGGGGTAGTGAGTCCTGCAGTGTGTAGGGACATGGACTTGATGACCTCTTAGAACCTTTCCAATGTTATGGTTCTGTAACTGTAATAGCTAAAACTAGAGTATTGTTTTTAAATAATGTTTTTTTTAAAAACTCCACTAACCTTATAGAATCCTCAGTAGAACCCTAGGTATTAATCCCATTTTACAATGAGATGAGTACATGAGATTTGATACGTATTGAAATGTTGTATAATTTGTTCCCTTTTAGGAGAAAGTGTGCGCTCACAGCTCTTGAAAGAGAAGCTTGTTGAATTGGAAATGGAAATTGAAAGGTTCAGGACTGAAAATGCATCCCTATCAAAACTTAGAGAAGAGCATGAAACTGCCCTGGAAAAACTTAGGTAATCTAAGTTCTGTCTCTACAGGCTAAATGATCTAGAATGATGATGTTTATCCCTGTAGTGTTTTCTTCCTTTCTTCCGTCTCTATGCAGAGAGAGAAAGAAGATCATTAATGATTAACAAATTATGCTCCTTTTGTACAAGAGAGTTTGGTCTTCTCATTTACTCTAGACACATTAATAGGAAGGGCTGTTTTTTCCTTTGATGTCCTGGAACACTATATATCAAAATTTAGTCATTTCCATATTTGTCAAAATTAGAGCTGTTATTAACATAAAATATGTAACTTTTTCCAGATTTAAAAATATTCAAATGTTATAAGGGCCTTTTCCCAAAAAAAGTAATTGACCATACATTAGCAGTGTCCAATGACCAAGAATTTTTATTTTGAATAATTGTTGATTTAACAGGGAGAATTACAAATATAAGTTCTTTCCTGTTTATTTTTCCAGCTAACAATCCATGGACAGATTTTTGAAAATATGTCAAGCCTATTATTATAAACTAATGAAAAGGATATTCTAAAAGTCTTTGAAAGAGTTCAGCTTCAGTGCACATCCTTTTTTAAAAAAACGTGGACCAATGTTTCCAAGTTACATTGTGATATCTGATTTTTATGTGATAAATATTTTGTAATTTTTGTTCTGTAAACTTTCAGGAAAGAAAAATCTGACTATGAACACCATAAAACACAACAGCTTGCTCAAATAGAAGAACTTAAAAAAGAAGAAGCAAGAAAATTGCAGAAAGAACGTAAAGTTTTTGAGAAGTATGCACAGGCAGCTAGAGCCATTCCAGATAAAAAAGAACGTGATGAAATTCAGGTATGAATGCAACATGAATAAGCAACCTAATTGGAGGAAATGAATAATGGGAAAAACTCCCCATTATCTAAAGATATAAAAAGTAAATATAGATTATTGTTTTTAATGAGTTCATTCTATAAAACATAACCAATGTTCCATATAAAATTAACTTAAATTCAAGTGTAAAACCAGATGTGTCCTATATGCACTGTGTAGTTATCCTATCTAATTCTGATTGTGGTGGCAGCTGGATAATTAATTTCAGTAACTTGTGGTATAGTAGTATGCATTATGTAGTGACTTCTTTTCAGATAGATGTATGCTTCCCACTTAACAATAGAAATGAAAGCATCAGATAAATTTTGGGGGAGTTGACATTTTTTCATAAGAGCAAATATGACCATAAGACCAAAGAGATTAATTTTTGTTATATTATGGTGAACAGAAGACTGCATCAAGAGTTGAAGAGATTTCCCTAATTTATCTGTTCTCCCCTTTTTCCTGTAAAACAACTGGCTTGCTAATGAAAAGAACAGGCAATGTGGCTTGCACCAGATTCAGTTACACTCCTATACTATTCCAGTTGTGAAAGTTTTAGGAGAAAACATTTATTTATTTATTTATTTATTTATTCGTTCGTTCTTTTGCTCGTTCATTTGTTCATTCATTCATTTCCCCCTTTATTTTTTAATATTTTTTTTAGAAATAACTCAAGGCAGCAAATATATCTAGCACACCTTCCTCCTCCTATTTTCCCTACAACAAAAACCCAGTGAAGTGGATTGGGCTGAGAGAATGACTGGTCCAAGATCACCTAGGTGGCTTTCATGGCTAAGGCAGGACTACTCACAATCTCCTGCTTTCTGGGCCTTTCCTGGTGCCTAAACCACTAGACCAAACTGGCTCATGCAATAAGCTTGGCTGCGAAACCATTGCTATGGGATAATGAACTGTTTCTTCTTAATTTAGTCAAACTGGTGGGAGAGGTTTAGTTGGTGTGGATGTGTACCTAAAAGGATGGCATGTTTCAAGTTGCCTAGGAAGAGTTGCTGGTATAGGGGCATTAATAATAACTTATCACATTGGTTTACCAGTTTTCTAGAAAACAGGCAGGCCTGTTTCAAAATATAGACCAGCTGACAGACCTTTTGAGGTAAAGTGGGAACGAGCTTGCCTGGCCTATCCAGAGAGCTCTCATTTCATCCTGGGTCTGTTGCCATCAGAGCTATTTAGACATCAGTTTACTTGTGTTTCTTTCCCTTGGGCCAAAGGGGGAAATCGGCATTGAATTTCATCCAGCCCCCACTTAATGATGAAGGCTAGAACGAAGCAATAGCACTTGGGATGAGTTAGCCATACTTCATGGAGGTATTCCAGGGCACATGGTGTGTTGTCCCACCCTCCCAACAGTACAATTCAGCAAAAAATCATTTTATGTAGATTGAAAGAAACAAGAAACATATTTTTTTGGATGTTAAAGAATGGATTCCAGATATGTGTTACCATTTTTGAAATGTTTATATTCTAAAAATGAAAAGATGAAGTGTGTTTCTGTAGACTCTAGATTTAACAAATTGAATTAATTTTTACACTGATATTACATAGGTCTTATTTTTTTCTGTTTTTAAAATTATGTTCAACTTATTTTAATTCCCGTAAAAATCCTTTGTTGTGTTTACTGAATAATCACTTATATATTTTGTGTTTTTTTTAAATATTAGTGAAATATAACAGAATAATGAAGCAGTAGAAAGCTTGACTAGACTGAATCCCTTGTTTGCAAAAGTGGGTAAAAACCTACTAGGCATTAATTAGGGGAGAATCAATAGCACATCTCTGGTAAATTTATTGTTAGCCCTTTTTTTTCAAAACAGGTCTGTTGGTCTTGAAAAAGATCCTTGAACCCATTTAATACCTGAAAACTAGTATACCCACGAATATTAAGGCTGGTCTATAAATAATACTTTGTGAAGACAGGATGCAGATAGATACCCCGGCAGAAACCAGTGTCTAGTCGTCTAGTCTCTTCTGCATCACAAATTAAATGGCAGTACTCGGTGATGGAGCTGAAGAGCTCTGCTCACAGCAGCTGGCTAACAGGAAGTTGGCAGATGCCAGTCCCTAGTTGTCTTATCACTGATACCACAACTGAAGCGTTATAAATTGTTTCTACACCAGCATTTGCTGTGGGAGAACATGAAGATAGTGGTTTAGCATCAAACAGCAAAGTAAAAGTTACCACTTTTTAAAGATTGCTTCAGTTGTTGCTTATAGAAGTGATTGTGTCTATTGCACAATTATGCTTTGCAGTTTATTCCCCAGTTGGAGTGCTCGTCAAGTCCAACAGGCCTTGCTGTGAGACCCTCCGGATACATCCTTTCTGCAAGTTTACCTCTTCATTCTCACAATCTGTGGAAGGGGGAATCCAGTTATGTGTTAAAAGTGAGGAACACAGGTTAATTAAAAATGAGTGCAAAAGTATAAAAGCGAGTCTTTTGGGGGAAAGTACATTATTCGTATCTGAACTGAATAAATGTAATTCTAATATGTGAAAAGATGTTCATCTGTCTGTTTTTTCTTAAGGCTTTGAAGCAACAAATAGCAACATTGCAGGAAGATGTAAAAAAGAGAGAAACAAAATGGTCAGCAACTCATACTCGTCTGAGGGATCAGATTGAAGCCTTAACGAAGGAGAATACACAACTGCGAGAAGAAATCAAAATTATGGAAAGATTCCGTTTGGAGGCCTGGAAGAGAAAAGAAGCCCCCACAAAGAAAAATAAAAATAGTAATTCTGGTTACTCAGAGAAGAATGAATCTACAGTAAGTTTCTTCTTTTTGAAAAAAAAAATGTTTTCAGAAAACTAGAGACAAAAAGATTTTGCACTGCTTCAAAAGCAGCTCCCATGGCATCCAATGTTTTCCAAACCTGAGAAGAATTATTTGGAGTTCCACTGCAGGTATCAACTTGCAGCAGAAACAGTCTTCAGAGCTAGTTGACACTGTATTTTTCATTTTCTAAAACCCATATAGCAGGGGTGTCAAACTCAATTTCATTGAGGGCCGCATCAGCATTGCGGTTGCCCTAGGGGGACCGGGTGGGTGCGGCATACTGGGTGGGCGTGGATGGAGTGGGTGTGGCCTACTCATGGACATGGCCAGCTCTACATTTTTCATGTCAAGGGTGCCTGTGGGGGCCTGGGCAGGAGTGGGACAAATCTGAGGGTCTCTGGCAGAAGGGGGTGGGACCAGGGCAAGTGCCAAGGCATGGTCCACTGGAGGAGTCTCACTGTTCCTCTCAGGCTGTGCGGGGGGGGCTGGATGGTGGTGCGAGCTGCCCGGAGCCCTGGGCAGCAGAGGTCAAACACCCAGCCTGGCCCTTGAGCACCTGCAGCACCAAGCCCAGCCCCACTTCCCCAAGGAAGCACCCATCTGCACTTATCTCCTCCTCAAGTCTGCTGCTGCTGCTGTGCTTGCTCTCCTTAGTCAGGTTGCTCATGATGGGTACAAGGGCAAAGTCAGAGGGAGGCCCATTCCCTCTCCATGGAAGAAGACACGGCTTTGTATCCAAAGCTTCCTTAGCAATAGGAAGGGAGAACCCCAGGATAGGCCAGGAGGAGGGGGCAAGGGGATGGTGAAAGGGTAGCAGGGCAGGATTAAGGCAGGACTTCTCTCAGACCCTCCCTCTCCTTCTTTCCTTCCTTCCTAAGTACAGAGTGGTGGGAAAATATTTGAGATGAGGGAGAAAAACAGGCAAGAAATGAAGCTGGGGAGGTGTGACCCTTCGTGAGGAATGAAGAAATGCACCATCGCCTGGAAGTGGCCAGCACATGGCCCTCACCTACTTCACATATTTGGCTTGGGCTGCCTGCCCAGGCTCTGGGAGAGAGGATGCCATGAGCAGCGTGAGAGTCAACGTTACTTGCGCAATGCCGCCCAGCTCCCAGCCTGCCCGGTTTCGGCAGGCAGCAAGGCACTCTCCTCACAGTGCCGAGAGGTTGAGCCGGGCGGTGCGAAGCTCGCCAGCTTTGCACCCCACTGCCTGCCGAAACTGGGCATGCTGGGGGTTGGGCAGCGTCGCGCTTCTTTTTGGATTCGTGCCGCCCGGCTCAGCCTCTCAGTGCTGTGAGGAGAGCGCCCCACTGCCTGCCGAAACCCCTCCCCCGGAGCCCATCAAGCTGGATAGGTGAAGTAGGCGAGGGCCATTTGCTGGCCACTTCCAGGCAATAGTGGATTTCTTCATTCCTCACAAAGGGCGACACCTCCCCAGCATGCACCCAGGGGTCGGGGCCAACGCGGCAGGGGCTGGTTCCTTGCTGGTTCTAGACAGCCTTGTGGAGCTAAGACTGAATGTATTTTAGCATAGATGGCCACCACAAAATTGTAAATTGGCTCCCGGCCAGCCTGGGCCAAGGCAGAGGGGGCCGTTCCCTCACTGTTTCCAGGATGGCTTCACGGGCCACATGAAACCACTTCACGGGCCACATCTGGCCACCGGGCCTTGTGTTTGACATGTCTGCCATATAGCTTCAGCATATTTCCAACTCTGAATTTGAAGAGATAGTCTACTGATACATATACAGCTTTCTTTCAAGTGAATTTAGAATAAACTTTTACCTAAATGGATGACAAGTATTTTACATTTCAATACATGGTTTTTCCAGATAGCTGTTTCTTTGAAAGCATCTGTTTTGCTCTCTTTGTTTTGAAAATTTTATTGCATTAGGGTATGTTTCACTATTCAAGCAACCCTAAGTACAGTGGTATCTTGATACTCAATTGCTTTGAAACTCATCGAATTTGGTACTCATTTTGACATGAATATTTTATCCTGGTATTGTTTGGTACTCAACACACAAGCTTGTAGGTGTTGGCTGCCTTGTGACTCATTATTCCTTATGGGAAAAAATTGTTTGGTGCTCATCACACCTCCCGGAACCAATTAACAAAGAGTCCCGAGGTACCACTGTATTTTGATAGTATTAGGATATTTGAGGGACTGTCTCAGTAATTTCTCTCTGTCTAATAAGATAGGCAGAGTGGAGGTGCTCTGGATCCCACTAATTGATTAAATAATGCCACCAATGGGATTCTAGCAGTGTGCTTTCTCTTATACCGTACCCATCCTTTGGAATAGCATTTCCCTGGAGATTTGCAGGCGCTTATCTTATAAGGGTACCACAAGTCTTTAAAAATATGGCTTTGCTTCCAGGATATTTGTTAAGCCCCTAGTGATCTGTATTGCGTTGCATTGCTAGGTATTTTGGAGATTTTTTTAAATCCAAGCTATACATTTTGTTTTTGTCATAATATAAACTGCTTTTCGGTGTTCTGTGTAAGCACCTAGAAATAGCTATTTTTGAGATCACCTTGATCTTGGAGAAGTATGCAAAAAGAGCAGAACTGAAGTATAAAAATTGCAACTTTATAAAATAATTTCTAAAGTTTTTATTATTGGATGTTACTATAACATTCTATTTCTTTATTGTTTTTGTGAAGTATACAAACATGAATACTAATATTTACCGTATTTTGTTGGTTTGTGAATTTTAAAAAATGATACGTAATTTGTTTTTTGCGATAGTAGACATTTGACAAAGAAATTCTCCCTTTTTTTTGTCTAGCATTTGCCAGCATTGCCAAAATCTCACAGTGGGTCTTCAATGAATCAAATAGAAAAGAGCAGTAAAATAAATGTCAAAAGTGATTTGCCATCAGAAGGTAAACTGTTTGATTAAAAAAATGGATCTAGTAACCAGAAGTAGCAGTTTATTATCCCTTCAGAATTTTGAATGTGTTAGAATGGATTTATGATTGTATGAGTATATGAATCTGCAAGGTGTTTTCTTTCCTGGATTAAAACAATCTTTTTCTTTAATCTATTTGATTTTAAAATATGTTCAGCCACATCAATTATCAGTGCTTTACTATTGGTCTGCGTAAGTGGATTAATGTAATTGATAAGATTTTGTAAGGCTTATATTCATATTTATTAATGAATCTTTTATTTGAAATAGAAAGCTTGTCACCAAAATGTGAACCAGCAAAAGCATATGAGGCTGATTTGGACAAAAAGATAAAACCTGAAGATTCCTCCCAAACATTTATGGCAGTAAGTTCACTTTTTGGTTGAAAGTGGGCATGCTAGTATAATACCTAAAACTAACCATAGAATGACTATTACAACTAAGACAGTTTAATGGTTTAAACCAGCGGTTCTCAACCTGTGGGTCGCGACCCCATTTGGGGTCGAACGATGATTTCACGGGGGTCGCCAAACACCGCAGTCCGCCATTTTAATTTTAATTTTTTGGTCGGCCATTTTTTTTGGTCGGCCATTTTTTCCCCTTTGTCATGCGGGCCGTCGTGCCACGCATGCGCGATGCGGGCCCACCATTTTTTTTTGGGTCGGCCATTTTTTTTTTTTGGTCGGCCATTTTTTCCCCTTTGCCATGCGGGCTGCCGCGCATGCGCGATGTGGGCCCGCCATTTTTGGGGGGCGGCCGGCCATTTTTTTTAATTTATTTTTTGGGGGGGTCAGCCATTTTTTTCCCCTTTGCGATGCGGGCCGTCGTGCCGCGCATGCGCGATGCGGGCCGTCGTGCCGCGCATGCGCGATGCGGGCCGTCGTGCCGCCCATGCGCGATGCGGGCCGTCGTGCCGCGCATGCGCGATGCGGGCCGTCGTGCCGCGCATGCGCGATGCGGGCCGTCGTGCCGCGCATGCGCGATGCGGGCCGTCGCGCCGCGCATGCGCGATGCGGGCCGTCGCGCCGCGCATGCGCGATGCGGGCCGTCGCGCCGCACATGCAAGATGCGCCCCATGCATGCGCGATGCACCCCGTCGTGCAGCGCATGCACGATGTGCCCCGTCGCGCCGTGCATGCGCAATGCGCCCCATCGCGCCGTGCATGCACGATGCGCCCCATCGCGCCGCTCATGCGCGATGCGGGCCTGCCATTTTTTGGGGGGGTCAGCCATTTTGGGGGGGCCGGGGTCGAGCCCCGGAAAAGGTTGAGAACCGCTGGTTTAAACAAAATATATCTTTATGCCCATTATATGCATCTTTTAACCATGATGAAATTTGTAAAAAGTGTTAAAAATATTGGTTGATACTTAAAATTATGTGTAATTATGTATAATGTACATATACATTAGAAAACCCTAGTTTTTTTATTCTTATACTATGAATAGGCAGAATTTATCTTCTGAGCAGCTCAGATGCAAGAAATTCAACTAAATAATTTTTATTCTGACCTTTGATTTTCATGATATATTCTTTGGAACCCTGTTTTCTTCGGAAATGAGATCTCTTTGAAAACACAGTTTTCTTGAGGGTCTGCTTCTATAGTTGTATGAAATGCAGACTTGCCTCAGTCGATCTAAAGAACATTCTCAATATCATAAGGTATATCTGTACAAAATCCATAGCAATATAGTTTGCCTCTTTAGGAAGTTACTATTACTTTTGCCATTTTAGAATTTTCCTGCTGATGGAACTGTTGAATCATCATCAGCAGTAACTTTTGATTCTTCAGAAAGTGAAGAAGTTGAGAGAGAAGCCAGTCATCCTGATGGAAAAGTAAGTTCCTCTCATTCCCTAAAATAGGACGCAGAGCTAAGAAGTAATGAAGTACAGTGGGAACATTTTCTTGTTCCGTATCTGGACCTATAAAGAATATTAAACCTGATCTTGTAGGTCTTTTAAATTTAGTCTAAAAATGTGCTATGTTATCTGGTGTTTGGAATTCAAACTGAGAATGGACACAATATAGATGTTTATATTGGCTCAAAGTGCAGAACGGGACCTTTAGGCTCCTACCCTTGGTCACACCTCCTTTGCTTCAAGCCCTACCGCCTCCACCCATTTGCCTGCAGTGTTCTTCCTTGGCTGGGCCACCCCTCCCCATTCTCCCTGGCCCTCTGCCTCACACCCTCCAGCCCGGCCCATTTGCCGAGGCCTCCTTTGTCCTGCACTTTTGGCCTTACAGGACAGTTAACCGCCAGCCAATCAGATGGGTGGCAGGAAGCAGCCCTGTTGCTCTCAGGGGGGCAGTGTGTGATGGGCAATCATAGGGGCTGTGTTGTGGGGCAGCAGGTGAATGGCAGAGACCCGTCACTGCCTGCCTGTTCCCCTCTCTGCCTGGCGTCTCTGGCAACTTAAAAAAAAAAAAGCCTGGAGAGCACCAGCTTCCTTTTTTTCTTCCACCCTCCCCTCCATTGCCTCTGACTCCTGGATTCCATCCTCACACTGAATGGGCGTTGGTCTGCTGCCCCATGTCAGGCTTTCCCCCCGTCCTTCCTGCCTCATACCAGGCTCCCCCCCCACGCAATTGGAGAAGCCATGCTGGCCCTGCCTTTCGCTTGCTGCCTCACAACACATCCCGTGATTGCACATTGCCCCCGAGAGCAATAGGGCTGCTGCCTGCCACCCATCTGATTGGCTGGCAGCTAACTGTCCTGTGAGGCCGAAAGCCTGGGACAAAGGGGACTTCAGCGAATGGGCTGGGCCGAAGGACGCGAGGCAGAGGGCCAGTGGGCAGGGGCGGCCCAGCTGAGGAACGCTGCAGACAAATGGGTGGAGGTGGTAGGCTCGAGGCGAAGATGTAGCCAAGGGTAGGAGCCGAAGGATCCTAGACCCAGTTGTACTAGTTTATTTATATGTTCTACTCAGTCTCATACATTTTCACATGGAATTTAAATTTGAGCTATCTTGAATGAAATAAAGCAGATTGCTATTTTTCCAATTTTAAAGCTATTCCCATGCAATGCCAAGTACATGGAACCTGCTCATATTCGGCCCCAATATAATTTTACAATGAACAATGCAGCACTATATGCCAAATATGTGCAATTTAGCTCATTGTTCTTAAGATTCTGAAATATATAAGCGCTTACCTTTTTGCTGTATATACATGACAGAGGTAATATATAAAGTGGGCTACATTCTATTTGGAAAATATTATGAATCTTTTCATATATTCAGAAATACTGAAAATTTAAAAGGGTTGAAAATGGTGACCTAAGATGAGATCTGGTCTCCACACAAGTCCTATAACTAGATAAAGAAAACCCAATTAAACAACTGAGTCAAAAATACTACACTTCTGCACTTTATGATTGTAAGCCCCCTTGATCTTGTGGAGTAGGCAGCATCCAAATACTTAGAATAAACAAGTAAAATGCAAAGATCCATAGGTATTTTCCGTTTTAAGAGATGACATGTGTGAGTATAATTACGTGTCTCCTGGTCCAAGAATGGTCACAACTGCCAAACCAGCTTTGGGCTGTTCTTGCCATAGCTTCCATTTCTTATTTTAGCAGCTGCCACGAGTACAGAAACACTCCCAAATTGCATACTTCAGGGAGGAGACCATCTCATCTGGAAAGATTCTACACAGACAAGAAGTCCGTCTTGCTAGGATTCAGTCTCAGCTTCTTGTACTTCACCTTTCAGTCTGTCCTATTGCAGTTCTTCAGATTTTGGTTCAAGATTTCCACTAGATCTTCAGTTTGGAGATATATAACTGGTTATCATTAGCAAACTGATATCTCAACCCCAAATTTATGGACAAGCTCTCTCAGCAACTTCTTGTCACTGAAGAAAATAGAGATTAGAGAGCTTGGGGACCTTGACACTGATAAATCCATAGACCAAAATTCCCTCCATTAATACACACTGGAATTGCCCACTTAGGAAGGAGCAGAACCATGTAAAACAGTACCTCGATTCCTAATCCTCGTAGATGGTCCAAAAGTGTGCCAAAATTGCTTTGAGTGCTGCCAAGAGATCTAGCAAGATAAAGGTACAAACACAACACCCATCCAATGTCCACTGCAGATCATCCACAAGGCCAACCAGTGTTATTTTTGACTCATGGCCTAGGCTAAACCCAGACTGGAGGGGTCAGGATAGTAATAATTTATGTTGCAAGTCTTATCTGTGACTTTTTGGAATAAGGAAGGAAACCTGATTCTAATCAGATTAATTTCTTTGGGGAGAAAAATATATCTTTTTCCAGTTCTTTGCTTCTAAATGTTGGATTGTTCACCGGTTTAAATATTGTGTGACTTTATAAAAGTAAAGCTATATAGTGTTTCATTTAAACTTTCCCAGATTAGAATTATTAGTAATGAAACCTTTTATTTGCTTCCTTTTAGGTTGAAAAAGTTTTTAAAAATGGTTGCCATCTTATTATCTTCCCTAATGGCACAAGGAAAGAAGTAAGCTACGATGGAAAGACTACAACCGTAACCTTTTTTAATGGGGATGTAAAACAAGTCCTGGAAGATCAGAGAGTTGTATGTATCGATCAAATGGCAGTCTTACATAATCAGAACTATGCATTAGCATTAACATTAAAACTTTTCTCAACAGATATACTATTATGCAGATGCAAAAACTATACATACCACCTACCCTACAGGTTTAGAGGTTCTCCATTTCTCAAATGGACAGATAGGTAAGCTGAGGAGTGCTTGCATGCAGTTATTGAGAATTCCATTTCTTTTGTACATACAGTGTAAGAGAAATCTGATGCATAATATATTATTGCAGAAAAACATTTTCCAGATGGAAAAAAAGAAATTACATTCCCTGATCAAACTATTAAGAATGTATTCACAGATGGGCGAGAAGTAAATATTTTTCCTGATGGCACCATTGTTCACATGCAACAGTAAGGTTTTTACCCTGATAAAATATAATTTTAGAGAAAGTTTGATCCAAATTTAATTGCAAGGATATGGGGGGGGTTATCATTAAGTCTGGCTTTGGGAGCAACCCAGGATAAGTGCTGGGTGGGGAGAATAATCTATCAAATTCTACTGGTAGTCTTTCAGATGACCATTTGTTTTGAGTCCCAGTCCATCTGCCCATATTAAAGAGTAAAAGAGGGTGAGAAAGAGTTATGGACCAGAATAATTATTTATTCTAAGTGTAAGATTCTCCAGAATTACTACTTATTCTAAATTTAGAGTGCTCCCAAATACTTTTGACAACTCTTGTATTACCGTATTAACTGTACTTTCTTGGACTGGATGGCGGTTGAGACGTAAACAGTTGAAAAAATTAGGTTGATTCTAGTCATTTAGACTTTTCATAATAGAAACATAATGTGGCAAAGGGAGAAAAGGGAAGAAGCAAAATATACAGCAGGAAGATTATCAATATCAGAAATATAAAATAGTATTTGAGGTATGCATATTTTATGGGAAATCACCTTGTATAGAAATTGAACTCAAATAGTAAGTAGGCTAAAATCATATTCTTTTTCCCAGTTCTTAATTTTTCTTTTCTGCAGAATTTAATAAGACAAGGTATTGGTATTCTTTTATATTTTAATTCAGAGATGGAAGTAAGATTATAGAGTTCAGCAATGGTCAGCAAGAAGTACATACTGCTGATTTCAAAAGACGTGAGTATCCTGATGGCACAATCAAAACTGTTTATGCTGATGGACATCAAGAGACTCAATATGCCTCTGGTAGACTAAGAGTTAAAAATAAGAATGGTGATGTTGTCATGGACACTCATCCTTGAACATTTTATGTTTTGCTGTATCTTACTATTTATCAACATTTCTTTGTTATATTTTCTAGATGTTGTCTTGTTTGCATAAAATTCTAAAAGATCTATGTTTGTACACATGCAATAAACTTCCTAATAAATTATTTTTAAAACTCAGATGTCTAATGCTTATATATTACCATTGCTGTACACAGCTTCATCAGGAACAAAACCCACTTCTCTAAAAAGACTAAACAACCTTGTTCCATCACTTCAGGGATTAATTAGCAGTTCTCTAATCAAACTTGTTGCCCTTCTCTGCACTTTCATTTCTCTTACTCTTAACACATCGTACCTGGAATTGGACAATAGAAGTCTGACAAATGCAGAATATTGTAGAACTCTTACTTCCTATTGCTGGGGAAATGTACTTCTAAAATCAAACAGATTCCTGACAAACCTAGCAGACAACTTTGTCTCCCAAAAAGTAGAGAAGGGAACTAGGGGATTAGCCAT
The DNA here is from genome assembly GCA_034064705.1 of Bothrops alternatus. Classification (NCBI taxonomy): domain Eukaryota; kingdom Metazoa; phylum Chordata; class Lepidosauria; order Squamata; family Viperidae; genus Bothrops; species Bothrops alternatus. The sequence continues at coordinate 2,158,371 of JARGCV010000166.1, forward strand.
TTTGGACCTAATGCTCACTAACAAAGATGAAATGATAGAAGGTGTTAAAGCCATAGGAACCTTGGGAGGAAGTGATCATGCAATATTGGAATTCAACATTATGGAAGCACAAGCAATAGAACACAGTCAAACTAGAGTCTTGGACTTCAAGAGAGCTAATTTCAATAAACTTAGAGAGGGTTTGGGAAGGATTCCATGATGAGAATCCTCCAGGGGAAAACAAGAGGCTTGGAAAATTTTGAAAAGTGAGATAATAAAGGCCCAGTCTAGCACAATACCAACAAAGAGGAAAAATAACAGCTCTCAAAAGAAACCAGCATGGCTGCATAAAGAACTCTCTGATCAATTGAAAGATAAAAAGGACAAGTATAGAAAGTGGAAAGAGGGACACATAACAAAGTCAGAATATTAGCCAATAGCCCGAGCCTTCAAAGACAAAGTGAGGAAAGCTAAGGATCAAAATGAACTAAGGCTTGCAACCAAAGCCAAAAATAACAAAGCTTCTTTCAACATGTAAAGAACAAGAAAAAAATGAAGGAAACGATTGGTCCATTAGTGGGTGAAAGTGGCAAGAAGGTGACAAACAAGAGGGAGAAAGCAGAACTATTTAACTCCTTTTTTTGCATCTGTCTTTACACAAAGGGAAAAAACAGACCAACCTATCAGAAATAGTGCCATAAAAAACAAAATAGAAATACAAGTTAAGATAGGCAAGAAAATGGTAAGTGAACATCTGTCCAGCCTAGACGAGTTCAAATCACCAGGACCAGATGGATTACACCCCAAGGTTCTTAAGGAACTGGCAGATGTGCTCTCAGAACCACTGAACTATATTTTTCAAAGATCCTGGAGCACTGGGAAACTACCAGAGGACTGGAAAAGAACTGATGTAGTTCCCATCTTCAAAAAAGGAAAAAAAAAAGGACCCAGGAAATTACAGAGTTATCAGCCTGACCTCAATACCTGGGAAGATTCTGGAAAGATAATCAAACAACAAATCAGCAAACACCTACAGGCAAACAAAGTCATTACTAAAAGCCAACACGGGTTTGTCAAAAACAGATCATGCCAGACAAATCTTATTGCATTCTTTGATCAAGTGACAAAATTAGTGGACCAGAGGAATGCTGTGGATATAATTTACTTAGACTTCAGTAAGGCATTTGACAAAGTAGACCACAACTTGACAAGATAGAAAAATGCGGGTTAGACAGCATCACCACCAGATGGATCCGTAGCTGGCTGACCGGCCGTATTCAGCGTGTGGTCCTCAATGGAACCGCATCTACATGGAGGGAAGTGTGTAGTGGGGTGCCCCAGGGCTCTGTTCTGGGCCCAGTGCTCTTCAACATCTTCATCAACAATCTGGACAAGGGGATAGATGGGGAAACTCATCAAATTTGCAGACGACACCAAGCTGGTAGGAATAGCCAACACTCCAGAAGACAGGCTTAGGATACAGGAGGATCTGGACAGACTTGAACACTGAGCGCTATCTAACAAAATGAAATTCAATGGTGAAAAAAGTAAGGTTCTACATTTAGGCAAGAAAAACCAAATGTACAGATATAGTATAGGGGGGTACCTTGCTCAATAGTAGTAACTGTGAGAGGGTCTCCTCAGGGTGCCGTCGGCCAAACAATGTCGGCTGGCGACCCCCAGGGGGAGGGCCTTCTCTGTGGGAGCTCCAACGCTTTGGAACGAGCTCCCCCCAGAACTCCGTACGATGACGGAATTGCGTTCCTTCCGTCAAGAATTAAAAACATACTTATTCCGACAAGCCGGCCTGGGATGATAGCTCCAGCTCCAACAATGGCCATAACTGTTTTTAGGGGATTGTGTTTTTAGTTGGGTTTTTAAATATTAGGCCAAATTGTTTAATTTATTTTTAATAATTTTAATTTTTGTGTGTTGTTGTTTTAATTGGGCTGTACACCGCCCCGAGTCCTTCGGGAGGGGGGCGGTATAAAAATTGTAAATAATAATAATAATAATAATAATAATTTAAATATGAGCCAGGAGTGTGCTGCAGCTGTCAAAAAGGCCAACACAGTGCTAGGCTGCATTAACAGAGGGATAGAATCAAGTTCACGTTAAGTATTAATACCACTTTACAATGCCTTGGTAAGGCCACACTTGGAATACTGCATCCAGTTTTGGTCACCACGATGTAAAAAAGATGTTGAGATTCTAGAAAGAGTACAGAGAAGAGCAACAAAGATGATTAGGGTACTGGAGGCTAAAACATAAGGTTGCTGGAATTGGGTATGTCTAGTTTAACGAAGAGAAGGACGAGGGGGGACATGATAGCAGTGTTCCAATATCTTGGGCTGCCACAAAGAAGGTATTTTCCAAGGCGCCTGAAGGCAGGACAAGAAGCAACGGGTGGAAACTAAGCAAAGAGAGAAGCAACCTAGAACTAAGGAGAAACTTCCTGACAGTTAGAACAATTAACCAGTGGAACAACCTGCCTCCAGAAGCGGTGAATGCTCCAACACTGGAAGTTTTAAAGAAGAGACTGGACAGTCATCTGTCCGAAATGGTGTAGGGTTTCCTGCCTGAGCAGGGGGTTGGACTAGATGACCTCCAAGGTCCCTTCCAACTTTATTATTAAAATTGAAATCTAAAATAATATGAATTACAAATGCAGATTTACACTTATCTTTGTATAGCCAAGTGTACCAGTGATTTTATTTTTTTCTAAATAACTCTTGACTATTAAATTTCACTTTTATTTTCAAACCATTTCTCTTGTATTAGCTACTCACCCAGTTTTGTATAACCTAAGAATCTGATAAGCATTCATTCCACCTAAAATTTTTGGAGTACATGTATTGAACCAAATTTGTGGCATTCCATTTATGATTTCACTGTAATTTGTTAAGGAAGCTTTATGATCTTTCTTTGAAATTAGTTTCAAGCCAATTCCCTAATAGATATGCCATCTAGCCAATAAATAATTAACCTGCTAATCATAATGTAATGGGCAACACTGTCAAATGTTTTGGTGAAATTAACATCTCCACATTTCTGTTAGGAAAGTTACTCAAATAAGCACAATCTGCAAATTTTCAGCTTGTATTAATCAGTAAAATACTGGTGTGAATCACTGGAAGAAAAAAACTGCAACCAAGTGTAAAGAATTTTAAATTCCAAACTAAGTTATTAGATCATATCATTCCAATACATTTTTTAAAATAAAGCAGCAAGTATTCTAATTAGAATGAAAATAATCAATCTTAAGCCTAGAAAAGCAGGCTCAACTACCTGGAACAGTTGGAAAAAAATAGTTTTAAAACTGGCCAAAATTTTGGAAGCTTACTATAGGGATATGGGTGCCAAATTATTTGCAGATAATATATTGCCAATTGTATTTGGTAGTCTGTAACAGCTTCTAAGACAGGGGTGTCAAACTCAATTTCACTGAGGGCCACATCAACATTATGGTTGCCCTTGGGGGGCCGGGTGAGTGTGGCCAGAGTGGGTGCAGCCTACTGGGTGGACATGGATGGAGTGGGTGTGGCCTACTGGATGGGCGTGGCCAGTTCTACATTCATGTCAAGGGTGCCTGTGGGGGCCTGGGCAGGAGTGGGACAGATCTGAGGGTCTCTGGCAGAAGGTTGGGACTGGGGCAAGTGCCAATGCATGGTCCACTGGGGCCACCACAAAATTGTACATTGGCTCCCAGCTGGCCTGGGCCAGGGCCAAGGAAGCGGGGGCCGTTCCCTCACTGTTTCCAGGATGTCTTCGTGGGCCACATGAAACCACTTCGCGGGCCGCATCTGGCCCCCTGGTCTTGTGTTTGACATATCTGTTTTAAGAGATGATACTGTATAGTGGAGCTGATTTGCATTAACTTTCCTTTGTGTTGTTTGCATGGGAAAACCTCAGATTCGTCTTATGCTATTTCTACGCAGGCTCACTATTTCTGAAATTCCGGGTTGCGAGTCCATCCTTATGATGTTGGACCTAGGGGTCCAGGTGGGCTTATTGCTTACGTACCTGCCTCCCAGCTGCATGGCATCAGCCCTGCCTGTGCTACTTGAGGTTGCTGGGCTGGCAGTGGAGTTCCCCAGGCTTATGGTTTTGGGGGACTTCAATCTGCCGTCGCTTGGCGAGTCCTCAGGATTGGCACAGGAGTTCATGGCCATGACAACCATGGACCTGACCCAAGTAGTGCAGGGTCTGATGCATGAGGGTGGACACACCCCGGATATGATTTTCCTTTCGGAGCAGTTGGGTAATGATCTGGTTTTAAGGGGCTTAGATATTTTGCCTTTGTCATGGACCGATCATTTCCTCCTTCGACTGAATTTTACGGCCCCAATCCTTCCCCGCAGGGAGGCGGAACCGATTAGGTGGTTCCACCCGACGCCTGATGGATCCAACTGGTTTTCAGACGGCGCTTGGGGAATTACCGAGCTCCCTCATTCACAGTCCGGCGGAGTCCCTGGTAGCAGCATGGAATACGGCCGCGAAGGGGGCTATTGACCGGATTGCGCCTTTGCGACCTCTCCATGGTGCTGGCCCCAGGAGGTCTTCTTGGTTTACCAAGGAACTCAGGGGGATGAAGCGCCATAAGAGACGTCTAGAGAAGCGATGGAGACGAAGTAAGTCTGGATCTGATCGAACTAGATTGAGCTCATTTATTAGAGCATATCTGAAGGCGATTAAGGCGGCAAGATCTCTGTATCTTTCTGCTTTGATCGTGTCTGTGGAATCTTGTCCGGCCACCCTGTTTAGGGTGATCCGGTCCCTCCTTAACCCGAGGGGTCTGGGGCCTCCCTTGCAGGGTAGTGCCGAGGACTTTAACAACTGTTTCGCAGACAAAGTGGCTCAGATCCGGGCTGACCTAGACTCCAATTGTGTAGCAGAGTCGACTGATAATGATTCAGTCGAGGGGACAGGGGCATGTTCTTGTCCGGTCATCTGGGGTGAGTTTGAGGCTGTTACGCCTGAGGAAGTGGACAGGGCCATTGGAGCTGTAAGTTCTGCCATCTGTTTGTTGGACCCGTGTCCCTCCTGGCTGGTTTCAGCCAGTAGGGTGGTGACACGTACCTGGATCCAGGAGATTGTCAACGCTTCTTTGAGGGAGGGGTCCATTCTGGCTCCTTTAAAGGAGGCACTTGTGCGCCCCCTCCTCAAGAAGCCTTCCCTGGATCCAGTAATTTTGACCAACTATCGTCCGGTCTCCAACCTTCCCTTTGTGGGGAAGGTTGTTGAGAAGGTGGTGGCACGTCAGCTCCAGCGGTCTCTGGAGGAAGCCGATTACCTGGGCCCTCTGCAGTCGGGGTTCAGGCCCGGCTACAGCACCGAAACTGCTTTGGTCACTCTGATGGATGATCTCTGGCGGGCCCGGGATAGAGGCCAGTCCTCTGTCCTGGTGCTTCTTGACCTTTCAGCGGCGTTCGATACCATCGACCATGGTATCCTTCTGTGCCGGCTGGAGGGATTGGGAGTGGGGGGCACCATGTTGCGGTGGTTCTCCTATCTCACTGGTCGGTCGCAGTCGGTGTTTGTGGGGGGTCAGAGGTCCACCTCTAAGTTACTCCCATGTGGGGTGCCTCAGAGGTCGGTTCTCTCCCCCCTACTTTTTAACATTTACATGAAGCCACTGGGTGAGATCATCCACCGGCACGGAGTGAGATACCATCAGTACGCTGATGATACTCAGCTGTACATTTCCACTCCTGGCATATCAGTGAAGCGGTTGAGGGGATGTGCCGGTGTCTGGAGGCTGTGAGGGTTTGGATGGGTGTTAACAGATTAAGGCTCAACCCCGATAAGACAGAGTGGCTGTGGGTGATGCCTCCCAAGGACACTTCTATCTGTCCTTCCATTACCCTGGGGGGGGGTGAATCTATAAACCCCTCAGAGAAGGTTCGCAACTTGGGAGTCCTCCTCGATCCACAGCTGACGTTGGATCATCATTTGTCGGCTGTGGCGAGGGGGGCATTTGCCCAGGTTCGCCTGGTGCACCAGTTGCGTCCTTACTTGGATCGGGAGTCCCTCCTCACAGTCACACATGCCCTTGTCACCTCGAGGATCGACTACTGCAACGCTCTCTACATGGGGCTACTCTTGAAGAGTGTTCGGAGACTACAATTAGTGCAAAATGCAGCTGCGCGAGCAGTTGTGGGCCTTCCGCGTTGTGCCCACATTTCACCAACTCCGCATGCTGCATTGGTTGCCTATTGGTCTCCGAGCCCAATTCAAGGTGTTGGTTATTATCTATAAAGCCCTTCATGGCATGGGGCCTGGATACTTACGGGACTGCCTTCTGCCACATACTTCTCTACAACCGGTGAGAGCGCACAGGGTTGGCCTCCTCCGGGTCCTGTCAGCGAAAAATGTCATCTGGCGGGCCCTAGGGGGAGGGCTTTCTCTGTTGTGGCGCCCGCCCTCTGGAACCAACTGCCTCCTGAAGTCCGCGTTTCTCCGACTCTCCCGGCCTTCCGGAAAAATCTAAAAACTCATCTTTGCCAGCAGGCCTGAGGATGATTGTGGTTGATTGTTGAATTGAATGTGTTTTTTATTGATTTTTTAGATATCTTTGTTTGGGTTTTTTTATTGTAATTCATTGTTATATATATGTTGTTAGCCGCTCCGAGTCCACGGAGAGGAGCGGCATACAAACCCAAATAAAACATAAAACATAAACATAAGTGTCAATAAAGTATACTCTTGGCAAAACAAATGGCCAGGAGTCTTTCTTTGCTACATGACTGAGTGGGATGGTTGACAATCATTCTGTGGTTGGACAATTTACATTGGTAGTCTTCAAACTTGGCAATTTTAAGATCTGTAGACTTTAATTCCCAGAATTCTTACTCAGCATTTGAAGCAACAGTTTTTGCTCTTGGGTCAGGAAGTTCCATGCTCGAAGCCGTTGAAATATTTTTCCTATCCCTACTTATTAAATAAAACATAAACTACTATAAAGACATTCTGATGCAACACCAACTATTTTTATTTAAACAACCATCAGTACTTGAACAACTTAACAAAAACTCAACACTTCTATGTATTTCCCAGAATTTACAAAAAACTGTAACCCTTAAGATAGTTTTAGTACACAACCAGTTCAATTTTTTTCTAATCGAGGTAGTCTGCATCTGAAACAAACAAAAACTGTATTATTCCCATGTGAATTATTCCCTGGGAATGTAAAAATAGATATCCACAAACTTTCAAGCAATCAACTTCTACATAGTATTGCTATTGAGTCCCTTATCTTATTGCATTGATGATTGTAAAAAAGGGGGAACCATTTGGATAATGCAGTTATTATTCACAAAAAGCTATAAAAGCATTGGTCCTTTTACTGAACTTTCCTGTTTATTTCTTTTTTAAGTGCCTTTCTTTTCCGGTGCCTTTATTTTCCACCTTGTGGACTACAATTCAGACACAGCTCTTAGCACCTTTAGTTTAAATCCACCTCTGTATGTGGCTGATTTTATGACAGAGTTAAAAAAAATGAAAATTGCAATTTTATGCAATTTTATTTTATTTATTCCTAGAAATATTAGGGCTTACACAGTTTAAAAACATTTTCTACAAGAATTCCAGTATTTTTTTTAAAAATCACTGATCAAAATTAGTAGAATCCATTCATAAAGTTTTTACTTTCTAATTTTTTGCAAATTTTCAGCAAGATCAGTATATCTTTTTTAATGCTGGTAAAGACATAGATAATAACCAATACTGGTTGCTTACCTATCATTGTGTCAGTTCTGCAAATCCCATTTCCACAAGCTTCATATGAAAGAGACGTCCTTCTTCATATAAAAATATAATATGCTCTGGTGCATGTGTCTTGGAAGCAAGGTTTTTCAAAATTAACAACAAATATAGTTTCAGAAGCAATATCAATATTTCCAGTAAGAAGTACACTATAGACAAGAAATCCCATTTTCCCCCACCATCTAAATCTTGTCTGCAGCTACAAGCTTTTGCACTTGTCTGCTTGAAGAATTTGTGGGAAATGACTTTTTCCCCCTACTGACAGCAATAGTAGGTACCAAGCCTGGAAGATTGCAATGGCAGTTCAAGCCCTTTTGTGCTTCACCACAATGCACAAACAGCAAACATAAACAATTAGAAAAAATGGATTTTGACCACCATGCTATAAATTCAAAACCCTTTTGCTACCTTTCACAAAGATGAAAAAGAAACATTTGCAGCTTTGAGTACAAATCCATCAAGGAATTTGACTGTGGTTTTGGCTTTTAATTTCTTCCTTGATTTTATTTCTTCCAAGCAGCTTCAATGGAAAGATTTAAATATAGAAGGAATATACAATTCCCAGATGAAAGTGAAATAAATTGAGAAGGATTAAAAAAAAAAGCTTACCACTGAAGAAGCACTGAGTTTTTTGCCTTCAAAGCAGTTCATTGCAGCCCACAAGGCATCTAGGCTCCATTCTGAACAGTAAGGAATTCTCTCTGTTGCGGAATCATTTAGAGCAGGTTTAAATCCAGCCAGTAACACTCTGAACGCTTGAGTAGGATATTGCATGAGATTATGAGGAATCTGACGCAACCTGGAACACAGTTAGCAAGTCAAACTATATAAACTATACAAATTATAGTTGATAATTTATGAACATCTTAGATAGTTAAATCTAAAACAATAACACTTATTGTAGCACAATATTTCTAGTTACTGAATTATTAATTCTGATAAAGCAATTTGAAAAAAGAACATCTTTGGTTTACCTGTTTGTGGGCAATGTTTTAGTCGATCCATAGTCAACAAATTCCACAAGAACTGAAAGAGGATTGAACTCAAGAATAGAAATGAGTTTTGCTCGATACCACAAACCATCACTATATTCCGCGAGGCAGGGCATGTCTACAAGGAAAGCATGCCATTCAGTTAGGGGAATCTCTTTGCACCGGTTATCCCAAGGACAGCATGAGAAAGATGAAAGGACAGGTAACTTGATAGCACGAAACTACAGGTGGTCCTCAAGATACGGTCACAATTGAGCCCAAAATTTGTGTTGCAAAGTGGACACGTTTACGTGAGTTTGTCCCCGTTTTACAACTTTTCTTGCCACAGTTGTTAAGTGGATCTGGATTCCCCATTGACTTTGCTTATCAGGAGGTCGCAAAAGCTGATCACAGGACACTGCAACCATCATAAATATGAACCACTTGCCAAACATCTGAATTTTGATCATGTGCCCATGCTGCAATGGCCATAAGTGGAAAACAGTCAAAAATAATTTTTTTCAGTGCTTCTATACCTTGGGTCATTAAAGAACTGTTGTAAGTCGAGGACTTATTCAACTGAGGTCCAGGTTTGTTTATTTAGCAACTTACCAATTACTAATATTTTAAAGCAAAATAAATATAAGGAAAAATTGAAGCCTTTCTGGACACAACTTCTCCAGCAAATGTTTACTACACATACTCTAAAAATTGATGCAGAGAACTGGGAGAGAACACAGCTGGGTGAATGAATGCTTACTGGAGCTTGCTGGAGTTTAGCACCGAGCTGTTGGAGAGTCACACTTGTAGGAGGTCTGAGATGTTGGAATGCCAAGAGTTGCATAGCAGGTCCAAAAAGGAGACAATAAAGGTAGTGAAGTGCTTCTGCTTTGGCTATGGTGGCTAGGCCAGGGGTTGGGAGAGAAGGCAACTGGACAAACTGATGCTTGCAGATGCTTCCTGGGGTGGCCGAGTCTACCCAGGGCATGGCAAGCAGCCCCAGAACCATGCAGTTCTGGAAGTGTTTGCCACCCCACAAGGCAGGGTTTAAGGCAGCCAAAAGGGGGGAAGAGATAGGCAGGTAGGGGTAGCTGACGTGCCCTTACAGTCTAAGCGTGAGCAAGCTGCCAAGCACTTGAATTTTAATCACATGACTGCAGGACCACAGCAATGGCCCTTACTTTGAGCACAGGTTGTTAAGTCCGTATTTTCAGCACCACTGTAACTTCAAATGGTCACTGAATAGTTGTAAATTGAGACCTACTCATAGTCCAAACAAGAAGTGAATAAAGCATAAATGACAAATGAGAAAAGTGCAGAAATGGGCACAACTGACACACACAAACAACCTTTCCAAAGGCAATCTTAACCCTGGATGCAATGTACTCTTTGTGGTAATATCAATCAATTTGGCTGGTTTTGAAAGGCAACTGGACAATTTCATGAAGAATTATGGTATCAATGGCTATTTGTATTAGATGGCTGCTAACTAACTCCTGAATCCCAGGCACCAAACCTCAAGTACTGGTTTGCTGGGAAGTGACAGCGGAGGAGGTTGTGAGTTTCCCTAATGCCTCCATTTGGCATGTCTCCATGTGGACAAAGTGGCCTTATGGCCCAATTCAGCAAGATTTTCCTTCTATTTTTAAATGTGGAAAGGAGCTCATGCAAACTGGGACACATGATTTTCAGGCTTCTAAGCAAACAGTTGAATACAACTGAAAATATTTAAAGCAGGCTATTACATATTTAGCTTCTAAGTACTATACCTTTTTGAAAATCAGTTAGATGTGGAAGAGTCTCTATGTTCTGATTACATTGAGCCAAGGCTTTCTCTAGAGTGTCAGAATTCATCTCTCTCTGTTGGCTGGTACTGTTTGAGTGAACAATGGAAATATAGACCTGGGGTGGAGGAAAATATCTCTATCAAAAGACTGTAAGATTAGAAATATGTTTGTTCATGTAAAAGCAAAGAAAGTTAGATCTAATACTGTATCAAGAGATAACCTTCCTGGTTTTAACCAAAGGGGAGCAGTTTGACAAATAGCCAAAACGTAAATAATAAAACCTAGTGCAACAGCAACATCGTTTATTTTCACATCCTGGTGAAAAAGGAATTTCTGAAGGGAATGGTCTTCCTTCTCTGGAAGGCTCTATTTTGAAAGCCAAATCACTCACACTCAGGATTTGGGTTATTTATTTAGGAATCAAATTCCTAGAAACCAACTTCATTAAGAACAAAATTCTCATTTTTTTCCTTATCAAGTTATTATCAGGGAAGTGATCAGGTTAGTACAATTTCCATTACTGTATTACTTTTATTTTAGAATTTGGTTTATTTTTTCATTTGTTGGGGGTGGAGATATGTTCAGTTTCTTTCTAATACCGCTTCTCTGGCTGCTCATTTTCCAGACCATCTGAGGAACATACAGATGTCTGTTAACATTTTCCTTAACTGCATCCTAAATTTGTATAAGGCTACGAACATGTTATGCTGCACTCCAACTGCAACTGAATTAGCAGAAAGTTAGTAACACAGTAACTGCCATATGTAAATATTCATATGCTTATTTTCCTCTGCCACTCTGAGTTGGGTGAAACACTGATTTTTTAATAATGGGGGGGGGGGAGAAGACAGAAATATTACACTAGTGAATTTAAGCAACAATAATTTAATCTCTCGGGATTCTTTGCAAAGAATAAGCTTCTCTCACTCACATTTCATTTCTCCTTGTGATATTCAACTATTAGGACTTGAAGTGAAAAAAGGGGGGGAGTGGTTGCAGGTGCATTGCTGCTATGTATGTTTGAGCTAATGAGATGGTGGCAGCTTACATTTCTTTTAAGGTTCTCTGGTAGGTGCACCAAGCACACCTATGTCTCCTCAGGAGTACCTTTTTCACTTCTAGAACTGAAGAGCTTTACATTTCTTGTTTGTGCTCTAGCATTCTTCCTCCAGACTAAAATTTTCTAGAGTGGAAGAATACAGCAGCTAGAAACAGGGGTTCCCATGGACCGGTACTGGGCCGCAGCATGCCAGCAACCGGTCCGCACAAACAAGCAAAGCCCCTGTTCTATCCCAGCCTATTGCCGTCCTTATTAAAGGCACAAGGACCAAACCCCTGCTGATACAATAGGCTGGAGACTTTAAAACAAAACAAACCCCTTTTAATATGGGTGACAAACCTGTCAAATAGTCCAAAACACAAACAGCAAAACTCAAGTCCAAAGGAAGAAAATAGTCCACAGAAGAGAAGTCACAAGCAAGACGGACAGACCAGGATTCCAAGAAGCACTTTGCAAACGGTTGCCTTCAGCAATCAGCACCGCCCACACTTCCTCCCTTTATTCAGCAGTCCCAAGGCGTTGCCTCTCATTGCCTTCTTGTTTTACTCTGGAGTTGCTGTATTGATTGCTGCTGATTTACTCTCGCTAATTGACAATGTGTGAGTCCTCCGAGTCTGACTCGTTCTCCTCACACAGCTGAGCTTCATCAGGAACACGACTGGAGGGCCCAGGCTCTGCATCAAACTGTGAGTCCTGTAATTCATCCGAGCCTCCCTCTGCCCCTGATGGCCCTTCAAATGCCTCCTCCACCTCCTCCTCAGATTCTTCCAACTTAGCTGTTGCGAACACAGGCTGGCACGGAATCACAATAGCCCCATCCATGGGATGCAGGCAGCACACAAAACTACACACTCCAGTCTGTGGAAAAACTTTTCTCCATGGAACCAGTCCCTGGTGCCCAAAAGTTTGGAGACCTCTGAGCTAGAATATTCAGATGAAATAATCAAGTCTTTGACTTATCTTTACTCCTAGATGGTTTTGAAAGGTCCCAAATAGAACCCGATAAGCAAGATCTATAAACTGAGAGTATCTTCTGTAAATTAGAAGAAATGTACCAAAAGAGTAGGGAAGACACTGCTTCTTATTCCATCAGATACATCTTTTGTGTGGAACTGCCATAGAAACTCAAAGAAAAACCCTTCTCCTGCCTACCTGGTGTATTGTTTTATATAAAAGATTCCATATATTGAATTTTAAATTTTTATGTTAATAGTTTTTATGATAATGTATATTATTGTGTTATTGGTCATTTCCTATAAATTATTTCAAATTTCATCATTAAGTGGATTAAGTAGATGAGGAAAAACTCTTTGAATAATTTTCCCTTGAAGAGATGATTGCATTTCAGATATTTTCTTACTTAAACAGAGACACAGAATGATCTTGGGCAGGCAAAAGCAGTGTGAGTGCAAGCAACTTCTGATTTCCTGGCAGCTTCCCCACTGAGTTTCTTCCCTTCCCTTCCCTCCCTCCCCCCCTTCCCCTCAACATTTTTAATTTAAATACCTCATTCGGTGACACAATGTGTGTTACTTTAACTGGAAAGTGTTCTCCAAGGATAGGCAATGATGCGGAAATATATGGTGGTAAAAGAGGAGTCTTTAGTTTAATCTTCAATAATCCCTAAAATAAGCAAATTATTAGAACACAATTGGCAAAACAATCCTAGAGAATGCCAACAACCTGTCCTGGAGACTATTTTGTATAGATTCCCAACACACATTCACGTCTTATTTAGGGAGCAGCAAAGTTATCTACTGTTTTAAATACCGGGAAATAGGAGTTTTGGAATCTAGTTAATTAGTAGATTATTGCCACTTGAATGTATGAACATTCCTGGACCACTACAAAGGAAAAAAGCCAAAGCAATCTCCAAGGCTATTCCATTTTACAAAGCACAAAGCTATGATCCATCCTCAGCCTGGAAACAAACTGTAATGGACAATATGCTACCGGTATTAGCTAGGCAGGGTAACAGTAGGCATCTAATACAATTTGTTTAAGGCATTACATACCCTTAAATGGATTTAGTGTTAAATCTTACCTCATAACTGATTTCGCAATTTTCCTCCAAGGTTTCATTACTGGATTCTAGCATATCCTAGAACATATAAATTCAAATCTTAATACAGTATTAATTTCACAGACTCACATTAGAAAGCTCTTTAATGTACACAAAGCAGCAAAATTATTTTTCAGCAGAAAAATATAGGACTACCTATATTATGAAATAGCCAGAAACCATCAAAATTACGAACAAAGAAACTTTACACGAAAGAGTTTTGTGGTCTTCTATGTAAAATACCTTTTAACATTTGACCATCATAGTGAAGATTCTACAAAATTGGCGGCATCAGGTAACAAAAGGAGAATCAGATTGTACCATGACTTTTAACTTTATGCCACATAATTTAAAGAAGGTTAAACTTTGAATTTGCAGTCACCAGCATGCCTTGCAGCTAAATGGTATAAACAATCCAAACTATTAGCAAAATAGGGATGAAATCTGAAGAGGCAGCCAAATATTCAAATAAATTAAATCGAAGTCAGCCACAGAATGCTGAATTTTCAAAAGAAAGGGGCAACTTACTCTGTAAAAACACAGAGCTTAGAGGATTGTAAAGCAAATTTACAGAGGAGAAATTAATCACAGCATAACCAGCTCATTAAGCACAGGGTTTGTGGTTCCAAAGAGAATACTTAACCTTAACATTCAAAAAACGTACAAGGATAATGCTGAAACTAATGTCTGGCCCTATATAGATGATCTATATTTACCTCAGAAACCATGGCGTTATGGGGCTGATGCAATTATATTTTGATGGGAGTTTGACAACTGTTCTGGTAATAAGATAGGTAAGAGGAAATACTTTCACAGGCAAAATGATAAGCTACTATCCTGAGATAAATTAGAAAATTGTTAGGGTGGAAAAACAAATTATTAACTGAAAAAGGGTATGTGTATACACCCAATTTCCAGATACACTGCATCAACATGATTAAACCCCCCCCCCAGGTATTATGGGGATTGTGGCAACTCAGCCAGTAATACACAGAAGCCATATTCAAGAATTCAACATGTTTTTTAATATTGTGCTTCTTGCTTTCAATAAATATATTTATATTTGGGTGGCAATTTTGCAAATACCATAAGAATAATTTGGAAAGGGATTTAAATGGAAATATTTTCAGTTTAAGATATTCATCAACAAGTAAGATTTAAACTAGAAATGCACAACCTGCGATCTGAGGCTACACACTGCTAAATGCAAAATCACACTGGTTGCACAGCATAAATTTAACAGCTCCCAAGTAAAGAAGTTCATGTACTTGTGAGAGTGCATAGGAATACCACAAAGGAGGAGTTACATTGAATTTGATGAGGAACAATCACGGATTCAATGTAACAGCATAATAAGATTCTTAAAAATAGTAAGGTCTGTCTTATGGATTGTTCCTAAATTTGCAACTCAGTCCCAGAACAAAAATGACAATAGCAAACATTTTTTATCTTTTTGTCTCCAAATTCTTTGTGAAGAATTTGTCTAGAAACTCCAAAGTCCTTGTTAAGAAAGGATCAATGCTATACTGCAGGGAAAAAAGGCTGTACACTAGTTCTGCAGTATGAACTCCAGATTACATCTAGAAATGCTGTTTAGAACTGGTGATATAAGAGAAAATAGATGAGGTAACTCTTACTATACCGTGTTTTTCATATCTCACCAATAAACATTGCTTTTACTACTGATAACAAGTTTTTTTATTCTAAAGGAAGATTTTCAATACTGACTCAACTTATACCCAAAGACTACATTACCACCAGTCACCACTATGCTTAATAGCATTATACCTGGACATGTAACTTGTTTCAGCATGAAATATTTGAGTTAAACTGTGCATGAAAAGAAAAAAAAATTACCCATCTTGGTATAGAATCATCATCATCTTTAGTAATACAATGTTTATGGAATGCCATGAAATAAGATAGTGACATCCCCGAAAACCAGAGTTTGACAGACACTTTCCCCCAAGGAAGATCTGACTGCTCCTGTTGAAAGATTAACAAACTCATTACTACCATCCCATTTGCTACTAAAACAGCTCTTCCATTGGTGGAGGAAGAGAGTTCTCCAATGACATCTCTATTGCCTCAAGGCTCTTTACAATAGTTGTCATTTTTAAGGTCCCATGTGGTTCTGTACTAGATCATGTGGAACTTATCAAGAAAGAAGAATGAGAAGCTACATTCTCTTTTTACTTTTTTTTCTTCTGACTTAAGTGAATATATTTGTCCCTCCAATCCAATTACATAAGGTCAATTCCCACCACTCTGTGAAAATGACATCTTACAACACCTTGGCAGCAGGCATTTTTGACTGCTACTTTCCATTATTTGGCTCCCTATAACAATTTCATCTGCTGCTTCCTTCAGGTTTTAGGTAATCTATTAAAACTATCAAGCTTTGAAGTGATTGAAGACTTTTATTTGGAGGACCCCTAGATTACCTACCAACTTCCTACCAATCTATGAGAATGCAATCTCTTCCAGAATTAATGACGTAAGATCTCCAGATCTAGGGGACCTTAACACTTATAGCCACTCAGTCGTGCTATCGTTGTGTTGAATCCTAGTCTTCCTGCTGGGTCTATTTGGAGCAGATTGAACAAATTGCTCCTTCCTATAGAGAACTCCATGGCAAACCTCTGGACAGCAATGGTTATACTCCGCACTCAGTGTTTCGGGTGGTATCAAATCTGAAGTCTAGGAAGCCTATTTTTGAAAGGGGGATCTCCTCTGCCATACCCAATCAGATTTCAGTAATGCATTTCAGGTTACCCCTATTATTCATTATTAGATCATGGAGAAGGTAGGCCTTATTACAGACATTATTTGATGGCTGCATGTTTTTTTGTGAATTTTCTTTCTGTATAATACTGGTATTGTACTTAGCTTATTTTATTGGTTAAATCTATTTATTTGATTAAGGGGGTTGTTTTTGTTTTTACATTTAGCTCCCCCCCATAAGCCTTTGGTAAGGGTAGCACAATGACTGAAATAATAAAAGATACAGTATTTAGACATACCATTATGCGTATTTTAACTGATCTTTTTGTAAGTAGCTCTTTAAGCAATTCAACGGCATCCTGCTGCCAAATGTTGCCAACCTAAATAATCATGAGGAAAAATACACCAATCGATTATCAACTATGAAAAGCCATTGGTCCAAAACCTCCACTCACAAGACTAGCTAATCTGGAAAAAGAATTGTCAAGAAGCAGAAAATGATCAAGTTCCAGTTCACCCAAAACCAGAGGGTAAGCACAACTGCATTTTTTTCCATCATATACTAAGATGTTTTAGATCAAAGATCATCCATGCTCAATTGAACAGCCCTATCTGTTGTGATCTATCTAATTTTTTCTCCTAAAGAAGAACTGTTATGAATGACATGAGCTCCTGGGTTAGCCAAAATGGTCCCATGAAATATTTTTAATTCCAGTTGTTACTTAAGGCGTCTGTTGATGGAAGCCTTATGTAACAATTCAAATCAAAATTAACATTTGGCATATTTTCTAAGATGTGAAAAAGGCAATGGAGTGTTGCTGTTATCCTGATGAGGTGTTTCAGTTGGAGCTAGAATGCCTCAAAAAGGCAAATATTGGAAAACAATCTTTGGACCCAGTTGGAATTTCAAAGCATTGTCTTACACTATCACAAATTGGTTCCTATGGGGTACAACTACTTACATTTCATAGAAAAGGAAAACTTTTGAGGCTACATGGCAATAGCTCATCAAGAATCTGAACAAGAGGAAGGAGTAGAACCTGACCCTCTAAATACAAACTTTTTTCTTCAGTAATACCTTTTAATTCAAATCATTATTTTTCATTCCACATTCCACATTGCACAAGCATAACTCATCAAATCCACACTTTTCCCTTGTTTCTCCTGTTATCTCTACTGGAGCCCTAATCTCCACGCTGCTTCTCCCAGATCAAAACCCATTTTTCTCCACTGAATTCTTGGTTTCTGTTTCCTACTTTCAATCAAATAAATCCAAGTCTCCCTTTTCCTTATAGTAAAATCACACCTTTCCCTTATTTTTGTCTACTGTATGTTGTAGGAACATGAAGAACTGCCTTTCAGCACATTTCATTTTTTCTTCATTGGAATACAGGGCATTCAGGCAAATCAAGCCTGGAGGTAGGTCTTTACAATCTTACTAAAGTGTTCTGGTCATTTTAATAGAATTTAAATAACACTTAATACAGAAGGGGAATATGTACAAGTAAGCTGCTTTCACTCTGCCTAGATGACAGCCTAGAAGATTTAATTTTCTTTGCTTTACTAGACGAGACAAGCAACAAGATCAGCCTATGGAGCAGGTAGGCGATTGGTGCTGGAACTAGAATGAAAACTAGTATTTTGCACCACCCTAGAAATAAACTGGGGGCCAGGGACACACTAGACCAGCGGTTCTCAACTTGTTGGTCGCGGCCCCATTTGGGGTCGAACGACCATTTCACGGGGGTCACCAAGCACCGCAGTCCGCCATTTTTTTTGGGTTGGCCATTTTTTCCCCTATTGCGATGCGGGCCGTCGTGCCGCGCATGCACGATGCGCCCCGTCGCGCCGCGCAGTGTGGGCCTGCCATTTAAAAAAAAATTTTGGTCAGCCATTTTTTTTGGGTCAGCCATTTTTTTCCCTATTGTGATGCGGGCCATCGCGCCGCGCATGCGCGCCCGCCATTTTTTAAATTTTGGTCGGCCATTTTTTACCTATTGCAATGCGGGCCGTTGCGCCGCGCATGCGCGATGCGGGCCGTTGCGCCGCGCATGCGCGATGCGGGCCGGGGTCGAGCCCCGGAAAAGGTTGAGAACCGCTGCACTAGACAGTTAGCAATAGCAACAACCCTGTAGTGCTTTATAGCATTTTCTGGTCAGTTTATACAATCAGCATATTGCCCTCAACAATCTGGGTCCTCATTTTACTGACCTTGGAGGGATGAAAGGCCAAGTCAACCTTGACCCGGTCAGGATAAAACTCCAGGCTATCGGCAGAGTTTAACTTACAATACTGCATTCTAACACCACCAGGGTTTGTTAGCATTGAACACTTTCATCTAATATTCAGCTTGTATGCATTTAAAGCCTACCACTTTCTAGTAGTGAGCCTTTAGACTTCCCAAAATTATTTTGGGAATAATTTTATTACAAAGTGGAATATGTACCTAAGACTTGTTTCAAAGTGGAAAAGAAAAAAAGAATGTATGCTCAGTTCTGCTGATGATAGACATGAACTACAATATTGATGCAATTACACTGCATCATGCTGGTAAATTATTTGTACACTTTCATATACTGTCTTGTAGAAATTCATTATGTTCAAATCATAGCATCGAACTCACTGGTACAGTTTTATACAGCTGACATGGTATAGAAAATGGAGGTATATCAGCATACAAAATAGTGGGGTATAGATGGCATGGAGGAATCTTCTCAGTATACCCATAGTCCATATAAAGTACCTATGAAAAGAAACAATACACAAGAAAAACTACATCAGTAGATTTCATGATGTAGTTCTTTTTGAAAAACATGTGTCATGCACAAATGCACAAAAATGCTGCCCAACCCACGTGGTTTTAGGAAGTAGATGTGACACACTGATTCATACATAATGCTAAGAGAAGATATATTTAGTTGAACTAGTTTCTAAAATATAAGGGGCAATGATAGATCGTTTGGCATTTATCTGCATCATGTTTGTCATAAATGGGAGGCAAAAGGCACTAAAAAAGGGAATGCATCTTGTGAAGTTAACCTATTGTTGAATATCCTTCACATAAAATAGCAGAAATCTCATATTTTCAAGCATAAGTAGTAGGAAGTATACTCAAAGGAATATACTTTTATAACAAAGGAGTATACTTTTATAAAACTGCCTTCACCAGGCAACTGGACTTTTTTTCCCCCTCGAAGACATTTCACTTCTCCTCCAAGAAGTGTTGTGAGTTCTGACTGAATAGTGGAGGATGGAAGGATTTATGTTCCTTGCAGTCATCTAGTCCAGCAGTTCTCAACCTTTTTCAGTCCGAAACCCCGACCTGCACCGCGCATGCGCGGCACGACCCCGACCTGCACCGCGCATGCGCGGCATGACAGCCCACGCTGCGCATGTGCGGCGCGCACGTGACAGCCCGAATCGCGCATGTGCGGTGCGCATGCGATGGCCCGAATCGCGCATGCGCGGCACAACAGCCCGAATCGCGCATGCATGGCACGACGGGCCTGCATCGTGCATGCGTGGTGCGACGGGCCTGCATTGCGCATGCGCGGTGCTGCCCCCTGCGCCGGCCGAGGGGAAATGGGGGAAAAAATGGCAGACTGCGGTGTTTGGCAACCCCCGTGAAATGGTCGTTCGACCCCAAATGGGGTCGCGACCCACAGGTTGAGAACTGCTGATCTAGTCACTAGCATTCTTTCTGAGAATCACTGAAGTCACTGTGCCCTCAGGGTCACCTGAATAAAGCAAATAGGTGTGGAACTTTATTGGAACTGCTGAAAGGATTATGTTGTAAACAGAAGATAGGTGGTGTCTTATTAGAAGCATAACTTATTCAAGGAAAAACAAAGGAAGTCCAGTTGCCATTTGAAAAAGCATCCTTGGGACAACCATGACCTAGATGACTGAGAATCTCCATAGACAACACTGCCTTCATTTTAACAAAACACAAGAAAAAACCACCAGTGGTGAAAACCAGAATGTTCTTAAAAACATCAACATTACCTTTACAATCCCAGCGCCAACATCTTTAACTTCACCTCGGTACCACATTGTATCTGCTGCTCTTACAACACAAGCTTCTCCATTTTTCCAGTTATAGGGTTTCAGAAGGCCTAAACCTTTGACATTATCTTGTATATTACACATTAACTCTTTTAACTTTTGCTCTAGGAAAAATCCAAGCAAATGGTGTTAAGTTTATTATCTCTTTTAACAATTTAATTTTTTTGCTAAGATAATGCAATACGATCTTTGCATAAAATGCTTGAAATGTGAACAACATGAGGAGATATTTTATCTTGCTTGGTGGGTATGTAAAAAAAGTTAAAAATAATTGGATACAAATACATAAATTTTGAAGTTTTTAAAGGTAAAATACAATTGAAACCTGAGATTTTTCTTTAGAGACAAATGGATAAGCAACTAGAAAAATGTCATGGAATTGTTTTTATATAGTGTGACTACAGCGAGATTATTTTATGCTCAAAAAGTGGATAATTATGGTAATACCCACAACGGAGAAATGGTTGGTAAAGATGGTGAAACTTTCAGAGATGGCTGAATTAACTTCTTTGTTTAGAGAAAAAACAATGTCTACATTTATGGCTGACTGCAAATACATTATAGACTTTTTGTGTAAAATGGAAGAAATGCATTTATGATTCATGGTTTCTATGATTAAAAAAAGCTAGATTAATAGAAAAGAGTAAGCTTTCTTTTGTAATTGTAGAATAAGAGAAAACCTTGTAATTGTATTTATATCTGCTGCAAAGGAAATTGGAAGTTTCTTCTTTCTTTCTGCCCTTTTGTCTTTTGTCTCTTTTCTGTTTTTTTATTAATTTGTGTTAGTTTTTATATCTTTGTAATTGTACTTATATTTGCTGCAAAGGAAATTGAAAGTTCCTTCTTTCTTTCTGTACTTTTGTCTTTTTTATTTTCTCTCTTTTCTGTTTTTTTTATTAATTTCTGTTAGTTTTTATGTTCGTTGTAAAACTTTAATAAAAAGTATTTTTTTTAAAAAAACAATGCAATACAAAGGGAAAAATATAAATGGATACAACCTCTCCCCCACTATGAATAAAAAACATTGTGGAAAAAGTTTCTAGTGATATATTGATCTCTTCCCTTCCCTTCATGTCCCTAACTGCTGACTGCAATTTAAATATTAAGGATTATTGCTAGCTTCTTTTTAAATGTTTTCATCTATTATTTCTAATGGTCTCATAACTTTTTCCAGAAACCATATTCCAAATGTCTGAATTTGCCTTGATGTGTACTGTCTCAATTTTGCTCAACTCCTATTATATATACCATAAATTTTGCCACTGTAGTATATTTTCCAATTTTGATCTCCCAGCCTTTGCTGATGGTGTTCAAAGGGCATTCCAAATGTTTTATGATTGTACTCAAGATGGTTGTTATATTATATTGTTACGTTATGTTATTTTATACCAGTGATGGCGAATCTTTTAGAGACCAAGTGCCCCAAAACCACCCCCGCCCCCACTCTGCCTTCCGCCCTGCCTGCTCTGCCCCCACCCTCCCTCTGCCCCGCCCACCCACAGGGCCATGCACCGCCAAGGCCTGCCGATCGCTCAGGCAGTCCTGCAGTGCCATGACAGCCACCCTTCTTGCCCACACCCCGCAGCATCATCTGCACGCTATGGGGCGCAAGGACGGAGTCTTGTCCCTGCTGCCTGGCTATGTCCTTGGCTGCGCTGCTCTGTGCGGGCCGTGCCCAGGGGCAACTCTCCTCCAGGGAGCTGCTGGCGAGGAGGGGGCCAAAGGGGAAGGTGGGGCTGGGGCAACAGCGTGCGTGCCCACAGAGAGGGCTCTGAGTTCCGCCTCTGGCACGCGTGCCATAGGTTCGCCACCACTGTATATATTATATATTAACTAGTATTAGTATA
This sequence comes from Bothrops alternatus, assembly GCA_034064705.1. Taxonomy (NCBI): domain Eukaryota; kingdom Metazoa; phylum Chordata; class Lepidosauria; order Squamata; family Viperidae; genus Bothrops; species Bothrops alternatus. The sequence goes on from JARGCV010000166.1 coordinate 2,180,630, forward strand.
GTATATACTATTAATTATATATATTATCCATATCTCTATATTATATAGAAAACTTTTAAGAAATATCAGTGAATTCAGGATGTGTTGAATTCAATAGAAACTTGGCTAGTATGTACAGAGAAACATGAATAAATAGTATTTTTATGCTCAAATAAATGAAACATAGAGGCTATATATGTGTACAAATCAGTCCTTCTCACAATAGTCTAAGAAGTCAGTCACGTTTGGTATTCTTTACACGTTTGGTATGAGAATCTCTCCAAACACTTTTCTAAAATACAGCTATACGTACCGTGTTTCTCTAAAAATAAGACCGTCTTTTTTTTTTTTTTTTGCCTCCAAAAGAGGCACCAAGTCTTATAGGCACCAAGTCTTATAGGCACCATAGCTCGGTTCTCAGCTGCACAGGCCTTCCGGAAAGATCTCTGATGGCGAAATGCAGGCCCGAGCTCCATTCTCAGCTGCAGAATGAAGCTGCTCTTTTGGCCACAGAAGAAGTGGCCGGCGAAGTAAGTGACAATCCATGGGAGGCCTGGCTGCAATGGTAAGCTCCATCCCCACTCTTGCTTGATTTTTAGGCGTGCACCTCGCTCCCAAACTAGGGCTTATTTATGAGGTAGGGTTTATATTAGGCCCACCCCCCAAAATCAAGCAAGGGTTTATTTTCAGGGGAAGTCTTAATTTTGGAGAAACATAGCAAGTGAATGATTGATCACATTAGTATAAATCAATGCCTCTACTCCAATTACAGAGAGTCAGTTTGTCCTAGTGGTTAAAGTGCTAGTTAGAAGCTGGAAATCCATGAGTTCTAGTCCTGCCTTTGGCACAGAAGCTAGTTGGGTGACTCTGGACTAGTCACTATCTTCATATATTTAAAAAAGATGATTTTGGGAAGATCCTGAAAAATGTTGTGGAACAAACTGCAAGGAATTCTGTTGTCACGAAGAGTTGCTTTTGACTTGATTGTCTGTAACAGTACCTATTACATTTATATATAATTCTTTGAAATTATGTAACATCTATCATAATTGTACAAATGCTTTACCTTGTGATGTGGGAATCACATAAATTGTTCCATTATCTGAAACACAGCTAACTGTAGCACTGAAGCAATCCGAGCTAGGAAGAGCTGGTGGTTTATAGGTCTCAACCACTAGAGGCTTAGCCACTGACATTTTCAGTTCTCGTTGCTTACTATCAGTATTTGAAGGATCAAAATGCTTTTCCAGTTTCGAAGGGCTTTCTTTTTCTGAAACCAGCTGGTTTATGTCCACATTCTTTTGTAGTTTATTAGAGGAAGCTTGATTTGGATGAATTTTAGCTGCTCTATTAGGATTCAACAAACGTATGTCAGCAAAATTTAAAAAATCAAATACATAGTCTGACAAAGACACCTGGCATTCTGACAAATCAGCCATCAATAGACACACAGACATTAACAGCATCTATAGACTATGCAAAAGACACAATCAACTAGCCCAGTGGTTCTCAACCTTTCTGAGGTTGAGACCCCACTTGCCCCGCCCATGTGCGCTGTGACCCTGACCCAGGGGTGCGCACGTGTGCGCGCGCGCAAAAAATTTTTTTAATTTTTTTTTAAAAAATCAAAAAAACAAAAAAACAAAATGGCGGCCGCGACGGGCGGATCTGCGCATGCGCGGATCGGCCCGTTGCACACGCCACGCATGCGCACATCCGCCCGTTGCGGGCCGCCATTTTGTTTTTTTTATTTTTTATTTAAAATTTTTTTAAAAAAAATTAAAAAAAACAAAACAAAATGGCGGCCGCGACGGGCGGATCTGCACCTGCGCGGATCAGCCCGTCGCATGCGCCACGCATGCGCGGATCCGCCCGTTGCGGTCCGCCATTTTGTTTTTATTTTATTTATTTTTTAATTTTTTTTAATTTTTTTAAATTTTTTTTCATTTTTTTTTACGGCGCGATGGGCGGATCTGAGCATGCGCAGCGCACGCATGCCAAAAAATAAAAAAATAAAAAAAAAATTAAAAAAAATTAAAAAAAATTAAAAAAAATTAAAAAAAATAAAAATAAAAAAAACAAAATGGCGGCCGGCGGTGCCCGGCGACCCCTGCGAAATGGTCTCGCGACCCCAAATGGGGTCGCGACCCCAAGGTTGAGAACCACTGAACTAGCCCAAAAGAGAAAAAGACTCCAGCATCTCCCCATCAGTAATCTGCACTCAGATCAGGATAGATTAACTCCAAGGTCAACTTCAGACCAAGAATCAAGTAAGCAATACCCCAATCAAGAAACTGCCAAAGAGCCTTTGGTAAACAGCCCAACCAATGAATCCCTAAGACCGCCCCCCACCCACACAGACAGGCAAAACACCAAAATATAAACTGACAGGAAACAGCACTCCTTACTAGCACTGATGATGTTACCTAATTAGGGTAATGAAACGTCTGCAAGAAAGCAAGCAAGCTCAGAGAGCACCAAGGACCCCTCACATATTATTCCCCTTAAATACTGTACCTAAGCAAATGTCACCATGGCCAACTGTCGCCACGGTCAACTCACAACAGCCAACTTGCCATGGGACAACACACTGTGGGACAAGAGTTACACTAATATTGAAGAAATAGTGGAATAAAATCATTAAAGGATGCCAAAGGAGAGACAAAATGAAATGTGAATGACAAAACTTAAAATATTTTTTAACTATTTTAAATAATAAAATTGAATTGTTCCGTAGCCGAGTTGCCCCACGGCGAGTTGGCTGCAGCAAGTTGATCGTAGCAAATTGGCTGTGGCGAGTTGTCCCACTCCGAACTAGGTTAAACATTTTTCTGTTGGTTTATAATTGAGTGAATTACAGATAAAAATTAAAGCATTAAATTTTATATAGAACAACAAGTATTTTAAGTACTTTAAAAATGAATAAACACTATTTGGGTTTTTTTTTTTAAAAAAACGTACCTTTTTCTAAGTGCTAAGCCTTCTTTAATCATGTATTCCGAAACGTCAGTACAGTTTTGTTCATCTTTGCAAAATATTTTTATAGGCAAAGGTGACAAATCAGTATCCTGGGACAAATTAAGAATGTTTAGGGGTAAAAATCAATTATTCATTGAAAAAGAAAACGTGAAGATACCCAATTTCCAAATATTACAAACATCCAATTTTCAGACATACTACATCCACAAGGTGATAAAATCTAGGTAGTTATTCCGGAATTTGTTGCAATTTAGTCTGTACACAGAGCAGCAGTAGTAAAAAAAAAAAAGAGGCATCTTTTAAAATTAAAAAACATGTTTTAATTGAAAAACAAATGTATAAATACTGGGACACGAATATGATATTTGAGAAAAAATGAGAACATATATAAAAGAAAATATTTCATTTTTAGATGTTTGCATTCATCAGCAAGTAAGATTTAAATCAGAAATATGCAACCTGAGATGCTAAGGTTATCATCTTCCGCTCCTACAACTGTGGGTGGCTTCTCCAAATAGAACTATAGAAGCATAGGGCTGGAAGGGACCTTGGAGGTCTTCTAGTCCAACCCCCTGCCCAAGGCAGGAGTCAAAAAAGTACCAAAAGAGGGACAGTTCTGTATAAACCAAGATGGCTGCCTTATTTGATTTATATTCTGCCTTGGAGCACAAAACAGTGTTTGCAATCCTTTTCCCCTATAATATCATCCTGGCGAGGTAAGATGGTCTGGAGAGAAGGACTGCCCTAGGGAGAGCTTCAGGGGCTGAAATCGGATTTCTCCAACAAGCTGCTACTTCGAACAGACCTGGCTTAGTATGATGGGTGGATCCAGCTTTGCAACCACCCTGAAATTAAGCTGATAATTGACTTCTCAGCTGTAAGGACAAGAAGACAAGGAGGGAAGCATGAATCCAGCCATGACTGGGGGGGGGGTTGTCAGGCCTTGGGGAAGAATTTCTCAGTATGCCACCTATCCTGCGGGTGCTACCAAAATCAAAATAAAATGCTGCTACCAAATCAATTTTTTAAAATATGATGGATGGGGAAACAAATATGTGGCAAATAATCATATTAACAATAATATTGAATTAACTTAGGTAAATCAATTTGTCCTAGGTTCACTCATTCTTTGAAGGACAATACTTGGTAAAATTAAAAGCAAAGTGCAGATGCTGGCTCAAAATCCCCTCATTTAAATCATCTTAAATAGTTACAAAACTCTGAAGTTTACTATATTATTTTCCAATCTTAAATAATTTGTGTTCTCAGCTGGGATTCCTGGCAGACCACCAAAATATCATAGGCATTAGCTAAAAGAATATCATGGCTTGGTATCAAAAAGTAGCCTAAATGTTGATTTTGCTGAATACCAAATATATTAAAATCTTGATTTACAGAAAACTGGGGGTGAAGAGTGTCCATTAAATCTGAATTAATAAAATTGAGATAAGTCTTTACATTCTTTCTTTACACTGCTTTGCTACTATTAAGTTAAAGTACTATCGAAGTGTACACAGGATTATCTTCATTTAAAAAGCATGAATGTTTGTCATTTTCTCTTTGTCAAGATCAGAAAAGACATGGGATGAAAAGCAATGTAACAAATCCCAATCTAGGGATAAAATCTGGGTAAAATCTGCATAGCATACAATATTTAGTATCATATGATAATATCTTATACTTTCAGCTGAATAATGATCCCAGAAATAGAATCTACACTCAAAAAATTGAACCTTTATCAGTACAAACCTGTATTATTAAGTTTACAACAGCTCCAGTTAAATAAGACTTAATAACATCACAAGCAGTTGCTGTCCACTGTTCGGTCCCACCGGTTGGACTAGAATGAAAAGTTGTGGATAGAAAAGGCATATTGTTATGCAGATGGTATTGGTTAACCATCTTATTTAACAACTGAAGTTATGGCAGTACTGACAAATGGTACTTACACCAGGCCCTTGAATTTATGGCTGTTGCAGCACCTTCCCCCCCCCGTCACATCATCAGAATTCAGGCACCTGGCAGCCTGCCTGCACTTATGACCATGTGAGTGCTATAACTTCCTCACCTGCCTATCTCTCCCTATCCAGTTTTTGACTGCCCTACACAGTGACACTCCTTAATCGTGGTGGTGCTGGGGCTGAAGTAGAGGCAAGAAAGCAGCAAGTGGAAGAAGAGGGTGAAGGTCAGCTAGGGTCACATAGATGGAAGAGAGCAGGGTGCTGATGGCAGCTGGGACTTTACACTGTGGCTCTGGGTTAGCTGACCATGGCACTGGACCTAAGAAGCACACAGCAGCAGTAGCTAAGGTAGAAGCCCGGGGATAGTAGCCACTGAGAATACTAAAGGTCCCAGAATCTGCTTTAGCCCCAGAGTTGCCACCATTGCTCATAATGCCACTGTGCAGGACAGCTAAAAGAGCAGTGATGAGGGAAGATGGGTGGTTGGGTGGAATTCAAGAGGAGGCAATCCCATTTCTTACCGAGTCTCGGAACTGGAAGAAACGGCGCCAGGAATAGCTTGGACTCTGATAGGTGCTTGCCTAATGACTGGTGGGATTTAGTTAACAACAGCAACAGGGACTGGAGGATTGCTATTGCTAAGGAATACCGTCATGTGATATCACATTTTAAGTTCACACCACTTAGTGATGGAAAATACTACTACTACTACAACTACTAATGATAATGTTGGAAGGGACCTTGGAGGTCATTAGTTCAACCCCCTGCTCAGGCAGGAAAGCCTATACCATTTCAGACAAATGGCTGTCCAGTCTCTTCTTAAAAACTTCCACTGTTGGAGCATTCACAGCTTCTGGAGGCAGGTCGTTCCACTGGTTAATTGTTCTAACTGCCAGAAAATTTCTCCTTAGTTCTAGGTTGCTTTTTTCTTTGATTAGTTTCCATCCATTGCTTCTTGTCCTGCCCTCAGGTGCTTTGGAGAATAGCTTGACTCCCTCTTCTTTGTGACAACCCGAGATATTGGAACACTGCTATCATGTCATCCCTCATCCTTGTCTTCATTAGACTAGACATACTCAATTCCAGCAACCGTTCCCTTGTATGTTTTAGCCTCCAGTCCCCTAATCATCTTTGTTGCTCTTCTCTGTACTCTTTCTAGAGTCTCAACATCTTTTTTACATCATGGTGACATTTTGGTCCCAATTGCCACTGTTAAGCGAGGTAGTATAATAGTAAAATTATACATCTCTTATCATACAGAATTCTGCTCTGCAAGCAGATTTTTTATTTTAACTTGGGTTTTGTTTTAATCTATATGGGCTTGTAATAGTTTATTACAATAAGTAGGAAATGGATATATTACCTTATATTTGTTAATGAGCACTCTACTGCAAGTGGTCTGATAGTCTTCAGATTCTGTTCAAGTTCTCTTAGACAGGTAATATCCACAATTCTGACTATGCCTAAATCCATAAGGAATACCTGCAAAAGAAATGTTTAACTAAAATTTAGATAATGTGAGTTCTCTGTTGTTTACTAAATGTCTTTATGAATTATTATTATGTTCTTTTTATTATTACTAGATATGAGTACAACCTCACCATAATTTTCTTCAACACTGGAATAAAATATAATTACTAGCTTCATTAATAAAATAAACAGCACATTAATAAAATAAATGGCACATTAATCTATGTTAGAGAATATTTATTATTTTGGGCTTCTTTTGATTTCTAATTTTTAATGTTGACTTTTCACATTTTTACAAAAGACCAAGGCCCGAGACGGCAAAACATACAGAACTTATTTAGATATATATTTTAATTTCATTTTTCAGATATTTTATTGCCAAATTGAAGAGTTCTATGACAACTTAAAGACAATGTGCTGCTCAGAGTGATGTACAGTATGTGAAATGGGCAGCCATATATAGCCATAAAGAAACAATTTTTGTGGCCTGGATTTTAAGATACAAATGTAAGGTACAGTATATAAATTATACTCTTGGATTTTAGTCTTACAAAGAGAAGAACTGGGGGACATGGTAACAGTCTTCTAATATCTAAGGGGTTGTTCAAAAAGAAAAGGGAAGAGGTCAACCTATTCTCCAAAGCACTTGAAGGCAGGACAAGAAGTAATGGATGGAAACTTATCAAGCAGAGATCCTACTCAGAACTAAGGAGAAATTTCCTGACAACTTTTTGCTGAGAACAATTAACAAGTGGAATGGCTTGCCTCCAGAAATTGTGGGTGTTCCATCACTAGAGGATTTCAAGAAGAGACTGGATAGCCATTTGTCTGAAATGGTATAGGATCTCCTGCTTGAGCAAGGAGTAGGACTAGAAAACTTTCAAGTCCCTTCCAACTCTGTTATTCTGTTATTTACTCTTTTCTCAAGATTCACAACGCAACCAGATTTTTGGCATATAGAATTCTTCATTCAGAGCTTTCTAAGTCCAACAGTTTTACAACTGATTAAAGTTCATCAACAAGGAAGGAGAAAGAGGTGTCTGGTACATTCCGTTTATAGTATTTTCTAACTTCCAGCTATTCTATAAACTAGTGTCTCATTCACATGCCATATTAAGCCAGAATTTGGTTAGTTTGATTCAGCAAACAATATTTAACAATGATCATTAGCTACACTATTTTTAATCTGTTCAACAAATAGTTAACAAATTACGATTAGACCAGGGTAAAATTATGCTGCAAAACATACTGTACTTACTGACGAATTCTTTCCAGTTATAAGAAACTGTTTTGCATCTGAAACAACTTCTTAAAATTTACCTCTGCGACTTTTTCAGAAACAATCCTGATGATCTGGCCTCTTTGCCATTGATTCTGTTTACATATATAAGCTGCACAATTCATATCAACTTCCCAGTTAATTGCTTTATACTCTGTTTCAAAATAAGTAGCAATCATCTTTTCCTGTAACCTAAAAGTTTTAAAAAGTGAATCACACCATTAGTCTAGATTTTCAAAATGACTCTAAAAATTAATTTTGCGGATCTGTGCAAAAGTGTCATTTCTTACTATTAAAATCTCTGTCAATCAGGACAAGCTAATCAGTTCTAGCAAAGAAAACATGACATATTGATTTGGTCTTTATGTTTTCATCTAAAATACATTTTGTGGCACTAAATTGCTCCCTTACCTTTTTAGAATTTTTTCTGATGACATAAAATGCACAAATATCTTGCTAGGAGATACAATGTGATTAATTTGCACTTGCAATTCTTTATTACTTTCCAAAACCAAATCTTCCATCCATGGTAAGTCTTCAATCTTAAGTTTTAATAAAGATTTCTCTGTTTTGACTATGTCCTCCAGTTCAGGATCCCATATTTCATTATATGCTGTAGCAATCATTTTGTTATCACTATAAAAAGAAAATCAGTTTCATTTATATTGGCATATACCTACTACCCATACCAAAAAAAGCTGAAATATGTCCAGTAATTACTATGTATACTTTGAAAATTATAAATTTGCTCAAAGCTGCATATGAGAAATATGCTGAAATATTGTATAAATTCAGGACAGTTGCTATGACAAGCTAATTAAGCATACTTACCCTGTTATGTAAGATGCTAAGCCCTCTTTAACCAAAAGATTATTCACACTGCCTGACTGCTTTGAGGGGACACATACACTTTGATAGAGCTCAACAGATAGTACATTGTCTTCTGCTTTTTCTACAAAGGGAGGAAAATACATTTAAATCTGCTGAATTTGGGGGGGGGGAAATTATCTAATGGTTCAGTTATTCTGTATTCCAAATTAAGAACATAACTGTTTACATTTTGCTCTAAGCAGTGATTTGTGCTTAATATTGTGTGAATCCAACTAAATGTGGCTTAAGAGAAAATAACTATGAAAATAACATTAATTATGCCCTATAACAGGGGTAGGCAACCCAAAACACTCAAAGAGCCACTTGGACCCGTTTCCCACCGAAAATAAAACACTGGGAGCCGCAAAACCCTTTTGATATCTAAAATGAAGATAACACTGCATATATCCTTTATTACCATTATATCTATCTATCTATCTATCTATCTATCTATCTATCTATCTATCTATCTATCTATCTATCTATCTATCTATCTATCTATAGATATACATACATACATACACACACACACGCACACATACATATGATATATATATCATAAAGGTAAAAAAGGGTATATGCAGTGTTATCTTCATTTTAGATGTCAAAAGGGTCTCTCTCTCTCTGTCTCTCCCCCCTCTCTTTCTCTCTCCTTTTTTCTTTTTCCTCCCCCTCTCTCTTTCTCTCTCTTTCTGCCCTTGGTCTGCCAGTCCTTTTCCCCCACTCTTTCTTTCTCTCTTCTTTCCTCTCTCTCTTTCCCTCCTTCTCTTTCTCCTCCCTCTCTCTTTCTCTCCCCCCTCTCCCTCTCTCCAATCTTCTGCTCACCTGGCAAGCTGGCTTCAAGCTGTTCTCCAACAGTAGTCCTTACCACTACTACTACTACTACTACTACTACTACTACTACTACTACTACTACTACTACTACTTTTACTACTACATGAGGAAAAGGTAACCAGTCCTCACATTTATGACCTTTGGAGGACAGAACAGGGTATGGCAGAAAATCAAATCAAATCAAATCAAAAGAAATAAAAAATAATATCATTCACGGTTTCACTTGTTTTTATTATTTATCAAATTTACATGCTGCTCATCTCTGCTTAACAATAAAATTGCCAGTGTCAATGTGGTTACTGAACAAGGACTACCTGTAACATTAACCTGCTTGCAGTATTTGAGGACTAGGGCCAATCATCTCTCATTTGAGAGTATTCCATGACAGACAAAATAAATCACCTCATGAGAAGAGGAACCCTCCATTGCTCTTTTCTGGATATCTTAAGCATGGATTTAATTCTGAGGGCACAGTGACTCATGTATCCTGATCCTGTAGTTTATACAGCTTTAAAGATAATTGCCAGCATTTTGAATGAGGTGTGGAAGCCTACTGATAACCAAGACAATGTAACAGTAGTTTATACTGGCAATCTAGACACCTTTATCAGTACAAACCTGTATTATTAAGTTTACAACAGCTCCAGTTAAATAAGACTTAATAACATCACAAGCAGTTGCTGTCCACTGTTTGGTCCTACCGGTTGGACTAGAATGAAAAGTTGTAGAGTTTTGTGCCAAGGAGAAATGTTCAGGTTGTTTTCAAAATCAGCCCCAAAGGTTTCTTGCAGTAGTCAACTAAATGGTGAGCAGGCCAGAAGTTAATATTGTCAGGGCAGAAAGATAAATACTTACCAGTAACAAAGCAGAGCATACATTTGTCCTGAATTAGTTCTTCAAATCTGTCCTTTGATTGGACAGTCCATTCAGTGGCTCCTTTACATGGCCTAATATAAGCCAATTTGCACCTGATAGCCTGTGTTGCAAAATATAGACAGTTTAGCTGAGAAACCATTCTCATGACAGAAATACTTAGAAATATATTCTCATACATAGAAATTGTAATTATTTCCAAAACAACAAAAGTTAGATTCACACAACTTAAACTTCTTCCGTGTATTATTAGGTATTCCCAGACTCATTACTGGATTTTGATATTTATTTATTTGTATCCTGCCTTTATTATTTTTACAAATAACTCAAAGCAGCTCATTTCCCCACTCTGTAAGGTGGGCCGGTCTGAGAGACTGTGACTGGCCCAAGGTCAACCAGCTGACTTCCACGCTAAGGTGCAATTTGAACACATGGTCTCCCAGTTTGCATTTGATCCATTTATACAATGGATTCTACCATGTTTTCCCCAAAATAAGACCTCACGGCGGCGATACCAACAGTCCTGCCCAGCCAGCCCACTTCTTCTGCAGCCGAGAATGGAACTCAGGCCTGCATTTTGCTGGCAGAGGCTTTTCCAGAAGGTCTGTGCAGCTGAGGACCGAGTTATGGATTCAATCCATAGCTTGGTTCTTGGCTGCACAGGCCTTCCAGAAAAGCCTCTGACAGCGAAATACAGGCCCGAGCTCCATTCTCAGCTGCAGAATGAAGCTGCTCCTTCGGCCGCAGAAGAAGTGGGCTGGCGAGGCAAGTGTTGATCCATGGGAAGCCTGGCTGGAATGATAAACTCCACCTCCGCCCTAGCTTGCGCCACGCCCCAAAACTAGGGCTTATTTTCGGGGTAGATCTTACTTTCGGGGAAACATGGTAAGGACAATGTATTAGAATGCTCAAGGCAAAATCTTCTAAGGAAATCACATGGTTCGCATACAGTATCTTCAGTATTACATTTTTACATATTTATTTATTTAAATTCAAATATACTTTAAAGTAAATAAACATTGAAACAAACATTTAATTGATATTAAAATGAATGCAATCATTATTAAAGAAAATGCAAAAATTGTACAAGGTATCTTGGCAGTTTATCTAGATTCTATAAAATAGATGGTTTTTCTTACCTTTTCTGGGGGAACTAAAAACTCATCTTTTATTTTACACATTTCTTTTATATTTATTTTAGCAGTATTACCATAGTCAACATATTTAACTTCAACTTCTTGATGACCTGGTAATCCTTTGGGGAAAAAATGAAATTAGAAAAGATTTAGACCTTGAAATTATAACAAGAAATGTGCTTATCGGAATGAAAAACATCTGCAAAGTGTATTGATATGCCAATTTTTTTTCAGGTAGCCATCATCTTACTTCTTCTCCAAAGTTACATAAAAGAAAATGTCTCAATGTCTATGCTACAATTCCCTTCCTGATTTTAATTAATGCTAGAAAATCCAAGGAAATCAAAAAGCCTGTTACATATTTTTTTTCTGGTATCAAAAATCAGCATTTGTTAGCCTGATCTGAATTAGAGATTTTTAAAAATATAACTGTCATTATAGAAATCCATACTGGCATACTATGCTTCAGTGCTTGTCCTAAAAACCAAAATCTGTAATCTATTTTCACATGGACAAAATGTAAATTGTGATTTGGGCTTTTTTAAAGCAACTGCAAAGCATTGTTTAACATAAACCAGAATATCAGGACTCAAAGTACCCAAGTTGGAAGCAAACATAAATTTGAGAAAAAGCATAGCAAAATTTGCCATTGCTACAAGTGAGCAAACTTCATGTACAGTTATGAAGTTAACTATAAAAAAGTTATTAACCTGTAAGTCTTTATACTTATAGGTTAATGACTTCATAATCCTAACCCTATAAAAAAGATTGGGCTAAAAGAAAAAATAGTGGTTCAAAGAAATCCAATGAACTCCAAAGTTGAAGGGTTCCTGCACTGGACATATCTTTCAAAGATGAATTCCTTAATTACTACATTAGTCATATGTTGCCCAGAGAATAATGTTGCTTTTTATACATTCATGATACAATGTCAAAACAAATATATTATCGGACTACAATAATCACAACATTGGATCGATGAAATGTTCTACAATGTTTCATTGGAAAAAGTTTTTGAATTGGAGAGAGATCAGAATAATTATGCATTCCAGATACTTACCAATCACCTGTGCTCTGTACCAAACACCATCATCTTCAAATTTGGCCACACATGGTTGGCCTTGGGTTGGACAAAGGATTTGCAAGTCGGGTCCTAGTTCATTTTCATACACTTCTTCAACTTTCTTTAGAAAAGCTGCAAATTCGGGACCCTGTTCTAACTACCACAATGAAAAGAAAAATTAATTCCTTCATGCTAACATTTGGCACTACTATACTAATTTGCATAATCATATTGCTTATTTTCAACTGAATTTGATGGTCCTGTACTTAATGCCACAGGAAGGGCTCAGAAAGATATAAGGGTTAGTAAAGATGCAACTGACGCAATCAAATATCAGCTTTCAAGCTGAAAGCCAAGTAGAAGCCACTTGCTACTCTGTATTTTGGCCTAATAGATGTTTCTTTCCCTTATAACTAACATTTTTATACATCTTGTTTTATTTTTTGCTTCCAATTGCTATTTTAATTGTAGTGCATTTTTCACTGAGTGTCTATAACTCTAAAAGTCAAATGTGAAAAAGACACATGCTTTTCCTTTATGCCATACAATTCCATAAATGCATTTAAATCACCAATTAATAGCTAATTATAAGACATGAAAAGCTGAATGATGAGAAAGAATGAATTACTGTATGTCATGGAATAGACTGGAAAAATATATAAGAGGTAGAAGGAATCTCATGATCTGGAAATGCCCCTTTTTGATATTAACAAATCTCACAAATGTAGAAAAACCTGAACAGTGCCCCACTCGAAACTGCTCACCATGCTTAAGGAGCATTGAATGCCAACTGTTAGGAAGGAACACAAAGAAGGTTTTCCCTGCAACACCCTGGAGTTTTCAATAGGACTGAATGCTGACCCAGAGCAGACATCCAACCCTGTTCCCATTTGTTTAAAAATAAAAATAACTTTTCCTTTCTGTTTTTTTTTTTCATATTTATTGTCATTAGTTAGCAATGGCCCTAACCATTCTTGGGTCTTGCTCATTTTAACTGGTAGTCCTGCTCACATTAGGAGTGGAACCAAAACATCGTATTTAAAAGCCACTAGGCCAGTGGTGGCAAACCTATGGCACGCATGTCAGAGGCAGCACTCAGAGCCCTCTCTGTGGGCACGCATGCCATTGCCCCAGCCCCGCCTTCCCTGTGGCCCCCTCACCACTAGCCCCCCTGGAAGAGAGTCACTCCCGAGCAGAACAGCCAAGGACATGACTCTGCCCTCACGCCCCGGCACACACAGTTGATGGTGCGGGTGGAGGGCATGGCCACCATGGTGCTGCTGGGCTGCCTGGGCAATCTGTGGCAGGCCGTGGAGGCAGTGAGTGGCCCCATGGGCGGGTGGGATGGGGCGAAGCAGGGGCGGAGGCAGTTTTTGAGCACTTGGTTTCTAAAAGGTTTGCCATCACTGCACTAGGCTAATCCATGCTGCCCCATGCTGTGTATCTCTAGAATTTAAAATAGCCATTTGTAAAATATAAACTGTTATTTGGGAACAGGTAAATAGTAATTAAAAGATATTAGGACAGAAATGGGAAACCCTATGAAATCACTTCTGTAAATTTAAACTACATGCCAGGCACACCAACTGCATCCCTATGATTGGCTACAACTCCCATTTGTAGATTTTTAGTGGCTATTTTTGGGTACAAGTATTCCTTGACTTGCAACCGTTCGTTTAACAATTGAAGGTATGACGATGATGAAAAAAGCGACTTACGACTGGTCCTCATGCATATTATGATTGTCTCAGCGTCCCCATAATCCCCACAAATGATCAAAATTCAGACACTTGGAAATAGGCCTGTATTTACGACTGCAGTGTTTCAGTAACCTTCTCAGGGGCTTCTGACAAGCAAAGTCAGTGGGGGAAGCCAGATTCACTGAGCCACTCCATGATTCGCTTAATAACCATGGTGGTTCACTTAACAACCTCGGCAAAAACAACGATGGTATTGGGCACAACTCACTTAATGACTGCGTTGCTTAGTGACAGAAACTCTGGTCCCAATTGTAGTTGTACTCTGAGGAGTTCCTGTATTATTTTGTTTTTATTCATCTGTAAGTGGCTGCGATTCAGGCAGCTCTGAAATGTATTTCTTTCAGCCCTGAACTTTTGCACTTTTTATTTTAAAAAAGCTTAGTTTAATTTTTTTAATACTTTATATTAGTACTGAAAAAAGTACCAACATGAACAAAAACATTAAGATCACAGGTAGTCCTTGACTTACAATACTTCATTTAGTGACCGTTCAAAGTTACAACATCACCGAAAAAAAGTGACTTATGATTGTTTTTCACACTTACAACCGCTGCAGAATCCCCATGGCCACGTGATCAAAATTTGGATGCTTGGCAACTGGGTCATATTTATGACGGTTGCGATGTCCCAAGGACATGTGATCGCCTTTTGTGACCTTCTGACAAGCAAAGTCAACGGGGGGGGAGGAGCCAGATTCATTTAACAACCGTATTACTAATTTAACAACTGCGGTGATTCATTTGACAACTGTGGCAAGAAAGGTCGTAAAATGGGGCAAAATTCACTTAACAAATTCTCACTTAGCAACAGAAATTTTAGGCTCAATTGTAGTCATACGTCAAGGACTATGTGTACTAACATGAACGCTAACATTAAAATGCAACACTTACCAGCTGAATGTAGAAGTCGCCAGGGCTATTAATGTAACTAACAACAACGGCAACCTCTGTATTCTCCCGTGGCATCACAGGTGGATAGTACTTCAGTGGTACAGCGTTTTCTGACCAATCAGAAAATTCATTCTGAAAGCTAATAAGGTAAAGAGATGAGAATAAACTGTTAATATGCAAGAGGAAGCAATCTGAGACTAAGTTTTATTAACTGTTAATAGTCCTGAATATGAAATACAATTAAGACATGAAGCCTAGCTCTGAGAACAAATTACACAGAATATCTTTTCAAAAGCTTTTTAGCTATGCATACCTTGCTAAGTCCAAGAAAACTAGAGCATCTCTGAGGGACACAGGCATGTCACTGCTTATTTTGTTTGCTGGAGGCTTCATAAGATCTACAATAAGTACACCATTCTCTTCTCTAAAAATTTTCATCAGAACAGCTTTGCTATTTACCATTCTCAAAAATTCTATCCTTGCTCTTCTACCCCAACCTTTTTCCTGTTGTGGATAGAAAAGCCAAACAGTTAATTTTTTTCTCAATCTTCTTCCTTCATTTCTTTAACTGTAAGTTAAACAGAATCAATTTTAAATAATTGCCTATGAAAGTAGCTTCAGGATAAGGGGAAAAATCAAATTTATCCTTAGAAAAGTTTGATGAAAAATAATGCATGAGAAACACCAAAATAAATAGTCTTGAGTACTCTCTACTATAGAGAGTTGTTCTCTACTATAGGTTGTTCTCGACTTATAACCACAACTGGGGATCAGAAAATTAAACAGCACAGTTGTCAAGCAAAGCATCACATGACTGCTCCTGATGTTACAACCATATTTTGCAAAGTCATTAAGCAGGGCATCATGTGATTGCGATTTGCAATCTTCCCTGATTTTGTCCCCACTGACTTTGCTCATTGGAAGCTGGCTGGGAAGATTGCAAATTGCGATCACATGACCATAGATTGCAAGATTCACACTGGAAATGTGAGCTGGTTGACAAGTGCCTAAATCATGATTAAATGACTTTCTGGGATGATGCAACAGTTGTAACTTTTTTCAGCATCATCATAACTTTAATCGGCCATTAAATGAATGGTTGCTATCAAGGACTACCTGTAGAAAGTACTCTGTAAAATAACTTTTATTAAGAATACTCAATAACCAGGAATTTTCTGTGGTTTTTTTTAATTAAGTTAATTAAAACATCATTACTTCAAGAAATCATAAAGTGAGATTTCCTAAACTTGAAATCAGTCTTTTAATCTGGATAACTGGAGATAGCAATAGCATTTAGAATTATATACTGCTTTATAGTGCTTTACAGCACTCTCTAAGTGGCTTACAGCAGTGGTTCTCAACCTTTTTCAGGTTGAGACCCCACTTGCGCCGCCCATGCGCGCCATGACCCCGACCTGGGTGTGCGCGCGCGTGCAACAGGCCAATCTGTGCATGCGCAGCGCGCGACAAAAAAACAAAATGGCAGACCGCGACGGGCCAAAACGCGCATGCGCGGCGCGCACAACGAAAAAAATAAAAAAAATAAAAACAAACAAAAACAAAATGGCGGACCGCGGTGTCCGGCGACTCCCGTGAAGCGGTCGTTCGACCTCAAATGGGGTCGTGACCCATAGGTTGAGAACCGCTGGCTTACAGAGTCAGCATATCTGGGTCCTCAATTTACCAACCTCGGAAGGATAGAAAGCTGAGTCAACCTTGAGCCAGTCAGGATCGAAGGAATCAAACTTCTGTCAGTGAGCAGAGTTAGCCTGCAATACTGCATTCTAACCACTGCACCACCATGGCTCTTATGGTAGTTGAAAGCCTCTTTTGCCTGATCTAACAATGTAAGGTTTGATAATTGAAGGATATGGAACTGGGGGAAGCTTGGAGCAGAATCAGAATAGTGCAGTAGTACCCCATTTAATAAGACTGAAGGAGATTTCTTGAAAATTAAAGGATTCTTTTTTAGTCCCCTTATCTTTTTCCTTGAAGGAAGACATGGCTTTGAGTCTTTGATCATCAGGAAATCTTTCCAATCTTTGTGTTTGAACAACTGAAACCCTTCAAATAGTGATGTGGACAAATTTGCCTTATATCAGTTGCCAGCCTGCCCCACAGCCCAGTTGGGAGGATCTCCCAGTAACAATAACTAAAGTAATCTTTTGAAATGATATGATGAAGATTTTCAGATGCAAACTTGTAGATTTGTGATTTTTTAAAAACCGGTTGCACCTTTGCAAGATTTCTTTTATTCTAGGCAGTCAATTCAGACCACTAAATACTTGATATTTAAGATTAAATCAGTAAAGAAACAGGCTATACTAGGGGTCCCCAACCAACTAGGCTGTGACCTGTTGCCCACCGGTCCACGAGAATGATTTGTGCATGTGCACAGGCACTAGCAGCTCTCTTGCACATGCAGCAGGCGCCTGCACGCCACTGCGGGTGCACATGGCCTGCTTGCACATGCGCATGGGCATGCGGGGCTGCGCATACCCACACATTTCCCTGCTCCTCCCTTTCCTTCCAGGCCACCAAGCCGGAAAGGTTGGGGAGCTCTGAGCTATACAGTGTATTAAATTTAACTGGTCACAAAAATACATACAAATTTACGTAAACTTCAGTCACTTTCAAATCAGTTTAGAAAAAAAGTGACATACATCTTGAGGAACAGTAGAAAACAAGAAGCCTTTTTAAGCTCTCAAAAACTATTCTGGAAATACCATCCAGAGTAGGATTTAAAGTGCAGAGAGGCTATAATTACTCCTTCTTGTTCCATGAATGGAAACAGCTTCCAATGATAGAAGTGTATCACTGGATGTTATTTCTGTGAAATTGCTTAGTAATAGCACTTAGACTTAAATACTGCTTCATAGTGCTTTATAGTCCTAAGCGGTTTACAGAGTCAGCATATTGCCCCCAACAATCTGGGTCCTCATTTTACCAACCTCAGAAGGATGGAAGGCTGAATCAACCTTGAGCCAGTCAGGATTGAACTGCTGGCAGTTGGCAGAATTAGCCTGCAATACTGTACCACCATGGCTCTTAAATCATCAAAATAAGTTCACAACTAGCAGTGAACTAGAGATAAAATTCCCAAATACTCAATTCAGACATCATGTTCCATTATGATTTTTATTAATCACAAAACTCAAACCACTGTTTGAGTTGTAAGTATACCACAAATTATGTTTTACAGCTGCTCATTTCCTTCTATTTCTCTCCTCTTGGAATATGTTTCAAAAAGACACTCTCATTGCATTAGCATAGTAGCTTCTAGAAGCATAATGGTTGTGAAATATGGTTTACTTCAAACCAAACCTCAGAAAATTTTGCATACAGTATTCATAAGCATTATTTGACTTAAATAGAATCCTCCCAGAAGGTTCTAGAATATTAGGTATATCTGTTCCCCTTGCTTCAGGAATCTCTATCCTCATCTATAGAAATATCAAAAATCCCTCTATAACTGCTATAAAGAAAAAACTCAATAAGAGACTATGAAAACATTTAAATAAACAATGAAAAAAGGCAGCCAATTTAATTCTCACTTACTGAATCCTTAGGAACAATGCCTTTTAGTGAACACTGTAGGGCTAGCTTACTTATACCTCTGAGCCGAGTCTCTAAAGATAAATCCATTTTTCTTACAACCAAACATAGATCTTCAACCATCATGTATTTAAGAGTAACATGTTCTGGATTCACAGTAACTTCATTAGGTACTCTGATGGCAGAAGGAAAAAACCCACATATAGTTTCATTATGCAGTTTGGAATATCATACATTAAGAGGTCATTTCACTAATATTGATATTTATACTGTATATATGCATACACAGTACACATATGTATACTGTATGTGAATCACAAAAAAGAGATACAGATAGTCCTTGACTTACTGTGGCAATTGGGACTGAATCTCCTTGTTAAGTGATGTGGTCCTAAAGCAATTTAGCAACAGCAATCTCTTCAGTCGTTTGCCATTTTAACCAAATGCCAGAAGACATTGCTTCATGGTTGTAAAGCCTGTTCTCCAACAGGCAATCAGGCTAGCACAATTGCTTATTGCAAATGCTGGAGACCAGAGAGTATTCTAGCCAATTTGGGGCAATTGTTTTGTTTTCATTTTATTTTAGTTTACTGAGCTGTGTTATTTTTATAGTGACTACAATTTGTTATTTCCCAATTTTTGAAGCCTATTGGTTTCACTGTATAAGTCGCTAAGTCTTTTGGCTATAGTGGAATACAAGCTAAATAAATAACATAGAATAAGCAAACACTAATTCAGAAAATAACCAGCACATGAATAGTAGCTATCTGAAAGGACTGTAAAAGATCTGCAGAAGTACTACTTTGGGAGCGTGACCTCTTCACTATATGCGAAAAATAATTAAACTTTTGACTTATCTGGATTCAATTTTTACCTTTTCCCGAGTATTCCACAATATTATTGAAATGGTAATCAATAAAGGAACATAACTCACTTGTAGAAGGGGAAAAAAGACCATGGTGTCATCTACTTATATCCCCTATAACACTCTGTCACAGCGATTCCCAACCTTTCAAGCTTGGCAGCCTAGCCCAGCGCGGGAGGCGTGTGAGTGGCAGGTGCACATGTGTGCGCACAGCTCCATTTGCGCAAGCAGCATGAGCGTGCGCCCTACACTGATGTGAATGAAGCTTCACGCATGAGCAGAGGTGCTTGCGCTCACGCACAAAGCTCCATTTGCGTGAGAGGCAGGCACTTATGCTCACACGCAAAGCTACATTTATGTGAGCAAAGGACACTTGTGCTCAAGCATGAAGCTCCACTTGTGCAAGGGGCGGGCCCTTCGAGTGGAGCTTCAAGTGCGCACATGCGCTTGCCCACCTCACCTATGGCCCAGTAGTGGGGTGCGGCCTGGGGATTGGGGACCCCTGCTCTATCAAACTATGCAACAGGATAACCAATAACATCTCTCTATCATGTTCCAGCCAGAAGTAAGATTAAAAAAAAATCAAATTCATTCTGAAGCATCTGGTGACTCATCATTCACTAAGTCATCTTGGGAAGAAATGATAATTTCAAAACCAGCTTATAATTACACAAAAAATGGGAAAATCTAAACATGACAGATTTGAACAAAACGTATTTAAAATTATTCATACCCTGAAATAATTAAAGCTTCTGGATGCCCAAAGTCTATAAGGAATACTTTCATAATTGCAATGTCACAAATTTTATATTTTGTCAGACCACAAGGTTTCCCCTCATTTGTATTCAGGAGTGGAATTAGTTCAATTATTTCTGCACGGCACCACATTCCATGTTCTTTACTTTTAACCAAAATCCTTGTGCCTGAAATACATTAAAATTTAAATATCTTATAATTCATTGCAACTTTTAAGCATTATTAAGAAAGGATATTTATAGAACTGTTGAATGGTTTCGTTCTTCAATTCAATCTTTGTCATTTAAAATTTGTCTGAAAGTTAAGAACAGAGGTTTAACTTTTGGGAAAGTTCTTAGGGCTGCAAAACTCTGGCTAGTCATGAGATGGCAGCAAAATTCCATTAATAAAACATGGTATTCGCATAAGGTTTTACTAAAAAGAATGCATCTGTACACTAGCAAACTTAAATAGTTCACAATCATTTTTCAAATTTCAAAATAAATGAAGCAACCCCAACCAAAATCTGAATACAATACCCATGAAGAAATAAACAATAAAACTTTAGAATTAGAATATGGTTGACTTCCGGTTCCGGATCGCGGCGCCTCTAGCCGTACGGGGAGACTTGTCTCCTCGTTCGGCTAGTTTCCCTCCGTTGGTAGACCCCTGTGGGGGTCGAAAGTCACGCCTGGAGGGCGCGATTACCATTGACGAGGCTGCGCTCGGCTGCAGAGGAGCGGTGGCTCCTCTAGCTGTCTGAGCTGACTCTGAGGGCCGACGGAGCAGAAGACCGGCCATAAAATGGCCAATCATCTAGCCGCACCAACCGCAAGTCACAAGAACAACTAAGCATGAAGAACCACCGTGGTGAATCTGGGTGAGACCTTTCCTTCCCTCGCTATCCTGATTTTTCCTGTAAGAGTTTCTATTTTCCCTTATTAAGAAAGCGGCAGCTGCCTATATGTGGAAAGAAGAGCTAAAAAGAAAAGGATTAATTTTTGTGTGTGTGGTTGTGTTTTTTTTTTAACTATTTGACTGCTGTGGGCTGAATTTCAGGGGAAAGAAGGGGAAAAGAGACATTGTTACTTTCCTTTTTTAATTTGATAATGCAGAAGACCGTTTTTGTTGATTCTTTTAAAAAAAAGAGAGAAAACTTTCCTTTTTTGTTCTTTCTTTAACTGGATTAACTTGGGGGGGAAAAAAGAAGAAAAAGACTTTACAGTCCACTGAGGACATCTGGTGGTGAAAAAGCGAAACTTCAACTGTATTTCTCCCTGTTATTTATTTATTTATTTATTTATTTATTTATTTATTTATTTATTTATTAGACTTATAAGCCGCTCTTCTCCAGGGGACCCAGAGCGGCTTACAACATAGATAAATAACAATCGCATTTAATAAGTCTAATATAAATTAAATTAAGATGATCATAAAGTTAAAACAATACCCCAAATTTTTTAATAAAAAACATTCATCCAACATTCAACACCAATCATTCCCAGATCTGCCGACACAAATAAGTTTTTAATTCTTTTCGGAAGGCCAGAAGAGTGGGAGCGGTCCGAATCCCCGGAGGGAGCTGATTCAAGAGGGTAGGGGCCGCAACAGAGAAGGCCCTTCTCCTGGGGCCCGCCAGCCTACATTGACTGGTCGACGGGACCCGGAGAAGACCAACTCTGTGCTCTCTGACCGGTCGTGATGAGGTATGAGGCAAAAGACGGTCCTGCAAGTAACCTGGTCCTAGGCCATGTAGGGCTTTATAGGTAATAACCAACACTTTGAATTGCGAGCGGAGACTAATAGGTAGCCAGTGCAGCTCGCGGAGCGTTGGTGAAATGTGGGCATACCGAGGTAAGCCCACGATTGCTCGTGCGGCTGCATTCTGGACTAATTGAAGTCTCCGAACACTCTTCAAGGGTAGCCCCATGTAGAGAGCATTGCAGTAGTCGATCCTCGAGGTGATAAGGGCATGAGCGACTGTGAGCAAGGCCTCCCTGTCCAGATAAGGTCGCAACTGGTGCACCAGGCGAACCTGGGCAAATGCTCCCCTCGTCACAGCCGCCAAATGTTGGTCTAAGTGCAGCTGTGGATCGAGGAGAACACCCAAGTTACGAACCTTCTCCAAGGGGTTCAAAGTTTCCCCCCCCCAGAGTAATGGACGGACAGTTGGTCTTGTCCTTGGGAGGGAGAACCCACAGCCACTCCGTCTTGTCGGGATTAAGCTTTAGTCTGTTCTCACCCATCCAGGCCCTCACAGCCTCCAAACACCGGCACATCACTTCTGCTGCTTCGCTGACTTGGCACGGGGTGGAAACGTACAACTGGGTATCATCAGCGTACTGATGGTAACTCACCCCGTGTCTATGGATGATCTCACCCAGCGGCCTCATGTAAATATTAAACAGCAGGGGCGAAAGAACCGACCCCTGCGGCACCCCACAAGGGAGGAGCCTAGAGGTCGATCTTTGATCCCCTACCAACACCGACTGCGACCGGCCAGAAAGGTAGGAGGAGAACCACTGGAGAACAGTGCCTCCCACCCCCAACCCCTCCAGTCGGCGCAGAAGGATACCATGGTCAATGGTATCGAAAGCCGCTGAGAGGTCAAGAAGCACCAGGATAGAAGATAGACCCCTATCCCGGGCCCGCCAGAGATCATCCATCAGCGCGACCAAAGCAGTTTCCGTAGAGTAACCGGGTCTGAATCCCGACTGCAAGGGACCCAGATAATCGGTTTCCTCCAAGGCCCGTTGGAGTTGAAGCGCCACCACCTTCTCAACAACCTTCCCCACATAGGGAAGGTTGGAGACAGGACGATAGTTCGAAAGAATGGCTGAATCCAGGGAAGGCTTCTTGAGGAGTGGGCGCACAAGTGCCTCCTTTAAAGGAGCCGGAAAGGACCCATCCCTCAAAGAAGCGATGACTATCTCCTGGATCCAGCTCCGTGATACCTCCCTGCTGGCCGAGACCAGCCAGGAGGGACACGGGTCCAACAAGCAGGTGGCATTACTAACAGCTCCAATGGCCTTGTCCACTTCATCAGGTGTAACAGCTTCAAACTCATCCCAAATAAACTGACTAAGACGAGCCCCAGTCACCTCGACTGAATCATTATCAGTCGCCACTGCTACAATGTTGGAGTCGAGGTCCGCCCGGATCTGAGCGACTTTGTCTGCGAAAAAGTTGTTAAAATCCTCGGCACTTCCCTGCAAGGGTCCCCCGGACCTCCCCGTACCAAGGAGAGACCGAGTCACCCTAAACAGGGCAGCCGGGCGCGATTCCGCAGACGCGATTAAAGCGGAAAAATACCGGGATTTTGCCGCTTTAATCGCTCTCAGGTAGGATCTAATGTGTGATCTCAACCTGGTTCGATCAGATTCAGCCTTCGATCTTCTCCAACGCTTCTCTAGACGTCTCCTAAGACGTTTCATCCCCCTGAGCTCCTCAGTAAACCAAGGAGACTTCCTGGGTCCGAAACCATGGAGAGGCCGCATAGGCGCGATCCGATCCAAAGCCCCCGCAGCAGCTATATTCCAGGCCGCCACAAGGGACTCTGCCGAACCGTGTACGAGCGAATCTGGTAATTCCCCAAGCTCCGTCTGGAAACCCATTGGATCCATCAGGTGTCTGGGGCGGAACCACCTAATCGGTTCCGCCTCCCTGCGGGGGAGGATTGGAGCCCCAAAGTCAAGCCGCAGCAGGAAATGGTCTGACCATGACAAGGGTACCGTGACTAAACCCCTTAACACCAAACCATCGCTCAGCTGTTCCGAGAGAAAGATCATATCGGGCGAATGCCCCCCCTGGTGGGTCGGACCCTGAACTACTTGAGTCAGGTCCATGGTTGCCATGGAAGCCATGAACTCCTGCGCCAACCCAGAGGCCCGGCCAAGCGAAGGCAAGTTGAGGTCTCCCAGGACTATCAGCCTCGGGAGTTCAACTGCCAGCCCAGCCACTTCCTCGAGCAACGCAGGCAGGGCTGATGCCACGCAGCTGGGAGGCAGGTACGTAAGCAACAAGCCCACCTGAACTCCTAGGTCCAACTTCACCAGGAGGGACTCACAACCCGAAATCTCGGAAACAGTGAGCCTGCGCAAGCCGACGGTCTCCCGGGCTATTATAGCCACTCCTCCCCCCCTTCCCTGGGGTTGCGGCTGGTGCCACACCCGAAACCCAGCTGGGCACATTTCCGAGAGGGGAACACCCCCCTCGGTGCCCAGCCAGGTCTCGGTGATACATGCCAGGTCGGCCTCCTCATCACAGATTAATTCCCGGATGAGGGGAGCTTTATTTTGAACTGACCTGGCATTAAGCAGCAACAGTCTGAGTCCAGGGTCCGGATTTCGTTCGTCACCAGTACTGCAGGTTGAACCAGTTGTTATAGAGGGGCCAGAACAGGGAATCGCTGTAAGGCAGCGGATCCCTGTTCCCCGAGAGCGGCCTACCCCTCTGTTCCCGCCATATCTGCCTCTCCCCCATACGACCGGTATAGGCCCACCCTCTGCCACCCCGGGTCTAGCACCCCCCCACTCCGCGGCCTCCCATTCGTCTGGCAGACTGGCACCATTCATACAACCATATCCATTCATCATTCCATATTCATTATAAGAATAGAACTCCCCCCCACCTCCCACTATCATCACAAAAATCCCCTCCCCACATTCTAGTAATCCAACCCTCAAACAGTGACAGTCACACCATTCACCAATCCACTAATTAATTTCCACCCCCTCGATTTAAAATATAATTAAATTTCAGTATAATGATCAATTTAAAATATTAAAATTCAATAATCAATCAGTTACAATTAAAAAATAAATTGCTTAATTTAACTCAATTTGATTACATTTAAAAACAATCAATTAAAATATCAATTTATCAATTTAATCCTATCAAACTGGACTTAGGCAGGGCTAATATAAAAAACAGAGAAATGCTAAAAGAATCTAATCAGTCCTGGGCATAAGTTCCAAGTTCTCAAACAGGTTCAGTTCCTAAGTGCAATCCCAGTGCAAGGAGGAAGAGGGGGGGGTCAAATGGAGGGGGAGGGAGGGGGAGGAAGACGAGAAGCCACTGGGGACAAACAAGAGACGAAGTAGCCGAATATCATTTATTTGAAGAGGATTGGATAATAAAAGAGAAAAAAATAACTGGATAGCTGGGTGGTTAAGACTTTTGGAGGCGGATATTTGTGGATTTTTCTTAAGTACTCTCTAATAAAGGAATAGACAAAGCTACCACCAAAATGGTTGAAAGTTATCCACATCTTGACTATGATTTAATACTGGAAAAAATATTAGAAGTTAGAGAAGATTTTAAAACTTATTGGAAATCTTGGAGAAAATCCAAAGATGCCACCTTGAAATCTTATATTGACTCTTTAATAATGAATCAAGTT
Organism: Bothrops alternatus; assembly: GCA_034064705.1. Lineage (NCBI taxonomy): Eukaryota > Metazoa > Chordata > Lepidosauria > Squamata > Viperidae > Bothrops > Bothrops alternatus. The sequence goes on from JARGCV010000166.1 coordinate 2,206,280, forward strand.
ATGGAACAAGGAATAATAGAAGATGAACAGAATAATCCTGAACAGACCTACTTACAACTTAAAGAGATAGAGACACTATTCTTACAACCTAATTGTGAATCTGCATTAAGAGAAAATGTGGAAACCACTGAATCAACTAATGCTACGCGTTACCTACAATTGATGGACAATTTTGATGACCAAGAAATAACTGTAATTGACCCAACTCAATTACCAAAAATAACAGAGATTGACACCCAGACACAACTTTTTGGAAATTACAATAAAGAGGAAAGGGAAAGAAAATTTGTTCAGTTTGAATCTGTTAGGAATCCTTGTAATCAAATCTTGAGGTTTGATAACCGAAAGCCTTACTATGGGAACCAAATTGGCATAGAAAGAAAGCTAGAGTCAGGTTTAAATGTGATACAAAATGTTATTTGATGGATTAAAAAGGCTTAGAAATTGTGTCTGATTTAATGATGAATGAAGGATGTAAATTTACTGTTACTATGGTTGATAATAATTTGAGGGAGTTAATCTTTCTATAGGACAAGAAGATCTTATAGAAGTAGATTGACGAAATGATTGAATATATCTAGTAAAAAAGGAAAAAAGAAAGAGACTATGTCTGATTTAATTAGGAATGAAAGATGAGAATTGCCTGATATTATAATTGACAAGTATTTGAAGATATAAACTTTATCAAGGCCTTAAAAAGATTTTTTTTGTTTTATAGATGTAGATTGATGAAATGATAGAATATATTCTTAAAAATAGAACTGTATTTGTTGTACTTATATTATTATTTTAAATATGATAACTATGTTGTAATAGAGAGAGAGGAAGAGCTATTTGTGATAAGGGGAAAAAATCTGTCTCAATGAACGATTGTGTATTAAGGATACCTGAAATCATAATTATATACCTACTAAAATGTAGTCGGAGTATGACAACTGTAATGAGTACAGCCTAAAAACAGGATATAGATTATAATTGCATGTGTTTGATGACATTTGTAACTGTATAAATTTTAATAAGCAATATCATATTCAATTTGAGCTATATTTATATGACTTTGTCTTTGAATGATTGGACATTCTGATCACCACGTTGTGTCCTAAGCTTTTGGGGAAAGATGGGAAAAATCAGTAAAAAAAATTTTTTTAATCTTTTTTTTTTAAAAAGGAAAGAAATATTTACTGAGAAGATTAAAATAGAAGTATTAATGTATAATACAGATAGGGAAATTTGGAGAGAGGAGTTGCTCGGACATTACCCCTGAACTGCATCTGAAGAAAGGAGAGGAGAGAGGAAAGAGTGAAGGAGGGGAGAAGGAAGTAGGAAGGTTCAAGGAGAAGAGGAGGAGTGGAGAGAAAGGGAAGGAGAGGGGTGGGGGATGAGGGAAGTAGAGAAGAGAAGAAAAGGAGAAAAAAGGTAGAGAAGAGTGTGGATGTGGTGAAAGGGGAAATGGGCAAGCAACACCAAAAGTTACGTGTAGGTATTTATCTCATTTCTTTACTGTATATATGAATGTAAAAGAATGAATTGTAACATCTTATAAATATCATGGTATAAGTATCGGGGAGAGTTTGGAATGAAATTGACAAAGTCTTAAAATAGGTTTAACAGAAATTTATGACAGAAATGGAATATATTAAATTTATGTTTTTGGTTTTTGTTTTGTGTGGGTGAGGGAAATAGAAAGATGAAAGTGAATGTATTAAGTTGAGCTGTTTATGTATGTTTTTATTCTGGAATTTTTGCTTACCCACTCACCACGGTGTGTTTTAAGCACCTATTGTTAAAATCATAAAACCAATAAAATATTAAAAAAAAAGAAGATGGTTTAGCTTAATCCAGGGGGCACAATGGTTCAGTGGATAAAGATGCTTAGCTTGTTATTGGAAAGCTGGCAGCCCAGATTTGAGACCTGAGCACTGTGTGACGGTGGGAGCTGCCGTTACTTGCCCTAGCTCAGGGATAGGCAACCTTGGCTTTTTTATGATTGGTGGACTTCAACTCCCAGAATTCCTAAGCCAGCCATGCTCAGGAATTCTGGGAATTGAAGTCCATGAGCTAAGGTTGCCTACCCTTGCCCTAGCTCCTGCCCATCTAGCAGTTCGAAAGCATGCAAATGCGAGTAGATAAATAGGTACCACTTTGGTGGGAAGGTAAAAGCATTTTGTGCATCACAACGTGCTGGCCACATGACTACAGAAGTGTTTTTGGACAACACAGACTCCCTCGGCTAAGAAACAGAGATGAGCACCACCCACTAGAGTCAGACATGACTGGACAGGGGAAATCTTTTACCTTTAACAAAACCAACAAAAATTCAGGAAGTATTGTTACCTAGTTCCAAATTGTCAATAGGAGATATATAGTTATTCCTACAATAGTATTTCAAAACTTTTTCCAAATAGATTGCAGTTTTCTTTTGGGAAACTTTCCGAACATAGAAGTGACATGGATTTATTACAGAACTGACAATAACATATTCAGGAATTTCTGTGTAAGATAGAATATAAAATGAATGAATAAAATCAAATAATAAGCAAGTTTTTATACATAAATATATAAAAAAATCAAGTTATTTGTGCAGAAATTTATTTGTTAATTTTATTTGCCACCTATCTCACTGTGGGTTAGACGGCTTACCATAATAAAAACAAAGAAACGAAATGAAATATAAACAAAACAGAAGTAAAATAATAGAACAATAAAATAAACAATGAAAAAGAAAATAACATGGATACGTCAATATAACAATAATAAAATAAAAGGTCCATTAAGTAATTAGCAAACTGGATTTCTACACAGAAAAACATGCTGAATGAAATTGCAAAACATTTACTTGAAAACAGCAGCATTTGACTCAGCAATTAACTGTTTTAGCATTAATATCGATCTATTTACATCTCTCAATAATAGTTATGTTACATTTGAAATATTAAAGATCAATACACTTGGCTATTCCAAATGAAGCATTTTTTGCTTTACAACCAGATATCAAGTGAAAAAAGTGTATTCTATTTCATAAACTTCCTCTTATATACTCAAGCTACATTTTCAAAGTTATTGTTTAAAAAAAGGGATGGTAGCATTTCTTTCTATACAGTATTTCAAAAATGAAACTATTGAACCAATCAATGTGACATTTTGTTTTGCCAGATCACAGTTACATACCAGCCTTTAACTCAGATGGGACCTGCTGTATTTGAAAAAGACTCTTCTGATATGTAGATTTGCGATATTCTGTAGAAAATGCTTGGAGGAAAAACACAGATATATTTAATAAACTCCAGATGTCAATATTATTCACCTGGAACAAATGTATTGAAGAACTGATTATACAACTGAGACTTAACAACCAGCCTTCTAAAACCAAGTTCAGAAGTCAAGCTTATAGTTTTCCATTTTGCCCTAAGAAATCTATTCTGAGAAATCCCAGGAGTCACACACAATGGCATCGTCAGGTATTGTGTGTGTTAAAACTAGCAAGATAGTGGGGGATGCCACCTGTATGAAAGTAGCGGAATGGGACAATTAGCTCCTCATTGCTGCAACCTCGCTCCAGCTAACTTGCTGTGGAGATAACTCGCTGCAAGCCTGGGCCTTCCACTCTGGTTTCCAAATGTGTTTGTGCATATGTGTCTTGCTTAGCCTGTCTTTTAGGGGGGTACTGGAAAGTGAGGCAAGGAAGCCTTCAGAGAAGGAATGCGGGTGGTAGGAACTTTCACCTCACTTAAGCTGGGCCAGCTTTAGAAACCAGAGCAGAAGGTCCAGGCTCGTGGTGAGGTGTCCCCGTGGTGAGTTAGCCAGGTGGCTGGGGCAAAGTGGTGATGTTGAGTTGGCGGTGGCGAGGTAGCGGCGGTGAGTTATCATATTACAAAAAGGGATACAATATGTAACTCTTCATGAGTTGCTCTTTACCAGGAAAAAGCATTCTCAATTTTAGAGTGAGTTATCTGTGATTCTTTAGTTTAAAAAAGTGGATCATTTGTTGTTCTTGATTGCTCAACCACAGCTCCCAGTAACTCTAGTCATCATACTCCGTGGTGATGGGAAGCTCAGAACTATAGTTCAACATCTGGTGTTTGCTCTGCTATTGCAAAGTACTGTGTGTACACACATACTACACACACACACACACACACACACACACACATATGAACTATGAACACTTTGAAAGAGAAAATATATTATAACTGTAATATAACAAATTATATAAAGAGCTTTAAAGGGGTTTAAAGCTCCTACTCACTTTCTTGATCATCTTCAATTATTTCTTCAATGATAACATCTGGCGTAGATGCGACCTGAGATAATGCAGCAGTGTATTTCTGAATGGATAATGGAGCCATTTCTTGCAGGTGGGCCCCTTCAAAACATATATCATCAGATTCTTTCGAAGGAGGAATTACATCAACTTCTTTAACAAGATTTATATATACTTGATGTGAAGTATCAAGTTCATTATTCATTTTTAGAGAGCTGTCTTCAAAGTTGCACCTATGTTGACCAATTATTAATTGAATACTGTTTGTTCATTAAACATCATTTTAGCACAAAAGATCAAATAAGCAATAGAAATAATGGAAAGGCCTTTGACTTTAAAGAGACTTTAATTTCCCTTAAACCTAAAATCTAAATACATCCTCTAATAATTTATTTTCAGAACGCTTTCAGATTTCTTTACCAAACTCTTACAGCAAAATCACTGATTTTCCAACATTTTTTTCATTTTTAACTTTACTTTTATCATAAGAAAAAGTATTTAAAAAAACAGAAAATACTGCCACAAAGAAAATAATTGAAAGAAAAGAAGCTAAAAAACCAAGGTATGGTATTCATGTACCTCACCATAAAATTTATGCATTTATATTGAGTATGTCTATCCAGAAAGCCATCTGTACAACATGAAAGAAATCACTTCAGAAAAAAATCATTAGCATAGATACAGTGGGGCAAAAAAGTATGTAGTTAGCCATCAATTGTGCAAGTTCTTAAAAAGATGAGAGAGGCCTCACCTATGAGAGACAAAATGAGAAAACAAATCCAGACAATCACATTGTCTGATTTGGAAAGAATTTATTTGCAAATTATGGTGGAAAATAAGTATGTGGTCAATATCAAAAGTTCATCTCAATGCTTTGTTATATATCCTTTGTTGGCAATGACAGAGGTCAAACGTTTTCTGTAAGTCTTCACAAGGTTGGCACACACTGTTGCTGGTATGTTGGCCCATTCCTCCATGCACATCTCCTCTACAACAGTGATGTTTTGGGGCTGTCGCTGGGCAACATGGACTTTCAACTCCCTCCAAAGGTTTTCTGTGGGGTTGAGATCTGGAGACTGGCTAGGCCACTCCAGGACCTTCAAATGCTTCTTACGAAGCCACTCCTTCGTTGCCCGGGCGGTGTGTTTGGGATCACTGTCATGCTGAAAGACCCAGCCACGTTTCATCTTCAATGCCCTTGCTGATGGAAGAAGGTTTGCACTCAAAATCTCACGATACATGGCCCCATTCATTCTTTCCTGTACACGGATCAGTCGTCCTGGTCCCTTTGCAGAGAAACAGCCCCAAAGCATGATGTTGCCACCCCCATGCTTCACAGTAGGTATGGTGTTCTTTGGCTACAACTCAGCATTCTCTCTCCTCCAAACACGACGAGTTGTGTTTCTACCAAACAGTTCTACTTTGGTTTCATCTGACTAGATGACATTCTCCCAATCCTCTTCTGGATCATCCACATGCTCTCTAGCAAACTTCAGACGGGCCCGGATATGTACTGGCTTAAGCAGGGGGACACGTCTGGCACTGCAAGATCTGAGTCCCTGGCGGCGTAGTGATGGTTGCCTTTGTTACGTTGGTCCCAGCTCTCTGCAGGTCACTCACTAGGTCCCCCGGTGTGGTTCTGGGATCTTTGCTCATCGTTGTGATCATGTTGACCCCACGAGGTGAGATCTTGCGTGAAGCCCCAGATCGAGGGAGATTATCAGTGGTCTTGTATGTCTTCCATTTTCTAATTATTGCTCCCACAGTTGATTTCTTCACACCAAGCTGCTTGCCTATTGCAGATTCAGTCTTCCCAGCCTGGTGCAGGTCTACAATTTTGTTTCTAGTGTCTTTTGACAGCTCTTTGGTCTTCACCATAGTAGAGTTTGGAGTGTGACTGTTTGAGGTTGTGGACAGGTGTCCTTTATACTGATAACAAGTTCAAACAGGTGCCATTAATACAGGTAATGCGGGGAGGACAGAGGAGCCTCTTAAAGAAGAAGTTACAAGTCTGTGAGAGCCAGACATCTTGCTTGTTTGCAGGTGACCACATACTTATTTTCCACCATAATTTGCAAATAAATTATTTCCAAATCAGACAATGTGATTGTCTGGATTTGTTTTCTCATTTTGTCTCTCATACGTGAGGTCTACCTATGATGACAATTACAGGCCTCTCTCATCTTTTTAAAGTGGGAGAACTTGCACAATTGGTGGCTGCCTACATACTTTTTTGCCCCACTGTAATAAATGACTAAGATAAACCTATATACAACTTGATTCTTTAAAACTTCAATACTGTATACATTTTTCAGCCAAATTCACATCCTTTAAAAGATAGTGGTCCAAAGAAAGATGTACTTTAAGTACTCATGAAGACTCATCTAGTAGCAACATTAATCAATTTCATTTTATAATTCTCATACAGTACAATCTAAAGAAATATCAAAATTTAATTTTGTGTACTGCTTCTTATGGACTATTTTCTATGATCTTTTGTGGTGAAATCTTTAACTTTCAGTTTCTGCTATGTGCTAGCTTACGTTCCAATGTTATATAAATGTGCCTTTTGCTTTAAATTTCCCTACTTCTCTGACATAACCACAGAGTCAGGAAAAAAAATCTTTATTTGATGTATCTTAACTATATACTTTGACACATTATAGGCAGTTTTTCACTGGTCTGAACTTATTTTAATACAGTAATCTATAATAAATCTAACTATGGTTGTAACCATTTCAGATTCAGCAGTTTTAAAAAATTCTGATCTTATCACCAGTTGTCCCCATGGACAAGAATGAGACAAAACTAATGTCTATAGTGTGTAAGCTTCGATTTATACATTACATATTTAAATTTGCATCATAGGCACTGTAAATTGTAAACTATGATTTATAGATTTTTGCTCTATGTGACCAGGACATTTTTAATTGCTCATTAAAACAAATCTTGGCTTGCCATTTATATCCATACCAAACCCACTTTATTGAATAGAGGCATATAACTCTGGAGGGCTGAGGACTGAATTTGATCACAGATGCTTGATAGAAACCTGATTCCCTAACTGTATAATAATTATCCAATTGTATTTCATTTAAAACATAACCCAACTCTCACATATTTAATTATTTTTGTCTCCTATTCAATTAAAAATTACAATTTGGAGAATATTTTATTGAATACAATACAACCAATATTTTGAGGAGCCACAGACTGGATCTTTCTGCTGCTGGTCCCATGAATATCAAAGATCTCATAACTGCTACTCATAGGAATTATGCCAAATATCACTGAAAATCAGCAAACTAGATACACTGATCCTAACAGAAAATCTCACTTGCCTTTATCTGTCAATTGAACTGTTCATTTTGTTCCAGATGCTTCTGCACAGTACTTAATAATGGAAACATTTCTAAATAAAGTTCATTGACAGCATGATCAAAAGTACAAATGCAACTTGTAATTACTGCCCCCAAAATAACCAGAAATCTTATTTCTGACTGGAACCAGTTGGCTGTTTTCACATTACAGATAAAATTTCCCTAAGTTGAGCTCCAATGTTTTTCTTCCCCCCCCCCAACAAATAGGGTAGTTTCCATTCCTTTTCCCAAGGGTTTTTTTTACCAATTTTATTTATTTATACATATTTTATACTTAAATCTTTGGAATTTTCGTATGTTCTTCAAACCAAAAACTAACTAGGGTTAGATCTTTTATTTTTAAGATCAGCCATGGTTACATAGGTGCTGTCTCCAGTTTATTTCCTTTTCTTAGTATTGTTTGTTCTTTATACCTGTAAGTGTCTCAGTAGAAGATAGACTGTGTTATACAACTGAAAGATTCTAAGGTAGCTGAACAAAACCATTGTGTTTCAAATACACGCAAAATACTTACCCATTTGAGGCATCATAGGAAAATTTACCTATCTTTTCAAACATATGGTTTATCTCATCATAGTCCATGTAAAACCTGCATTAGGAATATACAATCCATATTACAAATATATTTTCTGGACATAGTTATAAGCATATAATTGAGTTTTTGGTATTTAATTGATGAGTCCAGACGGATACAAAACTAACTCCTCCCACCAAAAAATAGTTTTCATTAGTGGAATGAAGAGATATATTAAAGAGATGTGGTTTTAAACTGGAACAAAGACATTAATAACATGCATTATGCTACTAACACTACTGCAATAGCTGGAAATACAAAAGATCTGGAAGTCACTAAAAGTCAAAAAGCACAATGAAAAAATGGGACTAAAATTAAATATAAAGACCACCAAACTAATGACAACAGGTAGAACAAGAGTCTTAGAATTGACAATGAAGATTCTGAACTGGTGGATATTTCTACCTTTTAGGATCAATCACCAACAGTAAAGAAACAAGCAGTCAAAAAATACACTGCAGACTAGTAGTCAATACAGCAGATATGAGGCTTTAGAAAAGATATTCATACGCCATGATGTGTCTATATCTATAAAGATCAGAATCATGCAAGCCAGGTACTCTATAGAAGCAAAAAAATGGACTTTTAAGAAGCAAGAGAGAAAAAGTACTGACACCTTTGAACTTTGGGTGTTGGAAAAACTCCTGAGAATATCATAGACAGCCAAGAAAACAAACCGATGGATCATTGAACAAATCAATCCAGAGTTGTCACTCAAGGCACAAATGACCAACCTCAAATTATTCTGCACTTCATATTATGTGTAGATTATGTGTAGATCTATCTCTCTCAAAAAAAGTCTCTAATGCTGAGAAAGATAGAACAGAAGAAGAAAATGACTAGCGGCAAAGTGGATGAACTCAGTTAGTGGCAATGAATGCACTATTGGAAGTATTGAAAAAAACAAGTTAGTGACAGTCATCATGGAGAAAATCTACCTATATGGTCATTTAAAGTTGAAAATGACTCAGTAGCACATAATCAGTTAGTGAATCTTGAATTCAGTTAGTGAATCATGAATTATAGTTATCGTGCAAACCTAATAATTTGTGGCTTATTAAATCATTTGCTATTAAATAATAATTAAGGCCTCTGTGTCAATCAAGTCTTTGAAAATTCTTTTATGATTTCAATACAATTTTAATTTGACTGTTTGTATCATAGGCTTTATTTTAAATGTAGAATCTTTAACATTCTTACCGTGCAATTGGGTTTACTCAGAAGACTGCACATATGAAATCATTTGAGCTTATTTTCAATAAATTAGTTGGATCTACTGTAGTCATACTAGCAACTACAATTTATTTTAATACTCCTTATACACAAAAATGAATGGGCTAAAACCCCTAGAGTTTTCCAGAAACATACCTTGGAAGTGTTCTTTTTTTCAGATTATTTAGTTTTAAGACTTCTTCTTCAATTGATACATTTAAGTTGCAAAGAGCCTTGAAGAATAATGAATCCTTATTCAATTTTCAATACAACATAGCAAGCAGTTATGTAGAAAATACATGATTGAGAATTGAATGCCACAATTCATATTTTACTTTATATTTGTTTCCCACTGACAATTATTCATACACACAAACACATAAGAATATATGTAATAAGACATGAAAGATTGAAATGGTACCTAAGCTAAAATAGTTTTATAAACTTAAAAACAAATAAATTAACTTTTGTTGTTGGAATTAGTTGATTAGAGTACTAATATATGTGCATTTATTTTTATTACCAATTTTAATTAATTAAATTTAGAATCATTTGTATGTTACCCCTCAGGTTAGAATTCTAAAACAATAAAGTATCAATAAAACTAGTCCTGATGTTTATTTTACTTCTATTATTTGGTTACATTTTATAGTTTATTTTACTGTTGAAATAACCTTTACTGAAATCCTTAAAATGCATTTCTTATTACTGAAAGCATAGATTGCATTAATGAAAACTCCAAATAGAAAGTGAAGAAATACAATACATAGTTTAACGTTACCTGATTTAAGCTGTGGCAGGATTCTAATGAATTAGTTGTTTTCAGTTCCTTTGCTGTCTTTATGGCATCAATCAAATTGCTTCTTTTCTGTATAACAGCAACCTGAATGCTATGTATATCAGTTACATAGTAACTGGTGTTCATTACCAACTCTGCCTCAATCTTCCTTTTCCTGATTAGAAACAAATAAATTAGAAAATATGGTCATATCCTAGAAAAATACCACATATTTGAGCATCTGAATAATTATACAATTATATAGCAATATATGTATAATTATATAGCATAGAAAACTACACATTATCCGACTTAAAAATAAACTTATAAATTAATAGTGACAAAATAATTATATCATAAATCTGTTTATCATAAACTCACATTTCTCTGAAAGATAAATAAAACTGACTCTGAAATACAGTCGCTTAGCATTTGAAGGAATGTTTCAAGAACTAACATTTTGATAAAGAATTTAAAAGTAAACTAACTTTTAAATTAGGTGAAAGCATAACAATTACTCCAAGCTAACAAATCATAGTATCAGAATAAGAATTATAACCTGAACAAATCAAGGTGGAACAAATAAAAGAGGAAGAAACAGCAGAAAAGAAAAAATGGTAGTTATTTTGTAATATTTGTTTCCCTTTGCCAAAAACAAACCCAATGAGTAAACAATTTGAATAAATTGTCTTTTTCCACAATTTACTATAAAGTTAATCCATACAGAAATATGTACTGTAGAATTCAGACAAAATTAGCACCATAATTTTAAACATGTTACCTTGAGTTCAGAGAAGCCATACAATCTGTAAACTTGGCAGTAATAACACCTGCAATCTTGCTTTCTTCCTGTTTTGTTTCAGTGACCAACTGTTGAAGTAGCTTATTCATTTTTTAAAAAAAATATATATTAAAAACATATCCACACTTGCACACCTTGTTGACAGAATGTAAAAACAACCTAAGTACTATTTGACTAGAATAAGAAAAGCAACACAAAAATCTCTTCTTCTAAGTGCTTTAATGATAAATTTTAATAAGAGAATTTTGTTTGATATTACTTATTCAATGCAGCTTTAACAGCTATAGTAATTAAATATTCCAAATAAAATGAAGACATAGCTAAATACAATAAAAAGTCACACACATTTTTAAGAAGATATTGAATTGGCAAAAATATTCAATGGTCAAAGAAAGTCAATAGGAATGTAATGCCATCAAAATCGAGTCACCACTCATGAATAGCATAGTTGAAGGGCTCAGTGTGGTGCTTCAAAGAAATATAATTATGTACATGTAAATGCACACATTAAGGCACTTCTTCCAATGCACTTTCAGTAATGTAAAATTTAACAGCAGTACTTAGATGCAGACAGCCATTATCAGCTCATAGTTTTATTTATATTTCTATTTGTGAAACATTCTGATCTTCTGAGAAAAGCACTAAATTTTCATGTTCTGGATTCAGGAACTTCAGGAAAAAAACAAAAAGGGCATTTTATTTAAAGGGTATCATCACAAGCAGCAATATGAATTTAATACAACAAAAATAGCTAATTAAACGATGTTAAGTTCTACTGACCATCCAAACTGTAGAAAAATGAGCCACAGCATTATATGATTCTTGTAGCTTGCCTGCACAATATTTACTTTTTTAAAAAGTCACCTTCATCCATTTTTCTATCTAGCAGAAGAGTGAAAACACCACTTGGCTACTAGAAAAAGGCATTATGGTTGTATGGTTTAACTAAATAAGCTTCCTAGAGTCCATCTGGTTTCAGGTGGTCAAATTTTACACACAAGCAAAGGTCATGTAATGCAACCCCTGCTCCAGATTCACTATCATTTCTGACAGATAGTCCAGCGTGTTTGCAGATCTCCAGCCAGAAGTACTATATAACTCATCTGGCAGTCTGTCCTACTGGCTGATTGCTCCTAAACTCCTTTAGCTTGAACTTACTTATTTCTATTATTCTATTAACACAAATGAGGATATTATTTGTATTTTCAGTATCTGCAAGATACTCCATTCTGTGCTTGTAAGTCTGTTTTTCTTCTCAAATATAGAACTTTATTTATGTTAAACCCCATTCTATTCATTTCAGTCCATTGCTCAAACCTGTCTAAATCTTTTGGAATCTTCTCTCTCTGCTCTACAGTATTAACTATTTTTCCCAACTCTCTCATATACAAACTTGATACATATCCCCACAACTTTCTCATCCAAGTCACTAATAAAAATGTTGAACAATACATGGGCTGGAAAAGAGCCCTCTGGCACCTGCTATTTTCTTCAAAGGTGACTGTACTCTTTGGTTACAGTCATTCAGGCAACTGTGAGTCAGTGGCATTATTGAGATTTGTGAGATTCTAGCAAACCCTCTTGTTGTCACAATAAGAGAGGACAAAATTTGCTGTACTCTTGACTCTTGACAAACTTAGATTCTCACAAGTTGTCTGGAGAATTGAAGTCTTCCATTATTATTATATTTTTTCAAAGATTGGTCATCTTACACAAAAGGTTGCAATGGCATCTACTTGGTTAGAAGGTCTGTCTGATACCTTGTTCCAAGCATGTTATACAGCAGGGCTTTTTAACCTTTTCACCCACTTTTAGGATATGGCAATATCCAAGTAACATCAGTTGCCTAGCAAGGTGTCAAAAACTTGATCAAAAAAAAAAAAAGGAAAAAAGCAATGAAGTACAGGTAGTCCTCGACTTACAATAGTTCACTTAGTGACTGTTCGAAGTTACAATGGCACTGAAAAAAGTGCCCCCCAACCCACATCCGAGCAAGACACCTGCCTGCCCACCCGGTGGCGCTCTTCCTCCTGTCCAAGGTTTTCATTGTTGTGAGCATGTCTGTTGAGGATTGGCAGCGGGGGTGGGGTGGGGGGTGTTTGGTTTTTATTCCCCCCGTCTGCTGGGTGCTTGCAGCAGGTTTTGGTCAATTCACATGGCCCTAGGACATTGTGACTGTCATAAATATGAATCAGTTGCCACGCATCTGAATGTAAATCACAAGACCTTGGAGATGCTGCAACATTCCAGCTGATCGGCGCTTCTTCAGGGCTCAACAGAAGCACCAGGATCAGCGCCGAGTTCCAGCTGGAGCCTGGTGCTGATCCTGGTGCTTCCACTGAGCCCTGACAGCCCTGCAGCTCCAGACATCTTGTGCAGTGCTGCCACCAGTTCAGCTCATTCCCCTCCACCACTACCACTTTTCTAGGATGGTCACGTACCACCTGCCAGGTGCCAATGTACCACAGGTGGTACCCGTACTACTGGTTGAAAAGCCCTGCTATACAGTAACAGGCTATTAAATCCCTGGGGCTGACCTAATATCTGGTATTATCACTTCTGAAGTTTACTTACCATCAAATGTTGAAGCAGTATTTTCAAATATTTCTTTTTTACAAAAAGAAAATTTTCAATTCCCAGAGTATAAAAGCTGTTGGGAGATAATAACAACTCATACAAAGTTTAGTTGGCCCACTTACCTCTTCTAAAGCCTTTAAATGCTCAAGGTTGTTTTTAGCCTTGTTGAGGGCTTTTTCTATGTCTTGCAGAATTTTGCTGTCCTAAGAGGAGTCAAAGGGAAGTAGTTAGAAGTGTGTTATTCTAGAACTCCATCCATCCATGCATCAAATTTATATAGCTCCCTATCTCACAAGTGACTCTATGTAGCATACAATAATTAAATAAAAACAATACATATAACAAAACAAGCCTTTCAAAATATAAAAAGCCAACATTAAAAAATCAGAAGTTAATTAACATTTTAAAATATAAAGAGAGGTAGGGAGAGAGAGAGAATGAGTATATCCACCTCAATAGTGGAACCCTGGTAACATAACCAGACCATAAAGGATTTCTGGAACATCAAGAGGGATGGAGCTAACCTAATTTTGGGGAGAGAATGTTTCATAAGTTGAACACCATGGCAGAGAAGGCTTGCCACCTAGGTCCTACCAAATATACTGTAAGTCCCTGGCAGATGGTATCTACAATATGCTTTCTCTGCTGGATCTAATGAGAATCGATCATATAATCGGAGAACAACAAAACATTTTGAACTAACAAGAAGTCCAGTTGCCATGACTTAACTTCTAGACAACTCTACCTGGATGGCTAAGAATTTTCATTGACAATTGGGGAACTACAAATTTCAATTTTGACACTTAAAAATTTCAAACTGCATCTTACAAAACTAATACATGTGTCAGAGCAGAAGTAAACCATCTATGCAAGATCCAGTCTGGGTCAGTCACGGGATCAGAAATTTTTGTCTTCCAAGCTTTCGGACTTGTACTGGATCCCATCTTCAGGAAGCTTGGAAGACTAAAACCTATGGTCCCGGTGATCAACCCAGATTAGATCCTGCAACATTATCCTGGGACATTCGCCTTTATTCGTATATTCGCCTTTATTCATAAACCATTTATAGACAAAGGGCACTTATTGCAAATGTTAAAATAACTTATAGGCATGCTCTCAGAATGAATGTTTTGGGATGGGGTTCTTTATTCCCACAAAGAAATAAGCAGTTACAAATCACTAATTTACCATGTCTACCTACCAACCTCTTTACCTTCCGCTCATACAGAATACTTAACTAAGCTTTGGCTTTCTATTGCAAAAGCGTACACACTTCCAAATAAAGTAGCTAGCTTCCACTCCTATGGTTTATATTTTCTATGGGGACCATTTGGGCTCAGGACATCCTTGGAAAACATTATGACTTTTAAAATGGGTAGGTAGATTTTGTTCTCCAACAATTAGCAATGACCTCAAATTTTATACTAAAACACTCTTGTGTTAAGGCAAAAGAACTTTAGATGGATAACTAAAGAATGCAATTATTAAAATAAAAAGAAAACATCCACAAGGAATAACTCTCCATATAATAAACTTTTTGAAAAAGTCTAATCATATTTATCAAATTTGACTTTATCATAGTTTTAAGTCCATAAAGACTCAAATTACTACAAAAAGAATTGCTGCATCATCTTATCCTCCATATTTAAATAACATGGTAAGAAGGAATATTGACGTTATTGAAAGGATATAGACTGCAGGGTTTTTTCTTTCTAACTATAGGAAGTATTCCGCTAAAAGGCTAAACAAGTACTTTTTCTTAAGCCTATTAGTTGTTCAACATATTCTTATACACCAATTCTTAGCACGTAATGTTTAAAAGACTTAATACTCATGATGGCCTATTAAGAACACTGTCATTACATTTTGCACAGGTTTGGCTCAAAACACATTATTAGGTTTCAGTTCTACATCTATCATTCTAGGGAGAAGCCTTATTATACTCAAATGGAACTACAGTAAAGCCTTTTTATGTCCCAATTGAAGGGAAAAGCCATGTGTCCATTAACCCCAAATTTATGTAATTTCCATATATTAAAATGTATGTAAAATCATATTCTATACATTTTCCTTTATATCTAAAGTCCATTAAACAAAGATTAATAGAGGTTTTATCACACTTTCAAATAACAAACATGACAGGTTCTACAATATCCAGAATCAGAGTGTCTTTCAAATATGCTCTAAGATACTTTCATAATATTCATTTTGAAACTATGACTCATTATTTGCACCTAAAACCTAAAGACAAAATATCTTGGTATTTTATAAAAATCAGCATTTCTAGTTGCTGTGTTAACATGCACTTTAATAAATAGAAATAAAGCAGTTAGATCGTTCACATACCATATTGACTGTAGATGCCTTCAAAGGTAATTGATGAATTGTAGTCCAACTGGGTTGTGTACTTTCTTAATGCTGCAATCCTATAATTCTGTTAATCCTATAAAGTCAAATCAAGCTATATTTTTACATTTTTTTTAATTGCTGCACTTGGCTGAATGCTTACTAAAAGTGGATAAATTCAGAAAGTGATTTAAAGGAAGTTAGGAGCACACCAATGATTGCAATAAGTATTGGTCAAAAGTAGAATACCTCAGGCATGTCAAACTCGCAATGTCACATAACGTCGCGCGACATATCGTGAATTTTCCACCATTGCCGGCAATGGGGTGGGCACAGTTTCAGTATGATGCATCCGGCCCATAGACTGGCAGTTTGACATGCCTGCCTTACATAAAAGCATGTGTCTACTCATTTCACATGGAGGTAAAAGTTGGAAATGTTTTCAGCTAGTGGGATTCTTAAAAGTATATATTTATGGAAAATCAGAAGAGATGAGGTCAGGAATGAATGAGTAAAAAAATAAAGATGAACTATATTTACTAATTGCATACAACTATGCAATTAGTAAAATAAATATATTTGTATGGTTTGCTCGTGTAGAATGAAAATCAAATTGTAAAATGAGTATATAAAGAAAGATGGTTGAGAGGAAAAGATGAATTTTAACAATAAATGATTCTCTGAACTGGCATAGGGAAATGGGGGACATAAAAGGATTAAAAACTATAGTTAATAGTATTGGTGAAAAACAAAAAGGAAATCTTATCTCCTGCCTCCAATTTCTTTTGCTTACTGTTTTCTTTCTCTTCTTCAGCACTTTGTATAACACTATCTATCCTAAAGGAATATGTTGTGCCTATATCACTCTTAATGGTTGGGTTCACATATCACAAAAAATGCAACTGGTCTGGTTTCAATTTTGGATGTTGCATGAATATGCCATGAATCTATTATAAAAATGATGTGGTTCAGCACAATGTGTCTTCCCCATTTTGTTTCTCATTAATCTCATCATTCAAAGTTCTTTCTCCATAACGATCCCTACATTCAGCAAAGTTAATGTAGCCCACAAAAGCCTAAGCAAAAGTTAACTAGTTCTGTATACTAAGGACCTTTCTTTTTTTTTCTAGTGGTTATTCCAGCCCATGTCAATTTTTTCCCCACACAGATCTATCTTTTATGTTTATACAAATTAAGATGAACTTTTTTTCAAAATATAAAGCTATCTATTCTAAAGAAGTAAAAAAAACCCTTCAACCTGTAAAGCATTTTTATAAGACAGCCCTTTGAATGTTGCATAAAAATGCTTCATTTCAGTTTAATATAGGACCACCATGTGCTTTGTGCTGTATTGCTCTGAATGCAGCTCTCAGTATCTTAAAACATAAAACTACTTGTTTTTTTTTTCTCCAAAATTGGATTTCTGAAGGCATGGGCAAAACCTGAGGCATACAACGAAGTGGTCAACCTTGTTTCTGTAAAGAGCTGAGAAGTCTTAGTTCTTTAATATTCATTAAAGAGCATGGTGCATCTCAGTCCCAAAGCATGTTCAGTAACAACTTCCATCATCCACAGCCAGCATTGTTATCGCACCGGGTATGGATGATAAGCAACTTCAACTGAAATCTGCCTCTGTGAGATTTGCCCCAAGCAATACATTCTTAGGGAAAATCGCCGCACCTTGCCAAATTCCTCCCCCGAGGAAGGAAAAGGGAATGGCTGGCCGAGACCGGGCAGGGCTCCAAGTTTCACGATTTTCTGACGACCATCCTTCTCGTCGCTGTTAACGAAGGAGATGGCAGGAAAAGCAAACGGTTCACCCCCAAAACTGAAACGAGCCAAGGAAATTCCTCGCCTCTTTCCTAAGCGAGCTCAAGCAAGAGCCGGCGTCACGTTTCAATAGCTTATTAGATACAACAATTTCTAGACATGCTTACGGCAAACGTTAAGCTTCCCCAAGGATGGCGGGGATTGTGGCTAAGTGAGCACGTCCACAGGACGGCAATTGGAAGCAGTCAATAAGGACGCGCTGGATCAGGCCGGCCGCCTTAACTCCTAAGTCGCCAGAGGGAACTGCAAAGACGCCCAACTTTTCCAAACTGTGAACTCCGGGGAATTTACACTCCCGTGTTACAAGATAATATCTGGGGGAGAACACGCCGCCTGGCCTGGTCCCGCGTGTGCCTATGGGACTCGTTTCCGAGTTGCAACCCCCGTACACAGCCTCATTTAGCAATCGCATTTGGTATTTTATGTTTGTGCTGCAAACTTCGCCTTCATTTGGAGATTGGCCTCCGAGCAACAAGAGCGTGCTTGGTGCTTTTCCTTGCATAGAAACCTCCTCAAAGCGCCTCTATTACAAAGCAAGACGGACACCCCGATTTGCCATCACATCACCTGCGGAAACGCTCAAGTAGCCCCGTCGAGTTCGTACTCCGGTCTGCCGGCACCCCTCGAAGGGAATCTTCCACCGAGCCGAGCCTTATCTACCTTCCTGAAAACCGGAGAATGGCGCCATTTTTACTTGCGTTCTTGCGTTTTATTCAACCCAAAAATACCACAATATCGCGCTAATTAGTCTCTAGAACTAACCAGCAGTTACCTAGCCCCCTTTCCCCCTATTTCTTTGCTTTACTTGAGTGACACTTCTTTTTCCACCAATGGTAATGCCTTAGCGTCCTTGAGATAACCAATCGCTGTACCGCAAGCACCCTAGAAACTGGCTGGAGAAGGAGATCCTTAGTCGAAATGTTATTAGCTGTGTCAGGCTATATTAAGAAGTAACTTTTATTATCACATTTGACCTTTAGGTTTCAAGGCTCCATCTATTAGGAACTGTCATAATATATATTTTTATAATTGAGAGATAACTGTATGCCATTGTGGAAAGAATCCAGAGAAAGAAATATTTTGGGAAATATTAAAAAGGCAGAATATATTTCCCCAAAAGGATCTTAAAGGCATAAACCAACCCCACCCTCCAAGTCTTTCTGCCCCAAACAGAAACCAGAAATGCAGATGTGATAGTCGTGTCAGAAAGATTAGAGTCAGTAAGCTGGAATTTGAAAGAAAGACCCCTAGAATCAACACTCCCTCACACCAAAAATCCAGTCATCAGCCACAGCCCTAGGGAAGCAGGCTATGACCTTCGGGACATAATAGGACTAACCCACCACTCTCAGAATACCAGAAAGGCACACTCAGAGTCAGGTCAAAGTTCATGCCACAGGAACAACTCCCCCCCCAAAAAAGCTCAAGAAGGTATAAAAACCCACCACTCTCTACTACGTGTAGTTGGTTTTTCCAGAGCCATCTTTCTGTCTGGCTCTCCTCTTCATGAAACTACAACCTTCTTTCTAAAGCAGTCTCCATTTTGATTATTCCTGGCTTGGACTGGACCCTGATGAAGATTTTTCTTTTGACGCTATCTGTAAATTCCTAACACTGCTGAATTCAGTTTGCATGTGATATGAATGTGCCTACTCTATCCCCTGTTATTAAGCAAAATATTTCTGTAAAAATGTAGATAGTTTACTTATTTACAGAAAAGACCACTGATTAAAGGGTTATACCAGTACCAGTTTAACTTTTCAATAGGCGTTTTTGTGCTACATTCTAAACCAGAGTTGATCATGGTTTGCTCAATGCAGTTTTCCTTGTTGGCCCAATTCTGTAGCCTGAAATATGTTGGCTAATTTGTGACACAATGATTTGTCTGTATAGTATCACATTTACCTTCTCTTAATAATAAGGTGACCAACCGTCCTCCTTTAGGGAGGACAGTCCTCCTTTTGTGAGTTCTGTCCTCCCTCAACAAGTGTCCTACATGTCCTCCTTTTCAATATTTGAAGACTAATCTGCAGGGCTTTTTTTCCCTCATAGAACGCTCAGAACGGCGTTCCGGCACCTTTTTTGATGTTTTTTTTTTCAACTTTTGCATGAGCTGTGCTACTCCCCCTATTGGCTTTCGAAAGCCAATAGGAATTGCTGCTGAACACACCAAAACACCCGGCCGGCAAACTTTGCACATGTAAGTTGTCTGCAGCGAAGGCAGGAACTTTGCACCCCTCCCTGCTACCCAACTATACCATCTCCTAGTTAGTCCTGAAGATACCTGGAGGAGACTGGAGCGGTGACGCCACAGTAACTTTCTCTTGATCTTCGGCCCTGCTAGGGCAATAATGGCTGCGGGAGCAAGAGGCAGGGACGGCGGGGCTGCTGCGGGGGTGTGAGGGGCAGTGGTGGCCAGCTGCCCCCCCGTGCTGTGGGAGCCGCGGGGCCTGCTCTGCATGGGGCCGCGCAGGGTGGGCGGTGGTGCTGGCGGGGCGGCTGCAGACGGGGGCATGACATGTAAGCATAATTACAATATAAAATGTTATTGTTACAAATGTTTTTATTATGCATTTATCATATAGTGTATTCTGTATTATTGTTGCAATGAATGAAATGTTTCTTTTATTTACGATATTTTTTTCTTCAATTTATTTGTGTCCTCCTTTTCATTGTAAAAAAGTTGGTCACCTTATTAATAAACAAGTCCCAATATATGTAGTGCTAAGTAAGTGACATGAAAGTTTATTTATTGTCTATTTATCTACAAGATATATAGATCTTATATAGCCACCTATATCATACTATGACTAAGTGGGCTCATAACAATCCATGAAACAAAAACAAAGATAGCTTTCCCCAAAGTAGTAGATCAAATATCCTTGCATCTCAACTCCTATCCTAACCCAGTGTTTGGCGGAAGAGCCAAGTCTTCAAAGCCCTTAAGGAGACGAAAATGGTTGGGGGTATTTTGTTTGGGAGCAGCATTTTATTTTATATTTTGTTATGTTTTTGGCTTCTAAACATCTTAGGGAAGGTTGTAATATGCAAAGGAATATGTCAAGCATAGTCTGGTGGAGAAAGATAAATTGGCCTTGTTTTTTTGTCTCTTTCTAACAGATACCTTCCATTCTATAGCAAATGGAAAATAACTGACCATCAGTTCCTTGGGGCCATTTGAACACAAAATAAGTCAATCAAAGAAAATGCTGTATTATGTAAACATTTTCTGGTGTGATCAATGATTATTACTATTACTGGGATCATTGATCACACCAGAAAATTATTTAATAATAATACCTAATTATTGTTTAAATTCTAAACTTACTGTTTACATTTTTTCTTGTCTAAATGGGATTATACAAGACAGACTTTTTAAGCTAACCAAAGGTTTAATGATTTATTCATTTAATTTCTATAGGAGCACTGTCACATCATACCAAAACTATTTTTTTTTGTTTTCCTTTTTATAGTCATAAAGTCACTAAGTCCTAGAAGCAACCTGTGAGTGCAGTTGTAAATTTTTCAAGTGTTGTCTCTGGACAGGAAAGCAAAGCCTGATTGTTCAGGCAGATGGGACTATCGCCTTACTGGCTGGCATGTACTGTACTGTCTTTTGCTGAAGACACTTAGCAAACCCTGAGCTATACAACCAGATGCTAAATGTACTTGAATTCATGCAGGTTGAAGCCAAAGACATGGCAACAATAAAGCACACTGGGGATGATTTCAACATGGAAAGAATTGCAGTGTAATAAAACGCCATGTATCTACAAAATTTTAAGTATGCATACTGATGCCAGAAAAATATTAATATAGCTCTACAAATCAGCTCAACCAATATGGCTGTCACTTAAATGAGGAGAGAGGGGGATTGCTTGTTAATTTTCTTTTGAATCGTTGCATAATTGCATGTCTGTAATTAACTGTCAAGATTCTTTGAGGCGTAATGCACAAAGCAGCCAGCAAATTTGATAGATATTTCTAGACTGCAAATGAGTTTTCTTTCACCAGATAGCTTATATACTGACTTTTACAGTTCTATGTCTGATCCTTTAAAGATCTCAGTGTTTTTCTTATTAATACTTTGTGGAAAAAGCACGATCAAATTAGCAATGTGATTTGAGATTTATGATAGGCACAAAAATTAATATTTGTACATTTTGCAAACATTTATGGTATTATATTGTACTCATTTATATCCCAGAGAACTGAATTTGCTTCTCCTTAGCTAGATAACCAATAAAAATATTTAAGAATATTTTTTAAAATAGTTTAAAATCAAACTAGATTATTTTCCCCATTCTTCTGGAGAAATTCAGGAATTGGACTTGTCTAGTCTAGTGAAAAGAAGGGGTGACATGATAGCAGGGTTCCAAAATTTGAGGGGTTGCCATAAAAAAGAGGCGATCAATCTATTTTCCAAAGCACCAGAAGGCAAGACAAGAAGCAATGGATGGAAACTAATCAAGGAGAGAAGCAACCTAGAAAAAAGAAGAGATTTCCTAACCGTGAGAACAATTAACCACTGGAATGCATTGCTTTCAGAAGGGATGGATGCCCCATTGCTGGAGGCTTTTAAGAATATACTGGACAGCCACTTTCTGTAATGGTATAGGGTCTTCTGCTTGAGCAGGGGGTTGGACTAGAAGACCTCCAAGGTCTCTTCCACTCTGTTATTCTGTTATTAAATTTTTATTTTTTATATTGTGTCTCTCAATACATGTACTCAATATAATCATTTACAGTTGAAGAAGCTTTCTTTTAATCTGAGGAAGTCTTCTATCCCTATGGAGCCAATTCTTCTCCTAAAGAATTCCCCGGAAGAGAATTTCCAGAAGGCAATATTTTCTTCCACAAAAATTTCTTTCTCATATAGCTGTTAGAACTGAAGACTCAATGGATTTTCAGAAACTGATTGAACTGAAATTCAGTGCCAAGTCATGGTTTGCTTAACTTTTTTTGTCAAATAAACCACAATTGGGCAGGTTCATACTTAATGCTAATGCATAAAATACGATTTTTGAACAATGGCTCAGCTTACCAAACTATTATGACCTAGTGCAGTGTGTGAAGCCAGCCGTTGTTTCTCAGCTGAGGAAATCCACTATTGAAGATCAGAGTGACTCTTACATATTCATCCTTCTACCTATGATTAATTTCCTAATATTTTTCTTTTTTAAAATAAATTTTATTGAGTTTTATAAGGTTAGGAAAGGGATGGGATCAGTATGGGAGTTGGGATTCAGGATGGGGGTCAGGGTTGGGATTGGGTCAGGGATGGGATGGGATGGGAACAACAATGGGGTTACCCCCCATTGACTATTTCCTAATATTTTTCAAGAACCTGAAATGCAGCTAAAGACAAGAGAATCATTGTTTTGAAAATATATTGAGCAGCTTAATCAAATCTGTTCAGTAACATGAAAAATGTTTACTAATCTAATAGAAAACTAATGTATGGCTTTTTATTAATAATTTTGTTTTGAAAATTTACAAGCTAAGATCCATAATCTGTATCACAGTGTGTTTATTGCTCACAAGCTATTGTTTCCTCTGTCCCCCCCCCTTTTATATAACAATTTGTCTTAGGAACAATTCTAAACTTCTTTGGTTGAACCCAGTAAACAGATTATTTCTGGATTCTTTTTCCACCAAACCCACAGGGCTGTATTTGTGGGATGTTTTTCTGTGCCTCACAAGTAACAGACTGGCCCCCATACATGTTAATATGGGAGTGGGTTTGACATCATGATCAAAAGCAGTAATTTTGTATTTCCTGGGAAAGATAAATGTTGTCTTTTCTAGTGTTACTTCAAAGAAGGTGACCTTTGCAAAGCTTCAGATACTTGTATTGAAAATGTCATAGCGTACAGCATCAACAAATCAGTTATAATGTGCTTGATATATAAACTACAGTACTCAAGTTTCAAGGGCTAAATAAATGAGAATCTGTCTTTGCAAAAAACTGCAACTTGATTAGTTTTTAATACATGACTTCTTTCTGAATTCTTAAATATGTCAATTTACCAGCTGATGACATACTGAGGTATGTATCTAATCATGGTATTACAGTTCCTTCTCTTGTTCTGCCGAACACCAAGATTCATAAGACATTTCCATGCATGTTCAAAAAATATAGGAAAGAATTGTTTCTTGTTTGGTAGGATAGGTTTAATTATTAGAAGCCATGGATATATTGTACTTTTGGCAGGTTCACACAATGATAATCATGTGAGAAATCTAGGAATATTCAGGATTGACTGTTAAATCTTGAATTCTTTACATGGAGCAGCTGTTTATGAGAATAGTGTAAATCTGTTATGTAGCCAATATCACTTCAAGATCTATTTATTTATTAAATTGATTTATTTTAAAGCACCAGATAAGGAAGAGGGAAACATATTTTCTATGGAACATGCAAGATGAGATTTGTCTAATGTATCAAAATATCCACTATATTACTGTATTGTCTATGTTACACAATTCATATGTAACTGTTTAATTTTAGTCAAAAATATCAGCACAGTACTGAGCAAAAATATCAGCAAAAATATCCTTTTTGTTTTTCTGAAAAAATCTTTTGCCAGCATTTCTTTGAGTCACATTTTTATGTTTTTTTAAAAAAATAGTAATAACTACAATTTAAGGGAATAGGAAAAGTGAAATCACAAGAATGAACTAGAAATAATGTAGACTTTATTTTACTTGATTGTTAGGTTACTGTTGAGAATAAATGACTTACGTCTTCTAGAAAATAATAAGACTTTTGCAAATTGCAGAGCAAAATCCAGAACAAAAAATTATTAAAACATCTTTATTGCCTTTGATAGCACATAGGCAACAAGCTGAAGAGACATTATCGATTGCTATAAATTTCAGTAGGATGGAGGAGTAGAATTGATATGTTGCTTATACCTGCTCAAAAAAGAGGCATACATTATTCTTAACAATTCACTTGTCATATGCACATTTTCTATAAAAGTATGATGGAATGATGACTTAATGTTATGAGCCATGTTGCTTGGGAAGTCTAGGATTTGCAATGTGAACTTTATAGTATAGAACTCAAAGATGAATGAAGGCACCTTCTAGATGAGAAGCTTTTAAGTCATAAATGTTTGAGCATTTCAAGGTTTAATTCAGTTGATCACTGTTTGGTCTTCTGACATATGGATAGAATAGTAATCAATCTTTTCTTTAAAAATGTCCCTTTGTCATCCTGAGCCCATTTTACTATTTACTCCTTTTGTAATTATTCAGTATCATTATTTCTAGGCACCACAGAGAGGTCATTGAGACAAAAGATTGATGAACATAAACTTGTGATGCCTGGTAGCTGTTTGGCTGTGATTGATGTGATAATGGCATTTTATTCTGACATTTGATTATGTTGCCATAATTCTGAAAATGTCATGCTTATTATCAAAATTAAATGTCAACATTTTCAGCTGCATAAATCTGTAATGATCAAGAATGGTAAAAAGTAACTGCCTAATTTCTAGCCTTCATTCATCACTTAGTGACTTTTTTTCCCTCTTGTGCTTGGAAAAATCATTTGTTTCCTTTCTGGCATTAGTCAGTGACAGAGATAAATTCTGTCAGCTTCCCTCAACTTCCTGCACCTTTGTGTTACAGCTACAGTATTGTACAATTGAATAATTATTTTAAAAAACACCAAACTTTACTTCATCTTTTCATTGGCATATTTTTCAAAATCAAAGGTACAAAAATTAAAAGGGTAGCTCTTGTCCATATCAAAATTTTCTGTCTTTGCTGAGAGCTAAGACAGACCCCAGACATACTATGACTCTATGTTGGGTGAACCCTCCATATTTAATTTAAAGTGTAGCTGATCAGTTAGACTGCTTATATCCAATTATTTAGTTATGTTTAGTATACTATGGAATGAATATCATAACGTAGTTTAGTTGATTTTGGCTTATGTGAATCCAACCACTCTGGCTTGTTCAACAAATGATTTAAAGCAAGCCATGATTCATGTAGGGTATGAACTCTGACATGTCTAAGTTGAAATCCAGCCATCCAGTATTTCCTTAGTAGCATCTTATGAAATTATTTTTTTTTAAAGGCAGTTTTGACTCCTGCCACATTCCAGGACAAATCCCTGCACTTTTCTTTGTAGAAGTATTTTGCCGTGCCTTCTCCTTAAGGATGAGAGAAAGTTGAAGATCACCCAACACTCAGCTGGCTTGTGTCTAAGGTAGGACTAGAATTCATGGTCACCTGGTTTCAAGCCTAATGCCATAACCATGGCACTAAACTAGCTCTTGCTTTATGCAATATACTTTTCTTTTCAAAAATATAGCCCCATAAAACTGATTAATTTTTAAAAAATTAACAAAGGTTTCCTTACCCCAGAAAATAGCATTTTATAGGAAAATACTCTATATCTGTATGAACTATTTTCATAAGGCATAATCTAGAATTTCCTTTTATTTAGTTATCTTGCTTGTTTCAGAGCATTTCATAATAGTATGCATTTATTGCCAAAATACACACTGTCCTTAAGATCTTTTTTTATCTTTTTTATTAGTTTCCCCCATATATGCAAATTTTTCCAATCAACAAGTTGTCTGAAATTTGCTAAACTAATACATATTCAATTCCTAATTCTTGCTTCTTTTCTCTAACCAAGTATAAAATAAGTTCCAAATTTGGTAATGGTCTGTATCGTCTTTGTCTTTTAGCCTCATGGTTAATCTGTCCATTTCTGCACATTCCAAGATCTTCCTGATTATTTCTTCCTCTTGTGGCAAAGCTTCATTTTTCCAGTGTTGTGCAAAAATTATTCTTGCTGCTGTAGTGATATGTAAAATTAAATATAATTTCTGCTTATTAGTCTTTTCAGGCGTAATGCCTAATAAAAAGAGTTCAGGTTTAAAATCAACCTGTTCATCCAATATTTTTTCTAACCACGTATGTATATTTTTCCAATAAACCTTTGCCTTCCCACATGTCCACCAAATATGATAATACGAGCCTATATTATGTTTACATTTCCAACATCTATCTGACATATTTTTAAACATTCTTGCTAGTCTTACTGGTGGAAGATGCCATCTATAAAACATTTTATACAGATTTTCTTTGTATGAAGTAGACATTGTCAGCTTGTAATTTCTTTCCCATAACAATTGCCATTTTTCTAGTTCTATGTTATAACCAAATTTTTTTGCCCATCTTGTCATTGTTTCTTTCGTTTGTTCACTTTCCATATCTAAAATTAACAAAAAATTATACATTTTCTTAATCAATTTCTCATCTGAGGTCAACAAAAGCTTATCAAACACATTTTGATCTTTATAAAATCCATACATTTTTACATCTTTTTCATATCTATTTAATATCTGTAAATGTGCCCACCAAGATAACTTAATTCCTAAATTTTCCAATTCTTGTTTGGGTTTTAATTTTCCATGAGTATCTAAAATATCTTTATATGTCCATATTTTCTCAAAGTCCACTAGATTCGGATGTATAAATGCCTCCATCGTTAACAACCACCCTGGAATTTTAGTATATATTTTAGCTTTAATTTTTTCCCATACTGTTAGTAAAGCATTTCTTACGACATGATTTTGAAAATATTTATGAATTCTATTTTTCCCATACCATAAAAAAGCATGCCACCCCAATTGTAGATCATATCCTTCTAAGTACAATAACCTTGTTTCTAAGTGTTATTCATTCTTTCACCCAAGTTAACACCGAAGCTTGGTAATACAATGTCCATTCTGGCAATCCAAAACCTCCATTCTCCTTAGCGTCTTGTAATGTTTTCATCTTAATTCTAGCTTTTTTCCCCTGCCAAATAAAGTTCAAAACTAATGAGTTTAAATTTTGAAAAAAAAATTTCTCAAGTTTTATCGGTATTGTTTGAAATAAAAATAAAACCTTTGACAACACATTCATCTTTACTGTGGCAATTCTTCCTAATATTGATAATTGGAGATTTCTCCATCTTTCTAAATCCAATTTTATTTGCTTCAATAATCTTATATAATTATCTTCTTTAATTGACGAACATCTAGCTGAAAGGTAAATACCTAAATACTTAACTTTTTTCACTATTTGTACCTCTGTTTTCTCTAATATTTGTCTTTTTTGTTTATCTGTAAGATTCTTAACTATAACTTTAGTCTTATCTTTATTTATTTTTAATCCTGCCACTTCTCCATATTCTTCTATCTTTCCCCATAGTTTAGGAATCATCTCTAAAGGTTCTTCCAGAATGAATACTAAATCATCAGCAAATGCTTGTAGTTTATATATTTCATCTTTAACTTCCAGTCCTTTAATTTCTATATCTTGCCTTATCCTTCTATTTAATACTTCCAAAGTAAAAATATATAATAAAGGAGATAGTGGGCATCCTTGTCTAGTACCTTTTTTATCTCAAAACTCTCAGTATAATCTCCATTTACTATCACTTTTGCTGTCTGATTACTATAAATTGTTTTTATCATATTTATAAAAATTTTTCCAAAATCCATTATTTGTAATTGTTGAACCATGAATTGCCAAGAATGTCCTTAAGATCTGTGTCAGGATTTCACAGTAAAACAATAGTTGAAAGAAGCAGTGATAAGCCACTATTGTCAAGATCATTAAATGGAAACATCTAAGAAGTCACCAAAATTTAACTTGGCAAGAGGGAAACCGCAGTCAACTATCCCTACCATAAATGGCCATAGAAAAAGATTGTCACAATGGCTAGGTAATATTTAAATCAATTTAAATGATATTTTTTTTGAAAATATATTTTATTAATTTTTTTAATTTTTACAGAAAGAAGAAACTACTCAAATCAAATCATAGTGTTAAAATAAACAATCATCCATAAACAAAACATAAATACATTTTTCAATACATCTAATACTAATAACTCAACTGAAAATAATCATACCACACAATTAACATTACTGCTCGGTACCCCCACCACCACATCCCCCCAACCCTAACCTTCCCCCCTCACTTACCAACTAACTACCTACTTTCCTCCCTCCTTCTCTACTTCTCTATATTCCACCCTCCTTACTCATCCCCCCTCTTACCAACTTTCTTTCTACTTTCTTTCTACTTTCCTCCCTCCTTCCTTATCTCCGTCCTACTCTTCCCCCTTCTTATCAGCTTCCACTTACATCAGCTTTCACTCCTCCTTCCTCTTTCCAACAGATGTGGTGCCCAGAGGCCACCCGAGCAACCCCTTAATGACAGTAATTACATATTCTTACATCCACCCCAATTACAGTTGAGAAAACATCATATATAAAATTATAAACCCTCCCTAGCCCTCCCCCCCGACTTCCCAGAGTGAGTACAGGGTAAAACAAAAGAAAACCCACTACATCAAACAAAATTATTATATAATCCTAACAAGAATTTTAAACTATATACTATATACAATCTCTAAATCATTTCAATCCATTAAACAAAACAAACAAATCATCTTGTTAAGAATAATAATTTTCATTTACATATCTAAACCATCAATCTAAGTCAAACCTTAAATCACTTCAATCCATTGAGAGGTTATATAAAATCGCCCAAACAATCAAGTTTTATATACATCTTCCAGTAATCAACCTCTTTCAAACCATTGAACATCAAATAAAAAAAAATTCATCTTTTTAGAAAAATAAACAAATAATATCATATCTTCCATTAAACATCCTCTCTTACATCTTACTTATAAAATTGGTCTTTAATTCAGCCCATAATCTTAGATTAGCCTTAATTCCTTACATTTAATTTTAAATTTCACTTCTTCAATCGACTTCAGGGCTTTCTCATCTGTCAAATAAACCTCCATAACAAATACAATCTATTTATTCCAATTCTAACTTACATTCCTTCAACCTTATCAAATCACATAATGCTTATCTATCCCATCAATCAATCAATCAATCTAATGTCAAACCTAGATCATTTCAGAACAAATACATTCTTCATCAATTTAATTATATCTTCCATTAATCATCTTCTCTTACATCTTACTCATAATCTTAGTCCTTAAATCAGTCCATAATTTTGAATTACCCATAATTCCTGCATACAGTTTTAAATTTCACTCCTTCAGTCGAATTCTAGGTTTTTTCTTTAACCAGGTAAACCTCCATAACGACGCCTCCCTTCCAAATAATAAGTCTCTCTTCTTTACTTGCAATATCATTTGAGTCCAAATAAACCGTCTTAACCTTTGCATTAGTCCTCTGTTACTCTTGGCCATAAACTTTTGTTGAGATAACAATTCAAATCTCTGTCTTTGCTTTTCCCTATCCTCAGGCCCATAAGTAAGTTGCTTCTTAAACTGAATCAATGTCTCTTTTTTCTCAATTAAATCCTCTTCTTGCTGCTTATCTAAAAGGGATAACCATCCCCTCCTTTCTTGAAACAAATCCTCTTCCTCCACTCCATAGATGAACTGTTTATCAAGCAAGATCCATTTCCCTTTATTCTCTTTATTCTCAGTACTGTCTTCTTCTTGTTCTTGTTCTTCTTCTTGTTTAGGTTGCACTATAAAATATTCAGCAGTCGGTTGTAAATCAGTTTCATTTGGAAAAAAGAATCTGGTTAATATTTCTGTAATGGTCTCTTTCAGTATTGCTTTAATCTCTTTCACTATTACACGCCTTTCTTCTTGAGATTCATCAATACGATCCAAAATAAGTTTAACATTTGAATGTAAATTCCACTCCATTTTAAATTTAAAACAATCACACTGGCTTTAATACAATTCCTACCACCGTCTCTCTAGCTTCGCTTACGAGAACAAGGAGAGAGGAAAAAAAATGGAGAATTCACTTTCACTTTCAAACACTTTCCTTTAACAGTGAAAGCAGTGAAAGCTATACGCCATTTTGAAAGCATTATGTTGATTATAGAAGTTAGAAATGTATAGCCAGAAAAACAATAAAAAAAATACTTGCAATCCAATAAGAACTCCTGTATTCACTCAGTCTGCTTATAGTCTCTCTTGTGATCTATTTTTATAAGCAGAAGCGGTCGCGGCGTCTTTCTCTGTCTAATGACAGAAGCGTCTCTGGGCAGGAGCCATTTAAATGATATTGAGAAAGAATAGAATAGATACTTTGAAGCTGCCAATTAGTATTTGCTGCTGGACTGTAAACTGAGAAACCACACATGTACTTCATTTTTCCCATTAGGATAGCTTTCTTTGATTACTGTATAAAAATTTCAGTAATGATTTCAAAATTGGAGTTTTTCATATGAATTTGCAAAGGCAATTTTTATGTAGATTTGGGTCTTCATTTTCATCTGATAATTTATTGAGTTAAATATTTTGAATTTAATGCCCTGATCAGACATAGTTTGTATAAGTTATAGCTAATAAGGCATAGTTGGCTGTGACCACAAATTGTAGTAAGCCATAAACTAAACTATGGTTTACAAAACACAGAGGCTGAGGTTAAATATAATTTTGGTTAATAATATAATTTTGCCAAAATAACTAGACACAAAGATAGTTTATTCCCCCATACCATCACTCTGCTAAAGTCCTAACTCCCATAGCACTGTCTTATGCCTAAAGATATTTACCCATGTAGTAATTTGTATTGATATTGTGCTAGTCATCTTTTTACCTTTCTTATTTTCTCATCTTTCTCACCTCTTAGCTTTCCTACTACTTTCTCCTATTAGTATATTATGGTTTATTAATTGTTCTTTGTATTTTATGATTTAGATAGATAGATAGATAACCTTTATTGTCATTTTTATACTGTGGGCACAATGGCACACATCAAAAATGAAATTTAGTTGCCCGCTCTCAAAAGTGAAACACATACATGACACACACCTAAACATACTATGAACAACATGTGTATAGACCCACATCCCTACATATACGTAGCAAATAAATATTAAATATTGTCCATCTTGAATATATAACGGAAGGAGGAAACTTGAGAGTTCACAAGGTTAATGCTGTATGGAATGAAACTCTGGCTGAATCTGGATGTTCTGCTTCGGATACCACGAAGCCTCCTCACAGAAGGTAACAAGGAAAACAGGTCATAAAGAGGATGTGTAGTGTCCCAGATAATCTTACGGACCCTGCTCAAGCAGCGCTTCTGTGCTATGTCCTGAATGGGAGGGAGGGAACTGCCAATGGTCTTTTCGGCCATTCTCACGACTCTCCGCACCACCTTCCTGTCTAAAGCAATGATGCCTCCAAACCAGACTTTGATGCTGTATGACAGGATGCTTTTGATTGTCCCCCTGTAGAAAGTGGTCAGGACAGGGGAAGAAAGATGTGCTTTTATCATGCAGCGCAGCAAATGCAGGCGCTTCTGTGCCCACTTCACCAGTTTCTCACTGTTGAGTGACCAAGTCAGCCTACTTGTTAGCTGCACACCCAGGAATTTGATGCTGGTAATAATCTCCACAGGTGAATCATTTGTGCACAGAGAAGTGTGGCTGTGCCTGCCTTTTCTGAAATCAACAATGATCTCTTTGGTTTTTCCGGTATTTAAAACTAGGCTGTTTTCCTTACACCAGATCACCAACCCTTCAACTTCCTTGTGGTAAGCTTCTTCCTTGTCATCCTGAATAAGGCCCACTACTGTTGTATCATCTGCAAACTTCACAATATAGTTGGTGGCAAACCTAGCTCAACAGTCATGCGTCAACAGGGTGAACAGCAGTGTATCTTATGATTTATGATGTATGACATCACTTTGTTGTTTGTATCTACACTGAGAGCTTATGCACAAGAGACAAATTCCTTATGTGTTCAATCACACTTGGCCAATAAAGAGCTCTGCTCTGCTCCCACTCCCACTCCATAAGCTTATATATGTTTTATATAGTAACTTCAGTCTACAAAGGTTACTCACATTAATCCCCCAATTCCTAAACTTTTGCTTCTGTGTGCATTGCAGATTTTGAAATGGAACTGTTGCATTCTTTTAATTTAAATTGTTTTAATTTAACTGTCTTAATTAGTTTTCAGTTAAGGGAGGATTAGAATACATTTCCCTCTAAAACATGTCATTAATAGACCTTTATTTGCTGTTGTTTGTCTTAATTCAGTTTAATAAGTATTAATAAACACATACTTGTTTTAACAGTTAAGGTATTATCTGTAACAGCTGTTGTTAGGAAAAACATTGTAAATTTTATATAGATGGCTTACGTTATAAATACTAAAAATGGTAGTGGTTCCTAAGAAAAATAAAGGGATTTTTATTACCATAGATCTTTCATACTTCATGATATGATACTGTATATTGCTAAACAAACATAAGTAATGGATCTTCAAGCATTTCTTTACGAAGTGATGCAGACTGTTAAATTTGTCCAATTGTTCATGTTTCAACTCTGTTTCTATTTAAGGAGCACCAAAAATTGTATCTTTTACAGGGAGATGCTTATCTCTTCACATTTATACTCCCAAGATACAGTTTGATAATATTGTGAAGACCTTCTTTAATCAAAGTAATATATATTCTCCTAGTTTTTGAAGCATTGCAGAAATATTTTTCTTTTTCATTCAGTTATGTCTGATTCTTGGAGATTGCCTGGACAAGTTTCTGCAGTTTTCTTGGCAAGGTTTTTTTCAGAAGTGGTTTGCCATTGCCTCTTTCCTAGGACTGAGAGGGAATGATTAGCTTAAGGTCAGCCAGCTGGCTTTGTGCCTAAGGCAAGACTCAATTATTCATCTCTAGCCTGATGCCTAAACCATCGTACCAAACTGGGTCTCTGGACAAAATACTATTTCTGAATAAATCAAACAAAACAGGAATGGGCATACTTCAGATACTAGATCTAATTCTACAATATATCCACAGAATTAACAGTGATGTTTAAGTACTTCTATCAGTTAACTAGAAGTAGTCTAGTTAGTCTTAGGGCTAAAATAAGTAAGTTCTGCATTATGCCTTAATCTGTAATTATTAGTTTAAAGTGCCTAACTGCAAAGCAGTTGTGAAAGCAGCTTTTTGAGCACCAAAAGACAGAGGCAAGTCAGAATCTGTCTACAATCATCTGCCAGCTGTGTTGAACATCAGCAATGACCTTTGTTAAACATTGGAACTGAATGGACATTAGTGTAAAAGCATTCATTCTGGCAAAAAAAAGCAAAGGTAGTAGCAATAATAATAGGCATCTTGGGTGCAATCCCAAAATAACTAGAGCACCATTTGAACATGTTCAGCAAAGACAAATTCACCACCAGTCAATTGCAAAAGGCAGGTTTACTCAGAATAGTTTACATGCTGTGATGATACCTTTAACATCATCAGACATCTGCCTAGCCCAGGTCCTTGGGAAGGACTCGATAGATGGACAAAAATGACAAATCGAGTCTGAACATTTGACTGTGTGTGATAAAATATAATTGCGAAAGGCAGCTTTATTTGGAACGGCTTACATTGTATGATGATACCTTTAACACTATCAAACAACAATATCTGCATATCTCATGTCCCTGGGAAGGGCTCAATGCCAAATCCAGTCTAAACCTCTGACTGACTGTGCAACCAACCATAGTAATAATAACATCAACAACTTGGATTGTCTCATCAGTCCCTGGGGATCAGTATTGACCATTTTAGAGAACTGTGATTTACAGTAAAATTAGATACCATGTTGAAACTACACAAGGCATTGGTTAGCAAGGACATTACTTCCCCACACCTTGCACCCATTCTGTTGATTCAAATCATGTAAATGTCAATGTTTAGAACACATAATAATGAGGCCAGCTTTCTTAATCGGCTATTCTCTAGATATTAAGCAGTGCCAAGCAAAAAACTATATTGTATTTTCCCCCCTAAGGTATTGGGTATCTCATTCAATTGCAGATAATTTGTTGGAAGAATTATAAAACAATTCACGTACATGCCCTGTCTCTGATTGTTTGATCATCTCCAGCATTCTGCAATCCACAATACTTTAGTTAAACCCCAGGGGAAGATATGGGCAGTTATCCCATAAGACTTTTTCTAGTGTAGTTCAGCTTCACTGCAAAGAAGCTCTGCTCTAGAGACATTGGAGATTTTTTTCCTTCTACAGAGAAATGTGAAGAAACCACACCTTTTGTTCCCCACAAAATTGGTCATGATCTCAGTCATTTGTATTAATTTTTGTCTCTTGATGTATAAAATCAGCCATTTTATATCTGACAACAGAGATGGAGAATTTTACTCTTTGTTCAACACTACTTCTAATGCAAAGCTTTTTAATTACACATTCAACCACACAAAATGTTCAAGTATTATCGAAGCAAGTTGGATACCTTGATGCAAAAACTGTCCTTTAATTAGGTGAATCCTGAGATGTAATCTAAACTAAGAAACAACCAGTTCCAACAGTAATTCATCATGGCCAGATAAGAGATGATGCTTGGCTCCAGTATCCCCGCCACATCCCAGTCTCAACCTTTCCATCAGTAACTTTAACAGCCTTCATGGATGGTACAGGGTATTTGCAGGTCTTGCAGCTACTGTACCCTCCAGGATGTCTCAGCATGGGAACTTGGGGAAATGTCTTACAGTAGCAACTCAGGGATACAGATATGCCATGCTTTCCCAACTGGAGTGGCAGGAAAATGCTGCATGATTTTCTGGGAATACTAGCAGAGGGGAGTTGGAAGCTCAGCAGCCTGGCCCTTGGATTCCCTTCAGTGTACAAGGGAAAGAGAAGCTCATTGGGTGATGAATACCGGTTCTTTCACCTATCCAGACTATCATTCTTCTCTCACTAGAAGGGTGGCTGCCACTTTGCTTGTTCTGCACATATAACTCCCCAGGGCAGGAAGTCCTTTCTCAGGCCAAGAAGTGAAGTAATTGGGGCAGAATGAGGAAAGACATAGCTTTCTGGATCTTGGGGGGGGGGAATAACAACCAGGTCATACATACTGGATGAACCAGCCAATTAATACTTCAGGCTGGATCACTGAGCATTTATTAAAGCTGAGGGAAATTTCAAGGGAAAGTGACACCTCATTCTCTGTAAGGCAATATCACTGGTTAAACACAAAGTGGCTAATTTAATAGCTAACTCTATGATTTAAATATATAGATGACCATGGCTGCAATTATCTAGGCAAATGCATAAAGCATTACACAATTGTAATTCAAATTAGTTTTCTTTCAATAGGTTTACATCTTTTAAACCAAATATAAAATTCCTCAGAGCTGATGTCATCAAGGATTTTAACAGTAATTGCAGGAAACAGAATTTGTACGTTGTGGAAATATATAGATATCTATCAAGCTAATGTTTGAAAAAAGATGAGATAGTGAATAAAGAAAGACTAATATTTCAGTCTTGTGGAAATCAATGGAAACCAATCCAAATTCAATCTGAGTAAGCATATTTGAAGAAAACATCCTCAAGATTAAGGAACACTTAATTCATTGACTGAAATATGGCTACACGTGCATTGTGTTGGTCACTCTGTTCTGAAGTTAACTTTAGAACAATAGTGGAAAATAAACAAGCAAATCTGCTTTTTGTACTTTGAAATCTTCAACCATTCTGGGAGAGCAGACCTAGTGTTCTCTAGAGATTAAAATAATAAAATAATAATGAGGGAATATATTCAAACCATGCGGTAGTACCTAAGGTCTGGGTCTGTATTCTGTTTTCAAAACTAGTAACTTAAAGGTTACTGTAAGTTTTGGGCAATTTTTATAGAAATATTAATGTTATATGTAGACATGAGTATATAAAAGATCAAGTACTGCTACTGCCAGATAAGATTTTAAGGTCACATCTTATTAAATGATAGTTTTCCAGTTGGAATAGGAGGCCACAGAGAAGGGATCAATTTTCTTATGCCATGTCCTAACTAAAAAAATTTCTCATGTACATATATGATGCTGCATTGAGGGAATAGTTTATTTGTTTGTTTATTTATATCTCACCTTTATTATATTTACAAATAACTCAAGGCAGTGAACATATCCAAGATACCTTCCTCCTCTTATTTCCCCCACAACAGCCCTGTAAGATGGGTTGAGAGAGAGTGACTGGTCCTAAGTCACCATCTGGCTTTCATGGCTAAGGCGGCACTGGAACTCACATTGTTCCTCTTTCTAGCCTCATGCCTTAACCACTAGACCAGGCATATCAAACTCGCGACGTCATGTGAGGTCGTACGACGTATCATGACTTTTTCCCCATTGCCAGCAATGGGGTGGGTGCGGTTTCAGTATGATGCATCCGGCCCATGGGCCGGCAGTTTGACATGCCTGCACTAGACCAAACTGTCTTTCAAACAAATAAACAATCAAAAACAGGTGTTGGGTTGGTAGCTTGAAGAGAAAAAATCATTACTGCACGCAATAGAAACTCCACACCAGGCATTTCTGAGTCCCATGGTGCTCCAAAACACCATCTAGTTCAATGAAGCACATTATATGGCATGATCATCCCACTGGCTATTAGAATTTGGGTCTGAGAACGAATGGATATATATCATGGAATGGCAAACAGGGCCAGGTTATTCGTGAGACAGCCTCTTTTTGAAGTTTTATCTGCTTGCTCCATTAGGTTGGATAGAGTGGAAATGTATTTAAGTGTTGGTATTGAGTAGAATTTAGGAAGAATTCCTTCTTGTAGTTGTCATTGCCTGGTGGTACATCTTTCCCCCACAATCTGGCAAGCACCCACATTTTTAGCCTTCTGTATAGTCATAAATGGGTGGCTTTTCCCCCAGGCACTGGGAAAAGGTAAGATTAGAGCACGGGGATAATATGATGTAATGGTTTTCTTGTTTTGGGTTTCATTATTGTTGTGATCTGCCTATAGCTGAGTTTTTCAAGATGAGTGGCCATGAAAAGAAAAAAAAAGAAAAGGAAAGAAGAAAAGGAAAGAAAAGAGAAAAATACAACTTTGCTATATTAAAGATCACTTCTACTCTACTAGCATTTCCGCTCCACAATTTTATACCCCACCCAGAGTCTTTGTTTGAGGCAATTAATAACTTTTGTAAATGGATCCCTCTCTAAGCCCTGATACCAGTTCTACACTGGCATAAAATAAAAGGTTATCGTAACATATTTGTGATGTGAGTAAAGTGAATGTGAACATGAACTTTAAAACTGGAACAATAAAGATATTTCAGTCTCATTCATGGATTGAGGATGAGATGAAGGAAATGTCATAGACCATAGCAGAGTTCAGAGAATACCAACACATTCATATCATACTTTAGATACAAAAAAGGGAAGGCTCCAAGGCAGCTTGCTGGCTGCTGGCTGTAGAAAGAGGGAATGCCAAGGAGGCAGGATTGGATAGTAGTTGTTCCCAATGTGCACATGGTTTACCTTGAAGCTTTGTGATGTTATATTTTGGCTAATCAAAATGAAAGAAACATTTCCAAAGAATAATACGTAGTGTTGTATACCAGATGCTATGATGTTTGATGCATACAAAGATTTTATGTACAATGCTGAATGTTTTAATAAAGGAATTTTTAAAAAAAAGAAAGAAGAAACATGACTCAACTATCAGCAGGAACCTCATCATCTATATCATGGGTGTCAAACTCGCAATGTCATGTGATGTGTCGCGACAAATTGCAACTTTTTTCCCATTGCTGGCAATGGGGTGGGCGCGGTTTTGGCGTGATGCACCCAGCCCACAGGCTGGCAGTTTGACACCCCTGATCTATATACTACTAAAGCTCTCCTGTTTATCACCTTCAATTGGGTAAAACATCATAGGACAAGTTTTGAATCAACATGCCCCAAATGGGCCAACTTAAACAATGCATTCAAAATTGGAGTTTCTTGAGTCCCATGGGATTGAAATTTGGCAAAGTTGTGACCACTTCAACGACCAAGTTGTCATCATTTCCAATACTTCCTGCTAGCTTCTCACAAGGAAAGTCAATGGGGAAGCCGAGTGGAAGTCAGAATTTGCTCCTGCTCCCACTACTTTTTTGCCCACCTGTGGTCATTCTGTTCTTTTGTTGAGTGAGAAATATCTTTGAAAAGATGATCAACAGGCCACAGGTTGTCTAATTATTAATAAAACAGCTGGGCTATAGAAGTCATATGTGGAATAGCTCAAGTTCTATTCATTTTCTTGTCCCAAAGTTCTCCTTGGAACACTGTGTACACTTCTGGTCATCACATCTTAAAAAGAATGCTACAAAAGAAAAAGACGACCAAAGTGATTGGGGAGTAGCTCACTTACCATGAGATATTCCAGAAGTGGGGCTTATTTAGCTTGGAATCAAGAAGGACAAGGTAAGACATGATAGAACTATATAAAATTAGGCATAGCATAGTTCAAATGGATAGCGAGGTTTTTGTTTCTTGTCACAATGTTAGAATGTGTGAACAATCAGTAAAATTAAATGCAGAGGAATACAGTTTTTACATAGCACAGTTTGCTGCTATCAGCTATGACTGCAGCTAATTTCAGCAGTTTAAAAACTGTTAAGATGATTCATGGGTCATCAATCTATCAACTGTTACTACTAGTATTGGTAGATTTTTTTACTATTTCCAGAATCAAGGCAGGAAGTCTTAAATTCTGGTTGCTGGAAGCCAAAAGTGGAAGAGAACAGGCTAAAATGTTTACACATAGCTCTGAATGCTCAATTAGATGAGGCTCTGTCAGATCCAGAAGAGCTATTATATTGTATCTATATATTTCTATTGTCTTTTTCAACATTAAAATAGTCTCAGAGAAGGGATTATTTTGTGAAGATGATTTCTTCTGATTTGTTCTTTGCAACCTCCTAAATCATATTAGGGTTTGCATTTTGATCATCAATCATAACTAATTTCAGTCTAAGTGAAATTGCTTATTGAAATGAAAGAACAAGAATTGTTGGCATAATGATGCTGAAAAATGGATTTTCTGATGAAACAAAAAAGAATAAAAATAGCAAGTGCAACCTAAATAAGATTCCTTATGCAATTAGGCAAAATGTTGGCCCTTTTTCAAGATGTAGTATTTCACATGGACAGAAAGGAAATGAAGATAAATCCTTTGAGATCAGTAATATCTAGATTTTCAGCTAGGGAAATCAATTATATTAAAAATACAAAGCGTTTTTGGGAAACTACTTTTCTAACATTTTGAAAATTTGCCAAAGAAGATTAACATAAAGAAATTTTGTTTGCTCTGTTTATGTTTACAAAAGGACTGCCATTGACAAGAAACACTAATAATTCTTGAGTGGAGCAATCCCCATACATCTGGGATAACTGATAGTGTTTAATTAGAATTAATAGGAGGCCTCTTGGAAGAAGCCTGAGCCTGTTTTAAATTTATTTTTAATTTACTGAGGCTACAGTGGGTTGATAATTTGGTAATCTTTTAAAGTTCTTTTTACTAACAGAAAAAGGGGGCTTTTCTATTGATAATATTAGCTTTGTTAGTGCTTTATAAACACACACACACACACACATTCTTTTTAATTGAAGTTTTTTTTTGTTTTGCTTTTTTACATGTCCACCAAGCATGATAAAGTGTCCCTTCAACATTTGAAGACATTTGAAATGCCTTTATGTAGTATGTTCTAGGTAATTTCTCTGGTATCTTGTATAGATAGGCCTCAACCTATGATCACAATTAAGCCCAAAATTTCTGTTGCTAAGTGAGATAGTTGTTAAGTGAGTTTTGCACCATTTTAGAATCTTTATTGCCACAGTTGTTAAGTGAATCACTGTGGTTGTTAACTTAGTAACACAACTATTAAATGAATCTGGCTTCCCCATTGACTTTGCTTGTCAAAAGGTCGCAAAATCCGGGACACTGCAACCATCATAAATACATGCCAGTTGCCCAGCGTTCGAATTTTGCTCAGGTGACCACGGGGATGCTGCAATGGTTGAAAGTCTGAAAAACGGTCATAAGTCACTTTTTTCAGGGTCGGTTGTAACTTTGAACAGTCACTAAATGAACTGTTGTAAGTTGAGGATTACCTGTACCAGCAACACATCATTTTATAAAAATTCTCTTTGAAATCATTACACAATGTAAATTTCAATCCTTTTAACCACATATTTTCCCACTGATCCATCTGTATTCTATTCTTCTTAGGGAGTCTGTTTTATGATCTGGTCAACCTTGAAGAGTAGACATCATGCAATTTTTGATTGGTATTTCCAAAGTGCTTGATAGATAAACTCCTTATATAACGTAGTCTCTTCCTTTGGGAAGCAGAGAGGCAGCTGCTTTTTATTTAAGCAGAGCTTTTTCAAAAAAGGGAAATAAAACAGAAAATAAAAAAGGGAGAAAGGAACTTGGCAGGAACCTTGGGAAGAATACCCGCTGAGCCCTGGTAAGTTTGTGGGGGTTTCTTGTTTAAATTACTAATTCACCTTTTTTTAGCAGCCATCGCGCCCCTGTTGGCGCGTGATAAAATCCTAAAACAAGTAGGAAAAAATCCAAAAAGTAAACTAAGTCCAAAACAAAAATTTGAACAACCTAAAAAGCTGTGGTTTATTTTTTTTTAAAATCAATATAAGTGAGTAAGGGAATAAAATTATTAACCTTATCAAAACCATCAAAAAATCATCGATATCTAGAAGAGGAAGTTTATATATATATTTTTAAAAAGTAATTTGTATAATAATAACAGTAAACATATAATAATAAGAAATGGAGATAGATAGCCGGCAGACGGAGGGGAGCTTCCCAGTGTTTTGCATTGAGTGTCACATGTATGACTATCTGTCTGCTGGACAGAAGTCCTGGGTGTGTGATCGGTGCAATGAGCTCCTGGCTCTCAGGGAACAGTTTCTTTCCCTTGAAGCAGACCTGAAAAGGTAGAGAGAGATAGTGAGGCAGGAGAAGATCTTCAGGGATGCAGCAGGAGCGTCCCACTCCATGCTGAGCAGCTCTCCAGCTGCTTTGAGAATGGAGATCTTGGGCAGGGAGGACATCAATTTGTGGAAGAGGGACAGGCTCCCTTAGTTGGGACCCCTTCCTTGGAGGATGTGCCCATATCCTCTTGCACCGAGGATACTTCTCCGTGGGTGGTGGGAGGGGGGCTTCTTGTAGTGGGTGATTTGATTGTTAGAAATATAGAGAGACGGGTTTGTGATGGAAGTGTTGACCGCATGGCAAATTGCCTGCCGGGTGCAAAGGTTGCGGACATCACGAGGCATCTAGACAGGCTGATAGACAGTGCTGGGGTGGAGCCAACTGTCGTGGTACATGTCGGTACCAATGACATTGGGAAAGCTAAGCGGAAGGTCCTGGAAGCCAAATTTAGGTTGCTAGGTAGAAGATTAAATTCCAGGACCCCCAAGGTTGCATTCTCAGAAATGCTACCTGTTCCACGCGCAGGGCCAGTTAGACAGGCAGAGCTCAGGAGCATCAATGCGTGGATGAGGCAGTGG
Source organism: Bothrops alternatus (assembly GCA_034064705.1). NCBI lineage: Eukaryota > Metazoa > Chordata > Lepidosauria > Squamata > Viperidae > Bothrops > Bothrops alternatus. Next base: position 2,248,399 of record JARGCV010000166.1, read on the forward strand.
TGTCAAGAGGAAGGGTTTAGATTCATTAGGAACTGGGAAACATTTTGGGACAAGCCACACCTGTACAGAAGGGATGGGTTACACTTGAACCACAATGGAACCAGACTGCTGGCGATTAATATTAAAAAGGTTTCAGAGCAGCTTTTAAACTGATTCGTAGGGGCAAGTCGACAGAGCTGGGCAGCTTCCGGTTCGAGAAGGCACACTACCAAATATGGAGGGTGGAAGTTATGCACACATTGGTGAGTCAACAGGAAAACTAAATTGTAATAGTCAAGCAGAAGGACATGGTAGACCATCTACAAATTCTACAATCAAATTCTACAGTCAAAATCTACAGTCAAAGTTGAAAGTGCACCAGAAAATTACATATAAATGTCTGTACACGAATGCTAGAAGCATTCGAGCAAAAATAGGGGAATTGGAATGCTTGGTGAAGGAAAATAATATTGATATTATCGGCATAACAGAAACCTGGTGGACAGATGAAAACCAATGGGACACAAGGATTCCAGGTTACAAATTGTATAGGATGGACAGGAGAGGGAGAAATGGTGGTGGCCTGGCCTTGTACATAAATGAGGAGTTAGAATCTCATGAACTCGAAATTCAAGAAAATTCAAACTCACCTACAGAAACATTGTGGATAAAAATCCCAGGACAGCAAACTAATCTGACATTAGGGATGTGCTATCGCCCTCCCAATCAAACTCCAGAGGCAGATTGCTCTTTGGAAAATGAATTTAAGGAGGCCTCAAAAAGAAATAGGGTAGTCATAATGGGGGACTTCAACTATCCCCATATAGATTGGGTAAATTCTTGTTCTACACATGAAAGAGAGACAAGGTTCCTCGACATGTTAGCCGATTATTCCCTTGAGCAGATGGTCATGGAACCAACCAGGGGAAAGGGGATCCTGGACTTGGTTCTAACTAACGCACAGGATTTGGTTCATGATGTCCTTGTAACCGAGCCCATAGGAACCAGCGATCACAACACAATAACCTTCAACTTAACCATGGATAGCAAATTGTTAGTGAAAACTAACACAGAGACCTTAAACTTTCACAGAGGGAATTTTGACAAAATGAGGAAAATAATAAAGAAGAAACTAAAAGGAACAGTAAAAAAAGTCAAATCCCTCCAAAATGCTTGGAAACTGTTTAAAAATACGTTACAACAGGCTCAAATAAAATGCATTCCAAAAAGAAGAAAGAGGACTGGCAAGCCAAAGAGGATACCAGTATGGCTTACAAATGAGGTAAAGGAGGTTATTGGAAAGAAGAAAAACTCATTTAAGAAATGGAAGACTCTTCCTACCGAGGAGAACAGGAGGGATCACAAGCTCTGGCAGACCAAATGCAAGGCGATAGTCATGAAAGCCAAGAGAGACTTTGAGGAGCATATAGCAAAGAATATTAAAAATAATAACAAAACCTTTTTTAAGTACATCAGAAGCAGGAACCCAACCAGAAAAACAGTTGGGCCACTTGATGACAATGGTCAGAAGGGGATAATCAGAGAAGACAAGGAGATTGCTGAGAGGCTAAATGACTTCTTTGCCTCCGTTTTCACCGAGGAGGATAGAGAACATTTGCCTGCCACTGAATTAGTTTTCCCAGGGAGGGAAATAGAAGAATTAAAACCGATAGAGATAAACAAGGAAGATGTTCTTGCATGCCTTTCTAAACTAAACGTCAACAAATCGCCGGGTCCAGACGGCATCCACCCTAGAGTTCTCAAGGAACTCAAGTGTGAAATTGCTGAACTTCTAGATAAAATATATAATCTCTCTCTAAGATCAGGCAATGTACCGGAGGATTGGAGGGAGCAAATATAACCCCGATCTTCAAGAAAGGATCCAGAGGTGATCCATGAAACTATAGACCAGTCAGCTTAACCTCAGTTCCAGGCAAACTGATGGAAACCATTATTAAAGATAAAATTACAGGGCACATAAAAAAACAGGCATTGCTAAAAGAAAACCAACATGGTTTCTGCAAAGGCAAATCATCTCTTACTAACTTGTTAGAATTCTTTGAGGGTGTAAATAAATACATAGATAAAGGGCCCCCAGTTGATATTGTATATCTTGACTTTCAAAAGGCTTTTGACAAAGTCCCTCACCAAAGGCTCCTTAAAAAGCTCTTCAGCCACGGAATTAGAGGACAGGTCTTGTCCTGGATTGGTAACTGGCTAAATTGTAGGAAGCAAAGGGTGGCAATAAATGGACAATTCTCTGGATGGAGAGAATTGCAAAGTGGTGTACCCCAAGGTTCAGTTTTGGGACCTTTGCTTTTTAATTTATTCATCAATGATCTGGATGTAGAAGTAAATAGTGAGGTAGCAAAGTTTGCTGATGACACCAAATTGTTCCGGGTAGTGAAAAGTGAAACTGACTGTCGGGAGCTCCAGAAGGATCTCTCGAAATTGTGTGAGTGGGCAACAAAGTGGCAAATGCATTTTAACCTAAACAAGTGCAAAGTTATGCACATTGGGGCAAAGAACCCCAATTATACTTACCAACTGATGGGGACCAAACTTTCTGAGACAACCCAAGAAAAGGATCTTGGGGTTTTGGTGGACAGCTCGATGAAGATGTCAACCCAAAGTGCAGCAGCAGTAAAAAAAGCAAATTCCATGCTTGGCATGATTAGGAAGGGAACCAAAAATAAGTCAGCAAGTGTTGTATTGCCTCTGTACAAATCGATGGTGAGACCACACTTGGAGTACTGTGTACAGTTCTGGTCACCGCACCTCAAGAAGGATATAATGGAACTTGAAAAGGTGCAAAAAAGGGCAACAAGAATGATCAAGGAAATGGAGCACCTCCCTTATGAAACCAGATTGCAACGCCTTGGTCTCTTCAGCCTTGAAAGACGGCGTTTAAGGGGTGACTTGATCGAAGTGTATAAAATCATGCATAGGATAGAAAAGGTGGATAGAGAAAAATTCTTTTCTCTATCACACAATACTAGGACAAGGGGGCACTCCCTAAAGCTCATAGGTAAGAAAGTGAGGACAAATAAAGGGAAATATTTCTTCACCCAGAGGGTCGTTGGTTTATGGAATTCACTTCCAGAAGAGGTCGTGACAGCTGTCAGCCTTGATAGCTTCAAGGCAGGGTCAGACAGATTCATGGATGCCAAGTGTATCGGTGGTTATTAAAATGGATGTCCATGTGCCGCCTCTATGTTGGTTGAGGCAGGCAGGATTCCCTTGAGTAGCATTTGTTGGGGGTCAAGGGAAAGGGAGGGTTTTGCCTTCTCTTTCTGCTCAAGATCCCCATGGGCCACTGTGTGACACAGAATGTTGGACTCGATGGGCTTTGGCCTGATTCAGCATGGCTCTTCTTATGTTTTTAGTCTGTGTTCTTTTGAAGGAGCATGGGCCTCTGTTTGAAAAACAGGACTAAGACATTTTAAACTACAGGTAGGTTCTGCCAGCTTGGTATTCTTGATTCTGTCAACAGTAGGTACATTCCAGAGTTTCTGCTGCTTCTGCCAACAAGGAGGTTCACATAGCCATATTTTCCATGGCGTTTATATCTTGGAAGTAAGGAGAATTTTCCTGACAGTAAGAACAATCAATGGAACAGCTTGCTACCAGAGTTGTGGGTGCTTCATCACTGGAGGTATGCAAGAAAAAAATTGGACAACCATTTGTCTGGGATGGAATAAGGTCTCCTGCCTTAAGCAGGTGGTTGGACTAGAAGACCTTTGAGGTCCCTTCCAGTCCTATGATTCTATGAAAGCATAATTTTGCCTATTTCACAGATACTTGCTGTTAGTGCCATCCATGGATACATGCAAGCACTGCTGTTCCCTTGTAGTCCTTGTTAAAAACTATCTACTACTAAAAAAAACCTTATTTGCTACACTTACTGAGGATAGAGCTTACTTACTACTACAGTTCTGCTCCCTGTACATTGTGATTTTTTTTAACAAGGCAATTTTTTAACCAAATTCTAGATCATGTTTAGAAAGAGCCCTACTGAAGAACTTCCACACCTACAATCTGTTAATCAGGTGATTTGAAAGAAAGCTAACATAGCAGTTATAGTTGCTTCGCTATGCTAGCTTATTCTTGTTCTCACCCAGGATATTGATTTACTATTTCTCCTGGCATTAGGTGACATTTCATGGGGGACAAAATAAGCCAGGAGAATCCAGCCATCACTTTTCTTAACTTATCCCATATTAAAACAGAACTTGCAGGGTTGGTATTAAGGCAAAAATTGGGCAGTGGGTAACCAAACCATGGAAAATTATGTCAATATTTCCCTTATTCTGGGGAAAATATTTTTATTTAAATTACAGCTATTGTTTTTAAATTTTATCCCTATAAATATACAGATCCTTAGCTGAAAATTTATAGCTGTTAATTATGTTATCAATAAAATCTATGACTGTCCTTGGATGGCAAATATTAGCAAATCTTTAACAGATCCTCATGTTGCTTTCTGATTTCTATAGCTTCTCTATAGGCTTCAGAATGAAATGAAATGCTGAGAAAAGAGGCACATTTTTGCTTTCTAGGGTGCAAATCAATCATGGATTCTCTAATGATGATCCTCTATGGCAGTTAATGATGTAATGATAGCAGGCATAGATTCCGAAGATATATAAAAATACATTCTGTTAACATAGCAATCTGTTTTAATTAAAGAGCTATGGTAAGAAAAGGAAAAATCACTTATGATTCCCACTGGAAACTGTGACCAGCAGAAATTAAAACTCCACATAAGTTTTCTGCTTCTTTGTTTGCCCCCATCCATGTGTAGAAACAGGAAATGAGGTGTAAAGCACTTTAGTAAACCTAATAAATAAATGTGTATTTTAAGAAAATCAAACCTTTGTTCAAAGGCAAGAGAACTGATAATAGGCTATCAGTCTATAGGTCAATATAAGTGTCTCTTATCAGTATATCTTGGCCTCCTTCCTGGATACCTAGTGAATCAATGAAAGAATGAAGAGCATCTGTAGCCTAACTATATTTGATTTGAATCAATATTTTCGAATAAACTATTATTGGTTGTGTTTATAAAACAAACTAAACTTTGATTTACAAGCTCTACTACCATAGCTGGGTTTATACAACAAAGACAAAGACAAACAAATCATATTAGGATTTAGTATGATTATGGGTTTAATTCTAATTCTCCATTTAGCAACAAAATTCCATTCCAACAACCAGATTGTTAAGCAAAATAGTCTTTCAGTGAACATTTGACTTAAAAATCAAAAAAGGCTTTGTGAAAATTTCAGCAAGCCACTGTATCTACTAGGTATATATTACAGTCCAGTCTCAAAAGTTGGAAGTGTTTATGCTTCCTAAAGTAGAATAAAAGGAATAAACAATTGGGGAACTATTACAAGGAAAACACTGAAGAGTTGGTGACCCTTTAGACTCATCTGGAATTTGTGTACATCAAGAACATCTGATCAAGGAAATAAAGTACACTTTCATTTGGTCTTGAAAAATCTAGAAATGCATGATTTCCAAGCACTTCTGCAAGATATTACAGAAACCTGATGCTCTACTAGATTTCCTCTTCCTATTCAGATTTGCCAAGCTTCTACAATCACTTAAATATGAGCCAGCAGAATGCTGCAGCTGCCAAAAAAGCCAACACAGTGCTGGGCTGCATTAACAGAGGGATAGAATCAAGATCACATAAAGTATTAATACCACTTTACAATACCTTGGTAAGGCCACACTTGGAATATTGCATCCAGTTTTGGTCACCACAATGTAAAAAAGATGCTGAGACTCTAGAAAGAGTACAGAGAAGAGCAACAAAGATGATTAGGGGACTGTAGGCTAAAATATATAAGGAACGGTTGCTGGAATTGAGTATGTCTAGTTTAACGAAGAGAAGGACGAGGGGTGACATGATAGCAGTGTTCCAATATCTCAGGGGCTGCCACAAAGAAGAGGGAGTCAAGCTATTCTCCAAAGCACTTGAAGGCAGGACAAGAAGCAATGGATGGAAACTAATCAAGGAGAGAGGCAACCTAGAACTAAGGAGAAATTTCCTGACAGTTAGAACAATTAACCAATGGAACAACCTGCCTCCAGAAGCAGTGAATGCTCCAACACTGGAAGTTTTTAACAAGAGATTGGACAGCCATTTGTCCAAAATGGTGTAGGGTTTCCTACCTGAGCAGGGGGTTGGACTTGACCTCCAAGGTCCCTTCCAACTTTATTATTGTTATTGTTATTGTTATTGTTATTGTTATTGTTATTGTTATTGTTATTGTTATTGTTATTGTTATTGTTATTGTTATTGTTATTGTTATGGATCATCGCAGTCAGCCAGATGTTCAGACTGGGTTTGGCATTTTGTCTACCTATCGAGTCCTTACCAAGGATGATGATGATGATGATTTTATTATATTAAAAAGAGGGAATGGACTATGAGAATAACACCTCTTTTGTTATTTGGTAAGCAGCTCAAGATTTATCTTTTAATGTAAGCACTGGATGAAAGTCCAAATATTGGAAAACTATGCTCTATATAGCATACTTCGCAGCTTCTTCAAAGAGGATATGTACACACATGCTACTGATCGCAATATGTGTACAGTGAAATCAGCAACAAATCCCAACCTCTCTGATTTACCAGCCAGGGATTTGTTTTTATACTATAGTCATCATTAAATTATCTGAACAGATAATTCAATTTATTCATCTTTTATAAAGCCTTAGGTTGTGTTTCTTCTTAATTTAAAAAAAATGCTTACACATTTATATTCCTTCAGTCTGAGTCAAGTCAGCTTCTTCTAGTATGAGTAACTCATTATTCAGCAACTAGGGCCAACTTTGCTCCTTGTTTGCAGTGTCATCAGGTTGGTTAAAAAAAAAACCCACTGTCACAGGTGTCTTTAGGCTGTTTTTGAGAATTTGAGGAGGGAAGGTGTGGATATAGAACTGTTACAGTCAAATTCACCTTAATTTGTGTCAAAACTCATCAATTCTCAGAATATTTATGTATGTATTACATGATTTTATATATATTGTAAGCATGAGATTATTTGAAAATGCAAAAATACTGATGACCATGAGATGGCAGCAAAGGAAGAATAGCTTACTGGATCTCTTTACTGTTATCTAGGGTTATTGGCAGTGCTTTTTTTCTAAAAAAAAAAAAAAGGTGCCGGAACTCACACATGTCATACAACCTGCCTTGCCTACTCTACAAGGTTCCATCCAAAAAAGGTGGTGGAACTCCGTTCTGGGCGTTCTATGAGAAAAAAGCCCTGGTTATTGGACTTTTGTAACCCAGATTTCTGAGCAAACCCATATACTTGGTTAGTTTATAATTTGACATATTATGTAAAATTTAGAAATAGATTAGACATTTGTAAAGAGCTAGCGCATGTGTTACTGATTTATTATTGGTATCTGTTCAAAGTGGGAGGGGTAGACTAAGATAAGAACCAAGATGTTCAATATAATAGCTATAAGCTACCCCATAATTGTTTTTCTTGAAGGTTCTGTAATAAACAGAAATTTGCAATTGAACAAAATCACGCAACTTAAGCCATCAGGCATTTGCATTTTACTTCCGATTACCTGCTAACAGCTGTTCAGATAAGAGTTTTGATGCATTTGAAATGGCTCCTTTCCAGGGAGGAGCTTTCATTCTAAACCATCCTTGGGGAAAAAAAATCTTCCTGATGGCCAAACAAAACAACTCCTTTGTAATTTGCTTGAACGGCTGTTTCAGATTTGGCACATTTAAAATAGGGAATAATGCTTTGCACAGCAGGCTCACTTCTCTGCGACTGTAGTACTGTGCATTTCTCTTCTGGATGTGTAAGTGAAGAATGTGTTTTCCCACCATGTGTATAATGTATACAAAGAACCCCAACGAAACTGCAATTTTTACTGTAGGGTGAGATGATGGAAAAATATACATAACTACCTGTAATGGAGATATACAAATGAAGAATGATCTATGAGGCTAAGTCAGAAAACTATTGGTCCCTATTTGAGGGCACAGCAGAAAGCAGCTGTTAAAAATAACATTGATGGAGTTAGCGAATGTCCTGGTTTCTTTCAGCCTATAAAGATGGACATTTTCTTGGCTAGGAACAATAGTGGCCAGAGGCTGAGCAGCTTGCTGAATTCCTACACTTAAGATGCTTTTTAATACCTGGCAAATTGTTCTGATAACTGCAGGTAATAAAATAATAATTCTGCACTATAAAACAATGAAAAGTCTAAAATGGCTGTTGTGGTGAGTAACTGTACAGTTTATGATGGAGACGTTCTTCCAAATTCTGAAGTAGGTAAAAATGTATACAGTAAGTAGCTGAGGACCTTTTTTTAACCTCCTTCTGAAGAAAAGGAGACAATTTAAGGCTTTTGGATGTTCAGGATAACATTTGCATAAACCTTTCTCAGTTTAGTGCCCTCCAGATTGCTGAATTTTTCAAATGCTTCAATCCCTTTTGGTTTCCTAGCTAGCACATCCAACCCATATGGAAGGCATCAGGGTGGAGAAAAGGTATTCTGTGCTGCAGATTTGAAAAGAATGCCTCCATCACTTTTTTGTGGAAAATTGCCACAGCCTTTCTAAATGGTATTGCCTGACAAACTGATGTATAGTGAGAAGGAGTAATAAAATAAATTAAAAAACGATAAGAGCTGGGCTGGATCAAGCAAAAAAAAATCTGCCTAGTCAGGCATTATGTCCCCTTGAAATTGTTCAGCCCTCCAGATGCATTGAGACTATATTGCCCATAATTCCAAGGCTGAATGAAACAATAGAATATAAACATGCTACATAAATATAATTGGACCATGAAGTTTTGGCATCCATATACAAAGCTAATATATAATCTGAGTTCACATATTGTGCTAAATTAAGGTTTGTTTAGCTGTGCTTTCATGAATAAAGTGCATGGGTTAAGTTCATACAACATGCTAAATCACAAATAGAAAAAGCTACCCACGTTATTGCTTTGGGTGAAATATGAAGCTATTCACTGACTGCTGTGTTCAAATGACCAGTGACTTAGAGTTTCAGTTGTATTTTAATCTAGCATGTTGTATGAGCTGAGCTGATGGAATTAGTTAAAGGTTCACTATACATTAGACAATACCAAACAATGGGGCTAATTGAGTGAATCATGGTCAGAGGAGAGCCATGTTATCTCTGGTAGTCCCCAATCAGAAGAAATCCAGTAAAATCTTTTCTGACTAACTAATTCTATTAAACATATGACTTTTATTAAAATTTATTAGTCAGAAAAAGTGCTACTGAGACTTTTGACTTGGGTCTATCATTGATAACATGGCTGATGACGACTTCATGGCATAACCTTCTTATGGTCTGAAATGCAAAGGTGATGAAGGCATTGGATGAGACTGTCCTCAAGTGGCCTTTCTGTAATCTAATCTTGTCACACATCCTGATGTACAAAAGGTCTCCAGATATGAATTGATAGAAGAAACTCCTTGAGGTTGATGCTTCTCTGAGGGAGGGGATTATACTATTCCTTTGAAAGAGATGAATTCACTTCTGAGGAAATCATTTCTGGATCCAGCCATTTGGACAGCTGCCATCTAGTGCACAAAAGGGAAGATTTTGGAGAAAGTAGTACTGTACCAGTTACAGAGAATTCCAGGAGAAATGAGAATTAATTTTACAGTTATTATTTTCAGTATGATTTCAGTCCTGCATATAGAAGGACATGGTGGCCTAGTAGTGAAGATGCTCCCCAGCCATTCAGAAGGTTGAGAGTTCAATCCTAGGCAGTGGCAGATGTTTCTCTCCTGCTGCAAACTCCATGTAGACATCAGGAAGGGCATTCAGCCTCTAAATGCCCAGCTCCCATCAATTGCCCCTGAATAGGAGGGCCTACAGGGTTATAAAAAGAGAGTTTTTGTATAGAATTCAATTGTCATCACTGGAAGTGACCTTTGTCTTGTTTATATGGGGGAAAACATGAAGAAGGTGTGGCTTTCCTGGTCTTATTATATATTGATTTGATCATTTGCTATGAAATTTTATTTTCAACTTTGCAAATAAAATCAGTAAAATTTGATTGGTATTTTACAGTAGTTCTGATTCTTCTCTGGTCCTCAGTTTCCCCATGTAGTTCTGATATTTGGCTGATCCTATTTGTTCAGATCATATCTCATCTCAAGTTGCTTCCCATGGCCCCAAATTGACTGATCACAAAGATTACCAAGAATATGACAAACCAATAGATAAGTCAAATTCAAGCAATCCATGTTATAACGTGTGAACTAGGCCATCAGGTTAAGCTGAAATTCAATTCGTTTGTTTTGGCTCAGAATGTTGTATGAGCAGATTCGTGTTTATTAACCATTCTTGACAGAATGACATAGTAATTTCCAATATTTCCTTTATGGAAATTGCTACATAACGATTGAAAGATTTATGGATCATTTATGGATAAGCAAACTATTGTTAGTCTTCCTACTCTCTAGAGCATAGACTACCAATACTTTTTTGTATGCCCTCATTTAACCTTTGGATATGCAAAAAAAATGGTTCATTTTAATGTTAAAGAACAGTACACTATTTATAGACTATTATATTACATAAGGAACTTCATGAAATAAGCTACATTGCCAATAATAATGTAACAATAATATAATACATAATCAGTACATTGAATTATATTATTATATTATTTACCTCTTCTCTGTCCCACACACAGACCACCTGCAGTACTCCTACAGTTCAGAGAATTAGCACAAAAAAGGTGTTATGTTCATACTAAATGGCCACATGCTTTTCAGACTGAAGCTATTATATTTAGCAGGACTATGTACCCTTCAAAAATTTATATATATATAAACCTGTATGAACATATCTCTGTTATTAAAGTAGTAGCATATTTTGTCAGGGTTTGCAATAAGTCTTTAAAAAGATGCAATACTGTAAAAATGATAGTAAAGATACAGCTGCTTTAATGAATTAACACATTAAAAACATCCCTTCTTTTCAAGCTCACACAGAAATAAAATAATGTGATTTTTATGTGGCAGAAGCTATATTCACACTTGCGTAAGTTCCAAAGCACTTCTGAATACTGATCAAGTATATATAGCCCGAATATTTATTTATTTATTTATTTATTTATTTTATATGGATAGAGTGCAACAATATTAGATTCATCTAGAAACTTAAATTGTGATAGAATTTATTTTATTTAATTTATATTATATATATAAAATATCACATGACCAAAATTTAAGATTTTATGTCCACATTCTCATTAACTCTACTTATTACAAACTGGTTGAGAAGAACACAAATAGCAATCATGTGACTGCAGAACACTCTGATGGTCATAAATGTACAGTTGTGAAGCACCAAATGGTGATCGCATAACTGTAGGATGCTGTCACTGTCGTAAATATGAGGACTGGTCACAAAGCTGATTTTTTATACCATTGTAACTTTGAACAGTTGCTAAACGAGGCAGTCAGTAAGTAAGGGCTCTCTGTAATCTAAAAGCTTACTTGCTAAAATAAGCCTGCCCAGATACCTTCAGAAATTAGGAAGACAGCAATCAGAGCATTTTTTTTTTTAAATCAGAGCATTTTTAATGTATTGGCACTCCAGTTCTGAAAATCTTCCTCAGGAGCTATTTCTCTTATCCTTTCAAAGGCAGCAACTCAAAGTTATATTATTTCTACTGATCTCTTATAAGATAATTTTCTCTTTCATTTACTGCTCTCTTCATTATTTTATTTTTTTAATTATAATCAGTATTTTTTTAAGCTGCTAAGAGGCCCATTGAGGTTGAAAGTTAAGATATACAGTACATTATTGACAAGTTTGTATAGCACTGATTTCTCTGCAGAAAAATCCATACTGAACTTCTGGCATCTCCACATAAGAGCAGAAAAGAATGCTGTTGCCTGTTGATGATTAGTTTTGCACCCTTTTTGCTTGCCCATGATGAATGAGTAAGACACAATGGGAATGCTGATATACTATGCTAAACTATAAACAAAAGTTACCAACCATAACAACTAGCACTACACACTTAATCATTACTTGCTTTGCTTATTTTTCTGATGTCACATGTTTCGTGAACAGAGCCATATTAAAGTGCATCCAGACAAATCACATTAGAGCAGTATTTTTCTACCTCAGCAACTTTCAGATGGTGTGGACTCCTAATTCTCAGAATTCCCCATCCACCATGGCTGGCTGGGGAATTCTAGGAGTTGAAGTTGCCAAGGTTGAGAAACACTAGGTTAGATAGAGTAGGCATGCTCCTAGTCCCTTCCTTTAAACTTTGCCATTTTATGAGAGCTAGGAAGCATGGCTTGTCCATGGCACCCTTGCCTTACAAAATACTCTTCTTCCTGAAGTCTGGCAAGTCCTCACCATCTCCTAGTCTTCTGAGAAGCACTGAAGATCTGGCTTTCCCCCCCAAGTGCTCGGATAAGATGAGATGACAGAACATCAGAAGCCTGACTTGCATCAGGTTTTGGTTTTCACTGTTTTGGAATTTGGTTTTGGTATTAAGAATTTTAGTATATTTTTATGTTATTTTAATTTTAATATTTTTTTATTTGAGAGCCCTGAGTTTGTTATAATATGGGCGGCTATATAAATGTTATAAATAAATAATAAACCAATAAAATCCTACATGTAGATCTTATCTTATTTTTTAAAATATATAGGAGTTTTAAAAGAATATAGACTTTTTTAGAAATACATTTACCCTCCTAATTTATTAATATCCTACTATAATGTCCTGAACTGTACATAGTTTTCCAGGTATGATGTGACCAATTCAGAGTACAAGAGAATAAGGACTTCACAAGTATCTGAGAAAATGCTTTTTGTGATATAGCCCAGAACTCTTAGCCTTTGTAGCTGCTGTCTCCTGTTCAGCTTGTGGTCAGTGGCCACACCCAATTCCTTTTCCAGTGTAGAGTTTAAATCTATGAATCTCACATCTTGCATGCCATATATTTCCCTCTGCCTAAATGCAATACTTCACATTTTCCCTCTTAAAGAACATCTTGCTTTTCTCAGCCCAATCTGTTAAGATTAGATTATAATTTTGTTGTGTTTTCTGAGGTGTTTGCCAGACTTCCCACATCTATAAATGTAATAAGTAGCTCATCAATTCACTTTTCAACATCATTAATCAAAACATGGACTAATACTGACCCTAAGAGAAATCCCTGCAGAACCACATTGGTTCTGCCCTTCAGTTTGATGTGGAGACATTATGCTGACTCTCTGAAAGTGTTTAGCCAGCCACTTATGGACCCACCTTACCATAGCGCATTCCAAATACATTTAATACCCTATAGGGAGTATGTAAAGCGGATCTTATCAAATCAGATTATAAACACAAAGTTATCCTTGCTCATTAGTTACCTTGTCAAAGGAGATGAGAATTTCCCCGCCACATTGCCTATTTTTGACAAAATAATGACAACTAATAGCAATCAGGGCATTGTCTTCAAAAAATATACAACTGGCCTTCTTTAATGTCTTTCTGGTTTTCATATTAAATTCATGAACCTTCCCTACCCCTCCCTTTCCCCCCTTAAGTTAGTAGCATGGTTTTTAAGTAAATCTGGCTTCCCCGTTGATTCTGCTTGTGAGAGGGTCACAAAGGGTGATCACATGACACCACTGCAACCATCACATGTATGAACCAATTGCATCTGAATTTTGATCATGTGTTCATGGGGATATTGCAATGGCTGTAAGTGTGAAAAATAGTCGTAAGTCACTTTTTCAGTGCTGTTGTAACTTTAAATGGCCACTAAATTAATGGTTGTAAATCAAGGACTATCTGTACTGTAAAAATTAGTTAAAAGGTGAAGGTAGGGCTCTCAAGGCACCAGTTTCATAGCTGCATGCTCCTCTGAGGTTCCCCCGCAAGGCCACAGAGCCATGTTTTGAGTCCTTTATGGAAGTCCAAGAAAGTGGGGGCATGCCTCACTTCTGGGGGATAATATTCTACAAGGTGGAGCTAATAGCAGAAAAGGCTCTCTTCCTAGACCCCACCAGTTGGAGTTTTTTAACTGAAGGGGTCTGCAGTGTACTTTCCCTGCCTGATTGGATGGGACAGGCTGATGTAATGGTGCCAATTCCTTCATTATCCCAGTGCTTATTTCATCAGGACCTGGAGACCTAAAGGCATTCAAATGAACCAGAAAAACTTTTGTAACTTCAAGGGCTGGAGCGGGGATAGAGGGTGGGGAGACTTTTGCAGTTTTGTACAAATTGAGACTGGAGGTTGGAATCAATTGCCATGGCACAGGGAGAAGACCTGCTTTGTAATAATTTTACTTCTTAGGATGATGTGTTGCCAGCTGTCTTCATCCTCATCCTTTGGGGAAGTTGTACATCTCACATTGCTCTTCTGCTTATAGCAGCTAATGGCATCCACATTATTCTTCAAGAAATCTTCAGTTGAGATTAAACAGAATACGTTGGCCTCCATTTCACCAATCTTTGGTTCACTGCTTCCCCAAGCTAAGAGTTTACCCAGATGAAGTCTGCTTTGTTATCTAAGAGAAAGGCAAACATGGGATACCTATTGAAGGTGACTGCCAGAATTTCCTCTCTAGTAATAAAGTCTTGTATACAAAAATGAATGTTTATAGGCTGTTGGCTTGACTGATGTGGAGAGTAAAGAAGATGACCTTAATAGAGATAGGTAGGATCTGTTAGCAAAAGAACAAAGGAAAAATATATCTTAAAATTTACCGCTCACTTTTTACTGCAGATAAGAGAGATAAAGATAAAATGGTCCATTTTTCATTCATATAGTTATGAATGCTGCTCAATCAATATCAGTAACACATTCTAATCACACTATTATAGCAAAATGAATGTCATAATATACATATGCATTTCAGTGTGAAGAACTGATACTGGGAAACAAATTAGTCTTAATATTTTACCTATAGTTTTATTTACAATATATTTTAATGTTATGCAAAACTTGTTCGTTTCAGTAGGTACTATCCTATGGCAGACACGTTCAGTTAACTAGTCACAGCAAATAGGGCCCCATAGCCTTTTTTCTTTCAATTACTAAGCAAGATAGATCAAGGGTTAAAAAGAGTACTGTGGATAAATATATAAAATACTTGATTGGGGGGAAAAATCTGCCCACCTTGATATTTAATTCTAGCAAACAGATTTGTCAAACTTTTCAATTGTCTTGGATCTTCCCTTGAATTGTCTGATGTTTTACCATATCTTGTGAGAATTTAGCATTCTGACGTCTTATTTATTTATTTATTTATTTATTTATTAGACTTATAAGCCACTCTTCTCCAGGGGACCCAGAGCGGCTTACAACATAAATAAATAACAATCGCATTTAATAAGTCTAATATAAATTAAATTAAGATGATCATAAAGTTAAAACAATACCCCAAATTTTTTAATAAAAAACATTCATCCAACATTCAACACCAATCATTCCCATACAGGAATGCTGATCTTTTCTATGGATTTTCTATGAATATTCAAATATTGCTGCTTTAGATAGTGTCTAGACTTGTCTTGATTTTTTCATAGCTTTGCTGGCCCAAACCATTTTATAGACCTACCTTTCTCCCCAATATCCTATTTTGTAGGTACTGTGGTCTTTCTGTTCCATCTTCATTTGCTTGCTTGCTGGAATGCTTCATACAATTAGGTTGCCAATCATTAATCTTGAAAATTACCATTAAGAAATCCCTTTTTTAATATAATACTGAGGTATCTAGAGACCAATTTTCCTTGGCATAACTAATTTTTTTGAACCTCTCTGAATGATTTGAATAAATAACTACACTGCAGCAGAGAAAGCAATTCCTTTTCACACTCTTTCATGTAACAAAGCTATTGGAGTATATATTTACTCCATTTCAGGAACTACACCCAGCATGTGATTCATTTAAAAAAAAAGTTTAGTGAAACACTGTTGGAGATACAGTTTTAGAGAATTACAGGCCGAGTTTCAAAACTTAAAATTCCAGACTGGACAGATCTTATTGGAAACCATGGCTAGTCACTATTTTGGAAGAACTGCATATATGCAAATGATAGGATTGGAAGCTGGGAGGAAAGAAGAAATATTTTTTACATACGTACTATAATGACAGCACCTGGCTAAACTATGATGGGATTTAAAGATGATCAAGGTTGGTTAATACTTGGGTCTGTTATGAAACCCTAGGTTAAGGTAGGTAATTGAAAAATATCCAGAAAGAATACACTGACAACCTCTTGTACTATTGCCAAAAAACCTGAACAGACATATCCAGAAATGGAAGTTGTTACTTGGCTCAATAAATAACAGCCTTTGGGAATACATATTAAAGGGCTTGGATTAAGCTCAATAAAATTGTCTCAGTTCTCTGACCTTTACAATATAGTAATTTCATGTTACTAATCAACAGTTCCTCAGCAAGTCTCTCAGGAGCTTTTCCCAACCTGATGCCCTCCAGATATTTCAAATTACTATTGCCATTAGCCCAATCTTACTGAAAATATGTGAGGTTTAAGCTAACGAATCTAGGCAGGGCTTTTCAACCAGTGATATGCATACCACTTGTGGTACATTAATGAGTGGCAGGTGGTACGCAGCCCTGCCTAGCCAAGTGTAGTGGGGGAGGGAAAGAGCCAGCACAGGCAAGGACTTACAGTGAGAGAGTCCTCTGGAGCTGCAAAGGCCCCAGGCTCACCTCTGGCTCACCCTCCCCCATGAGAAAGGAGGAGGGGAGTGGAGACAGGAGAGGCTATAAAACAGCGGTTCTCAACCTGTGGGTCACGACCCCATTTGGGGCCGAACGACCATTTCACGGGGGTCACCAAGCACCGCAGTCTGCCATTTTTTTGGTCGGCCATTTTTTCCCTATCGCGATGCGCCTCTATTGGCTATTAACCCAATCAAAACTCATTTAGGGAATAGAGTCCCTACTTACTTGCTCAGGAAATGCTTAGTACCATGATCCTTTCATCAGAATACTCAAAAAGTTTCAGAATATCGCTAGCCCTTCTGCATTAGTCAGGCAGGTGGTAGGGTCACTACTGTCAATCAGTGTTTGGGAAAGTCTCCTGTATTCAAACCTTGGCAGAGAAATCTATTACTGAGAACATTGTGTTTTTTTTCACACATTCTTTCCCTCTAGTTCAGGGGTAGGCAACCTTGGCTCTTTTATGACTCGTGGACTTCAACTCCCAGAATTCCTGAGCCAGCCATGCTGGCTCAGGAATTCTGGGAGCTGAAGTCCACGAGTCATAAAAGAGC
This sequence comes from Bothrops alternatus, assembly GCA_034064705.1. Taxonomy (NCBI): domain Eukaryota; kingdom Metazoa; phylum Chordata; class Lepidosauria; order Squamata; family Viperidae; genus Bothrops; species Bothrops alternatus. The sequence continues at coordinate 2,265,675 of JARGCV010000166.1, forward strand.
CAAGGTTGCCTATCTCTGCTCTAGTTCATCTTTTTTTGAGAACTAGGTTTATGAAATGGGACAATAAATGCTTTTAGGCATACACACAGCATAGTTTTAATCTCTTATTTAATGCTAAATTTAAATGCTTATGGGCTAGTTGATTAGGTCAACTGACACCCCCTCTATCCAAATCACATTATTCTCCTCCGTTTAACCAATGGTTCTGCATTTAGATGATATATTGCCCGCTACTACTGTCTCTAAAAAGTGCTTAAAAGTCATCCTCAGTGGTGTTATTTGAAGATGCTGTGTTGTGGAAATGCAGCACAGTTTTCTCTTTTGGTCAGAACAAACAGAAACTTAAAATAAACCACAGTCTTTTTAGGCATAATGAGGCATAATGATTTGCTACATATGCTGTAGAACAGAAGAACAGTGAGGAAGAAAGGTAACAACCATTAAATGACAACTTGGTCTTGGAAAAGGAGAAAGCATGGGGGGAAAAACTCGAAATAACCCTTTCTTGATTCTGTTTGGTATAATAGGGGACAGAGGGATAGTCTGACAGACTTTCAAGATTCTGTTGTAATACCCTGTAGCAATAGAGTTCCAATAGTCATTGTGTTGATTATTCTATGACCTGGCTGACTGTTCTTCTTCTTGTACATACTTACCCAGCAGTCTTTGGGGTGCGTGTCAGGAGATAGGTGTACTAAATCCTTCCCAATTCAAAACTCTGTTTGGTCAACATGTTTGGTAAGCCACTAATTTCTTACTTGTCATGACTACAGTAATACACATCATGCCAATTCATCTTTTCCCATGACACCAAACAAAATCAACTCCCAGAATTCTCATTTAGTATGGGGAAGACTAATATAACAGTGCACTGAATTATAGTTATTTATACAGTAGCCATTTGATTTGTGCCATTATCTTGCAAACGTCCTGCTAGAATCCATACCAATTTCCCTTGTTGAATTCTTTCCTGCCACAGATCTTATCGTCAGCATTAAATAGTAACATGGTTTTTCACTGCCTGTAATAAATGTTGACTTTCTGCTTAATGCTGTTTTTTATTTTTTTGGTTGTATCCAGACAAAATGTCCTTGGCAGTAAAATTTATGAAAGTAGTTGGAGTCCTGATATTACTTTTAGTATTTTATGATATATTCTTTTAGAATTGACGAGGGCAACTGAAACAATAAGATACTGATTTGCATATGAGGAATTGCATATGAACTTCATTTGACACTTTTGTTCTGTTTTACAAGAAATCACTCAGCCAGTTAGTTGGTGATTTCCTGAAGTATTTTTATATAAAAACTGAGAATATTATTTCCACTGTTAAGTTTTACACTTTATCCATTAGTCTGTACCTAGCTGTATCTTTCACTTATTACATATTAGCTAAAAAAAATCAGACTACTTTGCACTATTATATAAAAACTGAATTAAAAATATATCCTTTGTATAATGGATCTCTTTTCTTATCAATATGTGACAGTGATATCACCATCAGACTTAAAGGACTTCACAATCTAAGAGATTTTGTGGGCTGCCTGAAGCCATGTGATAACATTTAACCATAGCTAGTATTATTTTAAAGGGGAAGAATAATTTTTGAGTTTCAATGCCACAATTAAAAAAAATAAAACAATACAATGGGCAAAAAACCCAGAACTTCATGTCAGAACTCAAGATGCCATATCAGCTGGATAGCTTTACTCTACAAATCTTTTACATAAATAAATAAACTATTGTAGATAAAAGTTATAAAATGTGAAAAAGATATTAATTCCATGTTTACAAGACTTTTGCCAAGCATTAATTTATTAGCCAGGACCATTGGTCAACTACGCCTGATAATACTTTGTGTGTTCTGTCCAGCTTTCTCTTTCTTATTATGGTGATATATTACTGATTTCCCCACACAGTTCTCCAAGTTTCCTTAATATTCCAACTCTTTCCAAGCCAATGAGGAGGAGGTCACAATCAAATATTTGTGGGATGTTGGGCTTACAAACCATGACAAAACTTGGTATGCATTCTCTATAAACCAGTAAAATAAATCATGATCTAATCACATGCTTTATCCAAATATAATACATTTTGTGGAATTCATTTGTTTCAAGCATATTTCTTATTTGACCATCTTTCATCTTTTTTTAGTAGACTCCAATAAATGTACAGCAGTAAATTAATCATGACAATTATTCCCAAATTGAAGGAGCAAGTATTACTGAACTATTATTAAAATAAACAGATATCTCCAAACACATATTTTATTACTTGCAGAAAACGCCGATGGACATACTGTAACTCTCTCTCTCTCTCTGTGTGTGTGTGTCTGTTTACCCAACCTGTTTGTTGTACATCTGGAAAACTATTATTCTCTAGCTCAGTGGTTCTCAACCTTTTTAATGCGGTGACCCCAACTGGTCGTAAGTCGAGGACTACCTATATTTCCCTGCCTGGGAGCACCGCATATGCGTGGTGCCGCCCCCTGCACTGGCTGAGGCGTAGCTGGCAAGGGGCAGCGACGGCACAGGGTGACCAGCCCAAGAGAGGTAAGGCACCCGCCAGGACTCACGCACACCAGCAACCCTCCCTGCGCCCGCTGCTGCCCCGCTAGCCTTACCTTGGCCACCGCCCGTTCGGGGGGGGCGGCAGGCAGGCCCAGGCGCTCCTGGGCGGCCGCAGCAGCGACGGCGCAGGGCGACCACCTGCTGGGCCACCAGCTGGCCCAGCCCAAGGGAGGTAAGGCACCCGCCGGGCCCCACGCGCGTCAGCAATCCTTCCTGCGCCTGCCGCTGCCCCGCTAGCCTTACCTTGGCCACCGCCCATTCGGGGCGGTGGCAGGGCAGGCCCAGGTGCTCCTGGGCGGCCGCGACGGCGCAGGGCAACCACCGTCTGGGCCACCAGCTGGCCCAGCCCAAGGGAGGTAAGGCACCCGCTGGGCCCCACACGCACCAGCAACCCTCCCTGCGCCCACCGGCCTCCCACCTCCCACCCCTTGCCCTCTTTTACTTACATTTTTAGTAGTTGCTCAGCAGGGAGGGGTGGAAACTTCCAGACAGCTTGCCTTCGCTGCAGACAACTTGCAGCACCGTTTGCAGACTGGGACTTTTGGCGGGCTCAGCAGGGCAGAGACAGCCTGGACAATTCCTATTGGCTTTTGAAAGCCAATAGAATTAGACTCAAAAGCCAATAGAATAAGAGGGAGTAGCACAGCTAAGGAAAAGGGGAAAAAAATGGCGGACTGCGTTGTTTGGCGACTCCTGTGAAATGGTCGTTCGACCCACAGGTTGAGAATCGCTGCTCTAGCTAGTCATCTCATCCGACTAATGCACACCATCTAAGGGACAAAGAGTAAAATCATGATTTATTTGGTATTTTTAGTGGTTTGCAACTTGATCAGTATAGGTATCAGTTCTCAACCACGATGATAATAAAACATCATGCACCATACATCAGGACACATGCTGTGCCTTTTCATATTTGGGTTGTTCCATTGTATACAAGTATGCAAAGTGGGAGGGCAGTTAGCATCACAATGTATCTGTTTTCATTTTCACTTCCAAATCCATTCCCCTCCCACCCCAGGAGTACTTATAAATATTCCAATTTTAAAGTGGAAAACCTATTAAAGCCCTTCCTGACGGTTTAGAGATCTAAAATCTGGGCAATTCCAGAAATGTCCTATCTCTTCCTGGCCTCAGATATTATGCCTGATCATAGCAGGGGATATATACTTATCTGTAGGCAGATTCTATTGATTACAGTCTACAAGAAACTATGTGTGATTATAAGGATCCATCTTGGGACATGGTCTTCTGAAAGTCATTTCTTTGATACATCAGCGGTTCAATAGAAGGGTAATAAATACAGAAGACTAACTTTGATTCATATATACACTTGGTTACAACATTCTGAAGGGGAAGAAATAAACAGGTGCATTCTGCCTTCCCTTCCCACAGATGCTTGTTCCCAAATATCAACTTTCCCCAAACTAGTGAGAGATTCTGGAGAGGCTGGAAAAATAATGAGAGTAGATATGTCATGAAAATATAGAAGACTCCATTGACAGCCCAACTTATAAATGCACTTCCACATGGCAGCTATCAGTCCAGTGTGGTCTAGTGGTGAGACTAGAGAAGGCTAAGACTGTGAGTTCTAGTCCTGCCTTAGCCATGAAAGGCAGTTGGGTGACATTGGACCAGTCACTCTCTCTCAGCCCAACTCAATTCACAGAGTTGTTGTTGTTGGGGGAAATAGGGGGAGGAAGGAGTATTAGATACATTTGCTATTTTGAATTACTTATAAAAATAATAAAGGTGGGATATAAATAAATAAATAAAAGTTTCACCCCAGTTCCTCACAAACCCACTTTGAAGTCCACTTTCAATCATCTTGGCTTCTGGGAGCTATGAAATTCTGAAAACAAGGAACATCAGAAGCCAATATATTCATTCAACTTAATAATTGGGGAGCCTAAAAGAAAGGAGTTTTAAACTCTGTTCTGTTCCTTGAGTTTCTAGAACAGTGATGGCGAACCTTTTAGAGACCGAGTGCCCAAAACCTGGGCCTGCCCAGCCCCCCCACTCTGCTCCCCGCCCGCCCCACTCTGTCCCCGCACCCCACGCCCAGCCACAGGGCCACCCACCGCCTTCATGGCCTGCCACAGATCACCCAGGCGGCTCAGCAGTGCCATGGCAGTCCACCTCCGCCTGCGCCCTGCAGCATAAACTGCACGCAACAGGGTGTGACGGCAGTCTTGTCCCCGCTGCCCAGCTGCCATGTCCTTGGCTATGCTGCTCCACATGGGCCATGCTCAGGGGCGACTCTCCTCCAGGGGGGCTGCTAGTGAGGAGAGGGGGTGGGTGGGTCTGGAGCAACGGCACGGGTGCCCACAGAGAGGGTTCTGAGTGCTGCCTCTGGCACATGTGCCATAGGTTCGCCACCACTGTTCTAGAGCTCCTGGAAAAATATAATGATAAAATAAAATATAAAATAAAATAATAAAATAATAAATAAATGAAATGAGATGCTAATACCTTCTTCCCATTCTATGTTTTCTGGAAAGAAAAGAAAGACTGATAGACACAGGAGAATTAAAAGTGTCAGGCACAAGTAATCAAGAACCAAGGCTGTTCAAATAAGTACAAGTTTATTCCATGCTAGCTCTCTACAAGAATCTGAACTACTAATGGCCAAGACAAATTGGCAATAGATAAGAGTCAATGGAATTCAAGGAAGGCGGGACTTAGATCTCTTATGGACACGAAAGGACTCCAAACGAATGACATGCTTGATGCCTCCTTCAGGCACAGCTTGGTCATGTCCTACAATGTCAAAAATGGTTGAACTCCTCATAAAAATCCCATCAACAAGGTCCAACATGTTTATTTGAATTTATTAGCAACTATTATTGTATTAATATTGTATTATTTTACTTCTGTACTATTTCAAGAATTCCAGCTCTTATCCAATCTTCATTCCAAATAACTGGATTAACATTAAGGATCTTCAGATTCTTTTCTCCTATTTCTTTCTTTTTAAATAATTTGTACTAGACATTAGCAAAGGGAAAATTTTGCAAGTCCTGTTCATAGCAGAGGCAAACAACAAAATTTAGATTGGACACTTTCTTTTTTTCCTTTTCACTCATGGTACCATTTTAATATCTTTGCATTTTTATTGAAATTGGTATTTCTTTTCTTTTTTTTAAAAAAAAAGTGCCCATGTCTCCTTTTGAACACACATACAAATTTATCACCATTGTCAGGGCAGCCTTTGCTGTGACCTGAGATGAGCCAAATTAACAAAAACTTTTATAAATGAGAAATTCCTTACATTGTGTTAAATGTGGATTGCTTTTTTAAAAAAAAACTGAAGACATAACATTTACTCCTCTACCTTAACTGAAAGCAGAAAAATAGTGGCTATTAGTAAAATGTTTCTAATTATAATGCATGATAAAATCCTGCAAAATAATCCATCATGCCGAATCATACCCAAATTAACATAGGCAAGTCCCCACCTACAAAGAAAGTCACAGATCAAAACATTTTTTCTTCCGATAAACATCTTGCCATGCAGTCTGATCACCATCTCACAGTAGAAATATTATATTCCCTCAGAAGGCATTTTTGAGCAGACATCAGCAGGAAAGATGTGATGTTGAAAACCAACAATAAGAAAACAATTAGAAACAGATATCTTTTCCTTCTTGAGTTCTTCAGCATGATTGGAGAAGGTGTTTTATTAGCACCGAAATCCAAAAATAACACTCAGCACACAAAGGGATAACAGTTTTTTTTAATAAACAAAGTGTTAGGAAAAATCTGCCAAAGCTCAACAGAATATTTTCATATAAGCAGTTAATGGTAATGGCAATTAAGTGAACCCTCACTTTGAGAGGTTGATGTTAGGTTTATTATATTAGTGCAGAGGTGTCAGACTGCTGGCCCGCGGGCCAGTTTCATCATACCAAAACCCCGCCCACCCCATTGCCGGCAAAGCCAAAAGAGTTGCGATATGTCGTGACACGTCACGTGACATGGCGAGTTTGACACCCGTGCATTAGTGTAACATTTTTCAAGATGAGGGTCTCAAGTGGCCCTAGGAATAGTTAGTCAGGAAACCAGTAAGGCAGGACCAGGGAAAAAAACAAAATGTAATTTAATTTACACCAAATGAAAGGTGTATTAATTAAATAACAGAGAGTCATTATGGCAACAGGCTAGAAGGTGAAGTGGGTATCAGGCTTCAGGTGAAGTGGGAGATCGTGAGTCTAGTCCTGCTTTAGGCAAAAGCCAGCTGGGTGACCTTTGACTAGTCACTAGTCACTTTCTCTCAGTTCTAGGAAGGAGGCAGTGAAAAACCTTGCCAACAAAACTGCAGAGACTTTTCCAGGTCATTTTCAAAACCAGACACGACTGAACGGAAGAAAAAGAAATTAAACAAGTCAAATGAATACAGATCTATTCAACATTTCCTATCTTAAATGTAGGTGCTCAGAACCTGTTTAATCTTTGTGCTTAATGGACTGGTTGAGCATTTAAAGAAGGGGCTTGAATAGTTGAATTGTCATTGTGATATCATAGGGGGGGAAAGTGTTTCAGGAGAGAAACATGAAAATACTTAGTGAGTGCACACTGTGTGAGCAGTTAGGCTGACTTTTGGCTTTATCCTATTGATACGATATTCTCCACTAATCCCTGAGTTGGCAGAAAACTAAGGCAATATGAAATTTGCTACATCATTATCAATCTCTGTACTTTATCTTTCTTTATTGTCTGTTGTAAGTCACTTAATTTCTTTCCAAGGTAATGGGTTACTGACAAGCAGCTGACTTCCTGGGCTCATGTTTGCTTCTCACTAGAGGTTTTCAAACAAAGGTTGGACAGCCATTTATCTGGATGGCTTGAGGATTCCTGCCCTTGGCATGGGGCTATATTAGTAGACCTCCAAAGTCCCTTCCAAATGTAGAATGGAACCAACCATAGACCTATAGAACTGTATAATTTTATTACTTGGTGCCTAATATATTTTATGTTTTCTGAGGCTGCTTTTGATTGTTTAGGACTAATGAGGAAAAGATACCCCTTTGACACTGGCATAGTTAAGGATGACTTAAGCCTATTTCACTCATGGACTGGGATAAGGTGAAGACAATATCAAGGTCGCCTTCCTATGGACTTGATTCTTAGAGCATTGCCATACCTCAGAGTCCCCATACTAGTATCTGCAATGGGCAGCCAAGGGGATTTACTTCTGAGTCTGCTGGCCAAAAGTTCAAATTGCAAGACTTCACTTTTGCAATAAACTTTTCCTGCCTCTCAGCTCCATAGTTCTTCTCCACACTTAGCTATGAAGAAACCAACACTCAGTACTCTCAGATTTGACTAGGGATCTTTTTCTAGCCAGATCAGTTATATTTTTCCCTCACGGAGACTGAATATAGAAAGGTGAGGAAGTTGGCTAGGATAAGGGATGATTTCTGTGCTGTTGAGCCTAACCAAGTTTGATTCTGCCCTTTTTTTTTTACAACATCTGCAGTTGGAACAATAGCTTGTTGTGAGAATTTATTTGTTTGTTCATTTATCAAATTTATTACCTGCCCCTCTTACCACAGGGTAACACTAATCTGAGAGAGACTTGAGGTCTAGTGACCCCAATGGAGGTGGCCATAAAAACAAGAAGATAAGGATCACAGAAAGCACATTCTTATTTCAGCTGAACCAACAATCTTTGTGCATGACTTTTTAAAAGTCTGTCCTTTCATAGACATGAAGGTCATTCAGCTCCAGTGTAAAAATACTTATGACAAGAAGATTTTCAACTGATAGCTATTTTAGTAAACCCTGATTTTTTTTTAAACACAAAAACAAACTCCGAAACTCATGTTCTTCTGGTTATTTTATATTCCTGAACTTTGCTGTTCTCTCTTTTTCCCCCCTCTATACAATTGTGTCCAGTTCTTAGAGACTGCCTGGAGACACGGCAGTTCTTCAGAAGTAATTTTACATTGTCTTCTTCTAGTACTGAGAGAAAATGGCTGAACCAAAGACACCCAGCTGACTTTGTGCCTGAAGCAACAGTTTCTAGCCTGATGCCTTAACTACACCAGACTAACTCATTCCTACAAAAATACTTTAGTGATTTCTTTTTTTCATGATTGTATTCTTATTTTACTTATTCATTTAATTAGGGAATTTATATGGCCACTGATCTTAAGCAAATAACTCTTGGAGGTTTCAATACAAACGATAAAAACAACTAATACAGGTACAAACAAACATAATGCATACAAAGTGAAATACAAAAGCTGAGACACATTGTCTTCAATCACAACCCAATCCTTCAGTCTGTGAGAAAAGCCAATTTTGTATCACCTTCTGGTTGGAGCCATCTGGCTGTCTAAGGGAGAGGCTGTACTGTATCTACATCTCAGCATGTTTGAACTAAAGGCATTTCTGTGTGAGAATTTGGTGCCAAAGCAGCTATGGACTTAATGTATTACAATTTTAGCTGAGGACTAATCCAAATAATTAAAAGGATGCTTTTCCTTGTGCAGCAATGAAGATGGTTTCCTCACCTCTCTTCCTATGCTTCAGTTGCTTTAGAAGTCTAAAGCAGATGCTGGGTTAATTTATCAGGGGTGAAATTGGCAAGAATTCTGGCTATTCTCCTTTTCACCAGGGGACAAAGAGGCTTTCAAATAACCAAGCTGCATGCATTGTATGTTTGTGTGTCGGTGTTTCTTTTTTGATACAGTGGACAGAGATGATGGAGGTACTGAATGGCTTTTGAGTCCTCTTGTAATGGAATAGAAAAAGCAGTGATGTGAAAGTGGTAAAAATAGCAAATTTCAGTCCTGCCATCTAAACAGTATGCATTTTAATTAGAAACTAGTATCTTTCCTGTTCCACTTAAATTGCCACTGCACCCTATAACTATGATTAGGGGCACTGGGAAAAATGCATCTATAGAAGTTGGAATGGGATATAAAAGAAGACATGGTAACTTGATAGACAAACAATTTTCCCCCACTAGAATTGTTCAGATGATGGTGATGGTAATGCTGCTGCTGCTGAGTTGATAATGATGATGATATGATAATGATGATGATTTTGCAACTGACAAAATACTGGCACATGTATTGAGTTATGAATGCAGGGATGGGAGGAGATCTTCAGTGAAAAGAATATTCAAAATGTTTATTTTTGTTAAAAATTGTCATTGGTCAATTGGAAGAAAAACAGTTTAATTTCATCATGTTCTCCTCAGTGTTCTGAGATTCACTGGCAGGAGTCAAGTTCATTGGCTTCAGTCACTTCAGACTACTTTGGAGAGATTGTAAAGTTGAAATAGTCAACTGAAAAGCAGATATGCCCAACTGATTAAGTGATATCAAGCTGATGATGACTCTTAACCATGCAGATTTTGTCTGTAATGCTCTGCTCCTAACCTGGTGCTTCAAGTCTTTCAATTGTGCATACATTACCACTGTAACCAAGTCCATCCACTTTGCTGCTGGTTATTGTCTTCTTCTTTCACCTTTTCCAGCAGAGCCTTCTCACATTATGTGCCCAAAATAGGGTAGGTTGAGCCTGATCACAAATATCTCCAATGAGAACTCTGGGTTGAAGAAATGTCCTAAGACCCAGTGAAATAATTTTAATTATGATTTAATTTGTTGTAAATTCAGTTCTAATCTATATCCAGTCATTTATTTTTGCATTGTTTCTTCTTTTGTTTGCCACCTTGAGCATAATGGAAGGGTAGCATATCAAAGTTTACTATTTCACGAACACATTTTCTTAGGCTTGAGATTCTAAGAAAAGCTAATAGGATTTATTTAGGAAATAGAATAGAATAAAATAGAGTTCCTTATTGACCAAGTGTGATTGGACACAAATTTGTCTTTGGTGCATAAGCTCTCAGTTTACAAACAAGCAACAAGTGATAAATCATGATCATAATAATAAAATACAGATCATAAATCATAAGATACAACACTCAGTGATAGTCATAGAATACTAAGTAAGCAATTGACATAAATCATACTAGGATATTAAATAAAAACAATCAATATAAATGGGGCGTTGTCTTACCTGAACGCCTTTTCTCAGCATGATGATGGATAATCCACGGATTGGGTTTCCTGAAGTCCCTTCTACCCAATTAGACTAAGTCTGCGAGATAGCCACGCCTCTTGCTGGGTCACGTTTACTCAGTTCCAACGAGGGCGAAACAACAGACAAAGTCAGACACGTTGGTTCCCTGACTCCTGCCACAGTGCCCATCAATCATTAAAGGGCGGGAGTGGATTATCCATCATCATGCTGAGAAAAGGCGTTCAGGTAAGACAACGCCCCTTCTCCAGCATGAGGATGGATAATCCACTGATTGGGACATACCAAAGCCTGCCTGTCCCTAGGGGGGGGTAACAGATAGGGCCTGTGGTGCAGGAGATGAGACAACCTGCTGTAATACTCTACGGCCAAAGGTAGCGTCAACAGAAGCAAACCTATCAATTTTATAGTGACGAATAAATGGGGAAGGCGATGACCAGGTTGCCGCCCGACAGATTTCGCCAATGGGCACTTGAGTGGCCCAGGCCGCAGAGGTGGCCGCACTACGAGTAGAGTGGGCCATGATACATGAAGGAATGGTTAAGGACTGTGATTGGTATGCCCTGGCAATACAAGCCTTAATCCACCGGGCAATAGTGGAAGATGAGACCTTGAGTCCCATAGAGGAAGGATTGAAGGAAAGGAAAAGTGTCTCTGACTTACGGAAGGCAGCAGTCCTTTTAAGATAAATGCAGAGTGCCCTGTGGACATCCAAGGTGTGCCATCTGCGTTCCAAGTCATGGGATGATCTAGGGCAGAAACTCGGCAACACCACCTCCTGGGACCGGTGAAACAAGGAGTTCACCTTAGGAATGAAAGTGGGATCTAATCACAGGGTTATGCAATCGGGGCAAAACAGGCAGAGATCCTCCCTGACCGAGAGGGCCGCCAGTTCAGATATGCATCTGGCCAAAGTCACTGCCACCAGAAAGACTACTTTCATGGATAAGAGATTGAGATCACAGGATTAAAGCGGTTCAAAAGGCGACCCGGTAAGAGCCTGTAAAACCTTTGAAAGATCCCAAGAGGGGTACCGATGAATGGTTGGAGGTCTAGTGTTAACTGTCCCTTTGATGAATGAATGGATCATCAGGTGATGGGCTAGTGAGGAAGAGTCGTCACAAGAGAGTACCGTGGCCAAGGCCGCAACCTGCCTCTTGATGGTACTTGGAGAGAGGCCCTTATCTATCCCGTCAAGTAAAAACTGTAGAACTTGAGGCACAGTGAGAGATGACAACTGGGCCTGATGCTTGGACATCCAAGATAGAAAACTCCTCCAAGTGGAGTCATAAACTCTATTAGTTGACGGGCGTCTAGACGCTTGAATCATATCAATGACTCTCGGAGGGTAAGCTTCCTCAGTCAGACATCTCCGCTCAAGCGCCATACAGTCAACTGTAGCTATTGAGGGTCAGGGTGCTGAAGCGCCCCTTGACTGAGTGCTACTAGGCCTGGGGGTATCTTCCATGGGGCCGATACTGACAGGCTCATGAGATTGGCGAACCACGGGCGCCTCGGCCAATGAGCTATGAGAACAACCTCCGCCTTCTCTCGAAGAATCTTGCGGATGACAGCTGGAAGGAGGGGGAGTGGAGGAAAGGCGTAGAGAAGGCCCCGAGGCCACAGTATGTGCAGAGCTCTGACCCCGGTGACGGAAATCGGGAAAAAAATCTCGGAAGTTGGGAGTTCGCTGCTGAGGCGAACAAATCCAGAACTGGATGACCCACTCTATGAGATATTTCTAGGAACAATGCTGGATCCAGACGCCATTCTGAATGATCCACCGTCGCCCTGCTGAGAACGTCTGCCTGTTGGTTGATTGACCCCGAGATGTGATCCGCCTTGATTGAGACCAGATTGGCCTCTGCCCAAGAACAGAGCATTCTGGCTTCCGTCATCAGAGAACTTGACCTGGTTCCCCCTTGATGGTTCACATGGGCTTTGGCCGCTATGTTGTCCGTGAGGACGAGAACGTGCTGGCCTCACACCTTGTGACTGAAATGACACAACGCCAGATGAATTGCCCTGAGTTCCAGCCAATTTATATTGTGTTTCAAATCCTCCTTGGATCATCTCCCTTGGGCTGAGACTGGAGGTGCACCCCCCAACCAAAGAGACTGGCGTCTGGTGAGAACGATCCGTGATGGCTTTCTGAATTCCGAGCCCCTGGCGATGGCCCGAGAATTCCACCATCTGAGTGACCTCGATATCAGGAGAGTCCTCACCTGCCTGTTGGAGGATGTTAGTTTTTGCCTCTGAAAGGAGAGGAGGAACCACTGAAGAGTTCTGGAATGTAGTCTGGTCCAGGGTACGATGGCAATGCAAGAGCTGGGAAAGGGTGAGGAGGGGAACCGCCCTGGTGCGCTGTACCTGGTGGACAAGGGCCCTGAGACTGGCTATGAGATCTGGTGATAGGTAGACCATGCAGTGTGTTGTATCTATTACTGCTCCCAGATGAAGGAGCCGCATGGATGGGATCAACTGGCTCTTGAAGAAATTCACTGAAAACTCGTGGTTCTGGAGCACCTCTATGGTACGGGCCACCTCCGACCGTGCAGCCTGGACAGACACTGACTGAATGAGGATGTCGTCCAGGTAACACTGGATCCGAATGGAATCCAGTCTGAGATGAGCTGCCAGAACCGCCAAGATCTTTGTGAATATCCTCGGGGCGGATGAAAGGCCAAATGGAAGCGCCCACCACGTGCACACTCCCAAATGTCCAGAAAAAACAGGCCTCAACATGAAAATGGCGGCTGCCAGTCACGTGACGCTACACTGCTAGCCGCTCCACGATGCAGGAGGACCGGACCTAACCAAAATGGCGGCCGCCAGCCACGTGGCGATCCGCCGGTATCCACGATCTTCCGATCAGCTGCCATTCGGGCTTTCTGCGGCGGTCCGCTGACCAGCTGAGGCGAACAGAAAGCTCCGCGGCTTCTGAAAAGACTCCCAAGAGAAACACAAGCCTTGTGCTGAGGCTTCAGCAAACCGGGGAAAAAGGCAATAGGGAGGGGGAGAGTGGAGTGGAGACGACAGCAAGAAGCACAAGGATTCAGCAACCTTAAAGGTAAACTAAAGGGGAAAAGAACGATAATCCATGGATGGGGAAAAAGGGAAAATTTACAACCTGAGTCTGGAGATATGAACCAACACATCTTGTCTGCGTAAAGACTAAGTCGGAACTGGGTAAACGTGACCCAGCAAGAGGCGTGGCTATCTCGCACTTAGTCTAATTGGGTAGAAAGGACTTCAGGAAACCCAATCCGTGGATTATCCATCCTCATGCTGGAGAACATAAGATACAAACAATAAAGTTATAGTCATAAGAAGATAAGGAAATAGGTAATAGGAAAGGAAAGATGAGAAAGATAATAGTAATACAGCCCTACTAGGTGGTTTGACAGTGTTGTGGGAATTAGTTGTTTAGCAGAGTGACTGCCTGTGCCGTAGCCACACAGCAAGGATGCTCGGTGGTTGGCATGGGGCTGATTTTTAAGTAGTGAAATGCTTTTAGCTTGAACATGGAGGAGCCATAAAAGCAAAAGCTCTTGCAAGCCTTTTCTGTTTCTTTTCTTCAAATCTTTGGCATTTTTTCAAAATCAAAACCAATTTTCTGACCTTCATTTATTAAAAATAAATCTTTTTTTTAAAGTGTTCTGACTGATGATGATTTCCAGAGCACGAGTGCTTGACAAGGACCTTTCTAGAACTCCATACAGTAAAATAACGCCAGAGATTATGTGTACATTTAGAGCTGTTACCACTAATTTATCCCAGCTAGTCTCTCTAGGGCTGCAAGATAAATAAAACCTTGAGCAACAAAGAAGGTGATTACATTTAATGATGACAGTGTTGTGAGGAGTTTATAGGGTGTCAGGAGGGCCATGAAGCAAACAACAAATTGAAACATGAACCAGGAAAGAGCAGGCACTTTAAAAGGATAAGTAAAAGCAGTTTGGATACAATGAACAGAGCAGATGATCTCATTGGTTTTGCAAAACTCTCAGCAAGGGCCTAACCCCACTGTGAAGTCAATAAGGTAGCTGGAGCTTGTGAAGGTACAAGTCATTGTCATGTAAGCAGCTTAAACACTGGAAGTTTTTAAGAAAAAACTGGACAGCCATTTGTATATAGAGATAGTATAGGTCTGGTTCAACCTTTTCGTAAAATGAAACCTGCCTGTCTATCACATATTGCAGTTCTTCAGGCACTGTCTAAACAATACAGGCTGCTAGCATAAAAGTCCATTCATTGTCTGAATTAACTGCAACACCTAAAACCTTATAAGGACATTTATCAGGATGATACAGCAACATGTTTTTAAGAAGCATTTCAAAATTCAAAGATGTTTTTATAATGCAGGGGGGAAAGTTAATTCATTTCAGGCTGATTATGCTTGTAACATAACAAGGGCTGGCAGTTTCATCTCAAAGGACAAAGATGAAACAAGCAAGCATATGTAATTATAACTGATTTCCATTTTCTTTCACTCTGTAAGAATGAATGACTGGAGTCATAATTAAGCCCTATGTTGAATTAGAGGCACTTTGTGATAGGAAAAAAAGATATTTACATTAAAGGTGCTCTATGCAAGAAAAATGGAAAAGGGAAGAAAGCTCTTCCTACATGGTTTAATTAAGAGAGAAAGGTGAATTTGATATTTCAAGTATCAGATATGCAGCTATTATTCTCTTGTAAAACTAATAGCAGAATCGTTTAGAATCTACTCTATTAAAAATAGGGCAAGAGAAGAAGCAATACAAAGGATTTTTAAAATAGGGTTTCTTTACTATCTATGGGGCCATTGTTTGCACATAACAATAATGCATCATAATTTTTGGCCAACAGTGTACCATGCTGCAGATGTGTGAAGCTGTACTTTCTATCTGCACTTCTAGCCTTCTTTATCTAGTAAGATAAATGACTAAGGTTGAAACATTTTGCTAGCAATAATGAATTCTGGCTAGGATAATAACATCTCAATTTAGTGTTAATAGGTGGTTGATAAATGATGAATGCTGATTGTGGCCAATTAATCTTTTAGGCTTTCTCTTACTATTTGACAATCTTTGAGGGAGATGGGCCATGTAGAAATACAAAAGATAGAAGATGATAAGATAAGATAAGATAAGATAAGATGACAAGACAAGACAAGACATAAACCTTTATTGTCATTTTTTTTACTATGAGCACACTGGCCCACATTAAAAATGAAATTCTGTTGCCTGCTCTTAAAAGAAAGTATATATCTACCTATACCAGTGGTGGCAAACCTATGGCATGGGTGCCAAAGGTGGCACTCAGAGCCCTCTCTGTGGGCACGCGCGCTGTCGCCCCAGTCCTAGGCCTTCAGCTGGGTTTTATAAAATCTTTTTGCTTTAGGCCTCTGCTACCATGTGCAAAAAAAAAAAAAAGTTCAATCAATCAGTCAATTTCAACTTCTTGCGGGAAAAAAAAAGATCTTGCAAAGTTGGAACTGATTGATTGAACTTTTTAGTCCCACCCAGTCTGCCGTTACCACCACAGCCACGCCCACCCAATGGGCCACACTCACCCAGCACCCAACGATGCATAAATGGGTTTTGGGTTTCAGTTTGGGCACTCAGTCTTTAAAAGGTTCGCCATTACTGACCTATGTCCATACATTACACACATATGCATATGCTATATATATACGTATATATATACAGATATATAGATATACCTACACCCATACACACACATATATACATATAAATATTAATCACTGTCTATTTTGAATATATAGCAGAAAGAGGAAACTTGAGAGTTCACAAGGTTGATGCTATATGGAACAAAACTGTGACTGAATCTGGAGTTCTGTTTCAGATACCACAAAGCCTCCTCCCAGAAGGTATCAAGGAAAACATGTCATTAAGAGGATGTGCAGCATCCCAGACAATCCTGCGGACCCTGGTCAAGTATTGCTTAGATGCCATGTCCTGGATAAAAGGAAGTGAACTACCAATAATCTTTTCTGCGATCCTCACCATTCTCTGTACCGCCTTCCTGTCTGAAGCAGTAATGCTTCCAAACCAGACAATAATGCAATATGACAGGATGCTCTCAATCATCCCTCTATAAAAAGTGATCAAAACAAGGGAAGGAAGATGTACTTTTCTCCTGCGATGAAGAAAATGCAGGTGCTGCTGTGCCTGTTTCACCAGTGTCTCACTGTTGAGCGACCAAGCTAACTTACTTGTTAGCTGCACACCCAGAAACTTGATGTTGCTAACCACCTCCACAGGTGAATCATTAATACACAGAGGTGTGCGGCTGTGCCTGCCTTTTCTGAAATCAACAATGATCTCTTTAGTTTTTCCTATGTTTAAAACTATTTTTGTTACATCAGTTCACCAAATCCTCTACTTCCTTGTGGTAAGTACCCTCATTGTCATCTTGAATAAGGCCCACTACTGTTGTATCATCTGCATACTTAACCATATGGTTGGTGGCAAACCTAGCACAACAGTCATGAGTCATCAAGGTCAACAACAGTGGACTTAGGACATAGCCCTGAGGAGAACCTGTGCTCAAGAAAATGGTGTTAGAAATATTAGTCCCAACTCGCAAATACTGAGGCCTATCAATAAGAAAATCAAGAATCCAGTTGCACAAAAGAATATTAAACCCTAAAAGGCCCAGTTTGTCTATTAGATGCTGAGGAATGATTGTATTAAATGCCAAACTGAAGTTGACAAACAGCATTCACACATGAATGTTTCTTTCCTTTAAGTGCACCAAGCTCAGATGGAGAACAGAAGAAATAATATCCTCTGTAGAGTGATTTGGACAATAAGCAAACTGAAGTGCGTCAAATGCTAGAGGGAGGGAGGATACAATAATGTCCTTTATCAGCCTCTCAAAACATTTCATAATGATGGATGTAAATGCAACTGGATAGTAATCATTGTGCCCCATATAAATAAATAAGTAAATAATATCACGTGACTGCACCATGACATTAGTTCAGACATTAAGCAAAGCACCATGGGCTGTTAAGTGTGATGTCACATGAATTGACTTGTGATTTCCTGCCAGCTTCCCCATTGAGTTTGCTTGTCAGAAGCTAGTCAATGATGATCATATGACCATGGAACATTGCAACCATCATAAATGTGCCTCAAAGGACTCACAGAGGGGAAGCAAACATGGGGGACCAAACTCTGCAAAAGGCAGGCAGATGTAGACTTACCCACACCAAGGCTATCCAATAATGCTTAGCTTCTCTGAACAGATGGGAAGGTTAAAAAACAGGAGAATGACTAATCAGGTCCCTCATTGATCCAAGTCTGAGATGAGCACCAGCCCAATGCCATTACCAACCTACAGCAAACTGGACTGAAATTTCTGAAATCAGCTCAGCCCTGGATTAACTGTTAAACAAAATAAATTAGGGCAGAGGTCCCCAACCTTTTGGGCACCAGGGACCAGTTCTGTGGAGATAGGTTTTTCCGTGGACCAGAGGGTGCGTGGTTTTGTGTGATGGGTTTTGCTTGTTTGTGTGGCCCAGTTGCTGGCATGCCGCAGCCCAGTACTGGTCCATGGACTGGGGACCCCTGGCTTAGGGCACCAAAGGAAGGGGATACCAGCTATCATATTCTCAATTCTTTCATTGTTACACTTGACTTCAGCTTGATTTTTTTTTATCATTGTCTTTATCTGCTGGGTTTGAGTTTAATCTGCATTGTTTTTTTTAAAAAGATGTTTTTGGCATGATGAATGACAAACGTTTAAAAGTTTCGTTTGAAGGTATCATCCAATATACCAGGGGTTCTCAAACTTGACAACTTTAAGACTTGTGGACTTCAACTCCCAGAATTCCTCAGCCAGCAAAGCTGGCTGAGGAATTCTGGGACTTGAAGTCCACAAGTCTTAAAGTTGCCAAGGTTGAGAACCCCTGCAATATACCATCATTTCTGTCTCATAGCATGAGAGCTTCATGGCTATTCAGGAGCACCATCGCTGGCCTGTGTTTGAAGTTTCAGTTGGCCTCAGTCCAGCTTTAAACAGTAGGGAGTAGGAAGCCAAATGTCTTAGGATGCCATGTGGAAATGCTGCCTGCATTTATATTTGGTATTGGACAGAACATAGCTTTAATAACACAAATAATGCTTGGGGAAAAAAAACATTCTTTACAACAGTATGCTGTAAAAAAAAGTATTCTTGAGTTGACTGCTTGCCTGAAAGAAAATGAAGTTAAGCTGTACAGATAGTCCTCAACCTACATCCTTTTGTTTAACAACCATTGAAAGTTATAATGGCAGTGAAAAATGTGACTTACATCCAGTTCTTGCACATATGATAGTCACATCATCCCCATGGTCATGTGATCAAAATTTGGGCACTCGGCAACCAGCAACCAGTTTCCCGGGGTCAAGTGATCACCATTTGAGAACTTTCCAGTTGGTTTCCAATAGGCAAAACCACCCAGAGTCTCTCAAGACAATGAAAGAGGTAGCATATAAATTTAATAGATAAATAGATTAAAAGTCAATGCGGGAAATTGGATTTGCTTAAGGATTGCATGATTCACTTAACAACTGCAGTGATTCACTTAACAACCATGGCCAAAAAGGGTCATACAAGGATCATAAAATTAGAAGCTACTTGCTTAACAATGGAAATTGTGGTTATAAATCGAGCATTACCTGCATATAGGAAATAACGTGGTGCTAGCAAAGTTATTTAAAACTGCCTACAGTTAGGGGCCCATAAAGCGTACTCCTCTGCTATGGACAGAGAGTCAGGGAAGAAAATATGTAAACTTCCAAGTTCAAACACAGAAGAGAAAAGAAAAGAATATCATCTGAGCAATAGAAGAAATATGCAAAGTATATCTTCTAGAAAGGAAGGATATGAAAGTCCAGAATCCTCTGTCCCTATTGCCCCAGAGATCAATAAATGTACAAGTTGAGAAAGATAGTGCATGCAAACTGATTTTCAGAATTTGACTGAGCTGATCTAATGATAGCAGTTAGTGATATTAATAGACGTGAGCGATCTAATGTCATTTTAATACAAAAATCAAAAGACAGGTTTTACAAATTTAGGTTGCAAATGTTAGATATTTGGATCAAGAACTTTCAAGAAATAGATACTTGCCAGAAATAGATAAAACATTTCCAGGAATCTCACCAAAATGCAATAGAATATCTCGCTTTTTAAGAAATCTTTCTATCCTTACTACTTAAATAAAATTTTACTGAGTGCTTTTCAGTGTTGCAGTTTCAAGGAAATGATAAAATTTCAAGCACCGCATTTCAATGTCTTATTTTTAGATTTTTCTCTTTGACCAAAAATCCATTTTTAGAGAGCAAATATCATTATCTATAAGCAGTTTTCCTTTTTCACATTTACTGTATCTTTTTTTAATATATTTCTCATTATATAGGTAAAATCTTTTAATAAAAACTATGTAAATTTCACAGGTCAATAGTGCTCAATGGTCTCCAGAGAACCTGTTTTCACTTTCAGTTTATAAAGAATAGATGCAAACAAGCCCTTTTGATAAGTTACCTGCTATAATTGGAAGGATTTAAACACAGTTATTTGACAGTATTGGATTTTAGTAATCATATAAGGAAATAATGAAATTTTCATCAGAATCCATAAGGTCTATTTCAGAAATATCCTATTCTTCCTTAAACTCAAGAGGCCCCAGTTGGATTGCTTTTTAGTATGAGCAATTAGTGCAAAAATCTGCAATGTTTTCATCATTGTCATGCTGTATATCTATCTTTGTAGAAGCATTTGGCAACAGTCAGGAAAAGCTATCTGCTGAGCATAAAAACAAAACAAAGGATTGGATTTCATTCTTTCTTTTACTTCTCCATAGGAAAAATTCATTTTCTCTGTTGCCCATATAAATGTGTGTCAAATCAACATGGCAGTAACTCTCATCTGAACTAATTTCCTCTTTTGCTGTCTACCATTTAAGCAATGGTTTGATCACCTCTAAGCAGAATAAAAGAAAGTGAGGATATTCAAGCTTCATAAGCATTCTAGGGCAGGGGTGTCAAACTGCCAGCCCGCAAGCCAGACCGTCATGCAGAAGCCATGCCCAACCCATTGCCGGCAATGGCAAAACTGTCCTGATACGTTGCACGATGTCACGTGACGTCGCGAGTTTGACATGCCTATTCTAGGGAATGTCAAGTAAATGGAAAGTTGAGCATCTTCACTGTTAAATTTGAGCAAGAATGGGGAAGCATTCAACAACAACTTCCAATAGTAGCTGCCAAAGTATGGATTCACTCCCAGGATCTAGTTGGATGACACAAGTTTTAAATATACTTCATTATTTTATTGTTACACACACACATTCTGTCTCTCTCTCACACACACATAATTCCAGAGAGGGATTATGCAAGCACAAGATATGAAATATCCCTTTCAACGAATGGAAGTCTGTTTTTATTTGTTATACTAAGCTATGGCTTCCTTAAGTAGAGTTCATTGAAAAAAAATTGTAGGTTGTGTTTACATTGCACATTTACTCACAAACTATGACAATTCAAGTCACACTATTTATAACCACTAAATCAGCAAATATCAAACCATATTTTAGATTAATTCTAAGCCAGCAAATATCAAGCCACATTTTAGATTAATTCTAAGCCAGCAAATATCAAACCATATTTTGATGTGTTGTACAAATGTAGATATTTGAAAATTTTGTTCTCAAAGCATCTCAACTGTTCTGCTGTTTGAGAAGTAACCTCAAGTACCTCTTTATATATTAAGTAAAATGTCTCAGGTTGGCCATAATGAAAGCTCAAAGAGAACACAACATGCTTCAGCAGTTGAGCCACATAAATAATTCCTGACATCTCATCAAAGAAGTTTAAACTTCTCTTCACACTGGAGGCAATTATCATTTGTGTAGGCTGCAATCCTAAACATACAAAAACATGTATAAAGCCTACTTAATTCACTTCCTCTAACTAGGCAAAGGAATGTAAGGCATATTGGAACAAGAGTTATATTGGGTCTTACAGTTTGTCACTAAGGACTGTTCTAAGCTAACATAGGATCATGTAGGAGTTGTACTTGAATTCAAGGAACTATGAAGACAGCTTTCTTCTCTTGTTGAGTGGGTCCCAAAGGTGCTTTTCCAAAAGCAACTGGGCTTTTGGGGTTTTTTTCCCTTGGAAATGTTTCACTTCTCATCCAAGAAGCTTCTTCAATTCATTGACTTTCATTGGTTATGGAAAGTAGGAAGCTCAGCTGGGTGGACAGTCCTGTTTTGTACCCAGGTTGAAGCCCTCCACATGTTTGCCTGCACACCCAAGAGGGCTAGTGTGTTTGCTGGCAAATAAATGTAAACAGGCTGTGGCCTTACCCTGCAATTGTATGGACAGTTAAATGTGTCCCATTCTGTGAAAGCTGACTGGCTCTGTATAAAGAGATGATAGAACTGCAGTGCAAATCCTATAATAATTGCTATTATCTTGTAAACTCAGTTATATTCTTTTTTTCTCTCCATGGAAACCAGCTTTAATTTTTTTTAATCTGTTTCTTCCCTTTATTTTTATGAGTAAGGAGCAACACTATTCTTTATTGATGTCTTTCCAGTCACTTACAATTATATAATGTTTGTTCAAGTGTTGCCTCAAATATAGTGCCTACTTTATTTTCTTTTTAATGTAGCCATTGCTACAGTTTAAAGATATAGTGATTCTATGTGGGGAATTTAATAAAATGGTCTATTTTATTTGCTTCATGCACTGCATCTGATATGGCAAACTTCTAAAGGAATCTGCAAACATTTTGGAGAGCTCTCCATAGGATTCACCACTGAGAATGCTTAAGAATGTCCTATCCAGCCCTGGCCAAGCCTGTTGGCCAGCAATGCAGTTTACATTTCCTTTGCTCCACCAGGTTGAATATTTATGAGGTGCTATATGATTTGGTGGTGTCTGGTTCCATGTCTGATTCTGATGTCATCTGTTTTAAATTTAGAATGCCAACAAACTATAGAAAAAAAATCATACCAATATGTTGCATTTCTAGAAAAAGAGCTGTGGTGATTTAGAAAATTCCTATTTGACTGTGGCTGAATTTTGTTATGCTTAAATATGATTGGTTGAATACAACACAGTTGGGTGGGTTCAAACAAAATAACAGCCTAAGCCATGATACATAGTCATATTAGCTGGATTCACATAAAATGCTAAACTACAACCAGCTGCACTATTGCAGAGTTATAAAGTATGTGTGTCAGAAAGAAAGTGAGAGAGAGAGAAGAAAAAAGAAATGACAACTTACGGAGTTACAGCTTTTTATTGTAGCTATGATCACTTTAATACTAATCTATAATTAACTGAGCCATAGTTTATTGAATTATCTCAATTAATTAATTGAACCATATGGTAACTGCATTGGCTGAACTCACACACTTGACCCACCAAATCAGGGCATAGAAAACACAACTGCTCTGGATTAAGAAGCCAAATGGCATTTTGATATACCTCCTTTTTGATATCCTTCTTTACAATTAAAGAAGTTAAATGCGGCCCTTCTAGCGCAAGCACATCTAAGCCTGCCTTGCTACTTATTATTAAAAGAAATGAAATAATCTATATGGACATATTTATCAAATTGATATTTGCAATTTAAAGTAATTAATCTTTTAAATAAAACTCCACAGTATGATTAAAACAAATACAAGTGTAAAATATAATTCCAAAATATCTACAAATAAATCAAACTGAGCATCCTGACACTCACCATATACCGCCAGAATAACTGAGTTTTCAAGAACTTCCAAAAAGCTAGGTCAGATGAGGCTTCCTAGACCTAGAGGAAGCTTTTCCACAGAGTAGATGAAAAGTACACTGAAAAGTAGTCCCTATAAACCTTTGCATTCCATGTGTCATGGAAATAGGAGGTCACAGCCATTTCTCCCAAGATTAATATGAAAGCTTGCTTGCTTAATTCCACTAGAGGAGACTCTCCTCAAGCAACTTCTTTTTTAAAAAAAAAGTATTTTATTGGTTATCTATCATTACAATTTATCTGTGCTTAATAAACAACGTGTTGTCTGGGTTAATTTTTATCTAGTCATAAACATTAAGCTTTTACTCTCTATCCCATTTTTCCAACCATTGGTAAAATAAGTTCCATATTTGAAAATATGCTGTGTCTTCTTTTCCTTTGATACTCAATGTAAGTCTGTCCATTTCCACACAATCCAATATTTTCTTAATTATTGCTTCCTCCGATGGTGTTGTCTCATTTTTCCAGTGCTATGCAAATACAATCCTCACTGCAGTTAATACATGTAATGTTAAATGTACATTTTGTTTATCAAACTTTTCTGGCATTATGCCTAGTAAAAAAAAGTTCAGGTTTAAGATCTACATGTTTTCCTAACATTTCTTTTCTAACCACCTATGTATTTTAATTATTATTTTTTTTGCTTTTACACATGTCCACTACAATATGTACCAGGATTTTGATTATATTTCCAGCATTTGCTAGAAATGTTTTTAAACAGTTTTGCTAATCTAACAGGTGGTAAATGCCATCTATAAAACATTTTATATAGGTTTTCTTTATATGAAATAGCCATTGTCAGTTTCTAATTTCTTTCCCATAGATTTTGCTATTTCTCTAATTCTATGTTATGCCCAAAGTTTTTTGCCCATATAATCATTGTTTCTTTCACTTCCTCAAGCAACTTCTTCATCCCACTCTACAAAAACTCCAAATTGATCTAAGTTCACCTCACCACAGATGTCTACATCCTAATTTCAATAATGCCATAGTTCAAAAGTTGGGGGAAATAGAGGTAGCAGGAGAGTTATTGCTGAACTAAGCATGTTCAACTTGGCCATTGAGTTGAACCATTTTGTGAGCTCAAACAACATAGGGCCAACAGATCTGGGTTGCCAAAATTCAGATGCCCAAAAGATAGCAGAAAAGAGAGTTTTCCTTATTTCTTTGTTGTCTTTTAGGGGTCAACTGCAGCAAAGATTAAACGATCCTAACAATATGGGAGTGAGTGGCACAATACATTTTTAAGAAAAAAAATAAAATAACTAGTCAACTATATTTGAGCTGAGATCTAATGGTAAACTAAGGCTTATCATTACAAAAATTAGTCTTGGATTCATCAACATCCTTTCTCAACTTCCAGCATGATGAACAAGGAGAATAGGAAACACTTTTCTTTCCTGTTTTAATTAACCACACTTTTTGTATATTGTTACATCTGAAGCCAAATTATGCTACGTTTTAGCTACAGAAGACTAAAATTAGCCAAATTCATATAGCATCTTATGCCTTGTTTCAACACCTATTAACAAGAGCTTAGAGTTCAGATGGAATGCTAAATTGCAGTTAATGAAAAACAGAACTATCTCTTTTTTATGGTTCTTGTCTCTTGTTACCTAAAAAAGAAATAACATTTCAGAAATAAAATATATTCATAACTCTGAAAGGTTTAGACAGAAATTAAATAGCTTTGATAAATTAAAAATGTCACCCATATCCTAACTCCCCATATTTCACTAAGATTCAGAATAACGTCCAACTTAGGGAGTACTGTGTTCTTCAGCTCAAAACACATGGCCAGTTCAGGGACAATGAGAGTTGTGTAAAACACACAGAACAGCAGATTGGGAAACCTGGCCTGAACTCACATAACATCCAACATTTGCAATTTAAAATAGATACATCAGCATATCAAAGCTATGAGTAACCAATGTGAGCAATCCACATCAATCCACAGGGTATAGTGGGCGACTTGTAGCATAAAGAATTTTGGAGCTAGTCATTTCCAGAAAATACTGTCTCCTGGGAAACATTTTTTTTAATATATAGATGAATGTGGAATGCTACACATATGGTGCATTTCAGATCTTTTGTACATATCTAGTCTCCCTATGACTTACAGAATTATGTTAAATAGTTATCTATGTTAACTATGTTAAATAAGGCACGGGTAAAATATGTAATGATACTGATCAGACAAATGTCCTTTGAAAAACAATTGAAATACAATTGAAATACAGTCCTTGATTTCCAACCACAATTGAAATTGGAATTTTCATCGTTAACTAGTGCAGTGATAAAGTACAACTGCTTTGTTTAGTGATAGCAATCCAGGCAGTCCTGGCTGCAATCACTAAGCGAATGCCATGATCGTTAGGTGAGGTGAATTCCTGCTGGCTTCCTCCAATCAAGTCAGTGGGGAAGCCAGTAGGAAGTTACAAGTCCCAAGCCCTTCTAGGCGGAGAGGTCCATGGGAAGGTACGAAGATGTACAAGGGCCTCTGAATCAGTTGGATTTTCAGTCCCAGAGTCAAGAGGCTTCTGAAGCTTCTCTGCTCTGAGGCTGATAATCCTGCTTGGATTTCAAGCACAGGTCTTTTTTAGACAGCCTATGGAGTCTACAGGGAAGGCCTCTTGGTAGGCGGCAGCAACTTGTGATTTTCCCTGCTGGAAAACTAGCAAAAGAGATTGCAAATGGTATTCACATGTTCACAGGATGCTTGGCATTTGGTAATAAGCAACCAGATTGCAATTAGGTGACCATGGGGGTTGCTGTAATGGTTGTGACCTTTTCAGGGAAATGGACTCTTTGAAGGAGGTAGCTCGTTCAGAAATCTGAAATATAAATAAACTTTAGCCATGGGTCCTAAGTCCCTTCATTCAGCACTGTTATACCTTTGAACAGCTACTGAATGAAAAGTGGTAAGTCAAATACTAACTGTACACATAGCATCAGATTAATTCCCTGCAGTTGCTATCATCAAAGAATTCCATCCATGATAAAGCTATTTCTACCTCACACACATAAATGTGTGTTTGTGTTAGGTGTGTGTATTTGTGTTAGAGGTCTCTCTCTCTCTCTCTCTCTCTCTCTCTCTCTCTCTCTCTCTCTCTCTCTCTCTCTCTCTGTGTGTGTGTGTGTGTGTGTGTGTGTGTGTAAACACAGAAAGAGAAAGAGAGAGGAGTACCCATGCAGACATTCTACTATTACATGACCAAAAAGAAGCAAACTAGTCATTAATGATTTATCCATGTTTTATTGAAGAAGTGTGCTGCCTTTTATTCAGAAGAAGAAGGTGGATGTTTGTTTTATTTGCTTTGCTGGTTTAAAAAATGTTTTAGAAACTTTTAATTTAACTTTACAATCTACTCAGATAACTTCAGTTATTGTAATCGAATGAATGAATGATTGAATCAATAAAATAACGCTGAAGTGACCAAAATGCACCAGAAAAAAGAGTTTTCTTCAAGGATAGTCCTTCTTTTTGTGAGGAATGCTCACAAATAAGTAGCTTCCCACTTATCATGGAAAATGGTCACATAATGATAGAACAACTGCTTAACAGAATGAAATCAAGTTTGATTTCAATATAAACAACTAAGAGTTGCACAAATAGATCTTGAAATTACCCACCAATAGTATGTATATATTTGAAAATCTATTTTTCCACAAAGCTGAAGAATCAACCAAACAGAAGGAATGACAGTACATTCTGTTTTTTCTTACTTCAACCCTATAATGCAATTTTAGAAATTGGCAGAACATTCTGAGATTAGAGTGTTCTGATCAAACCATAGGATTGTTTGACAATTTAAAGTAATCAGTATTTTTTGAAAAGAAAATTGAAGCTAATATGATAAAGCTCTTTGGTTTCTGATTAATTGCATATTATTTTATCACTATTTTGATCAATCATTGTGTTTTGTAGTACTCAAATCAGCAGAATATATTTAACTTGCTGTCAAGCTTGCAGAATTTTTTTTAAAATATTGAACAAACATGATACCTTTTCGTAGCATCTCCAATTCTCTTAAAATTTGTGCTTTATTTCTGTCCCAAGCACCATGCTTGGGCATCATAGAGAAAGATTGTTGTAATTTACTGTTGTTATTCAATATTTGTGAAACACAAGGTTAGCCTGTATATGCAATTCATATACAATACATATTTAATTCAGTTTATTATGGTTGCTAGACCAGTAGAAGCAGAGAACTCTGTGAAAATCTAACTGTCTGTCTGTCTGTCTATCTATCTATCTATCTATCTATCTATCTATCTATCTATCTATCTATCTATCTATCTATCTATCTATCTATCTATCTATCTTCTATATATCCATCCATCCATCTTAGTAGATGATAAGTAAAACCATCCACTAAGAGCCCCATTTCTTGGCGTTACTGTTAGTTGATTAACTATCTCGACTGCTGTATGTATTTATTTATTTTTATTGTTTTCAATTGTTTTAACTGTTTTATTGGTTCATAATTGTAAGCTGCCAGAGTCATTTAGCTGAGATGGGCACTACAGAAATTGAACATATAAATAAATAACATAAAATTTAAGACAAAATTAAAATATATTTATAAAACAATCTAACATATATAAGTGAGGTCCAAGATGTAGCCTATATTAAATTATAATTTAGTCACTAAAATTATGTTAAATATGATAGCATCTAAAATTATAAACAAAGTAATGTTATCTAAAATTTAAATGAAGTACAGTTAGATAGGTGGAACTTCTGTGCAGTTGCACAAAACCTAGCTACATAAGCTGTAACAAAAGATAGCTTGTTCATGAGCAGCATCTAGGCACTGGCTGAATCTGGGTGACTAGGATATCTACTAATCAGAGATAGGATGAATCTGGTTTGGACTTCTCCATAAAACGACCAATGAAGAAGAATATATTCTGTAGTTTCTATGTCTCTTGAATCACAGGGGCTATGCAATAAACTATATGGTTCAGTTCCTGCATACAATAAAACTAGCAATTAAATAACCCCTTCTCTGCTAGGTATTTTTATATTTCAAAGCACTTCTCTACAAAAAAAATATTTTTCTTTAGCAACACTAGGAAGGGTCATATTAGGTCCAGATTTAATATGAGTACTTGAGTACTTGTTCAAATCTGGAAGTATTGGGTATTAGGAGTACTACATCTGTTCTGCAAAAATCCAGATGACCAATGGATGTAGGAAAGAAATATTTTTGCTGCCTCTGAATTAGATAAAACTACCCTGGTAATAGGAAGGAAGATCACCTTCATAAGAGACAGAAACTTAGTAAAGGAAGTCATAGTCTGTAACTACATTAGGATGACTTGATCTTAAATGCAAAAATGCAAAAACTTCTTTATTTTTGCGTCCATCTTCTGCAAAGACTGTAGACCAAATGTGATAGCCCTATTAAATTATTTTAATAATCCTATACTGTAAATTGCTTAATATTATTACTTGATATTATTAATCTATTAGAATGGAATATGGGCAAGACAGAAGCTTACCTTATATTAATTAATGATCCCATGACACTTGGTCTAATGACACTTGCAGATCAGTGAAACCAAAACTGAAATGGCTTTCAAAGTGGGAACTTCCAAGAGTATATCCCTATCATTATGTAGCATAAATAAGTAATATTGTAGGATGTGAAGTTGCCCCAGAAGAGCTAGGTCATGCTGATTTTCTGTATACTGTACATATATATTGGTCCTTGAATTTTGTCTGATTTTACACAGATATATGGCTCAAGATTTCCATTTAACCTCCATGTTAGTAAAAGAAAAGCTATTGTGGAAGGAACTGGAGGGACTACCAGAATAACAAATATTGCATTGTTTCCTGTGTGAGCCACTGCACATAACTTCATAAAAAAGAATTTCATGCATCCAGTATTTAGAATTGGGGATAATTACCAGCATCAAATTCCTGGGTGTGCAGTTAACAAGTAGACTGGCTTGGTCGCTCAACAACAAGACACTGGTGAAGTGCGCACAGCAGTGCTTGAATTTTCTGCATCGCATGAGAAAAGTACATCTTCCTTCCCCTGTCCTTACCACTTTCTACAGAGGGATGATTGAGAGCATCATGTCACACAGCATCACAGTCTGATTTGGAAGCATCACTGCTTCAGACAGGAAGGTGGTGCAGAGAGTGGTGAGGATGGCTGAAAAGATTATTGGCAGTTTCCTACCTTCCATCCAGGATATAGCACATAAGTGTTGCTTGAGCAGGGTCTGTAAGATTATCTGGGACACTACACTTCCTCTTCACGACCCTGTTTTCTTTGTTACCTTCTGGGAGGAGGCTTTGTGGTATCCGAAGCAGGAAATCCAGATTCAGTCACAGTTTTGTTCCATACAGTATTAACCTTGTGAATTCTAAAGCCTCCTCCTTCTGTTATGTATTCAAGATGGACAGTAATTAACAGTACTTTTTTTGTAAAAAAAAAAAGGTGCACGATGACAAAAAAGCCCTGGTAATTAATATTTATATGTTACTTATATGTAAGGGTGTAGGTCTATACATATGTTGTATATAGTATTTTTAAATGTGTGTTATGTTTGTGTATAATTTGAGAGTAAGCAACTAAATTTCATTTTTAATGTGTGCCATTGTGCCCACAATAAAAAATGACAATAAAGCTTAGCTGTCTAAAAAAATTCCTCAAGGATAATAGAATCTTGTACTGCTGACATAATTAAAAGTGACACCTTGCTGATAAACATTCCCAAGAAGTAATCTTTGAATTAGCCTAAACTCTGGCAGAAAAAATATAATTTAATTATTAATTGTTGCCATGCCTTCATATCACCAGCAATTTACACATTTTCTTTTGTGTAAAAGTGCTGTAAATGATTTCTTCATCAAAGAAATCCTGTATGCATTTCTTATATGCATTTCAACCTTACTTGTTTGCTAGACTTAAACAAATCAACCCAGAGTTCTTAAGGAACATGCTCAAATTATCCTACTTCAGACACATTAAAGCTCTCTGGAGAAGTCTGTAATGCTTAGAAATGTGGAAGGAAAGAGAAGATGAGGACAACCAACAACAAGATGCATGGACTTGGTTCCAGTGGTAATGGATCACCTTCAAAAGATCAGAAGGACCAGCTTGGGGACAGATCATTCTGGAAAATATGTGGTCATTCTGAATTGACACCAACTTGATGGCAGTCACCATCACCACCATTATATCATCATCACCATCATCATTTATAAAGTTAATGCTATATGTATTATTTTTTTTAAGTGTTTAATTATTTCTGAATTGGGGATATGAAACCTTTGAACTCCCATTATCTCATTTTGGTGCCTTCACATTTATCTGACATGGCAGGAATAATGGCATTCACTTATATTATTGCTCTGATTATGTGACATCTTTCCAAACTCTACTGATTACCTCTCTTTCTCCAGATCCAGCATAAGCTCATCTAAGCCCTATATTGTCTTGCTTCCATTTCTTTCTCTCTTTATATTTTGATATAACTAATCACATATTTCCATTTTGTGTTTGCATTGTTATTGTTTGTGTGGGTCTCCATAATCCAAGTTATTGTTCTTCCAAAGATTCAATGTTATTGAATATTTAAAAAATAAGCTACCTATATTTAAAGCCTTAGACCAGGGGTCTTCAAACTCAGCCCTTTTATGACTTGAGGACTGCAACTCCCAGAATTCCTCAGCCAGTATGCCTGGCTGAGGAATTCTGGGAGCTGAAGTCTGCAAGTCATAAAAGGGCCAACTTTGAAGACCTCTGCCTTAGACTCAAACCTGAAAACACCTTTATTTGAATATACCCTAAAATGACATTATCAATCTTTGAACTCATTTGTTCTTTTGAATTCACTGTTCAGATGTTTTTCCTTCAATTTTTCATCTATACTGTCAAATTAAGGGGTGTTGAGTAATATAGTGCAAAACACATTTCAGTGGAGAACTGACTGAACTGTTTGAACACAAAATAACATACTGTATGTATATTGTACTGTGTTGTTTCTGGCACTGCTAACAAAAATTCAGCTGTGTGAAGTTCAAGCACAAAAAAGCCATCAAAACTTTTCATACAACATGAAAGCGAAATGCACACAAGCATTAGCCAAACCAGGGTTTACAAAGTATCTCCTTGATAAGAAAGATAAAAATGACACTCAAAGTGTGTACAAAGACTTCAACAGACTGTGGGTAAACAAACACTCATTGAATCTGCTTACATTAGAACTGTAAAGAGATCAAAAATCTCTGTAAGAGTCCATATATTTTCTTTTTATCATTATTCTTCTTTCCTCAGATTTGTTTTTCAGAGTGATTTTTGGCAACTTGGCAAAAAGGCACTGTCTCTAGAGTCTGCATGCAGTCCAGGTCTCCTTTTTTTGTGATAGTAGTTATTTAGCAGAGAAAGTTTTCCTGAAGTTTAATGGAATCACAAAATCTTAAGTTTAATTAACACATTGCACTAAACTAAACCATAATGTGGGTTGTTTAAGTTTTGTTGAAGGAAAAGTCTTCATCATGGTTTAGTCCAAGCCGGGAATAAACAACATGGTGACTGCTTTAGAAAGACGGTTGCAGTTTATTGAAGAGGAGAGCTAGACAGAAAGATAGCTCTAGAAGAAAAGAAGAGAGAGCACATTTAGGGAGTGGATTTTTATACCCTCTGGGGCTCTTGAGGTTGTTTCCTGTTCCTGTTTGAGGCTTTGTATTTCCTGTGTCATGTACTTTTGACCTGAGTCTATGCCCCTTTGGCATCTGTGGGTTAATCCTATTATGTCTTGTCTTACAGTTTGGGCGGGGTATGTTTTAGGTGTCTTTGTCTTCCTAAGCTTCTAGCTGGAGGCCCCAACCTTCCTGAATGGATTACCACATCTGCATTTCTACAGAGCTGGTTTCTTTTGGGGGAGGGAGACTTGGTGCAATTAAGAAAAAACTGGGCATGCTTTTCTGCCTCTTTAAGATCCTTTTAGGAAATATAATGTTCTGCCCTTTTAATATTTCCTTCTCCGGGGGGGGGGCTGACTTCCCACAGTTTTGAATTAATATGTTATGTGAATCCAGATGTTTTGGTTTATGCATCATTGATTATGATTTAGTATATCATACCAATCAATCCATTTTATTTATGACCTACACATATAATCAAAATTTGATTTGGGGTAAACAGTTTAATAAATAAAATGTTTAATAAATATTATATAATAGACTTAAAATGCCATCTCATTGATTTGTTACTAAAAGTTTGTTTTTATAGCCATAGTTAGATATGGCTTGGTCTAAGATGCAAACACAAATCTATTGAAAAACCACCCACGGTAACCAAGTGTTCCACTACCAGAGTAATAACCCAGCCCCTATTAAGAGGAACTACCGGTATGTTATTGAGGCAAGCTCAAATGCGCTGCAGCAACTCAGAACAGCATAAAAAGGAAACATACTACCTATACAAATCTTCCAACAAAATGGATACCCGTGCAGCTATAGCTAGTGGTTAGAATGCCGTATGGCAGGCTAACTCTGCCCAACACACCAGGAGCTCAATAATAAAGAAAGATTGACTCAGCCCTCCATCCTTCCAGCAGTAAAATGAGGACCCGGATTGGTATATAAGTCTAAGTGCTATTGCTATCTAAAAGTTTCTGATCATTCAACCCACTATCAATACAAGCTATGAAAAAATAACACCGCTATGCATCAAAACATCTCAGAAACAACCACCAGACTATTAAAAACAGTCACCATCTCCATACCACACAAACCAACTAAAGCCCTCCATAACATCTTAAGTAAACCCAAAGATTCAGTAGCCCCAGAAGAAAAAACAGGATTCACCTACAATATATAGTGTAAGGATGCTATCAGTTACTATGTAAAACAGGTAGAAGAATAGCAAACCATATCCATGAACACCAAGAAGACTTAATAAAAACTCCTTAATTTCACAACGCACGGACAGACTTAACCATGGTTTCAACTGAGAAACTATCAGCATCCTAGACCAAACTAAATCCAAAAATGCATTTGGGGAAGCTTGGCACTCAGAGAAATCAGCCATCAACAGGCACAAAGAATTAAATAACATTTATACACCATTCAAAAGAGACAATAGTAGAAAATAAACAAAACAAAAAACCCAGAACATCTCCTCACCAGCAATCAACACTGAGATAAGCAGGGATTAACACCAGGAATTACAAAGGAGAAAACAACACCCCTACCAACACTGAGAGGGCAACTACTATATGTAAACAGAGAGCAAAGCCCACTTCCTTCTAGCACTGAAAATGTTACCTAGTCTGGTAATGAAACATCTGCAAGCAAACAATCAAACTCAGATAGCACCAAGGACTCCATCTGGCAGAATTTTTTAAATTATTATTTTTCTTTTTCATAGTTAACCACTTTTCCCTCATCACTGTTTCTTCATGGTCCCAGTGATTAAAGGTAGCTGGGGTTTACCACCATCCCAACACTTTACAATAAGCTTCTTGGTATCAGTTGCCTGTTAATCCATTATACTGTGCTGCATTACAAAAATTATTTTGAAATCTTGCCCTGAGAATATTTAATTAAAGGTAAACACACTTCTTACTTTCAATCAAAATTGAGAAAGTCAGAATGGGAGTCTGGGGTAAAACAAGTATTTTCTAAGAAATTGCTAAATAAAACATATACTTTAGATATAACGTATGTAGTTTCAATTTAAATAAGCTTGACCCAATAATGATATCTACTTGACAAAAGTGATCAGAGACATCATGAAATCAAGATCGCAGAATGACTAAACAAAATTGTTGTATTGCTACAAAATCCATTTGTACAAAGTAATGTGCTTCACTATTTTAAAACTGAACATAGCTAGCTTATCAATTCCTTAAATAATTGTATAAAGGTCTGACATATAAAAATAGTTATTCCACAGCTATGCTTTAATCATACTGTTTTAGTCTCTGAAAGTACTTTATTCACCCAAACCCAGAATGGTGCAGGGGGGTAATAGTTGACATGGGACCACAACAAACTTGATTTATATCTCTGAATATGAACTTGGAGCAGTTACCTCCCTGAACCTAACCCATTGCATACAGTTGCTAATAAAGATAAAATGGGGGTGGGGTTAAACCTTATCTGCTAACTCCTTGGAGAAAAGACTGGATAAAAATGCAATTCATCACAAAAATTTAATATGTTGGTTTGGCAGTTTACTTCATTGTGTGGATTTCAATTATCTGAGCCCAGTTTTATTCGCTTAATATTGAAGACATGTTCTGTGGCCCAATGTATACTATTTAAACCAGGGCTTTTCAACCTTTTCACCCATTGTACCATTTTTAGGATATGGCAACATTCGAGTACCACCAGACGCCTAGGAAGGTGTCAAAAACTTGATGACCAAAAAAAAAGGAAAAAAGTGATAAAGTGCAGGTAGTCCTCGACTTACAATAGTTTGCTTAGTGACTGTTCGAAGTTACAATGGCACTGAAAAAAATGCCCCCAAGCCACAGCCGAGCAAGACACCTGCCTGCTCGTCTGGCCGCGCTCTTCCTCCTGTCTGAGGTTTTCATTGTTGTGAGCATTTCTGTTGAGGATTGGCAGTGGGGATGGGGTAGGGGGTGTTTGGTTTTTATTCCCCCCATCTGCTGGGTGGTTACAGCAGGTTTTGGTCACTTCACATGACCCTTGGACACTGTGACCGTCATAAATATGAATTAGTTGCCAAGCATCTGAATGTAAATCACAAGACCCTGGAGATGCTGCAACATTCCAGCTGATCGGCGCTTCTTCTGGGCTCAGCAGAAGTGCCAGGATCAGTGCTGCTTTCCAGCTGATTGGTGCTTCTTCAGGGCTCAGCAGAAGCACCAGGATCAGTGCTGAGCTCCAGCTGGAGCCTGGCGCTGATCCTGGCGCTTCCACTGAGCCCCGACAGCCCAGAAGAAGCGCCAATCAGCTAGAAAGCAGCACTGATCCCGGTGCTTCCGCTGAGCTCTGACAGCCCTGCAACTCCAGCCATCTCTCGCTCAGGCTTGTGCTGTGCTGCCACCGGTTCAGCTCATTCCCCTCCCCTGCTACCACTTTTCTAGGATGGTTGCATACCACCTGCCAGGTGCCAATGTACCACAGGTGGTACCCGTACCACTGGTTGAAAAGCCCTGATTTAAACCCTCTCCAGCCACTTTAAATGTAGCACTATGCATCAGACAATATTTATTCTACGCCCCACTTCCTAATTATTTCAGTGTTCAGGTTATAGTTGTCATCTAGTCATAGAGATGAGGAAAAAAAATAGTTTCAAGATGATTCATGAAACAGTCTTTTTTAAGCTGAAGTTTGCTTTTTAAATTACATTTTTTAAAACTGAACTTCTGCGTCTTTAATTCTGAGTTTAATTAAATCTCTGGATAATTTGAAACTCTAGGCATGTATTGACCAACTGTATAGCCCCAACTGCAGAAAATCCTACTTCCCTTGTTCTGGAAGTAATCTTGATTTGAGCATGCAAGCTCCAAAAGATTGAGGAACTGGTTGAAATTAGCTTGTATAATCCACAGTTGGACACCTCTTGGCCTACTATTCAGCACTTTCTGCTCTATCTGTGCGGGCAGTTGAATGTGTATATTTCATATCCATGTCCCTTTGTCTTCTATTTTCCAGTCTTTGGAAACATATCAATGCCACCATGGTTAAAGACTTAGCAGATTAAAGTGAGTCACTTTCAAATGAGATGGGTGTCCATACATACATACATACACAAATACACTTATTTACTTAATCACTTACTTACTTATTAACTGCCCAAAGGGGTTCTGGGTGATGTAAATAAATAAATCAGTTCAATGAATACTATCATTTTGCAGATAAAAAAAAATATGGTTTGAAATGAAATAGAAACCAACTAGTGGGGTTTTTTTAATCAAACATTGGGGGAGAAGCATTATAGTTCATAAATTGGGAACAGTTTTAGGCAAGGCCTGTGGTATTGGTTTCAAATTAGGCTATCTATTCCGCTCCATATCCTGTTGAGGATTACAGTTGTCCATAATTCCTACTGCTTTATTCTGTTATGCAGATCTAAAGGGGGGAGGCAACAGTAGGCCTTTGCTAAGGTGCTCTTGCTTGGAAGTAACAAGTAAATTTTACAGAAATGTCCTGAACTGAATTACGTTTTAGAAAGTCAGACCATATCACCATTCCACAATATGCTAGTTAAAAAAAAGGTAAAAATGAAGCAATGATAGGAGCTGCAAACCTATAGATGACCATTAGATGTCTGGGAAGAATTCTAAGTATACCTTTGCTGCCATCTAGTGGTCATATGAAGATTTGCATCCCAGATCTGGAAAGCAAGAGAGGCCATAATAATGTGTTCGACAGATTAGCATTAAGAAACCAGAGAAAATAATCCAGCACAGCCAGTTATTTATTTTCTTTAACGATGTTCCTATTTCATTCTAGTAGCACTCTCC
Organism: Bothrops alternatus; assembly: GCA_034064705.1. NCBI lineage: Eukaryota > Metazoa > Chordata > Lepidosauria > Squamata > Viperidae > Bothrops > Bothrops alternatus. The sequence continues at coordinate 2,302,568 of JARGCV010000166.1, forward strand.
TCTCCCCAAGCATTTACATTTCAAATGACATTGAAGGTTATGTTCTTGTAACTGGTTGAAGACATTTTGTAAATTTGTCTGACCATGTAGTTAAAAATAAGCCCCACTGTATGCAGTGCTGTTTATTTCCAAATAATCATACAAGAATGTAGTAGTTTACTACTGTTTTATTAGTAGCTGGTTGGTTGATTTTATAAAGGTTTTTGTAAACTGAATTAGTCTGAATATAAATCAAAGAAATCAGAACCTTTTCTCTACTTATTCTGTGGATGCAAATGTGATTCCTTGTGGTTGCCATATTAGGGGGGTAACCATGAAGAACTCCTACACTTCAAAATTTTTGATAGCACCTTTGGAAGTGGAAATTCATTCTGTTTCCCATTTCTCTTTTGCTAGGCTTATAACTGTCATATTAAGCTTACTACAGGAGTCTTCCTCAATACCTTTTAGCACTGTGTGGCAAAGGGATGGAGACCCCCAAAGTTTTATAACATGCCCTGTTTGTTTAGTCAAAAGATATTTAAAAATGAATCCTGAGATCTGCGAGTGGCTTTTGCTCTCTTTAATAGTCAAAATGAGATGATACAAACGAAGTGTCCACCTGTATGTACAAATGTTGCTAAGTAAATGCAGAATACAAGTCAGGGTGCCTGCACACTGTCACCAGAGGTTAGTAATTTGTTATCTCTAAATATAAACACCATTATAACATGCATAAAACATCATTAATCTCTTTGTCATTTTGGAGCATACAAGTTTCACTACAGAGGCTGAAAAATTGAAAACTCTTTGTACCATGTGATTAGGCGTACACTATAAAATGAAATGAACTTCAATGACCCAACATTTCCAAGAAAGTTTATTTGTACAGTCCTAGAATCAACATCTTCCAGTGTTGATATGGCTGAACATCTGATTTTTCAACTTGATATGTTTAAAGATTCAAGGGCATGCAAGGTAAAACTGAAAGAAGTAAACTAATTTGTTCCTCAGTAAGAAATTTTAATTAATTAATTTTATCTATTTGTTTTTCTCTCCCAGAAGTAATTAAAGAAGTCAATTATGTTCCCCTTTGTATACCTATAATTTTTATTAGTACTTTTGATTGTGGCAGTAAAATCTAAGTTTAAAGAAAGAAAAAAGGATAGAGAGCAGTAACTAAAAGAAGAAAAGAAAAAGAGAATGAGAAAAGTAAGAATAAGAAAAGAAGTGATATCCAAACTTCACTTCACTTTACTTCAAACAAATTTAATAATTCTTCATCTTCTCTAAAATTATAATGATCTCTTCATCCCATATTGCATGTCTTATCCTTATCTACAAACAAATCCATAAAACATAATATTTTCAGTCCTGGTATCAGCAGAAAGTCCATAAAGGGAAGCCAGAACAACATATCTTGTTTTAACTTTGAACAAATAAACCAACTTTGTATTCCTTTTTCCCAATATGCTGATTTTCAAGATGTGTTAACTTATGTCACTCTTATTTCCTGGACATTGTGTATGTACCCAGCCAAAGGCAGACCAGACCAGTAAGACTAATGTTCTAAAACAGGTCCTTCTGAAAATGAAGGGTGATGATTTTCTTTTCATTTCTCATGTATCTTTTCTGGTCCTGAATTTCTATCCTTTCTACTTTGTTTGGCATTACGTTTTTTCACCTATGTTATTTAAAGCAGCGGTTCCCAATCTTTTTGGCTCCACGGATAGTAGCACTGGTGGCAGCAGGGGGGAGAGATGGTTCTGTGTGTTTAACCTAATCCCACACATGCATATATTAAGCTTCGTATGCTCGCACGCTGCTTGTGGGCCTGGTATCTAACGGGCTGTGGACCACTACTGGTCCGTGGCCCGGAGACTCCAGATTTAAAGTGTGCAGTTAAAATTGTGAAGAGTGAATTTGAGAGATACAGTTTTCTAGATCAACATAAGAGTTATTGATGAGTAATGCAAAGCACAAGATAATGCCTGTCTCCATTTCAGAATCTGATATAAGTTGGCAGAAAAGGGATTGCATCTTCCATCAAGTCCTTATACAGCAGATTTCTTAAGGGGCTCTAGATGAAACCATATTGTGTGTGCTGCTGTGTTCATTATTTTAAATATACTGGAGAAAATTTGAAAACCCATTCTAGGAATTTGTCAACACTCTGTCCCAAAATCCTTCTTTTGTGTTCATCACTTTGCTTCATGAAAAGGATTACTCACTTGTTAGAAAACAACATACTTATTTAACACCCTGAATTAGCTATCATTATTTATGTACTGAATCAATCGAAAATCATTATTAGCTGTAGCTTGATTGAAATTGTCAATCACCACATCATCAAATGTAAGTGATGCAACATACATTTGATAACTCTTTATTATGAATCTGAAAAAGCTTTTTTCACACTTTCCATCATTATTCATTCTGAACATTCTGTTCATTTCAAAATAATAATAATTTGTCTAACAGTATGAAGTCTGGCAGTGACGATCATTCTTGGGTGAACTGTGATCTAACTTAATGTCAGAAAAATGTGATGAAAAAATGACTAAGCTATAAAAGTTCGCTTTATTTTTCATCAACTTCATTGGATGTTCCTGTTTTTGTTACAGAATTTTTTATTTAACTAAAAATAATTGTGGTTTTTAGGAAGGGGAGAGGATGCAATGGTTGACTGAAACTCTAAACCCTTGAGTATGAGAATGGTACATACTATGGACATATTTAAGCATCCATCTCTGTAGCTCTGCCAGGTCTCTCAGCAATTCCTCACTCTTGTGCAATTAAGCCCATGTTTTATATCGCTAAATCCTTTAAGTTGTTGATGACTTTCCATAATAGGATTGGGATCATGCCAACTAGCAAATACAAATAACATGAAAGGTGAAAATTGACAAAGATGGGTATGCTGCAGTCAGAAAAATGACAAATTTTCATACTCATGAAACCAATAGATTTCTCTTTTTTCCAAACATAGGACATGCAGTCAGATAGTCTACCATGTGTTCTTTGTCAGTGAGTTGTAATGATGCTGCATCAGCCTTTGAAATTATGGACTTCTCCAAATATGTAATTAGAAGACCACTCTTTATTGGTTTGATTTAAGATGGGCAAAAGAAAAGTGCGTCAACAAAATATATAAAGAACTTTTGGAATGCAAAGATAATTGGAAGGGTTATTAAACACATCATCTAATGGAACTTCTCGACAACAAACTAACCACAGTATTATTTTACGAGAAGATGTAGCTGCCCCTGGACATTCCATTTCTGACCTTGTTGAAAGAAAGTGATGCGACACTCTTGTTTAAATATTGTCATGGTCTCCTTATGCTTTTCTTGTTTAGTTTTTATGTTTTGTGTTTTGATGCATTTACATATTTTCAATATTTCATCAAAACCAGCTAAGTGATATAACAGGGTAAATTTATAAAACAAAACTTTTTTATTTTTGACATGAGATAGAACTAGCTAACTTATATCAAGGCAGTGAATCTCTGGCCCTCCAGATATTAGATGATTAAAATTCCAGATTCTAGAATTAGGTTCAGTCAGCATGGCTAATGATAATGGAAGATGGGAGTTTTGGTCTAACAGTATATGGAAAATTATATGTCCTCCTTCAGCTATACGGGATTTTCATAGTGGATCAAATGTTTACATTGTTTCATATTAAATGTTAGAGTGTGTGCATGCCATTCTTTTAATTTTTCTAAAAATATTTTGCCTGACTTTTCTTGAACTCTACAGATCATAGTTGTTTAGGAAAAATAACACAGAAGTTGCTTGGGTAACCAAGCAAATTTTGACCACCTACAGCTAGCTGTCAATGAGATTGAAATTTGTGGGAGATGGAACAGGATCTTGAGCTAATATTACCAAACATTAACTGTTGGAAGATTCATTATATTTAGATGATAAATGATAAAAAACAAATATTCAAAAGACTGGCTCTCAGACTATCTGAGGCTGATTATGGATTCCGCTGAAGATGGAACTAAGAGACAACAATTATATTCCTTAGATTTTTATTGTGTTTACATGCTGGATGGTTAACATCATCATTTGACCTGTTCTTTATGTAATACATTTTAACTGAGGTTTAGGCTTACCATGTTAACTGAACAGAAAAAGCTGCCATCCAGGACTTGTGCAAAGTAGATTTGCAGGTTGCAAAGTCTGATTAGTGCACATTCAAAACAATAGACAATTTAGGTTTGATGATGTAATTAACCAAGATTTCAATCAGACAAGAGAAATCTGGGGCTGAAATATAATTTGAAAAAATGTCTCAGGCTCCACCCTTCCTAGTTCTCCAGCATGGTGGATGTAGAATCCACTTAATTGGGTTATTTCAGCCTTCCTGGTCAGAGAGACTAAGTCAGAGCTTTAGTCACGCCTCCCTTTGGGTGTGTCTTCCCAGTTTTGACTTAGTCTTAGGCTCAGCAGCACGCAGGCTTTATTGGCTCCATAGGAATATTTTCTATTGATTGTTTAATTCGGTTTTTTCCTCTAAAATTATTCTAAATTCCTAAATTTCTAAACTGTTTGGGTTTTGGCTAATCTCATAAGGACTCTGTCCTTCCTCGAGCCTCGAGCCTCTTGGGCTCCGGCAGGTCTCTTCTCCCCCCTTCGAGGCCTTTTGGGCCTCCCTCAAAGGAGGACCCTCGGGTAATCTCTCACCCGTTTTCGTGCGCTCCCTGAACGGCGAGCTGCCTTACATAGCCGGCAGTTTTCGATCCTAGGACCAGACGCCATGAGGCTTTGGCATTGGATTCACCACGGACTTTCCATCCTCAAACCGCAAGTTCCAAGATGGGGGGGGAGTGGGGAGCCCTGGCTCACGTTGTTCTCTTCATTTCCCCTTGTTGTTTGGCTTGTCTCCTTCATTAGGAGATCCGAGGAGTCACGGCCACCATTTTGACCGCGTGGTCACCAGGTAGTCGTCATTACAAGCTCCCGCTGACGGCTGCCATTTGGGGTTTCTAGAGTTGTCAGGGCCTGCTAGGCTGCTCTTTGGAGCAACTGTCACCTTGACCTGTGTTGACAGGTCCAAGCGGGGGAACAAATTGCGGGTCGTATTCTAGCGGTTCGTGAGGTCCATAGGCGGACGCCATTTTGACCTCTAGACTGATCTGTGCCGGCTAGGCCGGACCTCCAGTGGTTATCCAGGGCTGCGTTGGCAGGCCTAAAAGGAGACAAATCGCATATATTAAGGGGTTTTTTATTGTTTCTTTGAAATATAAATATAAATAATAATAATAATAATAATAATAATAATAATAAAAATTAAAAAATAGGAGGTTGTTATCAATAAATACAATAATAGGAGAAATAATAAGGCACACAGTGGGCTCGATATTGCTACAGGCCCTTGGCCCTGTTTTGGAGTGAGGGTTTCTTCTGACCGCCTGTTACTGATAGTAGTGGCCTTTAGCCACCAGGCCTAATCGGACAGGCCTACAGACCTGTCTGACTGTTCCGTCTTTGCATTTTTTGTTCAGTGTGAGGAACGGTTGCGCTCCATCTCTGACTATTGATCTGCGTCCTTGGTTCCCCTTTCACTAGATATCCTCGATAGGCTCTATCTAGTTGCAATGGCAGACAGTTCCTCGCCCCAGGCAACACAAGTCTCTGGTGCACCCCCTGCGCAGTCAAAGCGCAGATCTATTGAATTAGAAGCAGGGGGGAAGAAAAAAGCCAAAACCAAGCATTTGTCTACTAAAGAGACTTCCAAGACAGCCAAGCGAGAGGCCTCGAGGAGGCACCAGGCACTGGAGAGGGAATTCTCCAAAGCACAGCGGCTCCTATCCAGCGGGGCCGAACCGGTTCCCCCCGCCCCACTGGATACTGCTATCTTGGAGCCTCCTTTTGCGCCTGTGCAAGAAGCCACATGGATTAGTTCTCCTCTGGGGGCAACCGAACAGGCAGGTCCCTCTCACTCCTTCCCCTCCATTCAGCAGGGCCCCAAAGTTGTTCATGCTCCAACGGTGGTTGGGGCTACCCCTAGGGACCAAGGGGATATGTGGTCTCAAAGCCAATTTCAGGCATTCATGCACCATGCCTTTGTTCAATTTATGTCCTCCTCCAGGAGCCCGCAGGTTCCTTCCCAACATCTGCCTCCCCCTACAAGTCCCTCTTCTCTGCCGGGACGTACCACGGCGCTGGGTTCAGATATCTCTGAAACTTCCTCTCAAGTAGGAGAGGGGGAGTCCGTGGATTTGGCTATAGTTGACACTCCCATGTCAGAGGATGAAAAGGCAGCACCCGAACAGGCATCTGCCTCGGGTCTTTTTGACCCATCTGTCTTTAAATCCCTTCTTTTGAAGGCCTGTGCTACTACTAACCTGACTTCAGTTCAGGAGGAAAAACCTTCTACCTCCACAGGAGTCCAATCCTTTATTTGCGATGAAGGTTGTGGACCAAAAACAAATTCCTTGCCCTTTTGTGTTTCGGGATGCGGTTGAAGCCCAGTGGTCATCCCTGGCCACCACTCCAAGAGAAAGTAGTATGGAAAAGAAACTGTACAACGTTTCTCCTTCATTCGCTTCCATACTAGAGATCCCAACTGTTGATTCCCCCTTAATTTCTTTGTTTTCTAATTCTGCCATCTCAGGTGACATGGCAGAGGTTCTGAAGGCGGAGGACAAGAAGTTTGAGTTCTCCTGTAGAAGAGCTCATCAGGTCTCGGGGCTGGCCATAAAGGCCGTGACTTCTTCTTCTTTCTTCGCCAGAGCGGCCATCATGTGGCTCCGTGATCTTTAGACCCTGGTTCCCCCTGATCAGGTCAGAGTACACCAGACACTTGTCAAGCTGGTGACAGCCTCACAATACATGGCTAACGCCTCTCTCCATTCGGCCAAGTGCTCGGCCAGATCTATTGCCGCCACAGTGGCCTCTCATAGGCTACTGTGGTTGAAGCAGTGGAGAACGGATCTAAAGGCCAAATGGCGCCTCTCCACAGCCAAGTACGCGGGGAAAAATCTGTTTGCCCCTATTCTCGATCCACATGTGGTCAAGGCTAAGAACAAGCACAAGGTTCTGGTACACCCCTCCAAGAAGTCTGATAGGCGGCCACAGCAGGAATTCCGCAGGCAGTCCTTCCATCCCTCGGGCTCTTGGGAGTGGCGACAGCCCTTTCGGGCAGGGCAGTACTGGGATTGGCGCAGAGGTTCACGATCCTTTCCTCAGAGGCAAGATCGACAACAGGACCGCCCGAACACTGGAGTCAGGGGTCAGTCACAGGCCAAACGCCCCTTCAGAGGTTCCGGAGGTTGTCCCTACAGATGCTCTAAGTGACGCCATTGGGGACTTTCCCATAAGGGGGCGCCTGGAACAGTTTTACCAGGTCTGGGAGCAGACCACCACCGACTCTTGGGTCAGAGACATTGTCAGACGGGGTCTGGCACTCGAGTTTCAGTCACTTCCACACAATCGCTTCCTACAGTGCCCAGTATCACGGAACCCCTCAAAAGCATTCTGGTCTCCACCGCCATCAAGCACCTTCTAGAAATCAGGGCCATAGAGGCAGTCCCAAGGGATCAAATTGGAACAGGTTTCTACTCCATCCTGTTTGTGGTCCCCAAGGCATCAGGAGGATGGAGGGCGATACTGGACTTAAAGGGTCTGAACCAATTTCTAGTATACAGAAGGTTCAAGATGCAGACCCTAAAGTCAATACTGGCCGGTATCAGGAAGGGAGATTTTCTCTCCTCCATAGATCTCACCGAGGCCTACCTCCACATACCAATCTCCTGGGAGCACCGCAGGTTCCTGCACTTCTGTTATGCACACCGGCATTACCAATACAGGGCCCTTCCGTTTGGCCTGTCCTCGGCCCCAAGAGTTTTCACGAAGGTCCTAGCAGTATTGGCAGCCCACCTTCGGATGATACCGGTGCGCGTACAGTGCTACCTGCACGCCATCCTTGTACAGTCCAGGTCCCTCCAGTCAGCAAGATCAGATCTGTCGACCACCATTCAGATCCTTCAGGATCACGGCTTTTCGGTAAATTTCAGGAAAAGGCACACTATCCCCACAAAACGGCTCCTCCATCTAGGAGCCCTGATAGACTCTGACCTTTGCAGGGTCTATCTCTCCCAGGAGCGACGGATGAGCATCCGGAAATTAGTATCCCAGATTCGGGGAGCGAGGACGGTTCCTCTGGTACAGCTGTCCCAGCTCCTGGGAAAGATGGTATCTTGCATGGGTATAGTCCCGTGGGCAAGACTGCACTCGAGGAGCCTCCAGTGGTTCCTCCTCCCTTTTCAGAAGCAGAACCTCAGCGCCTCCACCAGGAAGGTCCAGGTTCCACCCACATACTCTCATCCCTCCAGTGGTGGTCTTCCGCAGCCATGTCCAAGGGGACCATATTCAAGGAGCCCCTCAGGCTCGTCCTGACCACAGATGCCAGTCTGTTCGGTTGGGGGGCTCACCTCCAGACCCATTTGGCCCAGGGGCGGTGGTCCAGGGCGGACCTCAACCAAACCATAAACTGGTTGGAACTCAGGGTGATTCATTTGGCTCTCCTTCACTTCTCCTCCCTGGTGTCGGGACAACACGTGTTGATCTTGACGGACAATGTGGCAGCCAAGGCTCACATCAACAAACAGGGAGGGACACATTCCTGGGCTCTCCTTCAGGAGGCCACGGAACTAGGTTTATGGGCAGAGTCCAACCTGGGCTCAATCAGAGCAGAACACATCTCGGGGGAGGTGAACCATCAGGCCGACTCCCTCAGCAGGGTGACAGTGGACCACACGGAGTGGCGTCGCGACCAGAGTCTGTTCGAGATGATCGCGAGCAGGTTCGGCAGGCCTTGCCTGGATCTGTTTGCCTCCCCGTCCAACGCCCAGCTCCCAAGATTCTTCTCCAGATTTCCCACAAGGGGGGCCAAGGGGACGGACGCTCTCCGGTGCACGTGGCCGGAGGGTCTGCTCTATGCTTTCCCTCCTCTTTCACTGTTGCAGGCCACCATTCGCAGGCTGATCCTGGAGCAGGCGGAGGTAATATTGGTTGCTCCATACTGGCCTTGACGCCCGTGATTTGCAGACCTAGATTTGGCAGACGGGTTCTTCAACAGGTTGTTTCCTCTAGGGAGACACCAGCCTAGACCTTCCCTCCCTTAGGGACATGGGGGGCTTTGGTATGTCCCAATCAGTGGATTCTACATCCACCATGCTGGAGAAGGGGCGTTGTCTTACCTGAACATCTTTTCTCAGCATGTTGGTGTAGAATCCACACCCTCCCTTGGATAGGTGTCTAGGCTTGTGTATCATCATTTTTATTTTTGTATTTTTGGAGTCATTGCATCAGACTTTGTTCCTTTGCCTCATCAAAACTGGGAAGACACACCCAAAGGGAGGCGTGACTAAAGCTCTGACTTAGTCTCTCTGAGCAGGAAGGCTGAAATAACCCAATCAGTGGATTCTACACCACCATGCTGAGAAAAGGCGTTCAGGTAAGACAACGCCCCTTCTCTGTCTCTCTCTGTCTCTGTGTTTGTGTGTGTGTGTAAAAGAGAGTGGACTCACTGTGTTCTCTAACAAGCTGAAAATCTTTTTGGGCATAGCTCGTCCCTTTGCTGCGTCTCTGCAGGAAGCAGGAAGCAGGAAGGGCAGGAGAGAGCTAGTTAGCCCAGCTATGCTGACTCAGGAATTCTTGGAATTGAAGTCCATGAGTCATAAAAGAGCCTACTCTGAGCTTGTTGGAGAACAGCTTGAAGCCAGCTTGCCAGGTGAGCAGAAGATCGGACAGAGGCAGGGGGGGAGAAAGAGAGAGAGAGGGAAAGAGAGAGAGAGAGAGAGAGAGGAAAGAGAGAGAGAGAGAAAGAGAGTGGGGGAAGAGGACTGGCAGACCAAGGGCAGAAAGAAAGAGAGGGAGAGAGAGGGAGGGAGAGAGAGACCCTTTTGATATCTAAAATGAAGATAACACTGTATATATCCTTTTTTACCTTTATGATATATATATATGTGTGTGTGTGTGTGTGTGTATGTATATGTATATATATATATGTGTGTGGGGGGGGTGTATGTATATGTATGTGTGTGTGTGTGTATATATATATATATATATATATGTATGTATGTATGTATGTATGTATGTATTTGTGTGTGTGTGTGTGTGTATATATATATATATATATATATATATTAAAAAAGGATATATGCAGTGTTATCTTCCTTTTAGATATCAAAAGGGTTTTGAGGCTCCCACTGTTTTGTTTTTGGTGGGAAACAGGTCCAAGTGGCTCTTTGAGTGTTTTGGGTTGCCTACCCCTGGACTAGCCAAACCCAAATCCTGCAGCCATTCTTTGTATGTTTTAATCTCCAGGCCTTGGATCATCTTAGTTGCTCTTCTCTGATTTTTTCCCAAACTCTCAACCTCTTTTTTGTGACATGGTGACCAAAATTGATTGCAATGTTCCAGGTGTGGTCTTACTAGGGTTTTGTAAAGCGGTACTAATACCTTGCTTGATCTTGATTCTATGCCTCTGTTTATACAACCCAGTAATCAAATATGTTATCAATATTATTGGGTAGGCACAGTTATCTCTTGAGTTAAGTGTTCAGTGTTATCTCTGGTGGAGAGATTAAAAAAAAGTCAGGATGAATCCACAACAGTAAACAGATAGCCCTCAATTTACAATCGTTTGTTTAGTGATTGTTTAAAGTTACGACGGCATGAAAAAAGTGAATTATGACCAAGTCTCACACTTCCAACTGTCGCAGCATCCACCAAGGTCCACATGATCAAAATTCCGGTGCTTGGCCACTAACATGTATTTACGACAGTTGCAACACCTAAGGGTCTCAATTTGTGACTTTCCCCTGCTTGTTGTCAGCAAGCAAAGTCAGTGGGAGAAGCCAGATTCACTTAATGACCTTAGTGTTTTGCTTAATGGTGGCAAAAAAGCTTGCGAAATTAGGTGTGACTCATTTAACAACTGCCTTGCTTAGCAACAGAAATTCTGGTCCCAGTTGTGGTCATAACCCGAGGACCACTTGTACAGTAATCAAAACCCTTCTCCTCTTTATATGCAACACACACAGAAAAGCAGGCAGGGCTTTGAGTGCAGAGTCTTGGGCACCCTCTTGATTTTCAACCTCCCCTCCCCCAAATACTGGCACTCCTGTAAGCATCCTTTCATACAGACAATAGTGAGCAGGATAGAGAGGTTAAATATAGTAAAAAAGGGGTGGTTAATTTTCTTTCAGTATTGTTTTGTACATACAAAGACAGGCACATTCAAAAACTATATTTATTTAATAGCAACCGACTTCTCATTGCAGTAAGTATAATTTTAAAGTAGCCACAATTCCTGAGAATCGGATAATTCTTTAATGTTGTTTAAAGGGGTATAGTGAGTGAGCTCTAGTCACTGTTACAATTGTCACTGAGGAGAAAACACCCTATTATTTACTTTTAGTGGCTGGGAATGAAAACAACTCAGAATTGTTGCCAGAAATCTGTTTATAAAGAAAGGGGAGCATTCTTCTCTTTATCATTCAAACTGAAATGCAGTGGCTCAGAGAAGATAAAAAAAATCAGAGCCATCAGTGAAGCCCTCTGTAAGAACTAGGGAATGCAGTATGTTGCCATGGTCCATACTGATGGTTTTCAATAAAAAGGAAACATTGCAGAATGCATAGACCGACTATCTGTGTGCAAGACTTTGAAATGTTACAAGCTGCACGTAACTACAGTTTTAATATACTTTCTGGTCTTCTGATCAGAATTTGATCCAGAATGTAGATTGAGTCACATTTCAATTAACTTTATAATTAATTTCTCCATCCTCCATTAATTTTTATGAGGAAACTTAAAAGATGAACTTAGGGAGTTTCTGCTAACAACAGCTGTGGCATTTTATCTCATTCCTGTTAATGGAAAGAGGAAATAGCAACTGTATAGCTCAGGGTCCCCAAACTCTGGCTGTGGACCGGCACCGAGTGATGGGATGCTAGAAACCGGGCCATGCAAATAAGTGAAGCCCCAGCTGTGGGATATAGGCAGCATGCGAAACCACGCCCCCTCCGGTCCATGGAAAAATCTCTCTCCACAGAACTGGTCCCTGGTGCCCAAAAGGTTGGGAGGCACTGGTCTATCTCTTCTACAGCCTGATGCTCTTAAAAGAGGTTGCTGAAGAAAAGGTGCTTACTTCTTTGCCCTAAGAGGTTTTTTTTTAACCTTTTCCATAATCCCTTGCTTTGTTTAAATATTCCCTTGCTTAAATATTAATTTCTTATCCCATAGAAATTAGAGTACAGACAAAATAATATTTTAATCATATTTTTCAAAATAACTACATGGCAAGTTTCTTCTGGTACATCTGTCTCCATATGTACATGGGCCGACAAAGTTTCCAATATAGTTCCCCAGTTGCAATAGGCTCCTCCAACTTGAAGTGGTTTTCTCAATGGCTATTTGCAGGATGTGTTGGAACAATGAGAATTTGGGAAGTCCTAGTCCCAACACATGTAGAGAAGCTGCCTGTGGACCCTTCATATACCATACTGCCATTGATGAATATCTACATCCAATCTACTGGTCGTTATGTGTGATCCTATCTTTACCACTTGTGTAAATTAAACAAGTGAAATCTTTCCTTTTGTTCTTTCTTTTACAGCCAGAAGCTATTCAAAATAATGGAACAATCTGAAGCGAAAATGTGCACCCGTTATTGCAGAACAGATCCAGAGAAAGACCAAGCTGCTTCCAAACAGCAGGCAGAACTATTTGAAAAGCACTTAAATTGACTTAATTAATGACTTTTAATGGGCTATTCCCCTCCAACCCGCCCCCATAAACTTATAATAATATGTGTTCTCTATGAATTGGTTCGGAATATTCCATGCCAAAAGAACACAGTGTTTTATTCTTTGTAATTGCCAGCATGGGATTCTGCAGGCAGGCCCAGTGGGTAGGAATGGCCTGCCCCGGTCCAGAGAACACCCCTGCTGGCAACTCTGTCACAGACATTTTTTAAAACGCTGGGAGAATAGGAACATCTCATTCATCCACACAAACAGATCAAGCACTAAGCGAAGAAAATGTCAAAGATGAAAAACAAACGCCCTGTGCACCCTGCTGTCGGATCATGTATGACATGAACTAAGTGTGAGTCAGCAATCCCATGCACATTTATTTGAAGCAATTCCCATTGAATTCAGCAGGGAGTCATTGTCATAGGATTTGGTTTTATAAGCGATAAAATATTGACTAGATTTACATGTTGTACTAAGTTCTACAGCAGGGGTCTTCAAACTAGGCCCCTTTATGACTTGTGGACTTCAACTCCCAGAATTCCTCAGCCAGCGTGCCTGGCTTAGGAATTCTGGGAGTTGAAGTCCACAAGTCATAAAAGGGCCGAGTTTGAAGACCCCTGCTCTACAGTGTGTGAATCTTGCTTTGAGGAACAAGCCAATTGTCTTACTCATGAAACCACGATAAAGCAAACCATGAGCCCCGTTTGGCTAGGCACACATACACGCTAGGCCCAGATCAAACCAATGATTGCTTGATATGCTGATTGTTGGATAAGCTGTATGGAAAAGGCTAAGCAACCCTTGGCATGGGTGTAGCATTCCACGACCTTTGATGTAGTTAGTTTTAAGGCCCATATTTTCCTGCTCTCTCCCCAGTTGCTTGCCTTTATTATTATTATTATTATTATTTATTATTTATTTAATTTCTATGCCGCCCTATTCCAAAGAACTCAGGGCGGCTCACAGCATGATAGAAATTACAATAAACACATATCTATAAAAAACCCTTGAGCTAAAAGAAACCAATCACTCCACAAACATACACAGAAACATACACTGGCTAGGGGCAAGGAGTTAGCTGCCCCAGGCCTGCCGGCAAAAGTATGTTTTAAGCAATCTACGAAAGGCGAAGAGGGTGGGGGCGACACGGATCTCCAGGGGAAGTTGGTTCCAGAGGGCCGGGGCCGCAACAGAGAAGGCCCTTCCCCTAGGCCCCGCCAGGCGACACTGTCTGGCTGACGGGACCTGGAGAAGGCCCACTCTGTGGGCCCTAACCGGCCGCTGGGATTCATGGGGCAGCAGACGGTCCCGTAAATAACCTGGTCCAATGCCATGTAGGGCTTTATAGGTCATAACTTTCCTTCCTTACCACCTGCACCAATTTTCACTGAGCGCCTTTCCCTGCAAAGCTTCAGGAGAGTACAGTCCTCTCATAGCAGATTCCAGATGTGTCAAATACCCTGGCATCATGCAGTTGTGAAACAATGGCAAATAGCATCTTGTTTTGTGGGTTGTTTCTCCACTCTTTGAAAATCTGACAGAAATGAAAATTGGGCCCAGTCTTAATAGGGAATAAAGAGAACCAGTGTGATGTACAGGCAATCCTCGACTTACAACCATTCATTTAGTGACCGTTCAAAGTCACAACAGTATTGACTTATGACCAGTTTTCACACTTACAACCGATGCAGCATCACCACAATTACATGATCAAAATTTGGGAATTTGGCAACTGGCATGTATTTGTGACAGTTGCATTGTCCTGGGGTCATGTGATCACCATTTGTAATCTTCCCAGCTAGCTTCCAACAAGCAAAGTCAATGGGGGAAGCCAGATTCACTTAACAATCACATTATTCACTTAACAACTGTAGTTGCAAAGAAGGTTGTAAAAATGAGGATCAGTTTACTTAATAACTGCCTCACAACAACAGAAATTTTGAGCTCCATTGTATTGTGGTTAACCACCTGTAATCAAGTAGACTTGATTATCTGTAACCCTTGAATTACATGAACTGAACAGATCTGTCTCAGCTATGAATCAAGAAGGCCTTAAGTAAATTCACTCTCTTGTCTTCAAGAATCTAATAGGATTTTTGTGAGGCTAGAATTTTTATCTGAAAGCGCTTGAAGGAAGGGATGGACATTTTTGCCTGTTTTAGGCAGTTCCAGGCAAAGATTCTTAGGAATAAAAGTTGCTGCGACACTGTGCTTCCTACAATTAGCCAGATGAAAGTATAGCAAATGACTGTTTCCTATTTTGAGTTGTATTTGGATGGGGTGTTTTTCAGAGAACAGCTGAAATGATGTACTTTCTATCACTAGGAAGAGCAATCAGGGCCGCAGGGGTTAAGGGTGAAGGCAAATTATGAAAATTACAATGTGATGTCACAATGGAACCCTTGTGATGTATATCTATTTGTACTAGTACTAAGATACAAGAATAAAAGGCTGAGGTTTACAGTATGGAGTCACAAGTTCTGTCATTTTTGTGCATTTTGTAGAAGATATCTTTGATCAAGACTCTCCTTGATAATGAGCCCAGCCCATGTTTTCCAGTTTCTGCTGTAGCAGAGTAAGCTGACTTGCAAAGGAACCTTACAGTCTGCAACCATCCGTTTTTCAGATAATGTAACACCAGCAAACACACAAACATGGAGGAATACCATAATCAATATGAAGAGGTTGTATTTAGCCCTGAACTTGGAGGGGTGGGGCAAGAAACGCCAGCGGCAGAGTGTGCTTGACATATGAAGCCCATCTGATAAGTATGTCCATTCTTGGAGCACTTTGATTTCTGCAAGGTTAGATCAACCCAGAGCAATATAATCTCAAACTGGAATCAGAAAGAGACTCAATGAAGAGTTTCTTAATCCCTTAGCTGCTATTAGTTTTTAGTTTATCCACTTTTACTTTTAGTCTGTTCTTTTTTACACAGCATTAAGAAAAAAAGGCGCATTAAAATGTATACACTTTTTTACATCTATTTGCTAAATGTACTGTTGAAAGAAAAGTCTTCATTGTAGTTCATCCAAGCTGGGAATAAACACGGCAACTGCTTTGGGAAGAAGCTTGTAGTTTATTGCAGAGGAGAGCCAGACAGGAAGATGATTCTAGCAGCAAGAGATGTGAAAAAAAGGGCCTAGCACATGTAGGGAGTAGGTTTTTATACTTTCTGTAGCCTTTTGTTTGGAGTTATTTCCTGTTCCTGTTTTGAGGCTATTTCTTGTGTCATGTATTCTGACCTGAGTTTGGGTGTGCCCTTTGGCCTTTGTGAGTTAATCCTACCATGTCCTGTCTCAGGTGGGGTATGCAGATTTTAGGTCTCTGTCTTCCTAATCTCCCAGCTCCAACTTTTCTGATGGTTTACATCTGCATTTGTACAGAGCTGGTTTCTGCTTGGGGGAGGCAGACTTGGGGCTATTAAGAAAAACTGGGGGTGCTTTTCTGTCTCTTTAAGACCCTTTGAGAAAATATATTTTTCTGCCCTTTTAATATTTCCTTCTCTGGGGGGGGCTGACTTTCCACAGTACATATATAGTTTTTTATTTTTTCAACCCTTCACATGCCATAACAAGCCTGGTATAACCTATGAGTGAGTGAAGTTACAGACTCATACAATGCAATCCATACAATGCAACCAAAACAGATTGAGGTGTATTTATCCAGACGTAAGCCCTACCTTGTTAATTTAGATTTACAGACTATAGAATAATAAGAGTTGGAAGGGACTTGGAGATCTTGTAGTCCACACCCTTGTCCAAGTAGGAGGCACTATACCATTCCAGAGATATGGTTATCCTTCCTTCCTTCCTTTCTTCCTTCCTTCCCTTCTTTCTTTTTTATCTTTCTTTCTTTCTTTCTTTTCCTTCCTTCCTTTTTCTTTCTTTCTTTCTCCCTCCCTCTTTTCTCTTTCTTTCTTTCTTCCTTCCTTTCTTTTTTCCTTTCTTTCTCTTCCTTCTTTCCTCTTTTTCTTTTCCTTTCTTTTTCTTTTTTCCTCCCCCTCCTTCCTTCCTTCTTTCTCTTTCTCTCTCTCTCTCTCTTTCTCTCTCTCTCTCTTTTTGCAAACTATGAGAAGATCTCTGGCAGTATGTGTTGTCCAACTAACACATATATATCTGATGAAATAAACTGCAGCTCATAAAAGCTATATCTTTTAATAAGATTTGTTAATCAGGAACAGTGCTGCAAGTCTTCTTCTGATTATTTTTTTTGCCACGATAGACTAACAAATCTCCTACCTACAGCTCCTGACAAACTGCTTAACTTTACAGCCTAATATATGTTTTAGTCCAAAGCTGTTTACTAAGTCCTGGTTTCAACCTTGGTTTCCTAACACATTCATGATTCTTCACTTTGTAGTAAGAAAATAGGGACAAAGTAAAATAATGTAGAAATTAATAATTCAACTGATATGGAATCCCTGTTACTTCTTGGAAGAGGAAAGCAGTTATTGGTGGATTTTAGACTAATGACAAAAGCTGGCTTACTTTAATGTTGAGAATAGCATATTAATAGCAGCCACCCATGCTAAAAATAAAATTACTTTATCAGAAAAAGTCACTGAAATGGCCATGAATAATTTAAAAGTTGCTGTTCAAAGGCTGTTTATTAAAGCAAGTTTGGACATGGAGCACAATCATTTTCGCTAGGGCAATGAGACAATGCACCTTTGTGTTTCCCATCTTAATGGCCAATACCCAACTTCAAAACAGAGGTCATTTTATTATATTTAGTGATTCTCCCAGTCCAGTAACACTGTAATGATAATTCCACGTCAAAGCACATCAAAGGCATCAGAAAGGAAACCTCTGCCTCCACCTGCTTTCCCCTAACGATTATGGTTATAATCAAGAGGCTCCAAGGAAGATATTTTTATTTGATTGTACAGTAGACAATTAAAGTGGGGTCAGATAGGATCTTCTGCATTCAAGATATGCAAGAAGGAGTAAATCACACTCATAATAAACAGGGCATCCTTTGAAGGGGACAACTGAAACTGGCATTTTTTCAATTGGCAGCGGTGTCTTTACTGTATCTTTTGAAGAAAAGCGTTTACTTCCCCATCAGATATATTGGACTTCTTTCCCCATAACTGGCAATGGTTCAGGAGAGGCTTATTAACACATACTGGTTGATTTATTGGCTTCATTTCCACATTGCACCATACTTCAATTTTTTCACTATGGCTCAGGAAAAAAGCTACCATGTATTGTGTTCACACATCTCATACTAAGTCACAAATCATGATTTATAAACCACAATGGCTCAGTTTAAATATTACTTTAAGTAAAAATCTGAAAGGGACAGGGTGGCAGAGTTAAAAAAGGGATCAGCCTAGAATCCTTACAATGCCACAAGCAAGCTAAGTCCTCTCCCCTACTGAATTTCATTGACCCTTATTTAATTCCCAGCAGGTGCTAACCATTAATTGAGAATATTCTCAACTAATGGTTAGCACCTGCTGGGAATTAAATAAGGGTCCGTGGAATTCATGTGCATAGGTGTGAGTAGCAATAAACCAGTTTAATTGGACCTCCATGGACTTGATCTTTTACACTTGACAAAGTCTTGTATATGTTTTTATTTATATATAGTATATATTGTTTCCTAGCTGTAAACTACCCACAGTCATTTAGGAGTGGGCAACCTATAAATAAAATAAAAATAAAAGCAAAGTGGCCACTTGATGGCTTAATACAATTGTAAATCCTGTACGAATAAAGGCCAATCCTGTAAAATGTAAATCCTGTAGTTTGAAGCAATGTGATTTCTGCAGATATAACAGCAAGGCATGTAGCATAGTAACCAGGAGATTTATATCTTCTAGGACAGGGGTCTTCAAATGTGGCCCTTTTATGACTTGTGGATTTCAACTCCCAGAATTCCTCAGCCAGGCACACTGGCTGAGGAATTCTGGGAGTTGAAGTCCACAAGTCATAAAAGGGCCAAGTTTGAAGACCCCTGCTCCAGGAGCTTAAGGCTTTAATGTGAGATTCTTTCATTTTATCTTTAACAACAACTCTGTGAGGTAGGATGAGCTGAGATTGAATAACGACCAGTCAGTAAGCTTCCAGGGCTGAGTTCAAATCTCCCAACACCTTAACCATTTCCAGCATATTTAGAATCAATTTCTAAGCATTTTTTGTTGTTGCTGGGAAAGAAAAAGTGTTTATCAACCTGGCTCTGTTAAGGTGCACATAGATTATTTATCTGTCTTCATCTGTTAGATCTCCCTGACTGTATTAACTGCTTTAGGAACCATTATGGCATCAATTGACATAAAATTTGCATAAATGTTCATACATTTCTCTCCATTGTACCACATCATGGAAAGTTATGGCTCAGGGCAAAAACATCATCTTTCCATCTAGCTGGGAGCAGACAGCACATGTCATCATCTGCTCCTGCTGCATAATTTCTGCCTTTGTAGTTTCTGGCAGCCGTTTCCACTTTCCATAGGATACCATTTTGTACTGACACAAGTAATTGGTTAATCCATCTATATCAAGAACAATTTAATTTTCTGAGTGTCCGTTCTCATATAGCTAAAGCATATCATTCCCATACATGGGGATAGAGGGATAACAGGTTTGCAGTGGAAGAAAGGCCAATGGGAATATACTGGAGGAAAAACCCACAGGTTTGATTGGCTAGAATGCCTAAGAGAAATATACCAAAATGCAATAGTGTGTTCCAATTCTGACCTCTTGTCAGACCTGCCACCACTTAAACCTCTAAATAGATACAATCCTTGGCTCCATTTGTTGAGAAAGGCATAATTTTATTACTGTAGAAGTCAAGTGTATTGCAGTAATGCATAGCCAGAACTGAGAACCAAAATCCCTAAGTTCAACATTTCCCTCCCTTAGCTATCTCCCATTGCCCACCCATGGTTTGGGCAGGATGTTTTCATGATGGTCTGTCCAAGCACATGGATAGTATGCAGTTGGTATACTGGGTGACCTTGAAGCAGCATCTCAGAAAGATACAGCACTTGCTTTCATTCCCCCCCCCTTGTCTTCCCCCCCTCCATAGTTCATGGCAGCTGAATAGTAGCAAAACACAAGCAAGCTTTAAGGTGGCAGCTGATACCTCTGCTATTTGCCATCAAGTCTAACAGGAATTTCAAGGTGTCAGATGGAGCTATATTCCTCTTCTACTTTTCTAGAACGTTCTTTTTTTAATGAGATACTATGGCCAAGATACTTTTTTAGATAATGATGGATTTAATGAGGGAACAGTCCCTTCTTTCCTCCAGTGGTATTTTAAACCGTATGCATTTTGCAACAATAGATATAATTTTGGATAATCTCTTTCTGACAGAGGTCTACAGGAGTGGTATTAATGATACATGTGTGCATCTGTCAGCCTATTCTCTTTAGAGAACAGCAACATTATGTCAGGTGCAGAAAGTAAGAAATGAATAAGACCAAAACATTAAAAGTGTGATGTAAGAAAAGGAAACATAGCTGAAAGTAGTTTACATCAACACCGGTGACAATAATCCGCTATATATTTCTATACTTGGAAACTATCTTTGTTTGTATCACCTCCATATGTACATATTTCTACTTTATGTATTGGTTGTTATTACTGTTCTTTCATTTCAGAAACTCTTCAATTCCTCAGCCACAACATTCTTGGTCTTCCTCTTTTTCCTGACCCATCCTCTTTTCTTTCATCTATTTGTTTAATGGTTTAATCCTTATTGTTTCTATATCATCAAATTATCCTTACTGCCTTTCTATTAGCCATCTTGTATTGCCTGTGTATTCACTCAGCACATTAAATCCTGACCTTAATTTTCTTGTTTTACTACACATGCCTCTTAAATACTTCATTCTTGTTATGTTCAACTGACTTTTACATTCCCTTTAACATACTCAACTCTCTCTTCCATATAACAAAGTGACAGAAACCTTGTTTTCTTTTATAGGTTATTCTCACTTCTTTAAACAAATATTCAATGAACAACAAGCATTCATTCCTTGCAACAAACCACTGTCTTTCTGCTAGCATTTACAAATCCAGATGTCCATTCTACTCAACATGCCACCAAGGCATGTCACAACTCATCAGCTTACTCTAGTTTCTTATCATTTATGTATAATTTATGAACATTTACTCCATTTTCTCTATCATACAAACCCTAACACTAAATTCTGATATTCAATACATTGTTTTAGATGCTTACTTCTGGTTGTAACATTCAAATTAGGTATTCATTATATTCACGCATTATGTCTTGTCCTATCTTCTGAAATAAGTCTAAATCCCAAAGACCTATGGAACAGAAATGGGGAACTATTCTGGAGATTGATGATGCTTATCTGTTCAACTGTTTCCAATTCTCAGTGAATTATTATTTTTTACATTATTTTTATTATTTAATTATTTTTGAAATTATTAGACACAAATTAACCAATAAAAGGATATTATTTGTTATAAGCCCATTGGGCAATTAGAAAGAGTCTCATCAAGTGTTTGAATCTCGACATGTGAAATGAAAATTTTCCCTATCCAATAAGAGAACAAATCAACTTTTTTATACTAGGATATTATTGATTTTCCTTTCCATTAGTGTAATGATCTAGCTGGACTTTACATAACTATTTCTGTCAGATTTCATTCCAGAGACTACTATAAATCTGTACTCTTCAGATATTCAATCCCACATTCTACAGCTAGCTAACAACAGAAGCATTGCAAATTCACAGATCTCTCTAGACAAGTAGAGAAGAAATCATACATACATACATGCATGCATACATACATATATACATACATACAGTAGATGGCATGTGTTTTACAAAATGCAGAAATCAAGACAGATGTGCACAAACACACACATACATCTTTCTGTGTCCCTGCTTGTTCTGCCCAGGTTTTAAATTTTAGACTTTTTCCTTTTTTTTTAGGTAACAGAAACTGGGCCATTCTATTGAGAACAGGGAACACTAAATGAGTGTTACGTAACAGTTATGTCTGTCCTGAGAATGATTGATTCCCACCTCACTGTCTTCAGCCCTTACACCTGGATCACTAAAATAGTTAGCAATCATTTTTCAAGGATGCTTTAATTTGGATTCCTGGACTGAAGGAAAGGGTTCATTCATTGATCTAAAAGTGTAATGCTTTAATTAAATTATTTAAACAAATCTTTAATTGTGTGGCTCTATAATGACATAACCTCTTCCTCATTGTTAAAATTAAATGTTTATTTTCTAAAAGAAATAAAGGAGGCTAGAAATATTTTACTCTGAAATTCTGTCACATGCTTTTCTAATTATTTTCGTTCTAATGAAATTGGGGCTTAGGTTTTGGCATGGGTTTGGATATAACAGCTGTGTGCCTGGACATATGAGTAAACAGTACGGTCCAATGTAAAATCAGTGCTCCATTGCATTCCATCACTGACCTTTGATGCATCCTTCTGCTAAACATCTATGTACTCTGTGGCTCTGTCTATTAATCTTTTGTGGTTCTAACTGTTGCACAAACTGACCTGGATCAAAATCTTGTGTATGTATGTCAAAATTTGCTGGAGCATTCCAATTTATATTACGCAAGAACAGCCTTTTTATTGTTTAGAGAGTTTATTTTTCTCTCTAGTGTGAAAGAAAAAAATATTACAGAAGGAATATTACATCCCAGGAAAGCAAAGAAGAGAATAAGGAGAAAGTAATAGGTAATCAGTTACAACATTTGCTCTTGGCACAGCAAGCAGAATATGGTTCATTCTGGCAGTTGGGAACCACAAACAAGACAAGAGGGAGCTTGTTTGAATGTCACCTGGTGGAATTATACACAGGCAGAAAACTCCCACAGATTATTTCTAAGAATTATTTCTAAAAAGTAAAGTAACAGGTAGTATAGTGACATACGGAACCTGGTCATATTGTAGAAAGCAGCAGAGTAAACGATCAGTCATGTTCTTTTAATGACCTAAGCAGGCAATAGAGTTTCATGAAGCATGAAGTTTTCATTTATATGACTAACTGTGTTCTAAATGGCAACATGGTTTCCAGGGCATTTTTTCTCTCAAACGAAATGAAGAAGTTACGGATCATCTTAAGCCAACCTTCCTTAGCTTGGTACTCTTGGAATGTACTATGTTTCAAATCCCAGAGCTGCCATGATGGTTGAAGATTCTGGGAGGTTCAGCAGCTTGTGGAAAGCAGGCTCAAATGTACATGCCCATTGAGAGAGAGCTATTTAGACTACACCAGTGGTGGCGAACCTATGGAACGCATGCCAGAGGCAGCACTCAGAGCCCTCTCTGTGGGCATGAGCACCATGCCCTGGAGATGGCAACTGTCCCTCTTCAACCAGCTGCCTGCTAACTTGCCGAGGTCCCACATGGCCAGATGCATTCCAGCATGGCTGGTTTCCCTCCCCCCTCCCATCCCTCCTGGCCTCACATGCTCTCCTTTTCCCAGGCACGACACACTGCATTGCCTCCTCATATGTCGGCCGACCGGCCAGCTCAGAGACAGCTTCTCTGAACTGCTGGGGGTGGGCTGCGGAGCCCCAGAGTGGGTCGGTGGACGGGCCAACAGGCTGTGGCTGCTGACAGACACTATCGGCCCTCATGTGCTTGCTGGCCTCTCTGTGTGGGGGCCGATGGTGTCAGGCAGCAGCTGCCCCGGCCCCTGCTTCGCCTTGCCCTGCAACAATGGCACCCCCACCCTACCTCGCCTTGCCTCACCCCTCAAGATGAGCCTTCTGCCCACCGCCCATCTACCAGAGACCCCCTGGATCTCCCCCAGCCCTTCCTGGCCCTCACAGGCATCCCTCCCCATGAGCAACATTGAGGTGACCACACCCACCTTGGTCACACCCACCCAGTCTGCCATGACCACAGCCACACCCATCCAGTGGGCCATGCCACCTGGCACCCGGCAATAAATAAGTGGGTTTTGGGTTGCAGTTTGGGCACTCGGTCTCTAAAAGGTTCGCCATCACTGGACTACATTTACTCATTTGGTTTCATTTCTGAGTTGAGATACTAGCACATCACTCCTCCAACTGATTGCAAGTGTATTTCCTATCTGCCTGCCTGCCCATCCGTCCTTCCATCCATCGATCATCCATCCATCCATTCCACATTTTATGGTTTTCTTGCTTTCATATATTTTATAATTACTGGAAGGTTAACATTATGCTTGAGAGAAATCCATGAGAAATCCATCAATCATATCTACAACAAATCCAGTGATGAGTTTATAATAAACATGGTTAAGAAAGCTTCTATTATACACTCATTTATGCAGGTTTCAAATGTCACTAGTTAGATGAATCAAACTGGATATCTGGTGGCTGCTTGGACAAACACATCTTCCTGAGCTACCCTTAGCAATAATTTGTAGTCCCAACACAAATATTCAGTAATTTCTTTGATTCTGCACATCTCTGTCTTACTTGCCAATCTTGCCAGAATATATATTTTTTGGGTTCATCTTCTGCTCATATCACGTGCTCAAATGAGATTAGATATTCCTGTATCATCACCTTTTCTGTTCCCAAATTCCTCGAAACAGTTCAAAGCCAACCTATAAGGATCTTCACTTCTGCTGATTTGAAATGCAGAGAACACATAGAGATCATGATGTGTCAGACATCTGATCGTGCACTGCAACAAAGCTTGTCTCCCCAGATACCTAACATGGTAAGCATGATCTTATTTTTAGCACAGGATCCTTTTCTCTGCCTTTTTCTCCCATCTTTTCAAGTCAATGGAAATTTGGCTATTTTTAGAGAATTTTAATTTCTCTGTTGGTAAAAATAAATCAGAAGCTCTCACAGTTGACTGCATTTAGCTTATTCAAATAACCTCTTTATATTCATATCAACATATTTACAATACCATACATTCTTCTTTACAGCAACACAGCACAATGAAGACTTCTTACAGAGAGAAACAGAGACAGACCTGAGACCAAATAAAAATCCAGCTCCTAACTCAATACCTTTTTGCACAGACTCAGTAGCACTTTTCTCACATTGGCTGACTGAGTTACCACATGACTCTTCCTGCTCATGAATATTCCAACAGCTATTTTCTTTCTGGCTTTGTGAGTGGAAGCTGTATCTGTTTACTACAGATAGTTCTCGACTTACAACTGCAATTGAGACCAGAATTTCCATTGCTAAGCAAGGAAGTTGTTAAGTGAGGTGCACCTCATTTTACAACCTTTTTTGGCCACGATTGTTAAGTAAATCATTGCAGTTGTTAAGAGAAACATGTGGTTGTTAAGCAAATCTGGTTTCCCCCATTCGATTCGCTTTTCAAAGCCAGTTAGGAAGGTCATGAATGGCGATTATGTGACCCCAAGTTACTGCAACCATTGTAAATATATGCTGGTTGTGATCCTTTGTCTCCATTCATGCAAAATAAAAATAAGCTCTCAAATCAGCCAATGACATGCAATCACACATATTAGAGCTGGTTCTGAACCAGCCCAAAGCCTATAGTTGACTGTGCTCATTGTCTTCCACTCATTTGGGTATTTTTAAATTAAAAAAATAAAATAAAAAGGGAAATAAAAATAAAGTAGCTGAAAAATGTAATACCGGTACTAGAGTGTATCTTTGTGGAAGCATCTAGATTTTGAATCCCAAAACCCCATTTTTCCTCCATGCTGAAATGAAACTAATGTGGTAGCACTTCTGCTATTAATCCAAATACTATTCTATAGTAGTAATACTCTTCCCAGAATGACTTGGCTATAATTCCCCTGTAGCGCCATTGTGAAACAGAAGAGAGGAGAGAAAAACTGCACTCAATAATATATTTGCTTTCCCAGCCCTCATCTCCTGCAACTAGGTGTGGTTTTGAACTTTGGGAATAATGGTCTAACTGGTAAAGGATGGAATGCTTCTTTACAGTCACATCTGTTATTCCAAAATGTAATTAATTCTTCCAGTAACTCAGAAGCTTTCTTGCTTATTCTTGCTCCAATGATACCCCTCATGCTCTGTTTAACTGTTACAAGAGCTCAGATTTCAGATTTCTGAAGATGAAAAGCAATAATGGATTTCTTTATTACAACCCCAGTAAAAAGAGAAATGCAACGATCAACTGCAACCTTTTCAAAACTGAGTTATTGTAAATATATTTAAAACCTGGAAGATAAAGCGAATAGGAAAGGTATGCTGGAATATTGAATACTCAGATTCAAAATGCTTATGAGACAGTGATCAGTCATTTAGGTTAGCAAGAATGAACAAATTACCCAGTTAGGTTTAGTAGATGATTGTTTCTGTTTCTTCAGCAAAAAATGTGTTTGTTCACCCCTGGAAACCTTATATAATGCCAAATCAGAAAGAATACTAAAATGCAAATATATTGGGAAAGGTAAAGTTAAATATGACTTTTTAACATATTTATTCCTAAAATGTACAAGTATTATTTTATACTATATGTTGTCAGTTCTTTATCAGATGAGTTGAAAATATGTATAATGGACAAATTATGCTTAGGTTATTATTTAACACTTTGAACAAAAAAAATTAAGGTATTCATTTTATAATCATCTGGGACTGAGCATAAAACTGTTTTCTACAGGAAAATTAATTTTGTACAGGAAAATTAATGAATGCAAGAGAGATCACTCTTTTCAAGAAGTGTTAATGGAAAAATAAGTAAGTGGGACTGGACATAAGTTCATTTTAAGGTCACGTTCATCCACATGGAAGTAATACATTTTCCCATGGAAATGTGTTTTGTTGAACCTATGCAGTACATTCCATTTCATTACAGATGGTATAAAATAACTTTAAAGAATAACGAAAAAGCTCTCCATGAAGTGTCAAGGGGCAACACAATTCCGTGGAATAAACAGCATGTATTTATAAATAAAAGAGCTTGCCAGACAATCTTGATTACTTATTGTGACAGAGTTTTAATATTCCTGGACAATAGGAATGCCGACAGTGAAAGATTCTGTGAGTTCGTTAAAATAATTGATGCAATCACACTTCAAAATATTGATATTGGCATGGATACAGACAATATCACATAGGCTGGATATTGCCAGAGAAACTCTAAACATAAGGTTACAGCAAATCACATACTATCCAACTGAGCAAGGATCTCAGAGAAGTACCAGCTGACATAGTTTTACTGATCTGTTTCAGATGCAAAATGCCTTTATTAATGTCAAAGTCTGATTAGCTTCTTAACAGAAATAAAAAAATGGGAAGAGAACAAACTATAGGCAGAGATCTACATTTACTAATGAGAGAACTACATGCAGAATACATTTATCGTCTAAATACAGAATAAAACAAATATGTAGGTTTTTTTTAACTCTCTGTGCTGCAAAGGTTCGTTCATCAGTTTGTTGATTAATTTATGAAGTTCCTGCCATTAGAGATGGCCTTCAACTGATGGTGGTGAAAGTTTTAAAAGGAAGCTGACATAGGACTCTATTAATTTGGACCCTTTATACAATTTCCTGAATCACAGACAAAAAACTTTAAAACCAGCTATTGAGGAGCAATAATGATGAAGAGCTATTACCTTCCTGTCCATGGTTGGGACCTTCCCGAGTACATGTAGTCGGTCAGTATGTAGCAGAGAATGTTGAACTTGATGCATTTGGGGCCTGATCCAAGGGTGCAAAGAAATATGCTTGTGTTGTTGGTTAACATTCCCTGTATTTTGTGTGGCTCCTAGCTCAAAAAGACGGAGAATATAACTACTGGTTGAATGCAATACATCCTATGTCCTATGGCCTATGCCCTTGGTGGCGAACCTGTGGCACGCAGAGCCCTCTCTGTGGGCACGCACGCCATCGCCCCAGTCCTAGGCCTTCAGCTGGGTTTTATAAAACCTTTTCGCTTTAGTCCTCCGCCGCCGTGTGGGAAAAAAAAGGTTCAATCAATCAATTTTAACTTCTTGCGGGAAAAAAAATCTCACAAAGTTGGAATTGATTGAACTTTTAGTCCCACCCAGTCTGCCGTTACCACCACAGCCACACCCACCCAACTGACCACACCCACACAGTTGCCCACCTGGCACCCACCAATACATAAGTGGGTTTTGGGTTTCAGTTTGGGCACTTGGTCTCTAAAAGGTTCGTCATCACTGGCCTATGCTATGCTAAGAATAGATACATCAGAGACAGAGAGAGAAACAGAGAGAGAGAGAGACACACACACAGAGAGAGAGACAGAGAGAGAGATTTGCAAATGCAAATTTGCTGAAAAGGTATAGAATGAGACTTTTAAGACACCCCCAATTGTGAAAAATTGTTTTATGCAAGTTGATGCAGAGCTGGGTTCAAATGCGTTTTCTGTTTTGATGTGTTAGCTTGAAAGTTTGTGGTTGCAGAGAACAGACACTTGACAGGGAACTACACCCGAGAATTGATTTGTCAGATGGAAGAATTGTCTCTTAAGAACATAAGAACATAAGAAGAGCCATGCTGAATCAGGCCAAAGCCCATCGAGTCCAGCATTCTGTGTCACACAGTGGCCCACCAATTGTACATGGGGATCTTGAGCAGAAAGAGAAGGCAAAACCCTCCCTTTCCCTTGACCCCCAACAAATGGTACTCAAGGGAATCCTGCCTGCCTCAACCAACATAGAGACGGCACATGGACATCCGTTTTAATAACCACCGATACACTTTGCATCCATGAATCTATCTAGCCCTGCCTTGAAGCTGTCAAGGCTGACAGCTGTCACGACCCCTTCTGGAAGTGAATTCCATAAATCAACGACCCTCTGGGTGAATAAATATTTCCCTTTATTTGTCCTCATTTTCTTAGCTATGAGCTTTAGGGAGTGCCCCCTTGTCCTGGTATTGTGTGATAGAGAAAAGAATTTTTCTCTATCCACCTTTTCTATCCCATGCATGATTTTATACACTTCGATCAAGTCACCCCTTAAACGCCGTCTTTCAAGGCTGAAGAGACCAAGGCGTTGCAATCTGGTTTCATAAGGGAGGCGCTCCATTTCCTTGATCATTCTTGTTGCCCTTTTTTGCACCTTTTCCAGTTCCATTATATCCTTCTTGAGGTGCGGTGACCAGAACTGTACACAGTACTCCAAGTGTGGTCTCACCATCGATTTGTACAGAGGCAATACAACACTTGCTAACTTATTTTTGATTCCCTTCCTAATCATGCCAAGCATGGAATTTGCTTTTTTTTACTGCTGCTGCGCATTGGGTTGATATCTTCATCGAGCTGTCCACCAAAACCCCAAGATCCCTTTCTTGGGTTGTCTCAGAAAGTTTGGTCCCCATCAGTTGGTAAGTATAATTGGGGTTCTTTGCCCCGATGTGCATAACTTTGCACTTGTTTAGGTTAAAATGCATTTGCCACTTTGTTGCCCACTCACACAATTTCGAGAGATCCTTCTGGAGCTCCTGACAATCAGTTTCACTTTTCACAACCCGGAACAATTTAGTGTCATCAGCAAACTTGGCTACCTCACTATTAACTTCTACATCCAGATCATTGATGAATAAATTAAAAAGTAAAGGTCCCAAAACTGAACCTTGGGGTACACCACTTCTCACTTCTTTCCATCCGGAGAATTGTCCATTTATTGCCACCCTTTGCTTCCTACAATTTAGCCAGTTACCAATCCAGGACAAGACCTGTCCTCTAATTCCGTGGCTGGAGAGCTTTTTTAGGAGCCTTTGGTGAGGAACTTTGTCAAAAGCCTTTTGAAAGTCAAGATATACAATATCAACTGGGGCCCCTTTATCTATGTATTTATTTACACCCTCAAAGATTTCTAACAAGTTAGTAAGACATGATTTGCCTTTGCAGAAACCATGTTGATTTTCTTTCAGCAATGCCTGTTTTTCTATGTGCCCTGTAATTTTATCTTTAATAATGGTTTCCATCAGTTTGCCTGGAACTGAGGTTAGACTGACTGGTCTATAGTTTCCTGGATCACCTCTGGATCCTTTCTTGAAGATCAGGGTTATATTTGCTTCCCTCCAATCCTCCGGTACAGTGCCTGATCTTAGAGAAAGATTGTATATTTTAGCTAGAAGTTCAGCAATTTCACACTTGAGTTCCTTGAGAATTCTAGGGTGGATGCCATCTGGACCCGGCGATTTGTTGACGTTTAGTTTAGAAAGGCATGCAAGAACATCTTCCTTGTTTATCTCTATCAGGTTTAATTCTTCTATTTCCCTCCCTGGGAAAATTAATTCAGTGGCAGGCAAATGTTCTCTATCCTCCTCGGTGAAAACGGAGGCAAAGAAGTCATTTAGCCTCTCAGCAATCTCCTTGTCTTCTCTGATTATCCCCTTCTGACCATTGTTATCAAGTGGCCCAACTGATTTTCTGGTTGGGTTCCTGCTTCTGATGTACTTAAAAAAGGTTTTGTTATTATTTTTAATATTCTTGGCTATATGCTCCTCAAAGTCTCTCTTGGCTTTCATGACTATCGCCTTGCATTTGGTCTGCCAGAGTTTGTGATCCCTCCTGTTCTCCTCGGTAGGAAGAGCCTTCCATTTCTTAAATGAGTTTTTCTTCTTTCCAATAACCTCCTTTACCTCATTCGTAAGCCATACTGGTATCCTCTTGGACTTTCCAATCCTCTTTCTTCTTTTAGGAATGCATTTTATTTGAGCCTGCTGTAACGTATTT
The DNA here is from genome assembly GCA_034064705.1 of Bothrops alternatus. Taxonomy (NCBI): domain Eukaryota; kingdom Metazoa; phylum Chordata; class Lepidosauria; order Squamata; family Viperidae; genus Bothrops; species Bothrops alternatus. Next base: position 2,332,947 of record JARGCV010000166.1, read on the forward strand.
TTAAACAGTTTCCAAGCATTTTGGAGGGATTTGACTTTTTTTACTATTCCTTTTAGTTTCTTCTTTACTATTTTCCTCATTTTGTCAAAATTCCCTCTGTGAAAGTTTAAGGTCTCTGTGTTAGTTTTCACTGACAATTTGCTATCCATGGTTAAGTTGAAGGTTATTGTGTTGTGATCGCTGGTTCCTATGGGCTCGGTTACAAGGACATCATGAACCAAATCCTGTGCGTTAGTTAGAACCAAGTCCAGGATCCCCTTTCCCCTGGTAGGTTCCATGACCATCTGCTCAAGGGAATAATCGGCTAACATGTCGAGGAACCTTGTTTCTCTTTCATGTGTAGAACAAGAATTTACCCAATCTATTTGGGGATAGTTGAAGTCCCCCATTATGACTACCCTATTTCTTTTTGAGGCCTCCTTAAATTCATTTTCCAAATAGCAATCTGCCTCTGGAGTTTGGTTGGGAGGGCGATAGCAGATCCCTAACGTCAGATTAGTTTCCTGTCCTGGGATTTTTATCCACAATGTTTCTGTGGGTGAGTTTGAATTTTCTTGAATTTCGAGTTCATGAGATTCTAACTCCTCATTTATGTACAAGGCCACACCACCACCATTTCTCCCTCTCCTGTCCATCCTATACAATTTTTAACCTGGAATCCTTGTGTCCCATTGGTTTTCATCTGTCTTGGAAGCTTTCCGACTGTTTTTCAGCATTGCAATGTAATGAGGCAACACAGAAATTACGGCATCCTTCAAAATGTGGCATTGCAAATATTAAATTCATTACAATGTCTAAAACAAGACACTTATTCTGAGAAATGGTATTACTATGGATTGTAGCCATTCAGCACAACAGCATTTAGAGCCTGAAAAAACATAGATGATATCATACTGTAAGACAGCAGAATTCCTTAAGATCTGACATACATCTTTACATGTTTAAATTATAGTTCATGGACAATGACATTTTATTTTTTGATTGCTCAAAATTAGTCCCGTAGGCACAGAACTTGTCCAGAATCCAAAATGCATTATTTTTCCTGTCAGACCTCAAGAGAACATCAATTCCCACTTATTTTTTCAACCAAAAAAGAAAAAAGTAATAAACCTCAAAACAGCAGGCATAAGGAAGATACTAGTCCTTTGGATATTCTAGGCAATACATGTGGGTTAATTAAAGAATGGATATTTAGGAGATAAGCAAACCCTTGTAGACTTCTCTGTAGTGATGTTAATGTAATTACTTTGCTGCTGCATTTTTATTCTTTTTAATTGGATAGCTTCTTCCCAAAGGAACTTGAATTGGATTTTGAGTGAAATCTTAAGAATATTCCCTAGCTATCCTTTCAGAACCATAGCTCCACTTTTCATATGTTTTTCTGAAGATGGACAATAATTTTCAAAACTCAATAACTAGGTTGTGCTGAGTCACTGTTCCATGGCTTTAAATGGCTGGATTTATAGGGTTTTTTTTAATGGCTTAGCAGGTTGTATGTACACTTTTTTTTAACTAGACAGAATAGGTTTTACCGGTACTTGGCATTCATGCAAGCCTACTCATTACATATTCAAAATAAACTATGTTTGAAAGCTGAACAGGTTTGTTTTAATATAGGCATTAATTCTTTCAGACACTGATAACTGTTTTACACTAAGCTTGCCACCTTGTACAACACTTTACAAAGTTTTGCAAAATGCAAGAGGGTGATTTACCTCCATGGTAAATTTACAATCTAAAATTCTACACGGGATGCAAGAGAGGGACAACAAAGAAAATGGTGAGAAGTGCAGGAAGCACGAAACCAAGTGATTTACCTTGGTTACAATTTTCTCTTCTCCTATCTGATAGGTGCTCTTCAAATGTACTTGAAATTTGAAATTCGACTCCTGGAATACTTGATCAGGATAACCCCAGAGGATGGGAATGAATTTTTTTCTGGAAACAGTACAGTAAAACTTGAGAGACGTTTGAAAAAAAATGAAAGAGGGTTTGCAAGGCTATAAAAGAAAATATAAAGACGTTGTGCTGGATTCAAGAATGGCCACGCTATCATCATAACAAAAGGAAGAACCCATGACCCTCAATTTTTCACCAGCCAGGGTAAAATAGCTAGTGGACAGAGATGATGAGAATTGCAGAAAAGTAATATATGGATAGTTATGGGTTCTCCAAACAGTTCAGATAGGAACCAAAATTTTTCCAAGATGACAGAGAGAAACAGCCATATTTTTAAAAACTGTTTAGGGAGAAGGTACATAAATTGGCAACAGAATGAACAACTGGAACAAAGAAGATGGGGAAAATCCCTAACGTCAAAGCTATATAGCAGACAATAAGACATACATCTTGGATAGTTTTTAAAATAAAGGTAAAATTTTGCTTTGCAAACCAGAAAACATAAAAGTCCTTTTGATCTTGATAAAGCTGTCTGGTGCTTAAAGTGTCTTCAGTCTCTAAATTTGTTTACAGTTACTCTTTGACCTATCATTTAGCGACCATTCAAAGTAATGAAGGACCCCCCCCCGGAAAAAAACTACTTACAATCTGGTTTTGGAGTTCTGACATCACCCCTCAGTCATATGGCCATATTTTGGGCAATTGGCCTGCATTTAGAGCTGTTTGCAACATCCCATAATCCCATGACCACAATTTACAATGGTTTTGTCATCTGGAAAAACCCGGGTCATAATGAAAAATGGCTTCACTTAACAACTGCGATGTTCACTTATTGACTGTGGCATTCATTTTACAACTACCAGGTTGGTGGAATGACCATCACAAAAAAGTCTCATGGCCCAGTTATTCACTATCATAACTTATGACTGTAATTGTCAGGCTCAGTTACAATCGTAAGTCAAGGACCACCTGTATTTTAACTGTAAATACTAGGTATTTTATTTGTTATTAAGCTGCACTGAAAATGATAATTATCATTATAATGTATCTGTCTCTATCAATCTGTTGTCAATCCTGTTTCATTTAGGTTTGGATTTTGGCAACTTTTGCATATCAGATTTCATATCCTAATGCCCTTCAGATATCTTAGTATGGTCAATACTGGCTAGGATTTTTACAAGTGCAGTCTCAATACATCACAGACATGTATTGGATAATGTGGTTATAAGCCAGGGGTGTCAAACTGCTGGCCCGTGGGCCAGACACATCACGAGGAAACCGTGCCCACCCCATTGCCGGCAATGGGGGAAAAGCTCCGATATGTCACGCGAGGTCACGAGTTTGACATGTCTGTTATAAGCAATAAAGTTTGGCACATTTTTTTACAGGCATAGAAGTCTTGACATTTTAATCATAGAATCTCAATTTGTTGTTACTTCAGGTCCTCCCAGCACATAAGAATGAAGGTTAATGTTATTGAAAGGCTTATGATGACATCAGTAATATGTTTTTAAAGAGGTGTGCAAGAAGACAAAATCATTGCACTTTGTTGCATAAATAAGAAAATTTCAAGAGGTGAAGTGTCCATGACAACATGAGCCAATTGAAATTCTGTCTTCTACAACAGTTGAAGATATGGGAACTTTATTTATTTAATAGATTTATCTTCTTTTCTAACTTTTTAACATTGTGCTGAGAATGAAACATGATTTGGGGAAACCAGAGTTCAACTTTTGCTTCTATAAATACTTTCTAACACCAGCATGCTAATCTATAAGATTGGGATAATAGTGAAACTACTTTACAGCTCTTTGAAGATAAAGAAATTAAATCTCAAAGTGCTTTGTAAATGAGAGAAGGCATTAATAATGAGAGTTAACTGACAGATGGTGCTATAGTATAGACTTAGAGGCTAGCTAGTTCATGGAGCAGAAAGTCTCTAAATAATATCCCAGCTTGATCACCCAGTCTTCGAACATATCTGAAATGTGTTCTTAAGCAGCTCCAGTCTTATGCTCATACCAGCTTGTCAATTTAAGAAAATCCTGTCAAAGTTGAGACACTCTGACAAAAGCCTGTAAAGTATTCAGTGGGCTATTATACATGACTTCCCGTGGTTAATTCCCCTGTTCTTTTGTTTTCTCCCCTTCTAAAAAAGCAATTGTTAATTGTATGTCTCTTCCTGGATGTACCTATCTTACAAAGTTGAATTCAGTTTATATAGTGAGCGTAAACGCATCAAAAGATACAGGCAGTCAAGCATAACAATGTGCCTTAACATTGAAAAATCCTTTCTTATTGTCTTGTTGGTCTTACATTGGCAGAAAACATTTTTGATCTTTACTTTTCTTTTCCTCTACTTTTACTAAGTCCTTAAAAAAAAAGTCCTTAAGTTGTTTTTTTTTAAATAACCTTGCAATGTTTTGAACCAGCAGCTTTCTCTTTAAAGAGCAATTGTTATAACTGGTGCTATTTTAACACTCAAGATATATATAGAAAACATTAGAGACCATGGTAACTATTGATTGTTGAGGTTAGACTGGTATGAAGTAAAACACCCCAGGCCCAGACAAGAGTGCTTGAGGTTATGTGAGGAAAGTAGTACTATGGAATTGGAAGAAGAAAATGTGTCCAGAAGTAGCATTTGTGTTTTGGGGGCATGGGGATAGAAGGGTGATTGTTGCCTATTGTTGGTCTCTAAAAATGGTTGCTTGTCAATTCTGGTATTGGGTTAATTGGGTAGTGCAGATAAGCCCTTAGTCCTTCTACTACTGTGCAATATGGGAATGATAGTATTGGTCTTTGTGATGGCTTGCTGCAAGGATTATTGAGATAATGACTGATTAAACATTGGATTAAGCCTTAATGTTGTTTGCTTGTTTTTGGCTTAGTGTGATTTGTTCAAGCAACCAAGCACTAAAAACCAATAGCTTAGTATTATGTGAGAAGACAACAGTTGCATATAAACATATCTGAAAGCTCAGAAATTTATAACTACAAGTTTTATGCATGCTTGCTTGAGTTCCCTACTTTAATAAAGAGATTTATTTTCAGAACAGTATGCATAAGTTTAAAAGCATTCTATTTAAGTAATGTATGTGCTGAAGGATAAACAATACTGTCAGGCTTAGGTGTGCAAGAGTTAACAAAATTATCATCATCATTATTATTAAATTTGCCACCCATCTCGTGGTTCGAGGAGACTGAGAGACTCATTTAAACAAAAAAATTGGCTTATTCTCATAAGGCCTTTATTTCAGTTACTTTAGAAACTATATGTTCTCATCCAAAATTCACAAATTGCCCTCACTTGCATATAAATTTAAAATAATAAGAAAATCCCACAATATAAAGACCTGCAAACAGAAGTAGAATGATTATGGCAAAAGAAAGCAAAGATAATACGACTAGTAATAGCTGCCTTATATACAATCCCAAAACATCGGCACTGACAAAATTACCACCAGTCAATTGCAAAAGGCAGATTTACATCCGGAGATATTACATTTAACAGCATAAAATAAGAATATCTGCCTATCCCTGGTCCTTGGGAAGGATTAATGATTAAAATTGTCAAATAGAGTCTAAATACCTAGTTGACTGTGTGACCAACCATAATAATAAAAATAAAATTTTAGTAGCGGCTGCATTCTCTTCAAAGTTGTCTCATAGTCTTTTTACACCCCATCATCAATGATCCAAGGAAAGCTGAAATTAACATACTAATGAAAAATATTAATTTTGACACAATGTAACATTCTGACAGCTTTGGCCAGACCTTAGCTCCAGTCATCTGAAGAGACTATTATAATTTTAGATTTGACATTATAGCCATAGGTGATATTCTGGATATGTAAAAGAATCAGCTACATTGCCAACAATGTATGAGTTATCTAATTAGCTGTCTTCTAATGCTAAGACAAATGTCTCATTAGTATCTTATTAACCCCAACACTTATATAAGGCTTTGTTATGCAATATGCTATAATGAGTTGCTGAAAAAACTAAATTTTGCTAAATGCTCAGCAAATAATCAGTACCAGCTGTGAGAGGTGGGATCATGCTAATCAGGAGTATCCACAAAGGATGTATGTGGGTCAAAATTAGCAAATTTGTTTATGAAAAAAAGACCAGATCTTCAGTCATGACATCATGCCCATCTTCATGCAGATTGTCACCCCCTTTCTTGCAGATATCCCAGTTAGCTTGTGTAAGTTTTCTTGTGATAAAAGATAAAATGGTAGTTCCTCTTCTCATGCCCAAGTATAGAAAGAACCCAAACCTAAAGTTATTTCAAACTTTGACAACAGCTGCATTTGCTTAGCACCTTTGACTATTAGTTATCAACTTTTATAATGATGTGTTGCGCTGATTCACTTAATAATGAGTCTATTTTTCCAAATCAGAAAATAATCAAGTCATGTAAAACATGGTTAGGTAATATATGCATTACATTCTTGGATGAAATATTCTAGTAGTATACCAGTAGTTATGTAGTACCCATTTTTCTGTCGTCATAGCTGTTGGGGGAGGATCTAAAAATCAATGGCATCTACAATTGTATCATTTTTTTTAATACTCTAGCAAGCCTGAGCTTGACTTTTGAGATGGCCCCTCTTTTTTCCTACATTAAATTGCAGTGTTAAGACAAGTAACTTAATTCACTCAAAATATCAGCTGGAACTAGATTTAGGTGGAGCTGCCACATGCTGTGGGCAGAAATGAGTTATTCTGTAGCTCCTTCTTTCTATGATTCAAGACCAAAACATAACAGGGATTATACAAGTAAGGTTCTACATTTAGGCAAGAAAAACCAATTGCACAGGTATAGGTCAGGGGTATCAAACTGCCGGCCCACGAGCCGATTTCAACACACCAAAACCGCACCCACCCCATTGCTTGCAATGCAAAAAGAGTTGCAATACATTGCAACATGTCATGTGACATGGTGAGTTTGACACCCGTGGTATAGATGGTACCTTGCTCAATAGTAGTAACTGTGAGAGGCATCTTGGAGTCCTAGTGGACAATCACTTAAATAAGAGCCAGCGGTGTGCTGCAGCTGCCAAAAAAAGCCAACACAGTGCTAGGCTGCATTAACAGAGGGATAGAATCAAGATCACCTGAAGTGTTAATACCACTTTACAATGCCTTGGTAAGGCCACACTTGGAATACTGCATCCAGTTTTGGTCACCATAATGTAAAAAAAATATTGAGACTCTAGTACAGAGTAGAGCAGCAAAGATGGTTAGGGGACTGGAGGCTAAACATATAAAGAATGGTTGCTGGAATTGGGTATGTCTAGTTTAATGAAGAGAAGGACGAGGGGGGACATGATAGCAGTGTTCCAATATCTCAGGGACTGCCACAAAGAAGAGGGAGTCAAGCTATTTTCCAAAGCACCTGAAGGTAGGACAAGAAGTAATGGATGGAAACTAACCAAGGAGAGAAGCAACTTAGAACTAAGGAGAAACTTCCTGATAGTTAGAACAATTAACCAGTGGAACAACCTGCCTCCAGAAATTGTGAATGCTCCAATACTGGAAGTTTTTAAGAAGAGACTGGACAGCCATTTGTCTGAAATGGTATAGGGCACGGGTAGGCAACCTTGGCTCTTTTATGACTTGTGGACTTCAACTCCCAGAATAGCTGGCTCAGGAATTCTGGGAGTTGAAGTCCACGAGTCATAAAAGAGCCAAGTTTGCCTATCCCTGGTATAGGGTTTCCTGCCTGAGCAGGGGGTTTGACTAGATGACCTCCAAGGTCCCTTCCAACTTTTATATTATTGTTGTTGTTGTTTTCTACATAGTTAGTAGCCATTTTCCCATTCTTGGAAGACCACAGGTTGAAGCACCTAGGTTTGAATGATTGGATTTTTAAAATCTACACACATTCTCTTATTTTACCAGCTTGAAGCTGTTATAGCAATTGGTATGTGCTTATTTGGCACTGCTAGTGAGTTTCTAAAATTCCTGATCTGCAAGCAAAGATAAATAATTATACAGACAAAATGTGAAATGGAACTGTCAGGTAAAATTCTATTGTATTGAATTTTATTTTAACTGAGTGTGTACCTAGGCTTTTTGGACTTAATTTTTCTCTTGTCTCTCATATCCTTCATTTTTGGGTGCATGATTCATTTGACAAATGATTAATGAAGAATATACAAGTAATGTATTGATTGCATAGGTAGCAGTCACAGAAAATCCAAATGAAAGCTAAGTCATTTTCTTAAAACAAAATCAAAGGGCAGAGATAGCAAAATATAATAGCCGACAGAAGCTAATGTTGGCAAAGGAAAAAAAATTAGTAGCTATAGCTCTCAAGACAAAATCTCAAGACTTGATGACTTTGGATAATATTCAGGATAGTTCAAGACATAGAAAAAATAGGTGTGTCCCAATTAGTCTACAAGAACCTGGATGAATTATTTGATTACACACAAAAAAAACCTAGAGTCTAGAAATAAAAGGCTGTCAGAAAATTATTGTCAAATTGCCATGAACTTTGGTGACCTGGACAGATGTGCTAATGCTTCACAATTGGGTTATTTTTCCCCAAGACTGCTCTAAATTGGCCAAAGTAAAAGATTGCTTTTGTGGCTTTATTGGCAGGGTGGTGGCTCTTAATTTGATAGGCAATGCACGACTTCACTTCCTGAAATTTAATCAGGCACCTCTTCTTAATCCAATTATACATGCAAGCAAACAAAGTAATCAAGTCTCTCTTGTTCCTGATTATCTCTTCGACTTCTCCTGCTGTGCCACCTTTCTCCAAAACAAAATGGAGCCTAAACTGGAGTCTTAAGCCCAAGTCTCTTGGTAATGTGATACAAAACATAAAACACCAAAGTATACATGTTCACAAATTAAAAACATTTGATGTTTTTGGTAACTCTACTTGAAGCATTATAACAACTGGAGAAGGAATTTGGTTAAGCAGTAAGTACAAAGAAAGGGCTATCACTTCAAAATTAATCTTCTTGAGGAGTTTGGTTATCTTTATCTATTAAAAATGCCTTTTAAGTCTGACAATATACAATGTTCTTTTTTCTATCACATGGAAGAAACCAGCAAAGGATGGCACTGGCCTCTGCTTCCCTGGCTCACTAACTGCTATATTTCAATATATCCTCCTTTCAAATGTTAACCTGACTCATTCTTAGGAGCATAGAAAATGGTTTTGCATTAAATTTCATTATTAACCCATCCAGTTCAGAAATGATCAGTCTGTGGCCCCAGGGACCATGTGCAGATCACAGCCCTGAAACCTCTTGTAACACATTGCAGACTTTTGACAAAGAGATTAGCAAAACGTGGTGCAGTTTCTTCCTTTTTGGGGACAGGAAACGTATGACAAATATGGGACAGGCTGTTAAATAAACTTAGCATTATTGTAAAGAAAAATCCAAACATTTCTCTTCTCAAAATAGGCAGACCAAACTCTTTGTTAACTGTGCTTCCCAAGAACTTAAGATTGCCCTGATCTAGTCATTTCTATCACCCCAACAGCCATGGCAACTATGAATAATAATAGAAAGTCCAAGTTATCTGGAAAATGCTAGTCTGCACTGACTGATTTTGACTTTCTGAGCATTTGAGACAAAATCTAGTCCCTTACTTTTTAGATTTATATCTCACTTTTTCCTATTAGGTGAAGGCAGTGTACATAACACTCCCCCCTCCAATTTTTTTCTATGACAACAACTCTGTGACAATGAATGGCTGGCTCAAAATCACCTAGAAAGGTTCCATAGTTGATGGGGTCTTTGACCTCCCTCATCCAGCACCTTTGCTGTTATGCCATACATGGCTATCAAGCAAGATGTACCAAAGTAACCCAGAACCTTTGTTTAGTTTGTTTTTTTGTTAACAAACAACACCTTTCCCAAGTGATGTCAGCACATAATGGTGCCTTCTAGTGAGTCAGGCCCTTAGTTCATCTCTAGTTTCTGACTCATGTTAGTTCTCACTATAGTTCAGTGTACGTGTTTAGCAGCTTTGTGCTGGATTTAATCTCTTTATGGTGCTAAAAAGAGGAATATAGAAGATCTAAAGACGCTTTGGGACTCTCAGATGGAATTCTCCTAACATCACAATCTAAAATACACGTACATGAACACAGAAACAGAAACATGTTTAGAAGCAGGTAGTTAGAAGCAGAATTCGTCTCTTCCAGACTCTCCTTCCAACTTGTATAATGATCAATAAAAGAGGCAGGGCAATTGCACACTAAAATCTTCACCTGAAAGAACCTCTTGACTGAGAAAGGACAATGTTCTTCTTGACATTATTTAAATAAACCCCTTTAAAGTGTTTTTTTCTATGGAATTGGGGATGCAAATTAGTTCCAGTGAGCAATGATGTAACTAAGTGGATCTGAACTAAAGGTGTACCAAGAATTGGTGATTAAGTGACGTTTTATGGCTGCTGGCTATATATGATTATGATTGCAACATCCCCACATGTAAGAAGTAGGATTCAGGAATTTAAAGGCTTGTAGTATATACGTATAACAATTTTTTAGCAACCCTCCTATCCAAGGGAACAAGATAAAATGAAGAGTGGCAAGCTTCAGTGAGCGTAGAATAAGTCACATTTTTTTTAAATATATAGTTTCTTAAAGAAGCCACAATTGGCTGAATTGTGCTAAGTCATACACCCCAATTTATTGATTTATTCAATTTATATAGCTGCCTATCTCATCCTTGTGGCTTTGGACAGCACACAGAAAGAAAAAAAAATAAAGCCAAACAATTAACATTATTAAAACAAAATCATTAAAATGCAATCAAAAATTATAATAACAAAAAGACAGGGAAGAAAACATTCTAAACCTAATATAATCTAGCTATTTAATGGGCTCCATACTTCCATGACACCCCTAGGCCCAATGGCTTGGGCCAATCTCACTTCAGGGTGGCAGGGGTGGGATATGTTCCACAGAATCGGAGCCACATAGAAAAGGGTCACACCAAACTAAACTTCTTGGCCAACAGAACCTGCAACATGTCCCTCCTGCTGGATCTCATGGGATAGGAAGATGAAAGAAGCAACCTAGAACTAAGGAGAAACTTCCTGGCAGTTAGAACAATTAACCAGTGGAACAACCTGCTCCAAACCTGGAAGTTTTTAAGACGAGACTGGACAGCCATTTGTCTGAAATGGTATAGGGTTTCCTGCCTGAGCAAGGGGTTGGACTAGATGACCTTCAAGGTCTCTTCCAACTTTATTATTATCATTATTATTACTATTATTACTATTATTACTACTACTACTATTATTATTATTATTATTATTATTATTATTATCCTAAGTGTGTATGTTTTTATCCATGTGATTTTGCCCTTTTGCCCCTTTTGCCCTATAATGCCTGGGTTCCCAAACACTATAAGCCAACAATAATCCAGCAGACAGTTATTGGTTTCATTTGCAAAGTGCTAAGATATACAAGTAGTATATCTTAGTATATGAGCCCAACATTTCTGTTGCTAAGGGAGATAGTTGTTAAGTGAGTTTTGCTCCATTTTACAGCCTTTCTTGTCACAGTTGGTAAGTGAAGCACTGCAGTTGTTAAATTAGTAACACGGTTTTTAAATGAATCTGGTTTCCCCATTGACTGTGCTTGTCAGAAGGTCACAAAAGGTGATCACGTGACCAAGGGGCACGGCAAATGTCATAAATACGAATTAGCTGCCAAGCATCTAAATTTTGATCGTGTGACCGTGGGGATGCTGCAATGGTTGTAAGTGTGAACAATGGTCATAAAGTCACTTTTGTTCAGCACTGTTGTGACTTCGGTCAATAAATGAATTGTTGTCAGTCGAGGACTAGCTGTAACTATGAGACCTAGGCCTCAAATACGCAAGTGACAACAATGAAATATCCAACTCTTTGTTGCTGTCTAGTGGCTATCTGGACTTTTGTAGCACAGATCTGATAGCCCTAGACCAGGGGTAGGCAACTTGGCTCTTTTATGACTCGTGGACTTCAACTCCCAGCATGGCTGGCTCAGGAATTCTGGGAATTGAAGTCCACGAGTCATAAAAGAGCCAAGGTTGCCTATCCCTGCCCTAGATTTAATATAATGTGTAAACCAATTCCTTCCCTTCTTGTTGGGGAAGGAGAGGATTGAAGCTAGAGGGGAAGGCGAGAGGGTCAAAATGACCAGACTCTGAGATGTAGTTTTCACTCTGTAATGTATTGTGATAGAAGGGAGAAAACATTACATGCACAGGGAATACTTAAATTAACTACAATAAAATATAAACATTTTTTAAATTTAAAAAATAGTTTTTGTAAATCCACCTGATACCTCAGTGAATGGCCCAGTTCAGCCCTTAGCCAGCAAAATGTGCCATCCGTTAAGTTTGTGTTGAGTGAACTGAATTCCCTTTACTTGGTTCTGATCAGTATTGTTGAACAATACTGCCTATTGGTCTCCGAACGCAATTCAGAGTGTTGGTTATGACCTATAAAGCCCTACATGGCATCGGACCAGGTTACTTACGGGACCGTCTGCTGCCTCATGAAACCCAGCGACCGGTTAGGGCCCACAGAGTCGGACTTCTCCAGGTCCCGTCAGCCAGACAGTGTCGCCTGGCGGGGCCTAGGGGAAGGGCCTTCTCTGTTGCGGCCCCAGCCCTCTGGAATCAACTCCCCCCGGAGATCCGTATCGCCCCCACCCTCTTCGCCTTTCGTAAACTCCTTAAGACACATCTTTGCCGACAGGCCTGGGGCGGTTGACATCTTGCCCCTAGCCAGTGTATGTTTGTGTGTATGTTTGTTGAATGAATGGTTTCTTAAATTTAGGAGTTTTCTTTTTATATATGTATTTTTATATATATTTATTATGTAGTATTTTAATATTGGATTTCCATTTATGCTGTGAGCCGCCCTGAGTTCTCAGAATAGGACGGCATAGAAATTTAATAAATAATAATAATAATAATAATTTCAGATTCTAATTGTGAGAAGGATAACAATGTAACAGCTCCTTTACTGGCGATGGCTGGAAAACCCATCTCTTCTGTGATGACTTTGTCTTTCCTTAGAAAATATTTAAGATATTGCTTTTACCCCAATGAGCCCTGCTGAAGAAGTTGCAGCCACATGGCTGTCTTCCCCAATGTTGGAAGATAAAACTCCCATTCATACAAACAGACTCTCAGGTTTGCTAAAAGCCAGTTTCCGCTGCCTTTAACAGAGTTTACTAAGCAACCACAAGCTTTGCAAACTTGTTCATTTAGGAAATTAAAAAAACAAACACGATGCACATATCAAAGTGAAAATCAGTGTGATAATAGTATTTGTAAAAGCATCTTGGCATTTAATCGATCACAAATTGAACATGTCAGCAATGTGATGTGACTTTTAAAAAATGCAACTGCAACTTTAGGCTAAATCACTAGAAATATAAAATTTCCTAATGAAGAGCTGTATTGGGCATACATCACCTGAGGTACCTAATCCAGTTTTGGACACTACAGGGGATTAAGATAAAGGCAGGCAAAAGATTATCAGTGGAGTGGAAATTAAGTCCTGTAGAGAGAGATTGAAAGAACTGTGTATGTTTAACCTTGAATAAAGATGACTCAGGAGGCACATAGTAACATTCCTTAAACATCTGAGGCATTCAAACAAACAAAGGCATGACTTGTTTATTATTGTTGCAAAGTTCAGGACACAGAATCATAGCCTTCCGTAATAAAAATCAGATTCTGACTGGATATTAGGAATAATGTCCTAAAATAAGAGCAGTGGAACAAATAACCTCAAGAGATTGTTCTGCTTGGGAAACCAGAATTCAGTTTATGTACAGTACTAAAGTGAAAGTGGATTCGATGGCTTCACAGCAACCTTCTAATCCTCTGATTATAGAGGATTCCCAGATTTATTGTGCATCCTAAACCTAATGGATAGAGAATAAGTCCAATTGGATTCGGGGCAATCTATTGCTGAATCAATATGCTTAGGACCACTTATCAGGCTGCAATCTTAAATTTATTTATTCAAAAGTGAATTTCAAAATGTTCATGAGGACTGAGTCTTTAGAAAATGTGCTTGTGACTGCAACTTCAGACAGTTCTGCCTTTAATGAATCTGCAGTGGGTCCAGCATTCCATCCTTATGAATAGAGTGAGAAGAGAACGTTCAGGAAACACACACACACACACAAATCCTACATAAACAGGAATATCAGTCTGCTAATTTGGAACCAATGTTTTAACCTGGTTTTCAGACTGCGATCAGGCACATGTCATATGAATATTAGAAAAACTCTGATTCAGGTACAAAATAAACCATTATTTAAATCCTTAATCCTTTACTGGGACTGTTTGCTCCATGCTGTGCCATTCTTGGTGGCTTCTGTTGGCTTGTATCCCACCAGGCTCACAGAACCAAGGTGTGACATTTTCTAATAGGATCTGCCTTTACGTTCTTACAAGGCTGCCGTGTTCCTAGGATGTGTACACTGTGCCTATTCTCTCAGCTGACTTGAAGCACTATATGTTCTGAAACTTCTAGGAAGCACAGTTTGTCAAGTCCTGTTTCCTCTGAATCATGTCTAGTAGTTGCAAAGCTGTTGCACACAGCATTCTGTTGGCTTTCTTGATTAAAGAGGGAAGGTAATTGAGCAGTAAAAGCCAATAAAGATGTACAAAAGTAACAATATTTTATTCCAGTCGGTATATTAAATTTATTTGAATCCTTGGTTTATGAGTTTGGTTGGGTTCACATATCACATTATTTTAAATAATGATTGGGTTCACACAATATTCTAATCCCAAACCAAATATATATACCGGTAGTATGAATACCCAGCAATATGATTTATAAACAGTAAGCTATGGTTTAATGTGTTTCTAATTTAGGATATCCTGTATGAAATTTAACCAAGTTTATTCCCTGTTTATTCTGTTTGTTTGTGGCTAAACCAACTGTGGTTCACAACTATGAGTAACTACCAGAATTTTCCATCAACATCTGAAGGGTATGCATGGGGAAAGATGGTCTTCATGATTGTGACCTATAGTAGAGCATTGATAGATAGGGTTGCTGGAAGTTAGTTCAGCTTCCTCTCCCTGTTAGAACATAAGTAATAAGTAGTATGCTTCACCATCTTTTAAAGATGTACCAATGCATTTTCCCTACTCAGTTCCACACTGACTAGGGAATTCTGGGAATTGAAACCCATACAATTTAAAGTTGTAGAAACAGTGCTCTAATCTCTCATCTACTCCCTTATATAGAGAAGTGTGCTTTGCTACGCGTGAATAATCACTCTAATGAAATAAAATCAAAATGGGAGCTCTACATTTCCTGGAGAGGAAAACATGAGGTAAAGAACACTGATTCTGGGTCAACACAAAAAGCCAAAAAAAAAAAAAGTGACAAAATATGTTATGGGCACACCCTCAAAGTTGAGACCAATCCCAGAAATCTAACAGGGTGTGAATATGTAACACCTGGAGCTTGTGGTTCACTTAACCTTGTGTGAATTTCTTACACATAATGAAGTTTCAGAAGAACATCAAAAGGAGTATTTAGTTACTTCTGTTCTCATGGTGTATGATTCTCAGTTCCTCTGGTATCAAATCCAATGGAGCTTGGAGAAAAGTCAAATATGTGAACTTGGTTTTAACTTGTAGCATCTCTATAATTATGCCATGTTTGTTTCACCCTCAAAGGAGCTTTAGCTCTTGAGACTTCCAAATCTTTTCTAGAACACAAAAACTAGAAAATTATTATTATTATTAATAATAATAATAATAAAGTTGGAAGGGACCTTGGAGGTCATCTAGTCCAACCCCCTGCTCAGGCAGGAAACCCTATACCATTTCAGACAAATGGCTGTCCAGTCTTTTCTTTAAAACTTCCAGTGTTGGAGCATTCACCGCTTCTGGAGGCAGATTGTTCCACTGGTTAATTGATCTAACTGTCAGAAAGTTTCTCTTTAGTTCTAGGTTGCTTCTCTCCTAGATTAGTTTCCATCGATTGCTTCTTGTCCTGCCTTCAGGCATTTTGGAGAATAGCTTGACTCCCTCTTCTTTGTGCCAACCCTTGAGATATTGGAATACTGCTATCATGTCACCCCTAGTCCTTCTTTTCATTAAACTAGACATACCCAATTCCAGCAACTGTTCCTTATATGTTTTAGTCTCCAGTCCCCTAATCATCTCTGTTGCTCTTCTCTGTACTCTTTCTAGAATCTCAACATCTTTTTTACATCGTGGTGACCAAAACTGGATGCAGTATTCCAAGTGTGGCCTTACCAAGGCATTGTAAAGTGGTATTAACACTTCACGTGATCTTGATTCTATCCCTTTGTTAATGCAGCCTAGCACTGTATTGGCTTTTTTGGCAGTTGCCGCACACTGCTGGCTCATATTGAAGTGATTGTCCACTAGGACTCCAAGATCTCTCTCAAAGTTGCTATTATTGAGCAACCTATACTATACCTGTGCATTTGGTTTTTCTTGCCTAAATGTAGAACCTTACTTTTTTCACCATTGAATTTTATTTTGTTAGATAGCATCCAATGTTCAAGTCTGTCAAGATTCCTATCTTAAGCCTATCTTCTGGAGTGTTGGCTATTACTGCCAGCTTGGCATCATCTGCAAATTTGATGAGTTCCCCATCTATCCCCTCACCCAAATCATTGATGAAAATGTTGAAGAGCACTGGACCCAGAACAGAGTCCTCGGGCATCCCACTACACACTTCCCTCCGTGTAGATGCAGTTCCATTGAGGACCACATGCTGAGTACGGCTGGTCAGCCAGCTGTGAATCTATCTGGTGGTGATGCTGTTGTCCAAAACTCAAACTTATGCAGTTTTTTTAAAAAAATGATGTCTCTGAATGAAAAAGAACAAAAGAATAGAGCAAACTTGACTCATACGCAGGAATTAACACCAAGATTAACACCAAATAATCAAGTAGAAAATACCTTAATCAAGGAATTACCAACTCAGAAAAACAACCTAACCAAAGAAATTCCAAGAAAAAAATAACACCACCACCAATGATAGGGCAAGCTACAGTACATAAACAGAGAGCAAATCTCTTTGCCTCTAGCTTAAGGATGTTATCTAGCTAGGTAATGAAACATCTGCATAAAAACAACCAACTTCAAAGAGCACCCAGGACCCTCACAATTCAACCTACAGCTACATATAGTCTCTTCTATTGGTAAACTTGACTGAGAACCACTTATTGAGCTTCATAATGTCCAGTTCTATCTCTGATAGGTCTCTGTCTGCTTATATCAATCAAGCACAAACCTCCAGAGATCTGTTGTTTGCAGAAATAAGCCTCCTTATGAGGGTCACACACCATGCTAAGCCATGTTTCTTTAACCAATTTGGGTACATCACGATGACTAGATTCACATATGCTAGATCAAAATGTTGTTTGATTTAGTATATTGTGTGAAGCCAGGCAGTATGGTTTACAAATCATGATTTATGATGTAATGTTATACAAACCCAGCCAACTGTGGCTTAATAGAATCATAAAGACAAAATTGGCCATTTCAGCCAAAAGGTCAATCCCATTGTACAGTAGAAATCAAAATGAAAGCATCCTAGTCTGACGTTTATCTAGAATGTATTTCACCAAATCCAATAAAAGGGAGCTCACCACCTCCATGGATGATTGATCCACTGTTAAACTAATCTTATTGCTAGCAAGCTTTTGTAACATTGAATGTGAATCCATCTTTCTATATTTTAACATTCCTTTATTCCATACTTACACTTAACAAAAGAGAATGAGTCTGTGACATCCTTTCAAATACAATATCTACCATCCATGGGTGTTTATCAGGTTGGGGGAACTTATACAATAAAAATGATGGCATTGCATATGCAACTGATTTGTAATCACAAAATTGCAGCTACTATCTTGAGTTTTTTGACCACTCTTCTGTGGAAGATATTCCTGCATTACTGAATCATCTTTTCCAACACTAAGCAGGTCTGACTCCTTCAAATGTATCTTCATGAAACTTAATTTCTATTCCTTTGATCATATATTATGCATCCTGTAAACCTATTACTTGATCTGTTTCAGTTTCTCTGAATTTTTCTTAAAGTATTGAGCCAAAGAATTGGACAGACTATTTAAATCAGTCTGATCAAATGATATGAAACAATTACTTTTCATGATCTGGAAATAAAACTCCTGATTTTTGGCTACATTATTTACTGGCTCGTATTCCATCTGCAATTATTCTGAATTCTATTTTGCCAAGCCAGGTATTGCCCATCTTTCATTGGGCGTTAAGATGTTTGCTTTTTAAGTAAAGAATTGAAGGTGTAGTCTATAAACAAACTTTGAGTTAGAGTAGATTTAAACAACATTAAGCTAATATGCAATTGACTAGTTTTTCTCAATCTGTTGTATGGACTCAGCAAGTATGGTTAATTTATAATTCACTATGTAGGCGAATCCAGCCAAGTACCTTAATTCATTAAGGAAACTTGTGAGTTATTAAGATACTGCATAAAGCCCGTGGAGGAATTAGCACAATGAACAATATACATTTTATAGAAAGTGGAAGGTAATAGATTCACTGCTTCTTCACTGCTATTCTGCACCTGCCTCTAATTAGTGGCTCAAGCAAATGATAAATTAGGACTCAAGAGCTGGATATCTGCCTTTTGTGAAAACAAAAGACACCTTTTTTTACACAGCCATGTTAAATTAATCTTATTTTCTACATTTGCAGCAAATGAATCCATCATGCTAGTGGATTTTGCATAACACCAGAAGTTAAACTATGGTAAGTGGACTTGTGATTTGGTAAGTTATATGAACATAGACACAATATCATAGTTAAATGTCAGTATCATAGTTAAATTTGGAACATTGTTACAATTTTACTGAATAATAATTATTTAAAACTACTTTTTTCCCTCAGGGAATTGTACCTAGCTTTGGCATAGTTTTTAGTAGTGAAAAAATAGAAACAAAAACTTCAAAAATATTTAACTAAATGAGCATTAAGTGACATATTTAAGTCCTACTGATTTAAATATAAATAGATAATTCAATACATCCAGCATAATTTGCATTATATACTGCTACCAAAAAAGCACTATTTCCATTTTTTAAAAATTAAAAAGCAAACATTTTCTTTATTGACTTATTGGTGCTCATACAACTAAGCAAGGATTTAGATGTTTGTTTGTAAAGACCTACCAAAAATCAGATTTTTAACTCAAAACAACCTTTCAGGTAAAATACATATCACTTTTGAGCAATATTACCCTAAATTCAGCTTCAATATGCAATCCAGTGCTCGTTTTCTATCATTAAAAAAAAAGAAAGAAAATTCTTTCTAAATTACTAACAACAAAGATTATTCATCAACTTCTGATATTTGTAATTAAGGCACAAAAAGCAAGATGTATAATGGGAATAAGACACATGGACTTCAATTCACAGAATTCCAGCATTCTGGCTAGGGAATTCTGGCAGTTGAAATCCACACGTTTTAAAGTCACCAAGTTTGAGAAACTCAATGGTACACTTTCTTTAATTGTTACAATGCTCTAATACAGCTTTACCCAATGTGGCCTTTTAATTCTTGAAGAGAGACTTTGCAAATACATAGTTTTCTTATGCTGTCTATGCTGTTTTATGCATTTATATCTTTCTGTTACGCTAAATCTCACTTTTTACTGACCACCATAAAGCTTTACGTAAGACACATTGTAGTAGTTAATAAATTAGTATTTTATCCTCAAACTAGTTTTATAATTTAGGCATTATGTATTCTACCATTTCAAGGTTTTGTAGTTTGAACTATGTTATTTATATTAATCATTCAAAAATGCCTATGTATTTGAGCCTTGGAATCTTTTTGCCCAGAATTTACAACATGTTAGTCAATGGCTATATGTAATATAGATACTAATCCTAATGTTCAACTTTAAATATGAAGACCATCAATAGGCTTGTTTGTATTGGATGTATTGAAATGTATTTATATTTTGTGTATGGATGATTGTTTACTTTTATATTATGATTTGATATGACTAGTTTCTTTTTTCTGTTAAAATTATAAAAAAACCAATAAAAAATAATTAAAAAAAAATAGGCTTGTTTGTATGGCACCTTAAACCACAGTAACATGCTATCTAAATTTTGGTTTAATATGTTGTTTGAACCCCTTCCATACAGCTCATTTTCTGGTTCAATTGTTATGAAAACCCATATGGTTGGGATTAACTGATTAAATCATAGTTAAAATGGGAAGCATTCATGTTTGTCTTAAATTCTTCTCTGCAAAACTAAGGGCTTCTGAATTCTACACCCAAAAGGAGGCAAATGTATTTTTTTTTCTGATATGGAAGTCAATCATAGTTTCCTTGTCTCAATATCCTCATTCAGGGCAACCAGATACCTTTAGAATGTACCAGTCACTGATTCACTCAATTCCTTTGGGTCAGCAACAGTTTTAAGAAGGAGGGATATTGTATAAGTGATTTTTTTCTTAATGTAAATGTTCAAGCCATATAGGTATGTCCTTCACTTTGTGTTGGAGAAGGAGCCTTGCTTCTTCTTAGGTTGGGAAAATATAAACAAGCACAGGATCTTGCAGTGTCAACAGGTTTTGTCATAATGCCCTCCTTTTTACAGCTGACCAGCAAAAATAAGCCTGGTTTTTCTGATGAAGATTGTAAGGTATCTTGAATCTCATTTTATAATAATTATAACAAAATGGTTCATGAAACAAACCTTATCATAATCATCACAGCAGCAATTTGGTTTTAACTGATAATTGTTATATCGAACCTTTTTTTTTATAACCTTAGCAACTCTAAGATGGGTGGACTTCAACTTCCAGAAATCCCCAGCCAGCATGTAGGAGAATTCTGGCAGATGACATCCATCTATCTTAAAGTTGCCAAGGTCCAGAAGGATATATTAGAGGGATTCTGAAACCCATTTTATATTGATGTTCAAAACAAAACCTGAACCTAGGTAAAGGCTCCTTACATCAAATTTTAAATAGTTTAAATAGTTCCGTCAAATCTAAGCTCTATTGTTAATGATTCTACAAAAAGATTTTAGAAGCAGTGTTTTAATTGTTGTTTTACATCTCTATTCTTTTTAATCTTAGAGTGCTCTCTATTTTTGACAAGGAAAAATAATTAAGTACTTGCCAATCAGGGCTAGAAATATATTAGCAAAAGTCTAGGAAAGGAACTGCAATTCTACATACAGCTATCAGAAAATGACTTCATTAAAACTTGTAGATAGATACTGGAGGTTATTTTCCCCCCTAAAGTACAAGTGTTTCAATATTTTTAATTCTGTGGAAGGGATGTGGTCAGGTACAGATTACAATAGTTAGCAGTTTAAAAAATAACTTTATCACTATTTTTATGACATGCAACCATGCTGGTGGAACAAAACCACATATTGCCATAGAAATACTGAATATGCACTTGTATTTAAAATCAGTATGGAGCTATTTTTCCCCAACAACAACAAACCAATGCGATAGGTTGGGCTGACAGAAAATTAATTTAATTAAAAAGTCACTCAGTGAGTTTCCAGAGCTGATGGTAAACTAGAGCTTGAGGTCCTGTTCCTAGTTCAACACCTTAATACAGGGGTCTTCAAACTTGGCCCTTTTATGACCCCTGCTTTAATAGCTACATCATCTTGACTCTCATGGGTTTGTTTGTTTTTTGAACATGTGGTCATTTTAATATGTTTGCATTTTAAAATTATGTAATCCCTATTTGAAAAATCACCTGGTGGGTATAAAACACTTGATAAGCAGCATAAATTTGGTCATCACAGTAGAAAACACTATGTATGTCCAGAAACATTGTATAGAAGGTATTACATGGGTGTCACTTGGTTATCCTATTGTCTTTTTAGAGAATTACAAGTTCAGCATGAACTCTCTTTGATTTCAGAAAACTTATGTGAAAAAAATTGAGTTTCTTCCAAGTTGAAAGATAGGCTAAAATATACATAATAAGAATAATAGCAAGGAGTACAAAGGTATGCACAATCTGCCTGCTGTCACAGTACGAGAATGTTAACTTGAAAACTCAGCTAAAATTGCTTTAAATGAGATCTAATATTCCCTTAAATCAGCAATGAGTTTGAATGCGAGAAAGATAAGACAAACAAGAATATAAACTTAACATTTCTGGCTCTACTTCTCTTTCTAGTCTCCCACACAGCATTACAGATGTTTCCTATTTTAAAAAAAGCATTTTCTCTCTCCTCACATCACAAGTCTTGGGGAGCTTAACAGATGCCCCTTATTTTCTGTAATTCTGCAGAATGCAGTATCACACTGCAAAGTTAACAATCCAGCCAACAATCTTCATACAGCATCAACCTCTTTATCTGTACTAATAGTGTGAATGTGGATTTTTTTTTTTAAAAAAAGATGACAACTTTAAACTGAAAGTACATTCTAATCAATAGTTTTGAAGTATTTCCATGAAAAATACCAGGAATGGCAGACTAAGTTTATTTTACATACTAACATATAAATTCTGATTTGTCACTGGTGAAAGGACCTTTATGACTTTATTTATTCAAATTTGTTATAATCACCCAAGTTTGACTGACTCATAATTACAATTTATTTAACCATGTTTTATTGAATAAACTATAACTGGATGGCTTTATCTGACTCACAAGCAAGAAACCATGACTTGCAAGCCACAATGGCTAGATTTGCACATCAAATTTTATCCAAACAAAATAAACTGTGTTATATGTAAATCTGGTCAATATATTTTTCCATTTTATTTGCTTTTGTGGCAACTTCTTTATTTCACCTTAAACACTCACTGCATTTTGTTGAGATATATGATTTTAGGCTATATATTTGAGAAATCTCAAAGCTGTAGGCTAGACAGGAATCATACATATACATACACACAGACAGGAGTCAGTTTGGTATTGTGGTTAAGACATCAAGCAAGTAAGCAGGAGACTTTGAAGTTTTAGTCCTACCTTAGGTACAAAACACATACAGATATCTCCCAGAAGAATCACACACTTGCTAACCACGCTTTGGTCTAGCATGTTGTATAAATCTATGGTTCAATATGCTGCAAGAAACAATTTCATAAAGCAGTCAAGTCCAGGTGATTTCCACTACCGTATAAAATTGTCAAGATGGAGGCTACAATGGTGTGATCAAATTTCAACTTTTTATCGGTATTGCAAAATGTGCAGAAATTCAATTTAATGTTGTGGGCATCATTTTGACTGTTTTGAACATATCCCGAGGACACATCCCTCGATTCTAGCATACTGCTTCCTAACACCATCAAAGTAATATCTGTGATCAATTCTCCACATTATATTAAGCCATACTATAATGTGATTGGGTTTTAGCTTCTGGACATGGATCTAGCCATTTTTCCTCAGGGCTTTAATTCAAAATTAAAAGTAGCTGAGCTGTTCCTTCTTTTAAAGAAAATGGCTGAAGGAATGGTAAGAAAGTATGGGTTACCGTATATTTGTTCTTTGCATCTGTCATAAAATGCCAAGCAGAGGAAGAGTAAAATTTATAAAAGCTTTGCCTGGAAATACAACTCCAGACCTATTATTATAGGGTTGCATGGATGTGGCAAGGCATTCAATAAATGCTTTGCCTGGAAGCATCTTTTTTCTCTCCTGTCTTGGACTGGAGCAGATCTACGATTCAAAGCATACTGTATTTGTTTGGAGTTAAGACCCAGTGACTCGAGTTAAACGGCCTTCTCGGGAAACTGATAACAAGATCTGGCTTGTTCCCGGTTGCCTTCTCCACTTCAGTTTCACAATCAGGGTTGCCAACGTTTCAACGAACTTTTCTCCTTGTGCCCTTAGCAATTTCAAGGAATCTGACTAAATATTTTTACTGTTTTGATTGATTCCAGATGAAACACGATTGAGGTTCCTTCTTAATCAGTTCGATCTATGGTACAAGAATATATTAATTTACAAAACGTGCCCCGTTAGGGGGCGGAGGAGGAAGGGATTATGGGAGAGCGGTTGTTTTAGTCATATTGAGATCAAATGATAAGAAAGAATAGTTTTTTAATTTGCAAAGGGCTTCGGTCGCAGTCCAGGAAGTCCACATACTCGATAATCAGGGATAAAAAAATATAAAATATAATAATATGAATGTTTCCTCTGAAAAACAAAACTCAAACTGACGGCCGCGCCCACCCCCCACCTCGGAATTCTGCAGTTTCGCTTGTGGGCGGGGCTAACGGTGTGATTAAAATAAGAGGCGGGCTACAAAGCATGCCGGCTGGGCTAGATTCCCCGCCGCAGGAGAAGGGGTGGGGCTCGTGCCTCGGCTTCCATTTCTGGGTGGAGCCTCGCCGCAAAACTTGGATAGTGTTGGCTTCGGGGTGGGCGGGGCCAGGCGTGCCGCTGTCTGCCGCACTCGCTTTGCTGCTCGTTGCGCTGAATCCGCTCTTGGCGCTGGCCGTTTCTGTGGCGGCGGCGGCGGCACTTTTTGCGCGCTTCTTGGTTGCGCTGCTGTCTTAATTTTCCATGCGAGCCGTCCGGAGAGGCTCCGGGAAGGGCTGCCGCCTTTTGCCCAAGATCGAGGACCAGCCTGGGATGACCTCAGGCTTGCTTTGAGCTGTTTGAGCAGCGCGGCGATCAAGGGGAATCTAATGGAAGCGATGTCCCCGCAACAGGATCACATCGGCCAGGGACGCTCTTCCTCTGTGACAGCGGGGAATCGGCGTTCCGCCGCTTCGGAGGGCAAGAAGGTGAGAGCTCCGGCGCCGTGTTCCCCAGTGCAGAATCGCCGACCGGGAGGAATGGAAAGCCGGCTCCCTCCTTAGGCAAATGGGGCGGGGAGGCAGGCAGGCTTGCGCGGTTTCCTTCCCTCCCTCCCTGCCCGACCCTTGCAGGTGGATGACCCTCCGTTGCTCCTTTCCTCGGAAGTCAGGTCGGTTAATTGCAACCTTTTCCCACGCCTAGGCTGGTCGCCCTGCAGCCCAGAACCTGGAAGCCGTGGCGGATTTACTTGGGAGCAAGCCCCGCCGAGACCAGCGGGATTCCCTTTGATAAAGGCTGGCGCTGCAATCTGTTAAAAGAAAACGGTGGCTTTGGGGGGTTTCCCAGGTGTTGCTCGTGTCCCCCCCCTTCCTCTTCCCCTTCTGCCTTCCCTTTAGGTTTCTCTGCCTACCGCTTATCCCCCTTTCCCTGAATGCAGTCGATTAGCTCCGTGTCTTGCAAGGGGGCGAAATAAAACGTGCGAACGCGACCCTATGAAGGTCGCCATCCCGGGTCTGCTCGAGAACCTTTCCCCTGCCTAGCCTGCTGTCGGCGTCGCCTCGGAGGAAGGCGGGCAGGTCCCGCGGTGGTGGTCGTTCTCCTCCGAGGACTTGCAGCCGTTGGTCACTGTGAGTCGTGACTCGGAGGAGCTCGCCCGCCCGCCCACAGCTGAGCCCCGATCTCTGGCGCGGTTGTGGCCGCAATACGCCGCCTCCTTGGAAAGCATCCGAAGGGGAGGTGCGTTATTGCCCCCCCGCCGCCCTTCTTTCCCGCAAGCGAGTTTGACTTCCCCTGCCCGGGTTCGCTTGGCTCGTGGGTGGCTGCACTTGACCGGGGAAGGATGGAGGCCAGCGCACCGCGTGACGATGCGCTCTTGCAGTCGCGCGGGGAGCGCTCTGGTGACTTACAAATACCACATTTCTGAGTGGGGCTTGTGTATGTGTATGTAAAATCCGCGGCCCATTACCTTGAAGAATGATTTCATCCTAGGGACCAGGTCCTCTGCTGGCATCGCCTTTGGAATAACAGCAGCCGTGTCTCCCCCTCTATGCTTTTTCAGAGGAAGAGGTGTAAATTCGAGGAAGGTTGGCATCTCATTTCGGTTTGAGTGGTTTTCTCCTCTAAAAGTGCTCCTGTGCATCTAATTCTGAGCTTTTTCTTCTAGGCTGCTGTCCTGGGTAGGAACTTGAACAATGAGACTTAACTGCTGAATTTACAGACATGGGGTGGTGGTAATGAGAGACTCTTAAGTGCTTTCTATATTTTCCTCCTACCTTTAAAATAACTTTACATAAGGGAGGCTGGTGTTGGTGTTTCCAAATTCGATTGCAGGGGGGAAGAAAGAGATAGGGGTGAGGGCTCTGACCTCAAGGCAACCAATAAGTATATCACTATGAGTTATTTGGACAATCTGTGTGTCGACTCCTTTGTACTAGATTCCAACAGCCAAGAAATTCTAGAGACGCACAAACGGGACATCAGGATGTTATCTTCTCTTTCTATATTTGTTTTCCCCTGATAGCAGCTAGACTATGACATATGCTGGACCAGGAGCTGCTTTTCAATATTACTTTATTTAGGAATATATCAGGTTGCATTTCAAAACAGTTTACTAGCATAGTGTGTAGAGAATTAACAAAATATTGTAATGTTGAAAAATCCAGTTCAGGACTGGCTTGCTGGCTAGCCTTGTGTTGTTCTAGATATTGCATTTTTTTTCTTCTCTTTGCCAGTTTGGTCTAATGGTTAAAGCTCCAGGCTAGAAACTGGGAGACCTTGAGTTGTAATCCTGTTTTAGGCATGAAAACTGTCTGAGTAACTTTGGGCCAGTCACACTCTTTCAGCTCTATCCATCTCAAAGGGTTGTTGTTTGCTGGTAAACTAGTAGGATGAAGGAGTAATATATATGTTTGCTGCCCTGAATTGTTTATGAAATAATAAAAGTGGGATGTAAATAAATTCTATGGCCCCTTGTAATATTCAATTCAGACTGGATTGTTCCCAGCACTTATACAATTCTTTTTCTTATGCTTCTATTTCTCTAAACCAGGGGTAGGCAACCTTGGCTCTTTTATGACTCGTGGACTTCAACTCCCAGAATTCATAAAAGAGCCAGGGTTGCCTACCCCTGCTCT
The DNA here is from genome assembly GCA_034064705.1 of Bothrops alternatus. Classification (NCBI taxonomy): domain Eukaryota; kingdom Metazoa; phylum Chordata; class Lepidosauria; order Squamata; family Viperidae; genus Bothrops; species Bothrops alternatus. The sequence goes on from JARGCV010000166.1 coordinate 2,359,755, forward strand.
AAACCTTCAGATTCTCCCAAGCCTTCCATAATCTTTTAAGCATGGAAGGTGCTTGCCTTGATTTTTTAAGGATGCAAACTCAAAGAATGAGTTTTTTCATAGTATATAGCTTAGTTTTTTATAGTGGCTAGTGATTCTTACATTTGCAGCTAATTATCCTTTTGATTTCCGCCCCCCTCCCCACATTTTTGTACATGTTTTTACCTTGGCATCCAAGACAATAAATGTGTTGTCCCTTAGAGACCTGCTCTCTTCTACAGACCTGTGTCTGTAGATGGTGCCATACATTTATGAAATTTGGATGACTTTTTCTCTTGAAAAGTAGAAATGGGTCTGAGACCCTACTTGATATACAGTCTGTTCTGTGGGCTCCTATCAGATTTATTGATTACAATTTTTTTTACAATTGGAATACAAATAAATGAGTTCTTTTTTTAAAAAGTATTTTCAGATCACCAGTTTTCTGACTTCAAAGTCACTCACTCTAGATGAGGTTGTCTTGAGTTTCTGAGACTTGAGTTCCTGAGATTACAGATGGAGTGTATAGATGGAGTGTATTGTGAACTCAAGGATGTGTCTGGTAAAAGTGGGACATAGATGGATAGAGGTTTGAGTGATTTACAGTAGATGGGTAAAATTTCAGTTGATTGCATTGCTCCTACAATAGTAATAGCTAATAAACTAATAGGTCTCCCTGCCACTGATCATGAATTTGGTTGCCATAACAATGCCTCAGGTAGAGTGATGATACTAGAGAATGAGGGGTTTTTTTCCCCGAAAAGGACTTGTGGACTTGCTTCTGGGACTGATCACAGAATTTTGGCTGAGCGTGTTCTTAATAATTTAGCTTGCACTTGGATTCAGAGCATGGATGTCTTGGTATTCTCTGAAAAAGGGGAAAAAAGATTTTCCAAACCTGAAACCTGCCTTCCTCAGTTTAAGAACTAAAGCTTCAAGCTTCAGTGTCCACACTTAGAAAATTTGAATATAGGAAATTTCAGCAGGATTTGTAGGAAAGCAAAATAGTACAAACAAGGATGAATGACCAGTTTCAGACAGCAATGTGAGAAAAGCTAGAATTGTTATCTGAATGGTTCAGCAAGATTTTGAAAATAAAGGATTTCATAAAGTGGTTCTCAACCTTCCTAATGCCACGACCCTTTAATATAGTTCCTCATGTTGTGGTGACCCCCAACCATAAAATTATTTTCGTTGCTATCTTCATAACTGTAATTTTACTACTGTTATGAATCGTAATGTAAATATCTGATATGCAGGATGTATTTTCATTGTTACAAATGGAAAAAAGTGATAAAGTACAGGTAGTCCTTGACTTACAACAGTTTGCTTAGTGACTGTTCAAAGTTACAACGGCACTGAAAAAAGTGACTTATGACCATTTTTCACACTTATGACTGTTGCAGCATCCCCAGGGTCATGTGATTTACATTTCGATGCTTAGCAACTGGTTCATATTTATGATGGTCAGATTGTTCCAGGGTCATGTGATCGCCTTTTGCAATCTTCTGACAAGCAACGTTAATGGGGGAAACCAGATTCAATTAACCATGTTACTAATTTAATCTCTCTCTCCCTCTTTCTTTCTCTCTCTTCCTCTCTCCCCCTATTTCTCTCTCCCTCTTTCTTCTCTCTCCCTCTCTCTCCCTTTCTTTCTCTCCCTCTCTTTCTCTCTCCCCCTCCCTCTCCCTTTCTTTCTCTCTCCCTCTTTCTCTCTCTCCCTCTCTTTCTCTCTCCCTCTTTCTCCCTTTTTCTCTCCCTCTTTCTCTCTTCCTCCCTCCCTCTTTCTCTTCCTCCCTCTCTCTCCCTCTATTTCTTTCTCCCTCCCTCTCTCCCTTTCTTTCTCTCTCCCTCTCTCTCTCTGTCTCCCTCTCTCTCTCTCTGTCTCCCTCTGTCTCCCTTTCTTTCTTTCTCTCTCTCTTTCTCCCTCTTTCTCTTTTTCTCTCTCCCTCTCTCTATTTCTCTTTTTCTCCCTCTCTCTATTTCTCTCTCCCTCTCTGATCCTTAAAATCCTTAAAAGTTATGCTTGGGTGGAAGACTTTTTCTTTTACAGATGGGGTGGGTTGGCAGACAAGTACTCAAAAAAAAGGGGAAAAAAGTGCGAATAGGCGTCCAGTAGCTAGCTTGAAGTTTGAACGTCTTCTTTCTCTTGCCATCGGCTTCTAGGAGGAGCAAAAGACATCCAGCACTGCAACCAGTTGCCATGGATTGGCCATTCCAGGGCTTCCTGCACTGGCTGCCTTAGTTGTCTGCAACGTCCTGTTGTCACTTGAGGGGGGGAAGGGACACGGGCGGGAGAGATTCCTTCTTTCTCATCCGAGGTGGGAAGTTATGTTGGACCGTCGACTCTGTGTCGAGCCCCGTGGGCCCGACATTCGCGGGCAGGCGGGAACCCGCCCACCAAGCCACCACCTCTCCATCGCCCTCCACGCCAGCCGGCTCCGTCACCAGACCTCTCAGCTGACAAGCGCCCATTCAGGGGGTTGCCAGCTGACGGGCGCAGAAAATCGGTGCCGCGGTGGCCTCCCAGCCAACTGCTTCTTCGGCTAGAGCAATTGCCAGGGCTTGCATGGTCGCCGAGGAGCACGTCAGCGACCATTGGGGACATCAGCGGTTCTGTGCCATGGAGGCTTGAGACGTGGGATGCAGAGTGGCACGGTGCCGTGGGAGGCGGCAGGACGGGGGAGGGGTTACCTGCATCCTGCCGGCCGAACTCTGGAAGCCTGCCTGAATGAAGAATTTTAGGGGGAGTTGAAAGTGAGCCAGGTTCCTAAGACCATTGGAAATATGTGTTTTCTGATGGTCTTAGGCGACCCCTGTGAAAGGGTCATTCGACCCCCAAAGGGGTTGCGACCCACAGGTTGAGAACCATTGATCTAGTAGGAAAAGGAGCATTTGAATTCTGCTTCAGGCAAGAGAATTTTGTATTAAGATGAGATAAGCAATAAGGTGATCATTGAGGTTGGAAACCATTACTTTAGTAATTAGGATACTCCAAGTGTTAAGATGATGTTGTAATGCCTGTGTACTATTGTACAAAATTCCTCCCTTTCACTCTTATGTGTGTGGGCTTGCCACAGTGTAAGAAATCTAGCAAAAAAAGAAGTGTGATTTATGAGTCAGTGATAACATTGAGATCCTGAATACTTCAGCATCTTCTTCTTCTTTCTCCCAGTTTTTTAAACTCTGCTCCCGCTAGAGACCATTCCAGAATAAATAGAATGAAGAGTAAAGGAGGAACCAAACTAAGAAGGAAATCTCCTATTTGCAGGGTTTGCATTAAAATGTCATTAAATCCTGGCCAGCACATTCTCCTTAGAGAATTAGTACAGCAGGCTGCCAAATGCTTATTGGGATTTTAAAGCCTGCCTGGGTTATTATAGAGCACATAAATATTTCCAGTCCTGATCACATTGGGAAGAGAAAAAATGGGAATACCATATATGTAGTTTCTCTCTTGGATGTCAGCCCTCAAGCCCAATGTGAGACTAGTGTACTAATAAACAGTTCACTGGAATCAAGGACATTGAGCATCTGAAATGTTCTTCAGTTTGGCATTCAATTGAATGTTTCATTTCAGCAAGAAATCATTTTAGTTTATCTTCACCGGAATAAAGGTCTGTTGTACTGGGAGATAAAAACATTCAGGACATCCAAAAGGCTTAACAAATTTGCTGGAGCATAAGGTTTTCAGGACTAGAAACCTCTTCAACCACTGGAATGTCATGACTAGCGAGACCCCTTCCTATTAGGGTGTGAAAGTCTCATTAAATTAGCTTCTGCAAGTGCGTAAGTAAGATTGCACAGTCAATATTCTGAGATGATTGTTCAGTTGCATATGTATTGTATACCAGAGGTCCCCAACCCCAAAATTGCGGCCCACTACCAGGCTATGGCCTGTTCAGAACCGGGCTGTGGAAGCATGCACAGTTCCAGTTGCACACACTGCAGGAGGGTAAGCGCATCCATGCAACTCCATTTCTGCGAGTGGCAGGCGTGCATGCCCACTGCTACTGCAAATGGAGCTGCATATGCGCTCTCAACCCGCCGCATGCGCAGAATCATCCCCTCTTTCTCACATACACACACACATACACATACACACCATTGGTCCGCAAAGCTGGAAATGTTGGAGACGGTGGTTGTATACAGTTAGTCATCAATTTACAACCATTCATTTAGTGGCCATTCAAAGTTACAACAGCACTGAGAAAAAGGACTTATGACCAGTTTTCACACTCATGATCATTGCAGCATTCCCACGGCCGCGTGATCAAAATTGGAGTACTTGGAACTGGCATGTATTTATGACAGTTGCAATGTCTCAGGATTCCATGTGATCATCATTTGTAACCTTCCCAGCCAGCTTCCAACAAGCAAAGTCAGTGGGAAAAGCCAGATCGTTGACAACCACATGATTCATTTAACAACTGTAGTGATTCGCTTAACAACTGTGCCCAAAAAGGTTGTAAAATGGAACAAAACCCACTTAATTGCTTTAGCAATGGAAAGTTCTGGCTCAGTTATGGTCATAAATCAAAGACTATCTATACAGCACTATAATTTTTTTCTGTGTAAAACTCTACTTCCTGGAAAACCCTCCAAAATTCTTGAGAATATTTTATTCATTGCTTAAAGATGCAGTGCTTGTCAAGTCTGCATAATATCCAGCAGAACTTAATATATAACTGATTTGGGTGATGGATATGAGAGCTGTGTGATATTGATTAAAGTGTTGGAGTAGTAATAGACAGATCCAGGTTATAATCCAACTTCAGCCACAGAAGTTTATTAGGTGACTTTAGACCAGTCGCGCTCTCTCAGTCCAAACTTTTAGTAGTTTAATTTTATTTTATCAAATTTCAAATTGATTTTCAGTAATAAAAGCAAATCACTAAAGAGAGAGAAGGAATATTTTGGAAAAGTTATTATCAGGTACTGCCTAAAGTTGCTTTGTCATCCTGGTGTCCTCTGAAGGTTCTCTTCTCACACAGTAATCCACTGACTAGCATATTAGTTATATTATGTTAAATTAAGGGAAGAATTATTGTTTGTACCAGTTTTCTCCAACTTAGTGCTTTTCAAAGATAGCATACTGTACTTTTCAGAAATGTAGGAATGTTGGCTGCAAACTCCGTGATTCTTGTGCAAATCAGCCAATTGTGATATTTGAGTAGGATAAGTAATAAATCATGATTTATTTGCATTGCAAACCTACAGTAGTTAGATTCACATACCAAGTCAAAGAAGAAACATGTGAAGTACAATGCAGTTGTATGAACAAGGTATGAACAGAACAAAGTCCTCTGGTAGTATTTCTGTGTGTGTGTTTTGTAGTTGCATAGCAGGCAGAAGTTCAAAAGGTGAATAAAAGTTTAATACAAACAACAGATTATTATCTTAAGAGCTGCATGAATTTCTGCTTGTCTTGTATCGGGAGACCTGCCAGAAAAGCTACTTGTGAACATTGCTCTTGGTATGACAAGCTGTTCCTGTTCGTAAATCATTTTTTTACATGAAACTATTGAAGTTAAGAACCCTTTGTTTTAAAATGCTGTGCCTTTGGGTGTCTGGCTCTTGCATTAGGTGACTACCTTGAACACCTTTTAAGTCATATATTGGGCCATTGTATATTGAATTATTATATTAGAGAACTTCTTATGGGGCCTGGAATTTAAGCTGTTTTCACTTATTAATATAGTTTGTAAAGGAATATTATCCCAGCTTTCTACCCAGACTATGTAATGCTGGAGAAGGATTAAATGGGTATGATACCCTAACTTTAAAGCTGCAGAGTTTAAATGTAAGCTCTATTGAACTTAGAAGATCTTACATGAGTTTATTAGGAAGTTGAAAATGGTTCCTAGAGCTAGTCTGTGGAATCCCTTGAATTTGTTGATGTCTTGAACTATTTAAATCATTTTTATCACTGTTTCTGTTATTCTGATAACATACATTCATATCTGTCAGAAATTATCAGGTAATATATTATTGCTAAACATTGGTGTCCGATGATCTCCATCTGGGGATTGTAGGAGCTTTAGTCCAACATATCTAAAGGGCCTTGGGTTGGGAATGGAGAAAGCTGCTTCCAATAAATATTGTTTTTAAAATAATTGTTATGAATTTGCTTCTTCATTTCACCAATACTTCAACGACAACTTAAAAAGTAACATGAAATTATCACAGACCTTAGTACAGGGGTGTCAAACTGCCGGCCCGTGGGCCGGATGTGTCATGGCAAAACCGTGCCCACCCCATTGCTGGCAATGGAAGAAAAGTCACGGTACGTCGTGACATGTCACTTGACGTTGCGAGTTTGACACCCGTGCCTTAGCAGAACTAGATTTGAATGACTACAGATCTTCTCCATCAGACAATGTCTAAATATCAACTTTATGGCTTCAAAATTGTCACTTGTTCATTCTTCTTATTCAGACTCTGTATTTGCTTTGATAAAGAGTTTGAGAACATTTGGAAACCTGTATCCTTTGTTACCATGTTTTTGTTGATCTAAGAATGCTAATATCGTGAATAGATTTTGGATGATGTTGATGTTGATAATGGTTTTGTGGCCCCATGTTCCATCTTGCTAACATCTTTTGGGGAAAGTGGCAATACAGGTAGCCCTCAACTTACAATCACAATTCAGCCCCATTTTCTGTTGCTAAGTAAGACAGTTGTTAACTGAATCATTGCAGTTGTTAAGTTAGTAACATGGTTGTTAACTGACTTTCACATGACCCCAGGACACTGCAATCTATAAATACATGCCAGTTACCAAGCGCCTGAATTTTGATCAGGTAACCACAGGGAAGCTGCAACGGTCATTTGAAAAACAGTCATAAGTCCCTTTTTTCAGTGCTGTTGTAGCTTCAAACAATCACTAAACAAATAGTTGTAAGTCGAGGAACACCTGTGTGCAGAGTATGGAAAGGGAGTAAAAAAAAATAAGCAGACAAAGCATGAATAAAGAAAAAAAAGACAGGAGATATATTTATAGCAACCACATCCCCAACTCTATTTACTACAAATATTTTTGCTATAATAAATAACTAAAGGGACATTACTCACCCTTATTTTATTCCCTGATGTATGCTGAACCATTTACTAAGCAGTCAGATTAGTCTCAGTTATTAAATAGAACATTCAGCATGCTTGGATGCTAATATTTGTAACACTTGTTTCGGTTCCCTTCTTCAACATACCACTATCATTTCCATATACTTCTCTGAAATAATTCTTCTTGCATTCTCTCACTTGAATTTCATCCCAAGCTATTTCATTTCTTCAATTTAATTCCAGACAGTCTGCAGGATGCTCCTTATTTAGCCCTCTTAACCTACTATACTTCCACAAAGTATATATATATATATATATTTATTTCAAAGCAAAATTGCTATGTGTTTTTTCTGCTTCTTTTAATCCCAACTATTTCATGCTCACTTTTTGTACATTCGTTACAATTAACTTTTTGTCTCTGTACTGAATATACAATATTTTTAGCTGCTTATATTTTTACAGCAAATTTCCATTCATGGCATTTTTTTTCTTCAGCTACTATTTCTCTACATCATTCCACTGGGCATCCTTTTTTCATTCTTTCTTTGGCATAATTTCACATTCTCGATATTGTAACTTAATTCTTTTAACTATTCCAGGTGGTTTCCTCAATCTCTTTCCTTATGTCCATTTTCCACTAACTCTGTTGGGAATAGAATATATTCTACAATGGGACACGGGCCTCAATCTGATGGATGCTCAACCCATTGATTTCATCGCAGCTGTGGAACCCACAATACAAGGCATAGTTACCAGCGATGCAGAAAAGAACTCCATAAGGCAGCAAGTCATGGGGCTACTCATGGGCCACAAATGACGCCAGGTCTTACCAGTAGGGGAGAGAAAGGCCCTAGAGGAATTGCGCAAGGACAAATCCATTGTGATCCTACCAACGGACAAGGGCAGAGCCACAGTCGTCATGGACAGGACCACATACAATAGCAAGGCCCGGGCCCTACTTAATGACACCAGTGCATATAGAGTGACCAAGACAGACTCCACAACGACCATGAAGAATCATCTTAAAATCATGGACAGGCTGAAAAGACGGGGAATGAGTGAAAAAGATCTGAGAGCCATACTGCTATGAGACTCGGCAATGGTGAGGTTCTACGGCTTGCCAAAAATACACAAAGAGGGGATCCCACTAAGACCCATCATGGCATTTAGGGGTACACCAATGTTTGGCCTGGGTAGATAGCTAAGTTAGCGGCTACAGCATCTAGTGGAGGATAGTACAACCACGGTAAAATCTGTAGGAATTCCTACAGAGACTTAAAGCAGTGAAGATACAAGACGAGACCATGATCTCATTTGATGTGACATCGTTATTCACATCTATCCCACAAGAGCTGGCTCTCTGAACAGTAAAGGACCTATTACAGCTAAAGGGATTGCAAAGTCATGGTTCCCTCAAGATGGAAGACTTCGTCAAACTGCTACAATTATGTCTAAGAACACACTTTACATTCCAGGACACGATGTACGAACAAATCAAGGGCACGCCGATGGGATCTCCCATCTCGGGGGTTATCGCTGAGGCGGTCCTACAGTGCCTGGAGGCTAAGGCAATGGCCAATTACCACCTGGAATTTTGGGCCAGATATGTGGACGACACGTTCGCTATCATTAAACAAACAGAAAAAACTCCCTTTATGGAAAGATTAAATGCAGTGTTCCCAGACATACAATTTACAGCGGAGGAGGAAGCCAATGGCAGTTTGGCCTTCCTGGACATGTTGCTCCTATGCCAAGCCAACGGCGCCCTCCACACAATGGTATATAGGAAAGCAACCCACACCGATAGGATGCTGCATTACACGAGCAACCACCCAGCAGCCCACAAGATCGCATATGTTCGGATGTTATTTACACGCATAAACACGCATTGTAGTACCAAAAAGGCCACGCAAGCAGAGCGTGCCCACCTCCAATAGGTGTGCAGGTGGAACGGTTACCCGACCAGTTTCATCCAAAGATACAGCAAGCGCCAGGAACCCCGCAGAACACCGGATGATCCAGGGACAACGTCCTGGACAACGATACCTTACGTCCAGGGGGTATCAGAGGCAACAGGATGCATATTAGCGCCTCATAACATCAAAGTGGCTCACCGACCCAACCAAACACTTCGGATGAAAGCGATGCGCCCTAAGGAACCGCTACCAGAGGAGGAAAAATCATCGGTTGTCTATAGAGTACACTGCAAGGATTGCTGGTGTAACTACACGGGAGAGATGGCCAAACGGATAAAAACCAGAATTCATGAACACAAATTGGCTGTCAAAAGACAGGAGCAGTACTCCCAAATATGGACACATATGGTCAACAATGGGCACTAGTTTGACTTCAAGGGGGCGGAAGCCATTGCCCAGGATACCTCCAAAGGAGGACACCTAGTGAAGGAGGCCTGGCTCTCAAATGCGGACTCGGTTAACCGACACATAGAATTGCCCCCGGCATACCAGACATTAAAAACACACGAGGAGCAAGCCATGATACGGACAGCTCTTGCCAGGGACAGAACCTTGATCCTTAAGCAGCATGTGGCTGGCCGATCTTTTCAATTAAATAACTTCTCAGCTGTTCCTTCCAGTTTTATGATCTTGATTTAATAGAGAATTATTATGTTAAGTTGATAATATGTCAAACCTGTTTGAAGATTTGGAAGGCATTTCTTTTTCTTTCTTTCAGAAAGAAAAATTTCTGTCCAGAACTGTAAAAAAATGAAATTGGTTGCTTTAGGTATCTTCACAGAGTGAACTACATGGTCTAATTTTTTACAAGTGGGCACTCTGTATTTATTTATTTATTAAATTTATATGCTGCCCATTTCATTGAGATTTTGTATGATTAAAGTGGCTTTGATTTGCAGAACAGACATGTTTCAATTTCCCATGATCAAAATAATTAGGATAGCAAGGTGATCTCTGTGTGTAATCTCCTACACTTTTAGTGACATGGTTGTTGTTTTTTTTAGTTCCTATCTATTTTAGTGAGGGATACCTTTCTCCATCTGATACCCTTCATATGGATATGACTATGATGCCCAAAATTACTACTCTGAAAAGTGTAACCTTGATTATATGGCTATAGTTTAGTTGGGTTAGAGATCAGAATGAAATGTTAAATGTTTTCTGCTTCATTGTTTTCCTAAAAAGGTAAAAGATACAAAGCAAATAAAATTATATTTGGTTTTTTTTAAATAAATGATCAGAAAAACTATAAGAATATAAAATATATAAATAAAATATCTATAGTTGCCAGGTTCTGGGTCCCTTCCATCCAAAATATAATGCTAGGCTATTTTCTTTATAAGGCATCATATAAATTGATGATACATACGAAGTGTTAAACAACCCAAGTTGTAAGGAAGATCAGTGAAGAAAATAAGCATGGTTTAAGAGCCAAGGTTGCCTACCCCTGGTTTAGGCCTTTAGCTTTTTTTTTTTTTTTAAAGTTGGCAGTTGTTCTGCTATCCCCAAAATTAATTGGATAACTTCCGTTTATCTAGAGCAGGAATGTCCAGCCCATGGGTCACATGTGGCCCTATACAGCTAGTAATGTGGCCCCACAAGATCATAAACATTTAATATGTGATTTTTAGCGATACTTGTATACATTAATTATATGTTTTATATGTGGCCTGAAACAATTCCTCTTCACTTAAGACAAATCAAGAAATTGGACACCCATGATTGAGAGTGTGAATAACCAGCTGGTGATCCATAGGCATTTTTTTCTGATTCATATCAAACTTAATCAGATTTTAAGATATGGTAAAAATGTCCACATTTTGTTGAATTTGAGCAAATATTGCTTCTTTCTTTTTTCCCAATCACAAACTATGCCCATGCAATAGGGATTTTTATGTCTGTGTTTATATCTTCTGCAGGGCAGGGTGTGATATGGTAAATTTTTCATCCTGATTTGTTAATATACAGTATCTGACCATACATATTGTGATTAGGTTATACCATAAAGCCTTATTATGAATATGTTAATTTTACATGAATCATTTGCATCAGTTTGCATCAGTTGCATAATAACTTTATTATGCAAATGACATCACTTATACCGGTAGCAGTTGCATAATGACATAATTAATGTAAATGAAGTAATTTGGTATTTAACAATAATGAACACCTCTTCCCCCAATTGGTCCAGTTATGGTTTCACTGTACTGCAGCATGTAGATTGTTAATTCCTGGGTGACATTGAAGTGGGTCATATATCATCCGGATGTTGTACATTAAATATGGTTGTTTGCTGTGATGTGAATGAATCATAGACTTGTTTTAAAGGGAAGATGTTTGGAATTTTGTATCTTTACCATTGTTGTAATTCTGTTTCCATGCTTCATAATTATATCCAATAATTAATCCAAAGTCACTCAATTTATTTAGAGTTTTATGGTAGGCAAAAAAGTAAATTTAGTTTTGTGATAATTCTATGATCATCAGAGTACATTGCTGAATAATAGTATCCAAGACCAAGCTGTACTCCATGGTAGTGAGATAGCTGAGTGGACATCAGAAATTGGCATTTTGTTTAGATTTACCTGTGCGGAACAAGCATAGGACTTTCTAACACAGGTCAGTTTTTTTAATCCTACTGGAAAAGAGGATGGGCACGTTCTGTTAAGCGTTAATCTGCTTGCTTTATTTATGTACATTTGTGTGCACTTATGTGAGTTCTTGGTTGAATGTCTGGAATTTTTTTAAAGAAGATTTGTGCTGAAATTCTGTAAAGTAATCTTGGCATTAAATCCTACTGGAGGAGATGTTCTTTTAAACATAACAAAACCAAAGTGGTTTAAAAAAACAAACAAAAAACCCCCCTAGTCTGATGGAATAACAAGTTATAGTTTCAAAGAACTCTAGGTGACCATGATAGACATTTTGGACATTGCAAACACTGGAAGTAATGGATTATATCTTAGTGGCTATGATTATTTTAAAGCCGGATTTTGAAACCTAACAAACAATTTTTGCTTGTGAGTGTTGGTGCAGGGGAGAAACACACACAGATGCATGCACATATACACATACCTGTATGCCACTTCAGGTGTTTTCCAGTTCTTACGATTGTGAGGAAAAATGGAATGTGTTGGGCATTCTTTGTTAAGATATTAAAGACAAAAGGGAATGTAGATCACATTTCTAGCATGTGTTCCTTTTTTTTATTTGCATGTCTTTCTAGATTTTAATGGAAATGGCAATAGTTAAAACCACTTTGTTAAACATGTGCATTATTTCATCAGATTTAATTTCTTCCAACTATTTTCTATTTCTATATCTTTCTATTAATTATTACACAAGTCCGATAGAGAATTAAAATATAAATCTATTTTGGGGTAGGGATTAATCCTAATTCAGAAATTCCTTACATAGTTGCCTGGAATGTTGTCTGTCACGACGTTATGAAATTTTTCTTTTCCTTCAGGAAAGAAGACACAAGACACGATTTCGTGAATACTGTAAATAGATCTCGACTAAGCCTGGGGAAATAATAATCCATTTGTTTAAAAATGAAACTTCTTGATTTCTTCTAAATTTTTTTCTTCCTTGGCAGAAATGCAAGTTGTCCACAAAAATAATGGCAGAGCTTTAGATTTATAGTACAGCTTTGTATTTCCACCCAGAAATGAGAGGCTGCAGTAAAATGAGTTCGTGCTAGAGCCTGGAATTTGTGCGTATGTGTAAAAACATCAACTTATCTTTAAAATATCTTTTTCATATCAACATAGCCCATCATTCCAACATTGCAGATAGGACAGGAAGCTGTGTAGCGTCCATCAGCCTTGAGGCATATTTGAATATTGAAAATCAATAATGAGCTAAGTTGGATCGATTGATTGAAAAAAAGGAAGCATACAGATAGCTCTCAACTTATGACCGGTTTAGCTGTCATTTGAAGTTATGATAAACCCTCCAAAAGGTACTTATGAATCCGTTTTAAAGTTTGGACAGCCCCTCTCCTACAGTCATGTGAACTCATTTTGAGCACTTGGCAGTCAGCTCTAGGTATAGTTGTTTTCAGTGTCCCATGTTCATGTGACCACGATTTACAGTGTTTTGCCGAAAAACAGTGTTTACTTCTGGTTTTAGGCAAAAATGATTAATGTATTTGCTTAATTACTGCCGTGTTTGCTTAATAACTGCGGATTCACTTGGTGATGATGATGATTTGTGTAATGACTGCTGCAAAAACAGGGTTGTAAAATTGGACCAGTCATGTGATGGCCCACTTTACCACCCTCAAGACTTAGGACCATAATGGGCAAACTCCATTAGAGTCATAAACCAAGGACTACCTATACTTCTTATGTTTTGTTTAGATGAAACATATATAAACCTAACTTATCCTTATTCTGCATCTAAACATGCTGCTTGCCATCTGTGTTATAAATACTTCTTCTAAAAATAGCTTGTCAATGTTTTTAGTTCACTAGCCAATATAATGAGTGAAACCTATTGCATGAGAATCTCTTTGAGGATGTATTCTTTTGCATGCCTGTTTTACAGAAAGTGCCATCAATATTTAGTTAGTTAGTTTGATTATTTATTTATTCAGTTTCTGCAGCCACTCATTTCAGCCAAGTCACTTCGGGGGAGGGGGGTTTGCCATTCTAAAACTATAAAACAGTTAAAATAATTAAAAAGAATAAAAACATCACAAAATAAATACGAGTTTATTACATTAACTTATATAGTGTCCTAAGGTAAACCCTTCAGAATAGTAACCAAATGTGCAGTGTCTGAATTTGAAAACTGGAAGCATTTTATACTTCCCTTTTAATACTTGTCATTTGAGTTTAATTTTTTGAGAAGTTCTTCCAGCTAAAATCCATTTGCAGCTTGTATAAGCAGTTATTAGGTGCATCCATTAGCTCTCTTGCCTATACTAAAAAACAAATCCGCAGAGGGACCTTGTTTCAACTGATGCAACTTGTGCTGATTCTGTTAATAGCTGAATTGGCCCAAGTATGAAATAGAACTGCCCTTAATTAAATTAAATTAAGAGTGAGCCAAGTTATGACAAGCATAATCTTCCTGAGGAAAACTAAAAAGAATGTGATATTGTTAATTAAAATAAGTTTAATTATAGTTTATTGCTTGTATATTAAGTACTGTGTCATCATTTATTTAGTATGTTACCTCCATCTAAGGCTGAAAGTGAAACAATAAAACTGTAAAATGGACAAATCCAAATTTAATAAAATCAACATATAGTAAAAAATGTTAGGTATTCTACTATAGACTATACCAGGGGTAGGCAACCTTGGCTCTTTTATGACTCGTGGACTTCAAGTTGAAGTCCACGAGTCATAAAAGAGCCAAGATTGCCTACCCCTGGACTATACATTGCAGTAGACTCTTATAACCAGCCACTTCCTGGTCATCTGTGCCCCATTCTTTAATACCTTACACAAAGTTGTCTTGCTAGCGCTTCTCAATGGCAATACTATAGGGAAGAAACCTTCTTGTCTTAGTTGGCAGGCTGTCCCAGAATGAATGGACCTTGATTGAGAAATCCTGCCTCTGCTGCCCCAGTCCTCCTGTCTTCCTGCGGAGTAGAATCCACAATAATATATTCCTTTTTGGCCAGAGGGTAGAGTCTATATTATTCCTTTTGGGCCTGCTTGTATTGAATGGACAGATTCTACTTGAGCAGGTTGTCTCAGATACAACAAGGACCATGACATACAGGTAGTTCTCAACTTACAACCATTTATTTAACGATCGTTCAGAGTTGCAGTGGCCTTGGAAAAAGTGACCTGTGCTCACACTCATGACCATCATATCATCCTGCGGTTATGTAATTGCAATTCGGGCGCTTGGCAAGTGGCTTCCATTTACAACCAGTTGTAGCATCCTGTGGTAACCTAATAGCAATTTGTGACCTTTTTTCTGATTTCCAGGAAAAAAAATGCCCATTGGGGATTCACTTACACGTGTGATTTGCTTAATGACCATGTGATCTGCTTAATGGATATGGTGTTACACTTAATGACCGCTGTAAAATTGTCATAAAATAAAGTCTCACTTCACTTATAACTGCAATGACTTATAGAAATGGTCGTCATAAGTCGAGGACTACCCATAAAGGGTTTTATAGGTGATAACCAGCACCTTAAATTCGGAATGAGGCAACTTGCTGCAGCCAACTTGCCATGGTCAACTCTTTGCTGCCAGCTTGCCATGGCCAACTTGCTGCGGGACAACTCATTGCAGCCAACTCGCTGTGGGACAATTCGTGACGGGACAATTCAACAATTCCGTTATTTAAAATAATTAAAAAACGATTTTAATTTTTGTCATTCACATTTCATTTTGTCCCTCCTTTCTTTAATGATTCTGTTCCACCATTTTTTCAGTATTGATGTAACTCTTGTCCCACTGCGAGATGTCTTACCGCAGTGTTGACCACAGTGAGCTGGCCGCAGTGAGTTGGCTGCAGTAAGTTGGCTGTGGCAGTTTGTCCTAGACATCCTTAAACTGGATCCAGAAGCAGATTATTAAGACAGTGCTGTTCCCTGCAGGAGCTGCAATTTTAAAATGGATGGAGCAGAATTGAAATTTTGGAGGATAAAATATAAAAGCCACCCCAGTGGAAAAATAAGTTAATGAAGAAGACAGTGGGGGTACCATGGACTAACCTTTTGCTCCTAATCTAGATAATTTGTAGTATTCTAAAGAATTCTTCTCTTTTCCTTGGACTGAGAAAAGTTTTCTTCTTGTCTGTCCTAAATGATCTTCAAATGGAACTGATTTTGTTTCTTTGTATTTTTAGATTTTTCCTTCCATATTATAAAAAAATGTCTCCTAGAATTGCCTCCGTGAGATAGGCTGCATAGAAGTTTAATAATAAAATAAAATTTAAAAATGCTCATGTTTAATTTTGTTTTGATGTTTTAGCAGAAAATGAAGAGCTTGGCCCAAAGACGACAGTCAGCACCATCCCTAGTTCTCAGCAAGGCTCTGAATAAAGCCAGAACAAGTGCCAGGTAAGGTGGACTCTTATTCTTTCTGGCTCCATTTTCATCATAGTGTGGTTTTGTTGAGTAACTATATCATACATGGCTAAACTAGTACCTGGAGGATAAACTGTAAGCAAGTTGATGTTTAGAATGTTCTTGCCTTGGGCAACTTGGAGGTATGGTGAAGAAAGCAAAGTTTGTAGAAAAACAGACTGTCCACCAAATTCCATTTTTGCTGTAGCCTTAGATAAACCCTCCCAGACCCAGAAAAAGGACTTTGTGTCCTGAAGTTCCCTGGTTTGTGAGTGTTGCAAAGAGTGCCTGTATTTTGCAAAGCAATAATGAAATTGTTTCTTTGTAGAGTTGGCATGATGTTCAATCCCCAAAAAGATATACAGCACTTTATTTCTGCCAGTAAAACAGAGTTTGGAATCAAGATGGTTTCCTTACAAATTTTGGCTTGTTTTAACTATGGTTTTATATCTGAATTCTGGCTTTTTAGATCAGCTGTTTTCCAGCAATCATAAACTGGATGGTGTGGATGGAAAACAAAGCCTTATTCTTTTTATTCTAAATCTGCTCTAATTTCCACAAACGCTTAGATATGCACATCACATGTTATGAAGATTTTAATAATGATACAATTTTAGTTAAGGAATCTGTAGTTGAGATGCTTCTGGTTTAAGCTAAAGGCACTGGATTTTATGCATTTATTTCATTCTTAATAATTGTTTTCACCAATGTTTCTAATTTAGGTTGCCTTCTCAGGTGACATTTCTTCTTACAGAAAAAAAGACTATTTTCTTAAAATTTTACAGACCAATAACAAATCACCATGATTTTATGGGGAAATTATTTACAGCAAAATCTTTACTTAGACAACTATAGTAAAGTTATTAGTTTAGGAGTAATTTTTAGCCAACATAGCATTTCTTTGTTTCTTATATAAAATATAATTATAGGTTCAGTTAATTCTCCCAAAATGCAGATCAGGAGATTTTGACATTAATTTTCAACTGCATGAAATGAATGCACCATAGGTTCATCCAGAATAGTAAAAAATATGAATTAAAAAGCTGCTTTGTAATAAATCTTTGGTATGATAATCCCAGAATTCTTTGCAAGGAGAGTTTCATTGGACAGTTTGCAAGATGTAGTGCTTGGCAACAACTTCTGCAAAACTACATTTCACTGTAAAATGGTTAACAGATGATAAAATTACTGAGGTATTTGTACAGCATTTTCTGCAACCTTTTTTCTCCAAGTGCTTTATGTTGGCCACCTCAAGATTAACTGATATTTCTCCAGTACAGGAGATGGAGAATCCACCAATGGGTTTTCTCTGTCTGCCTGCTCTTGAGACCAAGTAGCCAAACTTGACACGCCCCCTCTACTAGGAGATCCAGTCTTAACTTGGTCTCAGCTCTTGAAGACATCTCAGGTTTGGCTCTCAGAAGATAGCAGGGAAAAATATCCATTGGTGAATTCTCCTTTTAAAACATTTTATTTAAATACAATTGGCATTCCCCTTAACAAATTTTCCCACAAACACTGGGCTCAGTGTTCAGTTAAATTTAATTGAGGTGTGTGGGGGTGGAAGGGGGGGAGGTCTTGCAGCTTCCCTGCGTTCCCTTCCCCAGGGCTCTGGGGAAAAGCTTCCAAGCAGGGTCTGCTTGGAACTTTCCCCAGACCTTTCTTCTTCCCCCCCTTCCCATTTGGTGCCTGGAACTTGATTCCAGGTTACAGGTCTGCGAGTCCTTGGACTCCAGACCGTCGGGCTTCTCCCAGGCAGCTGGGAATAGTCGCGGCCGCCATTTTTGTTGCTGTTTCAGGCACAAACAACGTTAAACCTACTTTGCCTGCCTTTCGGAGGCAGCTCCGCAGAGCTCATTTCGGAGCAGCGCTTAGCGCTGCTACTGTGTAAGACTGGCCACAGAGCCCAAAATTGCTGGCCGAGGTGACCATTTCCAACGCGGAAAGAGTCGCGGCTGCCATTTTGAAATTGCCAGTCACAGCAGGGAGCCACGAACGGACTCCCCAGGTGTTCCCTGCGCTCTCCTTGCATGCATAGAGCAGTTTGAGCACTCACTCAGGGCCCCAAATCGTGGAAATTTACGACTTGCCAAGCGCATATAGGGGAGGTTACCTCAATTCCCACGTGGAGCCTCTGTAGGCCCAACAAGGCCTACTGGTAGTAGCAGCGGCCATCTTTAAGGCCACGTGGAGGGCTGAAACAAAAAACATTGGGCCCTAATAATCTAAAATGGTAGATTCAAACAGCATTAAGGGGTGCTTTTCCATCACATATAATATCAGTGGAGTAGCCACCAATTGATCGGATCTTGTTTTGTCAGGACCTTTTTGTCCCTTCCAGGCCTCTAAGCCCTTGGGGTTTTTTTTCCTTTTCATCCCTTTTTCCACTGGTGCACCTTGCCTGGCCACCTAAGGCCTCCGGGCGGAGCCCAGAGAGTGGCCCCAAACGTGCCTTCGGCGTCTAACTCAAAGTGCCGTGACCGTAGCCCAGAGAGAAATTTTTTTCTGGTCGGGTGGCCAGGGGAACAGTCTTGTTGCTTGTTCCAATCTCGCTTCCGCCAGCTACTTGCCTGCCAGAGCTCTAATCTCAGTTCGCCTGAGATTGCTCAACCAGGATGGAGGGCCACTCGTTGCCTCAAACCTCGAGTTCTGTCTCTCCATCGTCTTACGGCTGCCAAAAATCCTCTGAACAAGAGGCATCAGGCAAGTCCAAATCCAAGACGAAGCACACACTTAAAAAGCCTTCCAAGCTGGCGGAAAAGCAAAGCAGCCGTAGGCACCAGGCCCTGGAGAAGGAGTTCTCCAGGGCACAGAGGCAGGCCGGACTGGATCCTGATCAGTTGGCGGCCCCTGAAGTTGACCTTCCCTTAGGTCCCTCAACTTCAGCTCAGGGCGTGTGGTCCATCCCAGGGACGCCGGTCACGTTGGGCTCTCCATCTGCACCGGCACAACACGTCACTATGGCTCCGGCTTCAGCCCTAGAGGCCACATTTACCCCCACGGCTGCAGGACTCAGGGGGCCGGACATCGGGGACATTTTCTCCGACGGCCGTCTGGAAGCCTTGCTTTCCAAGGTCATGGACTGAGCGCTGGCGCAGCGTTCTTTTCAAGCACCAGATCAGGGGCCTTCTACGTCAGCCACGCCATCCTATGGTCCCCCTACGGAGCCCCCCATGATTCAGGAACCCACTTCTGCAGCGCATTCCTCCATGAGTGGTTACTCTTCTCCTCAAGGTAAGGAACAGCCGGACCTTATGTTAGCAGAGGAGGAGGAACTTCCTCCTGAACCCTCTCCTTCAGGGGGCCTCTTCAATCCGGCCCTATTTCTCACACTGTTGCGCAAGGCCACATCAACAGCCAACATTGGATCCGATCAGTTCCCGCAACCGCAGGCCACATCGGATTCCAGCCCTAATCCTATCTTTTTTGAAGCAGTGGCAACAGAACATCATGTCCCATGCCCCTCTATTTTCCTTAACGGGATCAAAAAACAATGGGCTTCCCCTTCCTCATTTTCTTCTGTAAGCGGGACTGATAAAAAGCTCTTTAGCACCTCCACAGACCTCACTGATGCATTGGAGGTCCCTAAGGTTGATGAGGCCTGGACCTCTCTGGTTTCCCAGACTGCGATAGCTGGGGACCTGTTGGAGGCGCTAAAGGCGGAGGATAAAAAATGGGAGCAGACATTCCAGAGGACCCATCAGTCTGCAGCATGGGCAATTAAAACGGCCACTTGCGCGTCCTTCTTTGTTAGGACTACTCTTTTATGGCTGGGCCAGTTACAGGCCAGAGTCCCCGCTGAGGACATTCAAACCCACCAGGACCTGAGTAAAATGGTGGCGGCCACAGAATATGCGGCAGATGCCACACTTCAGTCAGCCAATTTTGCCTCCAGGTCCATAGCATCCAATATCACCGCCAGGCGGATGTTGTGGCTTAAACACTGGCAGGCTGATGCCAGGGTCAAATGGCGTCTAGCGACTGCCCCTTACCTGGGTAACAATCTATTCGGGGAGGCCCTGGCGCCGTACCTTGTTGAAAATAAGGATAAACGCAAGGTCATGGCTCACTTGAATAAAAAGCCCGATAAGCGCCCCACTCCATACTTTTGCAGGCAGTCCTTTCGGCCAGCAACTGGGGCGACAGTCGCTCAACCCTCCCGCTCATAAATTCCCAGACAGGAGAGGCAGTATGACCATTCCTATGACAGGCCCGGGTTTCGACCCAGACAACAGGGCCAGGCTAGGCGGCCATTTCAAGGGGCAGGACGCCCCTACAGGATGTCCAAGTGACTCCTGCACAAGGCTTCCAATCGGGGGAAGGCTAACCCACTTTTTCCATCAGTGGGAACTCACTTCCACAGACAGATGGGTTTTACAAACCATCCAGTTTGGTCTCTCCCTAGAGTTTCTAGCCACACTCCCGGACCGATTCATTGCTTGTTCCGTTTCCAGGGACCCACTCAAACAGGGTCTCATGCAGGAGGCCATCCAACACCTTTTAGAAATTCAGGCCATAGAACCGGTTCCGTCAAGCCACAAGGGCGGGGGTTCTACTCCATCCTCTTTGTGGTCCCCAAAGCCTCAGGAGGGTGGAGAGCGATCCTGGACCTCAAACATCTCAACCATTACATCACTTACAAAAAGTTCAAGATGCACTCTCTCCAGTCCATCCTAGGGGGCATCAGACAGGGAGACTTCCTAGTGTCAATAGACCTCACGGAAGCGTACCTCCACATCCCCATTCATCCAGCGCACCGACGGTTCCTCAGGTTCTGTTACAGGGGCAGGCATTTCCAGTACAAGGTCCTTCCATTCGGCCTGTCCTCGGCACCCAGGGTGTTCACAAAAGTCCTGGCCGTGTTAGCCGCCCAGTTAAGGAAAATACCAATACGCGTCCAGTGTTACCTGGACGACATCCTAATTCAAGCATCCACATTCCAGGCAGCTCAGGCAGATGTAAAGAACATCATTCAGGTCCTTCAACAACATGGCTTCTCGGTAAATTTTCAAAAAAGCCAGATAGTTCCCTCGTCCAGGTTTCTGCACCTGGGAGCCGTCATAGACACCACAAACTGCATGGTTCATCTATCCCAGGAGCGAATTACCAGCATCAGAGACCTGGCCCGTCAGGTACACAGGAAACACTCAGTTCCATTGGTCCTACTCTCACAATTGTTGGGAAAGATCGTCTCCTGCATAGCCATTGTCCCCTGGGCCAGGCTTCACTTGTGGGACCTCCAATGGTTCCTGCTTCCGTTCCAGCAGGCGAATGCCAGCGCATCCAACCGCCAGGTCATGGTACTGATCCACATTCGCAGGGCACTGCGCTGGTGGTTCTCGCAAGCGGTGACCAAAGGCTCACCCCTCAAGGAACCGGATCGCATCATGATCACAACAGACGCCAGTCTGTTCAGCTGGGGAGCCCATCTGCAGTCTCGGTATGCTCAAGGCCGTTGGTCCCATGCAGATCTGAGACACAATATCAATTGGCTGGAGCTCACGGCCATTCATCTAGCTCTACGCCAATTCAGACACTGGATCAGGGGTCGCCATGTGCTGATCCTCACGGACAACGTGGCCTCCAAGGAGCACGTCAATCGCCAGGGGGTCACCAGATCCAGGGCCCTCATGTCCGAGGCACGGCTCCTAGGTTCTTGGGTGGAATCCAACCTAGCCTCGATCAGGGCTGAACACATCTCGGGGGTCATGAATCGGCAAGCGGACTTTTTAAGTCGCTCCACGGTCGATCCCTCGGAGTGGGGTTTGCATCCGGATCTCTTCTCCGAGATCTCCCACAAGTTTGGCCATCCACTCCTAGACCTGTTTGCATCATCAACCAATGCCCAGCTTCCCAGGTACTTCTCCCGTTACTTCCTGCCAGGGGCGGAGGGGACGGACGCCTTGCAGACTCAGTGGCCACCAGGCCTCCTTTACGCCTTCCCTCCCCTCCCTCTCATTCCGGCGACCATCCGCAAGCTGCTTCAGGAGCAGGCGGAAGTAATCCTCGTGGCCCCTTATTGGCCACAGAGGCCATGGTTTGCCGACCTGGTGAACCTTTCCCAGTCTCCCCCTTGGCGAATCCCTCCCCATCGCGTGTCATTACACTAAGGGACCATCCAACACCCGGACCCTCAATGGTTACAGTTGACCGTCTGGCACTTGAGTGCACTATAATGACTCAAGAACTGTTTTCCCCTCGAGCCATTGACATGATTCAGGCCTCTCGTCGCCCAGCGACCAATCGTATTTATAATTCCACTTGGAAGAATTTTTGCCATTGGTGTCATGGGAGACACCTGAATATTTCCAAATTGACCATTCCTCAAATAGTTGATTACCTTTTGGACGGCCTGGACAAGGGCCTCGCCCCGGCGACCATTCGCCGACAGGTAGCGGCCTTGTCTACAATACTTACTTGCGCAGATTCCGTTCCCTTAGCTCACCATCCTAAGATTCGCGCCTTTATCAAAGGCGCATGCAACACCAGGCCCCCCGTGGTACATAGGTACCCCTCGTGGGAATTGCCACGCGTCCTTCGTGCTCTAACCAAACCTCCCTTTGAACCCATAGCAACTATTCCGTTGCGGAATCTGTCCCTTAAGGTGGCGTTTTTAATTGCCATTACGTCGGCTAGACGTATTTCTGAACTAGCCGCCTTATTGGTCAGAAATGACCTTTGTATTTTCCACAGCGATAGGGTGGTTCTTCGCCTGGATCCTACTTTTGTACCCAAAGTGAACTCGCTCTTCCATAGAGCACAGGAAGTTATCTTACCAAATTTTTGTCCCAATCCTTCCCATGACCTGGAGCGGCAGTGGCACATGTTAGACGTCCGTAGGGCGGCGTTATATGAAGCATACGGAGCCTTTTCGTAAGTCAGAGGCTCTGTTTCCTTCCGCCCGGCTTCAATGGGACACAGGGCTTCCGCTGGTACTATTGGCAGGTGGATCAGGGCCTGTATTGCGGAGGCGTATCAATCATCTTCCCTGCCGGCTCCACATCATCTTACGGCCCATTCCACTCGCAGCGCTGCAACCTCTGCGGCATGGGCCACTCAAGCATCCATCGAGGAGATTTGCAGGGCTGCGACATGGTCCTCGCCCTCCCCGTTTGTTCGCCATTACAGAATTGACCACTTTGCTTCAGCGGACACCTCCTTTGGTCGGAGGGTCCTTCAGCAGGTGGTCTCTGGGGACACTACTCCGGCCTTATCTGTTTCCCACCCAACGGGACAGTGAGGCTTTGGTATGTCCCATTGGTGGATTCTCCATCTCCTGTACTGGAGAAGGGGTGTTGTCTTACCTGAACGCCTTTTCTCAGTACGGAGATGGAGAATCCACACCCACCCTTTAGGTCAGTTAGGCCTTATTTGAGGGTTTGAGAGCCAACACCTCGTCCACCTTCAGCCACTTCGCCCTGGTTAAGACTGGATCTCCTAGCAGAGGGGGCGTGTCAAGTTTGGCTACTTGGTCTCAAGAGCAGGCAGACAGAGAAAACCCATTGGTGGATTCTCCATCTCCGTACTGAGAAAAGGCGTTCAGGTAAGACAACGCCCCTTCCCACCTCTTTGTGTTTAATTATTATCTAATAAATTTCTAAGGCTATATTTGTAACTAATCTTCCCTACTCTTATAATTTATTGGAATTGCAGCTATTCAAGTCATTGGCAAAGTTGCAAGAAAACACAACTAGCTCATTTAAATCAACACGTGGGGCTCCATTCAGTTGCTTCTCTCTCCTTCTCAAAATTGCTTCTCTGTTAACAAGAATCATTCTTCTTCATTGATAATCAAACAAGTGGTGTTTGGATTTTTCTGTTCTGTATGTTCTGAAAATGCTTAACTCTTGTGGCTTGTTTTTTTTTCTGCTGAAGGAACAATGAGTGGTATCTTTAACACCTTCAATGTTTTGCTGTAAAAGCTGTTTTAATACTTACTCACTATTTTTAAACAAAATACTGAGTTCAAGTTCAAATAGATTACAGTTTTCTTTTGGTACTAAATGCTGATGTTAATAGTCACTTCAATGTCTTATGAGTATTTGATTAATGACTACAAAACTCCTTCCCAGCTGCATCTTACTGTATATCTGCAGAGGTTTTATATGAATATCCTATTTTAGCAGCTGATTCATCTCTGTATTTATTGACCTTAATGAGAGAGTTTGGTTAAGAAATACTTGGAAAAGCTGGCATATTTATATTTTCCTGGCCTTTTATAGGCAATTCTGATGTAGCATTTTTGCTGCTGCATGAAAATTACATCAAAATGTAATGCTGGCCATAGGCTTCTGATTTAAAACAGTTAAAACATAGTAACTATTTTAATAATATTTAAATGTTCAGGGAAATGAGACTGAATATTTTAATATAGCATTTTTGGTATAAAACTTATATTTATATAATATATAAGGTGCAGCAGCTGGTGATGTCGTCGTGATTTGGCTTCTGGATGGTGGTTGCATTTCGTCTGAGGGATGGGTTTGGGCTTGGGTTTGGGTCTGATGAGGGTGAATGGTGGTGGCGTACTGTGTTGTTCTGGGTCCGGTGTCAGTTTTCGTGGTCTAGAAACTTGGCTTATAATTGTATGCTTCATGCTTTGCAAAGCAGCTATTGTTGAATTGAGTTGAACTATTTCCGACAACTACTGTGAGCTTTTCAGGGGTTCTCAACCTTGGCAACTTTAAGACTTGTGGACTTCAACTCTCAGAATTCTAGGAGTTGAGGTCCACAAGTCTTAAAGTTACCAAGGTTGAGAACCCCTGCTTTAGTCATTCTAGTTTGCTATGATTTATTTCTGCACAGTTGTTTTGTAAATCTAAAGTAGTTTTCAGCTTTACTAAAACACTTGTATAAGACTGAAGTCTGTAATGCAATCTGTTTCTTTATTCAGGGAGGATGATACAATCAAGCTCCTATTGTGCATTTGTTTAGATCAACCTGTGATACTCATTAGTTGTGAATCTCTCAAAAACTGGTTCTTTAATTATTTCTGAAACAGAGTCAGGGCATTCCTTAGTGACTATCTCCTTCTCCCTTGATCCAGAAGTAGGGTTAGAAGTTTGTAAGTTTGTCTACCTCAGGGGTTCTCAACCTTGGCAACTTTAAGACTTGTGGACTTCAACTCCCAGAATTCCTCAGCCAGCTTTGCTGGCTGAGGAATTCTGGGAGTTGAAGTCCACAAGTCTTAAAGTTGCCAAGGTTGAGAACCCCTGGTCTACCTCCTCTTTTGGTCCTATCCTTCCTTTGTTCCTAGAACTGACATTTCTTTGAGGTCTCATTCTTATTTTTCATTGCAAAACTGATGATGATGATGACGACGATGATGATAATAAAAAGTTAGAAGGGATCTTGGAGGTTATCTAGTCCAATCCCCTGCTCAGGCAGGAAACCCTATAACATTTCAGACAAATGGCTTTCCACTCTCTTCTTAAAAACTTCCAGTGTTGGAGCATTCACAGCTTTTGAAGGCAGGTTGTTCCACTGATTAATTGTTCTGACTTGTAAATAAAATGAAAACCTAGTTAAAATCAGATAAATCCTCTTGGCTGAGAACCATAAACCAAGTGATGATAGAAAGTGAAAGTATTAATGATATCAACACATTCTGTCTAAAATTGTGCAGGAGGAGAGCTGTGTTAGTCTGTGGTAGGCAAACATCAGGAATCTCGTAGCATTTTTCAGACTAACAAATTTTATTAAAAGGTATTTGAGCATCTGATGAAGTGAGCATACAGTTCACAAAGTCTTACACCTTTTAATAACTCCTGATTGTTATCTGTTAATCATTCAGTCTAACTGGATTCATTAATGTTCTCATATCTAATATTATCCTAGTCCAATCTGAATCACAAATTGAAGCCAAAATAGAACATTAATAATGGTGTCCGATCACTTCCTATCTCTGGCATTTACAAATCAGTTTGATCTCCAAAAAATCCTGTTCTATTTTCTGTTTGTTTATTGTCCTGATTATATGAGTGCAAGATATTTCTTCAATTCTCCTTTTTTGTCATAATCTTACATATCCGATAATGGTGTTGGCATGGCTTTTTCCATAAATAATACTTACGTTGAAAATACTGCAACCAAGTTCACACTAGACATATGTTCAAAATGGTAACATCAATCAGCATCTGTTCACTTATGGTCTGCCTTTTAAAAAACAGATCTTGCATTTAGCTCCACTAAAAATTTATTGAGGAAGATATTCATGAATATGGAAAATACAGCTATGATCTACTTGTTTAGCTCTGAAATTTTATTGTGTGGGAAGTGTCTCAGTGTGAGTTCATACAGTGTTTTAGATTTGTCTGAAACAAAACATCTCTTTTTTTACTTTTCTATGGAGAGATATTAATTGAAATCGAGACTAGTGAACAATTATATTAGTATGAGCCCAAGAGACCCTTGTTTGCATAAAGCATGAAATCATATTGTATTACTTTCCACTTCTGAGCAGAACAAAAATGTTAAAACTTTTTGACTTCAAATCTAAGGAGCTAAAGATAAGTATAGCTTTCTGTGGGTTCTCTGTTCATTCTAGCAGATATTGGCCACTGATGGAGAGAGCTGATTTGGTGAAGATGTGGCCGACCATCTGCAAATTATGACCTTATCATCCATACTTACCTGGGAAAAGTTTGAACATGTGGGCATTATTAATTTGGATAGGATTCTTGGAACTGTGAGATTGGCCACTTGCGTTTTAGATCCATGTCCCTGCTACTTGATCAAAATTTCCTGGGAGGTGACATGTGGTTGTGTTCATTTACTGCTGAATGGTTCTCTGTGAAAGATAGTGGTTCCACCCAGCTTAAAAGAGGCAGTTGTCTGCCCCCCTTCTGAGGAAGACATTGCTGGACTCACTGGAGCTGGACAATTTCCACCAAGAGTCCAGCCTGGCCATTTTAAGGAAGGTTGCTGAGGAGGTGATCAGTTTCTATCTCTAGAAGGCTTGAAGGAAGGAAGGAGATTATCTGTAGTTTTATAGTTGCATTTTAAGAGAGAATATATTACCAAGAGGGTATTTATTACATTTGTGGGTGACCTCTGGCAGGACTGGAATGAGAATGGTGTCCATCCTTGACCTTCTTGGTTTCTCAGCAACTTTCAGAACCCTCATGCATGGCACCTTCTGGACCAGCTCAAGAAAGCCTGGTCCTTTCTCCAAGAGCAGTACCAGTTGGTATTGGCAGAAGGGAGGTTGGTACCCTTGATTTGTATGATGCTTCAGGGCTGTACTCTCTGCCTGCGCCTATCTAACATCTATATAAAGTTAGTGTTCCTATTTTTGAACATTTATATAATTTGCAGGTTTTAGGTACTTTTTAAAATGGAGATGGCCATCATAAAACTGATAGGTAATACATAGCAACAGGATTTTGTGTTCTATTAATGTAGGAAAAGGAATGGCAGAACCAGGGAATGGAGTTAAAAGAGGAATCAACCTAGAATCTCTACATAGCCACAAGCAGACTAAGTCCAACCCCCCCCCCTGAATTCCATTGATCCTTATCTAACACCTAGCAGGTGCTAATCCTTAGTTGAGAATATTCCTATGCATAGGCATAAGTAGCAATAAATCAGTTTTATTGGAATTTCACATGTGGACCTGATCTTTTGTGCCTGACAATTAGTTTTGCTTTAAAAAATCTATTAGAATCCTATTCATAATTCTAATTTTAGCTTTGCAGGCACTTATGAAAAGATGTGGTTTTTGAGGTATTTCTTCCATCCATGATGAACAATACCAAAGCTACATGTTTCATGGAAATCCTCCTCTTGTCTAAATTACAGTAAGTGATTTTGACATGTTATTTCCCAGCTCTGCGCCAAATGCTAAATATTCCTAGATAACAGTGATCACATATGTTATCTGGTAATGCAATCAGTTTAGCTCTAATATGGAAATACAGTGTGTACCTTAAAGAATTGTACTTCGTGTCCTCGAGGGTTTAATTTGGATCATCTGAGTTATGTGACTGAGATAATAGAAGATTTAGTAAATATAAATTATCAGACGAACTTAACTGTCCAATTCTAGTAGACAGTGTTTCATAAAAACATGTCCTATGGGCTATTTTCTAAAGAAAGAAGAGCTTTGGCTAATCCTCTGCATTCATTTGTATTTTTAATGTGCATAAGTTTTTGTCTCCACATAGGAGAACAAAAAAACATGACCACACTCCCATTATCACCTTTAGGTTTCTAGAGATGTTGCCCATACACTTTACTGTTGTTCATCTTTTCTAGAAGACCTGGATGTGTTTCAACCTAAAAAACCTTTTCTAATCAATGCAACAGGTTTGTTGTTTTCAAGCCAGCAAACTTTTGATGATTTTTTCCTATTTTGTATGTCCAATTAGTTCTCAGTACTTCAAAATAATTATCAGAGAGAAGGTATGCCAAATTCAGACAACTAGACTGTTTCCTGGGATTAATTGCTACTTTGGGCTAAGGATATAGCAACAGTTAGTGGCTTGTTGATGATTTGTTTTATAGTTTTTGACCAAAGTCTCCAGATTATATTATGTTTAAGGTCTTATTTGGGATGATGCAATTGAGAAGCAAAAAAACAAGATGAATCCCAAGATGAATTTGTTCATGGTGACATTTTCTTTTCTTTTTTTTTATAAATATTTTATTAGTTTTTTATAATTATAAACAAAAAATCAAATTAAATACAACTCAACTTAATACAATCATTTTCAACTTTCTCTCACACAAAACAAAACATACGGTACATACTTTTAAAAACTTACATAAAATAGAATAATGGTGACATTTTCTTGACAACAGTATAGATGTGATCATCTTGTCACCTTCTAATATTTTATAAAGTTTCCTAATCTGTTTTAAAGTGCTGGGATTTTCCAGGAGGTTTCCCATTTAACTACTTATCAGGTCTGGACCTGTTTAGCTTTTTTGGAACCAGTGGAGCATCTTTGTTCTCCGTGCAATGACCTAGATAATTACACTGTCAAACTCTGCAACACCAAGCACAAAATCCAAGATTGAATTTGTCATCTGCAGTTGCCTAAATTAGCCAATGAAAACACCTAGGACTAGAGATTGGAGCCTAGTAAGAGTGAGTACCGGACTGTTGCTAGGAGTCAAATCTTGCCCCCACCCTTCAGAAAAGTGAAACGTATATTGATGTTTGTTTAATGAAAGCATTTTTTTCTATGAAGCTTTTTTTTAGGAATTTGACTAGGAAAACTCAGCATAATTTTTGAAGTGAGAAGCAATTGATAAAATAAGCCAATATTGTTGCAGCTTCTATAAAAATACTTTCCCCAAGGAGAAATGTATGTCTTTTTTTTTCTTTTTTAAAACAAATTTTATTGGTTTTTTAAGTTCTTAAAGCAACATATTCAGGACACACCGTGGTGTTGGGGTAATCAAACATCTTAAAACAAGACATATATACATAATATAATCAATACGTCAAATATTCCCTCTCTTTTTCCCTCAAATAGCATAATATATTTAGAATATCCAAATCTAGCTTAAATTTATTCAACCTGAACCTGTTTTTAAGCTTCATCAATTTCTACCATAATCAAATTAACTTTAAATAAAAACATTTTCAATTCAAATATCCTTTCCACATATGTTCTACTTTCTTAATTTTATCAAAATCTTACTTGTTTCTTCTTCCATTTCTCTTCCTTGTTTAGAGTAAAATATTAATCTATCCTGTACCTATCAAATCTATCAATTGATCTATCTCTTCAAGCTAAAAAAATAATATCATATCTTAAATCATGTCATTCTATTTTTAGAGATCTGAGGGGAGAAGTGTTCATGTGGAAAACATGTAAAGTGGTCTACAGAGATAGGGGTGAGTGGTTTGTTTCTGCTCTAATAGAAGGGGAATATGTGGTTTTGGGGGGATTGAAATATGCCAAATTCAGGGAAAATGATGTGTGGAATCTTTGTTGCTCTGAGCTTGATTGTTTTTTTCTGAGCTTGTGCTACACTGAAGATGTTACCAAGTTGGGTAATGGAATGTCTGCAAGAAAACAACGAAGGTCAAAGAGTATCAAGGATTCCATAATTCAACCATGAGCTACATATATTTTCTTGTATTGGAAGATAATCTGAAAGAGAAAAAAGTTGGCTTTAGTGATTGAACACTACTGTAGAAGATGGGAATACTATGAAGCCTTTTAATTAAAGTGAGAGGTTTCCTTTTATTAGAATATTTAAAACAATTAAACTTAAAATATTTGGGTAAGCAGCACCAACAATATCACTATTGACAAGAATAGTGATACTGTTGGTGCTGCTTACCCAAATATGCTCATTTACCAGATTGGGATCACACATCATGCTAAGTCATTGTGGTTTGCAAACTCAGGGTTCTTGTCAGGTGATGTGTGAACAAGGCTCCTGTGGCTTGTTTAGTGCACCACAAGTAAAACAAATTTGAATTAGCACAGTGTGAATTCACCAGTGAAATAAGGGCTGAAGCCAGATTTTAAAAAATCTCTAAAGGAAGATTGTAATTGTTTTTCATCAATGATTGAAATAAGTATGAAAAGTGAAGTGATGTTCATAGTTGAATGTATGTGAATAGGAGATGTCCAGGAATCTGAAGGTTGTAGTTAGCCTGGGAAGTGGAGAAGCCATGCCAGAAGATGTCAGGGTCTAAGCACTGCACTGTTACTGCCAAGAAGATAACTTGGTCATGCTATTGAGTCAAACTTGATTGAAGAGAAATGTTGCTCTTATCTATCCATAACAGATGGATACTTACAGTTACAGTAGTCCTCGACTTATGACCACAATTGAGACAAGAACTTCTGTCTCTGATGAAGTCATTAAGTGAGTCGTGCCCAATTTTATGAGCTTTTTGACACAATTGTTAAGCAAATCACCATGGTCATTAAATGAATCGTGATCATTAACCAACATTGACTTTAGTTGTTAAAAGCTCCCTGAGAAAATTGCAAATGGTTCTCCACATGACCCTGGGATGCTGCAACTGTTATAAATATATGCCAGTGGCCAATCACCCAAATTTTGATCATGTCACACGGGGACACTCCAGTGGTTGTAAGTGTGAGGACTTCAGCGCCATCATGACTTCCAACAGTTGTTAAACAAATGGTCCTAAGTCAAGTACTTATTTTTGAAGATCACTTACATATAATGATGAAAGTCATTCCCTTGGCTGTTTTCTATTTTACATCCCTAACTGAATGCTTGATTTAACAGCTCATATTTTCGCTTAATCTACCCTTCTCAAATAAAACTGAAAATGGAGAATATGGAGAAATTGATCTCCTTAATAACAACGGTAAGCAAAGAGACGAGTTTGAGAGCTTCGTTTTTAAAAATGTGCAAGACCAGCACAGCTATTGCCCTTCAGAATTTAAACCTTTGAAAATGTATCAGTGCCCTACAACTGTTTTGCAAGCAGTTGAATGTGTAACATTATCGTACTGAGTAATTGTGCTATTGTATCTTCAGCTGCAAGTCATAGATAGACCCTGCAGAGCGTTGTACCGAGGGAGAATTAAAACTATCTAACCTCATAGTTATGAGGGCAAACACCATTGCTATTATGGAGCAGTCCCAGAATAAACAAGGATATGACCTGCACACCTGAGAAAACACCTTATTTCAGCTCTTTATATGGAAAATGGAAAGCCCTTTTATCATTTAGTGATCAGGCAAAAGGTCTGCTCTTCCCTGTTAGATGTTTGTCATTCAGCCCAAAGTGGAGAGAGATATTAACATTTTTCAGCCATGGGGAAGTGAAAAGGCTTTGAAGAAAAGTGCATTCCTTTGTCATTCACATGACAAATAAGCAGTGTTTCCTTGTTTTAAGGTAGTGAACTGTGAGATCGAGGTAGCCTTTGCTTTCCATTTTTCCTACGGTGTTTATCCACTCGTAGCGTCTCTCGTTCCATTTTTCTTCTGTTAATGTCACTTGGCACAAATTCTTAAAATTTCCTTTTTGGCTCTCTCAGCCAAAGCTTAGAATGTGTCACTGATCTAGGAACCCAGCTATGTGCAATGTACATGTCCATGTTGCTCTTGATCCCAGTTGATTCAAGGGTCAGGACATGCAAGTATATTTGGTGCTGTCATCCTGTGTGGTTTGAATTTTGGATGTTTCTATCCCATTCCTCAGACTCACCTGCACATATAAATGCATTCAAGGCAGAGAATAAAAACTGCTGGTTGAAATTCTGTAGTCCAGGAAGGATTGTGTCTTAAGATATTTCTTAGTAGATAGATTTTTCCTGTAACATTGCTATGAATTGAAATTGACCTCAAATGTTGTCTCAAAACTGTTGAGACTGAAAGTGGCTGCTACTTCAGAAGCCAGAATCAAAATACTGATTTTGAAACAATTAGTTTAAAAGCTCCAGGATAAAGCTATGGGGAATTATGCCTTTTCCTGGTTCTGCCCATTTACTCAAGTTGTCTTCAAAAGTCCTTTTCTAGATATTACTTTGGAAGCTAACTGGATGGAGATTAGCAGTAGCACCATGCTACCTTTTCTGGAGGTCTTATCTGGCATGTAATTCTCATGACTTTCCAGCCCTTGGAGAAGAAGAGATCTTTGTCATGGCCTTTTACAATTTGATCTTGGGCTTTATTCTGCTGTTGAATATTATTCTGGGTTTCCTCCACCCTCAAACTTCTTACTTGCTTTGGATATAGCAATCATTCAAGTTGCATATTTGTTCAATAAATAAATAGATCAGTTTTAAAGCAGTAGTATTTATGAATGAAAATGGCCCTTGCTTTGCCTGTGACAGAAAGCACAAAATATAATGGGTAAAATTCCCTGCTTCATATGCATGAATTGTTTCAGGTATTTTGCAAGACAATCTAAAAACACAATTCACAATGTACCTAACAGTCCAGAAAGACAATTGAGCCCAAAATTTATGTTGCTAAGCAAGACATTTGTTAAGTGAGTTTTGCTCCATTTTACAACCTTTCTTGCGCAGTTGTTAAAGAGAATCACTGCAGTTGTTAAATTAGTAACATGGTTGTTAAGTGGATCTGGCTTCCCCATTGACTTTGCTTGTCACAAGGTCACAAGAGGTGACCACATGATCCTGGGACACTGCAACCGTCATAAATATGAGTCAGTTGCCAACTGTCTAAATTTTGATCAGGCGACCATGGAGACGCTGCAATGGTCATAAGTGTGAAAAATGCCATGTCACTTTTTTCAGTGACGCTGTAACTTTGAACCATCACTAAATGAACTGTTGTAAGTCGAGGACTATCTGTAATTGGATGGGAGAACTCTGAGAAATTTCAGGGCTGTAGGCTAGATAGGGAACTCTGAAAACATCCTAGAAGCAGCAGTTGCAAACTGCTTCTGCATTGTTTTCACGCAAACACTAAGAATATGATTATGAAGTCATCCTGAATCAAGTTCAATTCAAAGAAGACTTTCCCTCGTGCCTTTTAATGATTTGGGTGCAATTATTTTTTTTCCTTTTTCAAAACCTTAAAGAGTTTTCTGTTTGTTCGTCTTTGTAATAAGATGATAATTAATCAAAAACCAACATGGACTTACTGAGGATTTTTCTCAAAAGCCAGAAGACAATGGCAACCATTTGGCAATTTAATGAATTTTATATAATAAACTCTGCATAAAGCTTGACTTTTGTTACACCCTATATATTAATAAACAGCAGTGCAAAATTGTATGTGTTTTGAGCAAAAATAATTTTAATAACTACCGGTATTATACCTCTTAATAAAAATAGTGAAGAAAACGTTCTACTTGCAAATTATCCTTTTTATGATAACAGCAAGCTAAAATATCTGAAAGGGGCAAAGTTAAACATTTAAAAATTTCCATGCATCAGAGGTAGGCAGTGTGATTCCAGAAGAGTCTTTTCAGATGTTTGCAGATTTTATAGAGTAATTTGAAAGGAGAAATGAAAAATAAATCTCAAGAAACACACATTACAGCTGGGATTTTGTATTATTTAAAAAATTATGTCCTAATATACATCTAATTAATAACTGACTTTAACATTATGTAAACAGAATGTGGTTTATATTTTATAGCTCTTAATTGAATTAATATGATTCATCATATTGTACCCTAATGCACTTCTTACACCAAATATTATCTTTCTTATTCATTACAATGAACTGGTGAATTTCTACATGGGTGATTCTAATTATATGAGACTTTTTAATTTTTTTATTTTTTAAAACAACAAAACATAACACACACATATACACACAGTGTATACTACTTTTTTTTTAACAGCAATTTCGTAATGGTAATCTTTTATTATTTACATACCCCCCTTATTCTTCTTTAGATATATTTGTCCTTGTTGTCCCGTTGTTTCTTGTTTACATTTTTCTTCCTTCATACTATACCTCATATTAAAAATAATACATATTATTATTACTATACATTATTATACACACATTTTCCACTTTTGACCTTTCCACATTTATTCTCCTTTATTATTTCTAGTCTTCAACCAATCATACCACTTATTCCATATTAGCTAGTACTCTGTATCTTCCTTTTCTTTTATCTCTTTTGTTAATTTGTCCATCTCAGCACAGTCCAGGATTTTTCTTATCACTTCTTCCTCTAATGGTATATTCTCATTTTTCTAGTACTGTGCGTATACTATTCTTGCTGCTGTTGTTATATGTAGAATTAAGAACTGTATTTCTTTACTATATTTTCTGTTTAAAATACCCAGCAGAAAAATCTCTGGTTTCCAGTCTACAGGTTGGTCTATTATTTCTTCCGTCCATCTTCTTATTTTAGTCCAGCATTTTTTCACAACTGGGCATGTCCACCATAAATGATAATATGTTCCATGTACTTTTTTACATTTCTAACATGTTGGCGAATTGTTCTGGAACATCTTGGCAAGCTTTGCTGGTGGAAGATGCCATCTGTAAAACATCTTCAACTGGTTTTCCTTGAATGCTGCTGACATAGTCAATTTTATGTTTATTTCCCTATATGAGACTTATTTTTCAATAAAAAAATAATTCCAAAGCCCAAAATTCCCATAATAATTTTTATTGTGAGAAGAACAGAATTTCTGCCTGCCTTTCTATTTTCTCAGCAGTTGAAATTAGTAGCAAACTGTGCTCATCATATGATAAGAAACTGCTGTAAAATATTGTAGCTGTTTTTTGTCTTCCAATCTACAAAAGATTATTCTGGAAGATATGAAAAATTAATTGAAATAATTTGTATACCTCAAAAATATACACATACTAAGAAACTAAACATACTTTGGGGAGCAAAAATTGAATGTATGTGATTAAAATCTCTTGTGAGATTTTACTCTTGGCTACAACAAAGCAATGATGTATAAAATTTGACGTGATTAACATTGATAAAGCCAGATATTGCTTTTCACTAGATGTGCAAACTACTCAACAAAGACTTGAGATATATGAGATAAATAAATGTGCTTATCTCTGGTAGCTTTTGTAGGTCACAATAAAGTATTGTGAAGAGATTACCCCAAGTCTTGTTTGTTTGTTTGTTTGTTTGTATGAACGAACCATCTTACAAAGATCCATACTGTAAAACTGATCAAATGTCTTATTTAATTTTTACCATATTCACTATAACAGTTTGGGGGTAGTTTCAAATCATTTCCAAAGTATGAATAATGTCATCTTAGTATCTAGTGTATTCTAGGATATACAATTTCCTCTTAATGCCTTGAGAGTGGTTTATCTATAACAACAACAACAATAAAGTTGAAAGGGACCTTGGAGGGCATCTAGTCCAAACCCCTGCTCAGGCAGGAAATCCTATACCATTTCAGATAAATGGATGACCAGTCTCTTCTTAAAAACTTCAGTGTTGGAGCATTCACAACTTCTGGAGGCAGGTTGTTCCACTGATTAATTGTTCTAACTGTCACGAAAATTCTCCTTAGTACTAGGTTGCTTCTCTCTTTGGTTACTAGTAATCTAGTAATTTAGTATCTAGAGATACTAAAGGTGAGCAATGTGCTTCTTTCGGTCTCATGGCATTCAACTATTGCTACAATAGTTTTTCCTCAGGTGAGCGTGGAACAAAGCTTCCCTGATGCAGGGAAACAGATCCTACAGAGTTCCAGATTTTGCTGAACCATATATAATTCTCAGTATTATTTACCATTGGCTATGTTGCTTGAAAGTTTTTGAAATTGTTCTTTTGGGACATTTGGATGGCCATAAATGTTCCCCACTTCTAGCGGAAATGAATTATATAAATAATCTGCATTGAATGAAAGGTGACAGAAGTAAATGAGTCTGTACTGATTTATCCATTTTTTAAATAAAATATCTATCAGATCAAAAGTCGATATAGTCCAGCTTTCTGTTTCACAATGGCCTGTCATGTGCCCAAGGGAAGGACAGTTTAATAATCCCAATCAAGTCCAAACTTGTTTTCAGAAGCATATTGCCTACCATGCTAACTATTGTAGAGTTAGTAGCATGAATAGCCTTATACGTTCTGTTGAAAGCCTGGCTTTCATTGTCAGGCTTTTAACGGATGAATAGGAAGACATTAATGGATTTAGAGCAGTAGAGAAATACAGCTGTGGCTACCCTATAGTCTCCAATCAAAATAGATTTTGACCATGAGGCTTAGCAAAGTGGAAGAATTGCCCTTTGAGTGAACAATATGATGCTTATAGAAGATAATGCCAACTGTATTTTATCTATCTACTGTGCCTAGTTTAGGTGGCATTTAGGTCATTGTCCATGTACTGTACTTATGTCACAGCAATCAAATTCAGAAGGGTAAACAAAAAGAGATTAATCTGTGGAGGTTAATTTCTGTAGAGTGGAACAATCAAAATATAATTTAAAGTGCTAAACACAAATCAAGATCATTCTTTTAAATGCGCTCTGGTTTTTTGATTTAATCTTTTGGTAGCTATCGGGTGTTTTAGCATTTCAATTTGAGATTTCGTTTGACCTCCAAAGACTAGGCCACAGCTTTATCTTATAGATACCCAGGAAATTTATATTTCATTTGTGGAACATGGAACTTAGTTTGACATGTGGAATCTATTAGCTTGAAAGTTCAGGCAGTTGCATAATTACTTGGAGGTGCTTAAGTTTGTACAGTGTTGAAAATAGTACTTTTAAACACCAAACTGGGAAAGAAGGGGATAATCAGGGCTACTCCTGCCTGTCTGATATCCAATCTCATTGAACCAGTGAAACTTGCCAGATCCCAAAAAGGCCCTCCAAGCCACTGTAAACAACTCAGTCCTTTAACATGGTCTCCCCACATATAGTATGCATTTGATTAAGCTGCTGTTGAAGTGGGGTTATGCATATGCTGCTTTTGGTGGAAGTGTTCAAGTTATGTGTAGCTCCGGTTAACTGTACTCTCAAAATGTGAACATCATTTTAGACATATGCTTTAAGTTGTAAAACTGGTTCTGCCATTTAAGATTCAAGATGGTGATTCTTATATTAATGTATAGGTGAGCAATCTTTTTTTTTTATTTTGCCTGAAGCTGCATTTTTCTGTTTGGAATTCACAGGTGGGTAGAGCTGTTGATGTAAAAAAATACAAACAAGTTCACAGTTTTTGGACTTTTTCTGTACCCTAATATCCCTATCAGGGCAAATAAGCCCAACTTGGGGAAGGGAAAATGAACAGGTGCTGAGGGTATTTTTCAGCTTCTGTAAAACAATCCAAAAAAAATGTTTGAAAGTTTTGGCCCACCCTGTTGGAGCTGTGGGAAGAATCCTACCAATCAGCCATAGATTATCTCCCCATTTTAATGGAACAAGAAAGCATTCGGAATTTGTAAACTATTGAAAACTTTTATTGTGTTTTCCTCATTTCTGAATTTAGAATGTAAACTTTTGGCAAGGTTTAGTTACCAGGGATTTTTAATAACCTATGGCATTTTTGTTTGTTTTGCCCTTGGCATCTAAGCTGGTCGCAAGTTGCCAAATAATTTCTAGTCTTCTTGATTGTGAAGATGAGGACATGAATTGCTATGAAAGTGCTTGGACATCCCACCGTTTTTTGTCCATTTCACAGCCTTTCTACTTTCTTTGTCTTGTTGAAGACTGGTTCCCATTTGGCATTTCTGTACAACAGAAACATCTGTGTGCTGGTTTTGCACTATGTACATTTTTATAACTGATTTTCTGACCAGTTGAAGTAATTAATTTTGTATTAAGGAAGAATATTATTGTAAAGAGATATTGGAGAAAATCTTTCTCACAAAAATGAGATTGTACTGTATTTGTTGACAAGATTTATATTCCACCTTTCATTTAGGAGTCAACGGCAATGTACACCCTTTTTGTTTGTCCTATTTTTCCATACAACAAGAAGCCTGGGAGGTGCATTAGGCTGAGAAACAGTGGCTGCCCTCAAATCATTCAACAAGCTTCCATGGCTGAGGGCCATCATCCTGTTGGATGATGTCCCTGCTTGATGTTTCCATCAACCTATCTGTCTCTGCTCCTAATCTAACATCTTAACCATTACATTTCTTCATATGTCGTATATGATGATTACCTTTATTGATGAAATGGTATATACTCATTGGCAACATAGTAATTGATATGTGTCCTTCAACTGATTGATATCTTTCTCTTCAACTGATTTAAGAGAATGTGTGTGGGATGCAAACTGTTACCCATTTTATATCTTGGTAGCAATTGAATCCTCTTGCCTATTGCATAGAATGCATATTATTGAAGTTTCTATGGAGTTGGATTATGCATGTGTGTGTTTGTTTATTTGTGTATGTATTTATTTTAGACCATGTTATTACCAAGACAAAAAAAATCCCACCTTGTTACAAAATAGTATTTAATTTATGAAATAATAGGAATATGACTCATTTTGGTTTCTGCTATGAATGAAAGTTGTAGTTGAAAGCGAGGGTCATTCATTTTGCAGTTTGAAGTGTGTATAATTCCTATTTTACAGGATATGATGTATTACTTTAGACATATAATCTCTTGGCACCAGCTTATTCTCCAGCTGTTGGCATATTTATTTCCCAAGTACTGGATGATTCTCCTTTCCCATCACATCACAAGTTAGAAACTGATGGCAATTTTTAGGAAGATTCCAGAGGAAATCACAGGTGGTCTTGTGACCCAAACTCTGCATTTTTTTTAACCCAAACCCATTGGTGAATTAGAAGAAATAATGCAAGTGTTAATTGATTTTAGACAAACTATAGTTAGTTTTGCCGTTTTTACTGATTAATTACAGTATGTGCCATGAAGTTGGGTGTTGAACTGTAGTGACCACATAGATTTTTTCCAGGATAGTCTCTCACCAATCTAGTCCTTGAGGTCTTTCAACAGTGCACTAGTTGCTGCTTTAAATGAGTCCATCCACCTGGCTGTTAGTTGTTGCCTTCTTCTCTTTCTTTCCACCACCTATATGTTTCCCTTGTTTATTCAACCTATTTGTGAAATATATATTGAGGGAAGCTGTATTGGAAGAAGGCGATTGTGACTTTAAGGTTGGAGAAAGAAACATCAATACCCTGCAGTTTGCTGATAACACTATTCTGATAGTTGAAAATGCAAAAGGATCTGAACTTCTAGTACATATTGAAAATGAAGGGGCAAAGTGAAAAAAAATGGAACTATAAAGAAGACCAAACTAATGACAATAGATATAGCAACCAGCCTTAGAATTGACAATGAACGTATTGATCTAGTGGTAGTTCTTGTCTTTTAGGATCATCTGTTCACACTGAGCGAAACGACAATCAAGAAATATGCCACAGACTAGTACTTGGTAGAGTAGCTATAAAAAGCTTAAACTCTGCGAAGTATCTCTTCCTACAGTGTTCAGAATCATGCAAGCAGTGGTATTTCCTGTGATGCTCTATGAAAACAAAAGATAGACTTTGAAGAAGCAAGATAGAATATTAACACTTTTGAATTTTGATTTGGGAAAAGACTCAGAAATCTTCTCAGGAGACCCAGGAGAATACCATGGACAGCCAAAACCAAATTAACGGATCATTGAACAAATTAACCCAAAGTTCTCACTAAAGCACAAGCAACCAGGCTCCACTGATCATATTTTGGACACATTATTTGAAGATCTAACTCTCTGGAGAAATCTGTAATGCTGGGAAAGATGGAAGGGAAGGGGAGAGGAGAGGAGAGGAGAGGAGAGAAGAGGGTGGCCAGTAGCAAGATAGATGGACTCGATTACAAGGGTGATGTTACAAACTTTGTAGTGCCTGAAGAGCCATATTGGGGATATACGGCCTCAGAAAAAATCTATCTTTGTGGTTGCTAAGAGTCAATAAGATACTAGAATGACAAGAATCAGAATCTTCAGCCAGTGGGAATTTGGGAGTTATGACATATTGGAGGTAGGTTGAGGAAGGTTGTTCTGTTACAACTAAACTAACCAGCAAACTAATGATGTCAAAATCTTAGCTTTTGTCTGATTACTGCAGACAGGTGTTATAGAAATCATATTTTTTGTAATATTTGAGGGTTGATTAAGTTGCCTCTTTTATTTAAAAAGCAACTGAGAATCTGATCAAGATCTGCAGAGGAAATAGCTAATTCTTTGAGGGAACTTAAACTTCTCCCTTTGTGTGTCTGTTTGTGTAGGTGTATAAGAGAGGGATTTATTATGCGGGGAATATGTTGGGGAATGCCTTGATCACTTCCCTTTTGGATTATTGCCACATGGAAGCTACAGCTGGTCCAGAATGTGTTGGCATGCACAATAATAGGGAACCCATGTTTTATCCATGTTATGCTTCTGTTACGTGAGCTTCCAATTTCCTTCCAGGTGCAATTCAAGGTGATTGCTAGTACCTTTAAAAGGCTACATGGCGCAGAGCCGGGTTATCTACGAGACCATCTTTCCCTAAAGGCATTAGCTTTCCTACCATGTAAGATAAGATAAGGATACTCTAATCAGGAGCCCTGGTGGCACATTGGTTAAGTGTAGTATTGCAGGCAAACTCTGCTCACAGCCTGAAGTTCAATCCTGATGGGGCTCAAGGTTGACTCAGCCTTGCATCTTTCCAGGGTTGGTAAAATGAGGACCCCAGATTGTTGAGGGCAATATGCAAATAATGCTTCAACATTGAAAACCGCCCAGAGAGTGGTATAAAGTGCTATGGGGTGGTATATAAACCTAAACGCAATACTATTGCTATGCTCCTAGTGCCCTCTATGGGAGCTAGGAAGTGTACCTTTTCTATGACAGACCCTGTACCGTGAAACATCCTTCCCGCGAGGTTTGGCAAGTCCCATCCTCCTAGTCTTCTGAAAAGGACTTAAGATCCAGTCCCTCCCCCCAAGCACTGGGATAGGTGAGACCAATGAGAGGTTTTTATCATTTGTGCTTTTAATACCTGTATATATTAATTATGAAATTGTATAATTGTATAGTGATGCTTTTTATAACTATTGGGATCCACCCAGAGTTCAGTATAAGATGGGCGGTTATGTAAATATTTTAAATAAATAAATAGAACAAAAAAAGAGTGATTTGAATTAGAAATATGTTCTGGATAATGGCCCTATGGCTGTTCTTCCCCCTAAAGTAAATAAATTAAAAATAACTTGAAACTCATTAATAAAGTAACATTAAGTTTGATACGTTCACAAAACATCTGCTTTTTTCTCTTCAACTTCAGAAAACGCTTGGACTAGTAAAAGATTTTCCATTGTTAACAGAATGTTTTCATTCTTGGAATCCGGCTGTCATAGCACTTGAAGAGATCCTGCTGATGATAAAATTTCAAAAGAGAATTGGCTGTCCTTAAAAGAAAGAAGTTTCAGTTACTTTTTCTCTATCTGTACATTTTCTATTGGCTGTTACATGAGTATAATATATGAGTATAATTTTTCACCTTCACTGAAAACTTTATTTTGCAGCTTTTCAAAGAAACATATCCAACAACAACCAGGATGTATTTATTGAACTGGAAATGTCGTAGGTTACAATGTAATTATTATTATTTTATTTTTATTTTTATTTTTTTAAATTTTTTTATTTTTTCACCATGCACCAAAAACAAACTATACATATATAGACAAAAATCTTTTCTTTTAACAGAATCGTGCTATACATTCTAACTATTTTATTACATCTTATTTACATTTTATTTACATTCGATCATTATATCTTTTTCTTTCTCTGTTCTAGCCAAATATAACATTTATTCCAAATTTCATAAAATTCTGTCGCCTACAATGTGATTATTATTATTTTTAACTCCTCACGCAGCATTGAATTCAATTGACATTTTTGAATAGATGTGTTAGAAATTGCCAGATGTGCTGCCTCTCTTGTATATGTTGCTTTATTTTTCATAATCTTTGCCGCAACATTTTAGTTTAAAATTCCCACTGTATCTGGGAAAATCTTGTGGTAGAAAAGGCTATTAATTGTTACTGTTTATGTTATATCTATTATGTGAAGGGAGTTTTCTGAAAGAAAAAAAAATCCAGACTGTGACAAATCTCTGTTTGATTGCAATACTCTAAACTCAAGGAAACGCTTGCAGAATTCCTAACACTGTCACTTTCTTAATAGGTTAACCACTTAGAGGCAATTGTTACATCTTGTTTTTAAGTGTTTATATACCTAAATAAACTAAATCAAGCTGTTTAGAAGCCCTCTGAGATTTCATTGCTGGTGGACAACCATTTGTTTAGCAACTGTTCGAAGTTAGAATAATTCTGAAAAAAAGTAACTTATAATCCGGTCCTCACATTTACATCTGTTGCAGCATCCCTCTCATTTGCAACCTTTCCAGCTGACTTCTCATAAACAAGGTCAGCTAGGGAAGCCAGATTTGCTTAAAGATGATAGTAAAGAAGGTCATAAAATCAGGTGCGATTTAACAACTGCCTTGCTTAGCAATGGAAATTCTGATCCTAATTGTGGTCATAAGTTGAGGATTACCTGTAGCTGCTTTTGCTCTGATTCCATAGGAGAGCAGAACTTAACATTTATAAACTTTGCCTGAAAGCCTGTAATTGTTCTTGAATCCAAGCATCAGTTGTCCTCTCTTGTCTTCTCCATCTCAAGTCCCTTTGTGCCAACATCTTCCAATTTCACACCCCTGACCATATTGTGTGATTCTTCCCTAACATTTCATTCAGTATAATGCTCAATACCAATTTTTAGACCCCAAATCCTCAGTTTATTTACTTGATTAATTTTGTGTCTGTCTCAGAGGTAATAATCCACTGAGTCTAAGCCCTGGCTCCATATCTATCATTTTTAAAAATCATTCATATATTTAATTGTTTCCTGGGGGGAGATAACAGCATATGTTTATTGGTTATCAATCACTGTGCAATAAAAAGTATGGTGTAATCATTAGGAGGTGGACTGAGCATGTGATAAGAAAGTAAGGAAGACTTGGCAAAGGAAGCCAACTCAACAATTGTATGATTCTTGAACTGGAGATATCTAGAATTAGTGCTTTAAAAAAAAAAGGTGCCAGAACTCACACATGTCATACAACCTGCCTTGCCTACCCTACAAGGTTCCATCCAAAAAAGGTGCCGGAACTCCGTTCTGGGCGTTCTATGAGGGAAAAAAGCCCTGTCTAGAATTAAGTTCAACTCCTTTCCTCAGCATAGAAGCTCCAGTGATGTTGGGCTAATCGTGTTCTCCCAGTCCAACCTATTTCACAGAGCAGCTGTTGTGGGAGAAATGGGAAGAAGGATGACTCTATACACTGTCTTGAGCGCCAGAATAAAAGGCATTTGATAATAAATCTGATAAATTACTTCCTCACTTTTACTGCTTCAGACTTCCTTTGTTCTTTCTTGTACTTTGAAGTATTTCAGCCTTTCTCATATATTTCTCTCTCCAAATCTGTATACTTCTCCTTTCTTTTTAAATCTCATTTCAAGGACGGCTTCTTCTGATCTGATCTATCAAAGCTAGATACTCTCCCTTTCTGATTCCCACCTGCTTTTGATTCAGAACTAGAGTTCGGTGAGACCATCTATTTCCTCATTCAAACTGTATCAGCTGATGGGATCCAGGAAGTGGCCCTTGTCTATAACAGTGCCTGCCCAGCTTCTCCCCAGAGATCCGTAGAGTTTCTGCTTTGACCTTGTTCAAAGGACCTCTTAAAATTGGTCTTCTCTTCAAGTGGCCGGGTGGGTGGACCCTTTGGGAAGTGTTTTGTGTAAGAGAGTATGTGGCTTTACTCAATTTGAATGCTCACCATTTTGTTTTTTGTTTCCCTTGTTATAATTTGTATTTTAATACAAATATGCTGCCCAGAGTCATACAAAGAAAACTTTACAACATTGATAACTATTCCATACAGAAAGAGAAGAAACAGTAGGTCAAAACAGTTGGCCAAAAAAGTCAACACAGTGCTGTGCTGCATTAATAGAGGGATAGAATCAAGATCACGTGAAGTATTAATACCACTTTATAATGCCTTGGTAAGGCCACACTTGGAATACTGCATCCAGTTTTGGTCACCACTGTGTAAAAAAGATACTGAGACTCTAGAAAAAGTACAGAGAAGAGCAACAAAGATGATTAGGGGACTGGAGGCTAAAACATACAAGGATCAGTTGCTGGAATTGGGTATGTCTAGTTTAACAAAGAGAAGGACGAGGGGAGACATGATAGCAGTGTTCCAATATCTCAGGGGCTGCCACAAAGAAGAGGGAGTCAAGCTATTCTCCAAAGTGCCAGAAGGCAGGACAAGAAGCAACAGATGGAAACTAATCAAGGAGAGAAACAACCTAGAACTAAGGAGAAACTTCCTGACAGAATAATTAACCAGTGGAACAACCTGCCTCCAGAAGCGGTGAATCCTCCAACAATGGAGGTTTTTAAGAGACTGGACAGCCATTTGTCTGAAATGGTATAAGGT
Organism: Bothrops alternatus; assembly: GCA_034064705.1. NCBI lineage: Eukaryota > Metazoa > Chordata > Lepidosauria > Squamata > Viperidae > Bothrops > Bothrops alternatus. Next base: position 2,404,722 of record JARGCV010000166.1, read on the forward strand.
TTCCTGCCTGAGCAGGGGCTGGACTAGATGACCTCTAAGGTCCCTTTATTATTATTATTAACCAAAATTTCAACAGAAATACACTTTCTACAATTCAAGCAAGCTATACATGGCAAACAAAGAAGAAAAGGTGACCTTTTAAAGTGAATTCACACAGAGAGATGGTACAAGTTGGTTCTATGATGCCACTTTTTGTTCATTCCCTCTTTGTGCAAAAAAGTATCCTTAGCCAGAAACTTGTGTTGTTAAAATACATTTTAAAATTCATGTTATAATTGCACAGATGCAAATTCATAATGCCCAAGCATTTCTCCAAGAACTTCAGTGATGAACATATGATCCAGCATGTGTACAATATTAGGTGAAGTATATGATATCTCTGGTGAAATTTGATCATATATTCTTGCAGCCTTGAGTGCTGTACAACTAAAACTAGTAAATACTTTTGATACATTCTGCTCTCCTTATGGAGGGTGGGCAAGCCTCTTTGAATTATTCAGAACCATGTAAGGACTCTGAGTACAAATTAAGTAGACAGATGGCATTGACTAGTCAGCGCTTTGAAGTCTACTAATAATGAGAACTCAGTTTGGTTGCTAAGATCCAGTTAGTTGCATGTATAAGTCACATTTCATCAAACAAATCTTGAATTAATCATGTTCAGAAGATTTCTTTTTACATAAATTGTTCTGTGAATCTGAAAATTAGGGAATGAAATAAAAAAGTGAAGGCAGCCATCTGCTTGATAGAATGATATCTTTTTTCAAAGTGAACTTGACTTTGTCATCTTGGTGTAAGGACTACTGAAAGAAAATCACATTAGCACAATATACAGGATAAAATCAGTGGTGGGATTCAGCCAGTTCGCACCACTTTGGCAGAACCGTTAGCTAATTTTTTGTGGCCCAGGCCCAGAATGGACTTCTGGAAGCTGCATCCACACAGAGAACCGGTTGTTTACATATTTGAATCCCACCACTGGATAAAATGTTTAATACAGATGGCTTAATAAGAGAACTGAAGCAATACTAATACTAATAAATGGGTTGTTCATCCAGCCCTTGAATTCAGACTTAGCTTCTGTGATAAGATTATGGTCATTAGATTGCATTGTTATGAATTCCCCCATTTTTAATTCAAAGAGAAAGATCAAATTGAGAAAACAAAAAAGTAAATAATTATGATGTAACAAAATTTGGTTATTCTTGGAACAGTACTGGTATGTAAATGTTAGCTTTTAATGATTTCAGTTGAAGTCTTCCTCTAACATACCGTGTTTCCCCGAAAGTAAGGCCTACCCCCAAAATAAGCCCTAGTTTTGGGGTGAGGTACACATCTAAAAATCAAACTGGGGGGGATCTGCCCCACATGCCCCGCATCCACTTATCTTCCTGCCAGGCCTCTCCTCGCTGGCAGCATCTTCAGCAGCCAGGCCTGCATTTCTCAATCACAGGTCTTTCTGGAAGGCCACTACAGCCGGGCTATGAACTGAATCTTGGTTCTTGGCTGCAGAGATCTTGCAGAAAGGCCTGACTGCGAAATGCAGGCCAGAACGAAGCTGCTCCTTTGGCCGCAGAAGAAGTGGACTAGCTAGGCAGGGCTGTCGGTGCCAGAGCTGAGTATAAAAGACACCTCTCCCAAAATAAGACCTGGTGCCTCTTTTGGAGGCAAAAAAAAAAAAAAAAGACCTGGTCTTATTTTCAGGGAAACACGGTAATATTTTCATGGTTGGACCATGGGAAAAAGTAGATGGAGTTTTGATTAAAGCATCTCCCCCCTCTGCCCTGTAACATATGCCCCCCTCTGCCCTGTAACATATGTGCCATAAGCTCACAGCTGTTAAGGTTCCACTTAATACATCTGGGGAAAAAGAACACACTAAGTTCAGTTATAAGTGGGTTGCAACCATCCAGTTCATGGATTTGCAAATGTGCATGACATGTAGAGATTCTGTCCTTGATATCTGATGGGTAATTTAACAGGTTCAGTTTAAACAGAATCAGTTGCGGATGACTTAAGATCTAGATAGGACCAGAAATAATGTGGTGCCAAGCCAAGGAGAAACAGTCTTAGTATAGAACGTGTATAGACATAAGCATGGGAATGCAAGCACTTTTTAAAAATATTTTTCCTGTGACTTAAAGCTGGGAATTAGATGTTTTGAATTTAGAAGGCCAGGGTGACAGTGCTGAGAAAGCAGAAATCTTTTCTTTCTGTATATCCTAGGATTTTTCTAGTTCCTGGTTCTCATCTCTGATTCCTTCAGTGAAAGCCAAGACAAAGGATGTGATTGCCCTCTACCACTTGGTCTCCTGTTGTTGGTTAATTGCCTGAATTGATAAGAGGAATGATCTGTGATGATTCACCACTGATTATATTAACTGCACATATTCAAACAATGGACTGAAGCTTTCAAAGAGAACTGATCAACTTACCTCTTTGCTGACATTCTTTCTGCAAATATTAAAATAGAGTTGCAATTCAGGGGAATATAGAAATATTAAAATAAAGCAGGGTCCTTTCCTCCAATTCATTGTACGCATTTTGACATTTTTTCCAGATAAATGTAGGTATAATTATTGCATTAGTCATTTATTTCCTCTTTTGCTTATCTTCATCTTTTTTTCTTCTCATCACAGTTTCTCCACTGTCAAAAAGAAAATGTGTTCCGTTTTCTTAAAAACAGAAGGTTCAGCTGGTAACTTTTCTTTCTCAAAAGCTTCTGGAAATGTTTTGATTCCTTTTGAGACTCCTCAAGTTTCTAGCAGTATAATACACCTGCTGTTTCCTCATAGGGATGCCAAAAATACAAATAAGTTCACTAAGTAAGCTGTCTGAAATGTATTCAGTTAGAAGAGGTATAAGTGTTATAAATGAATAAATTCATGTCTTCTCTTTCAGAGTTTAGTTAAGTTGTTTGCATGGAACCGTTAGAAAGTAGAATTTGCATTTGGGGTGAGGTTGTGCTCCAAAAAGGCATCAGGTTTCTGTGGGCCTTTAAAATAATGATTTCTTTGGCATGTGTTTGGTTAATAAGATACTCTAAATACAAGTAGGACATAGAGGTAGTCCTAGACTAGCCAAACCCAATTCCTGCAGCCGTTCTTCATATGTTTTAGTCTCCAGGCCTTTGATCATCTTAGTTGCTCTTCTCTAAATGTAGGATTGCATTGGCTTTTTTGGCTGCCGCCATACACTGTTAACTCATATTTAAGACTCGAAGATCCCTCTCATAGTTACTGTTATTAAGCCTGGTTTCTCCCAATCTATATATGTACTTTTGGTTTCTCGTGCCTAAGTGTAAAACTTTACACTTATCTTGAGCCTATCATCTAGGGCAGGGGTAGGCAACCTTGGCTCTTTTATGATTCGTGGACTTCAACTCCCAGAATTCCTGAGCCAGTATGGCTGGCTCAGGAATTCTGGGAGTTGAAGTCCACGAGTCATAAAAGAGCCAAGGTTGCCTACCCCTGATCTAGGATAAGAACATAAGAAGAGCCATGCTGAATCAGGCCAAAGCCCATCGAGTCTAGCATTCTGTGTCACACAGTGGCCCACCAATTGTACATGGGGATCTTGAGCAGAAAGAGAAGGCAAAACCCTCCCTTTCCCTTGACCCCCAACAAATGGTACTCAAGGGAATCCTGCCTGTCTCAACCAACATAGAGGCGGCACATGGGCATCCGTTTTAATAACCACCGATACACTTGGCATCCATGAATCTATCTAGCCCTGCCTTGAAGCTGTCAAGGCTGACAGCTGTCACGACCCCTTCTGGAAGTGAATTCCATAAATCAACGACCCTCTGGGTGAAGAAATATTTCCCTTTATTTGTCCTCACTTTCTTAGCTATGAGCTTTAGGGAGTGCCCCCTTGTCCTGGTATTGTGTGATAGAGAAAAGAATTTTTCTCTATCCACCTTTTCTATCCCATGCATGATTTTATACACTTCGATCAAGTCACCCCTTAAACGCCGTCTTTCAAGGCTGAAGAGACCAAGGCGTTGCAATCTGGTTTCATAAGGGAGGCGCTCCATTTCCTTGATCATTCTTGTTGCCCTTTTTTGCACCTTTTCCAGTTCCATTATATCCTTCTTGAGGTGCGGTGACCAGAACTGTACACAGTACTCCAAGTGTGGTCTCACCATCGATTTGTACAGAGGCAATACAACACTTGCTGACTTATTTTCGATTCCCTTCCTAATCATGCCAAGCATGGAATTTGCTTTTTTTTACTGCTGCTGCACATTGGGTTGACATCTTCATTGAGCTGTCCACCAAAACCCCAAGATCCCTTTCTTGGGTTGTCTCAGAAAGTTTGGTCCCCATCAGTTGGTAAGTATAATTGGGGTTCTTTGCCCCGATGTGCATAACTTTGCACTTGTTTAGGTTAAAATGCATTTGCCACTTTGTTGCCCACTCACACAATTTCGAGAGACCCTTCTGGAGCTCCCGACAATCAGTTTCACTTTTCACAATCCGGAACAATTTAGTGTCATCAGCAAACTTGGCTACCTCACTATTAACTTCTACATCCAGATCATTGATGAATAAATTGAAAAGTAAAGGTCCCAAAACTGAACCTTGGGGTACACCACTTCTCACTTCTTTCCATCCGGAGAATTGTCCATTTATTGCCACCCTTTGCTTCCTACAATTTAGCCAGTTACCAATCCAGGACAAGACCTGTCCTCTAATTCCATGGCTGGAGAGCTTTTTTAGGAGCCTTTGGTGAGGAACTTTGTCAAAAGCCTTTTGAAAGTCAAGATATACAATATCAACTGGGGTCCCTTTATCTATGTATTTATTTACACCCTCAAAGAATTCTAATAAGTTAGTAAGACATGATTTGCCTTTGCAGAAACCATGTTGATTTTCTTTCAGCAATGCCTGTTTTTCTATGTGCCCTGTAATTTTATCTTTAATAATGGTTTCCATCAGTTTGCCTGGAACTGAGGTTAGACTGACTAGTCTATAGTTTCCTGGATCACCTCTGGATCCTTTCTTGAAGATCGGGGTTATATTTGCTTCCCTCCAATCCTCCGGTACAGTGCCTGATCTTAGAGAAAGATTATATATTTTAGCTAGAAGTTCAGCAATTTCACACTTGAGTTCCTTGAGAATTCTAGGGTGGATGCCATCTGGACCCGGCGATTTGTTGACATTTAGTTTAGAAAGGCATGCAAGAACATCTTCCTTGTTTATCTCTATCAGATTTAATTCTTCTATTTCCCTCCCTGGGAAAACTAATTCAGTGGCAGGCAAGTGTTCTCTATCCTCCTCGGTGAAAACGGAGGCAAAGAAGTCATTTAGCCTCTCAGCAATCTCCTTGTCTTCTCTGATTATCCCCTTCTGACCATTGTCATCAAGTGGCCCAACTGATTTTCTGGTTGGGTTCCTGCTTCTGATGTACTTAAAAAAGGTTTTGTTATTATTTTTAATATTCTTGGCTATATGCTCCTCAAAGTCTCTCTTGGCTTTCATGACTATCGCCTTGCATTTGGTCTGCCAGAGTTTGTGATCCCTCCTGTTCTCCTCGGTAGGAAGAGCCTTCCATTTCTTAAATGAGTTTTTCTTCTTTCCAATAACCTCCTTTACCTCATTCGTAAGCCATACTGGTATCCTCTTGGACTTTCCAATCCTCTTTCTTCTTTTAGGAATGCATTTTATTTGAGCCTGCTGTAATGTATTTTTAAACAGTTTCCAAGCATTTTGGAGGGATTTGACTTTTTTTACTGTTCCTTTTAGTTTCTTCTTTACTATTTTCCTCATTTTGTCAAAATTCCCTCTGTGAAAGTTTAAGGTCTCTGTGTTAGTTTTCACTGACAATTTGCTATCCATGGTTAAGTTGAAGGTTATTGTGTTGTGATCGCTGGTTCCTATGGGCTCGGTTACAAGGACATCATGAACCAAATCCTGTGCGTTAGTTAGAACCAAGTCCAGGATCCCCTTTCCCCTGGTAGGTTCCATGACCATCTGCTCAAGGGAATAATCGGCTAACATGTCGAGGAACCTTGTTTTTCTTTCATGTGTAGAACAAGAATTTACCCAATCTATTTGGGGATAGTTGAAGTCCCCCATTATGACTACTATTTCTTTTTGAGGCCTCCTTGAATTCATTTTCCAAATAGCAATCTACCTCTGGAGTTTGGTTGGGAGGGCGATAGCAGATCCCTAACATCAGATTAGTTTCCTGTCCTGGGATTTTTATCCACAATGTTTCTGTGGGTGAGTTTGAATTTCCTTGAATTTCGAGTTCATGAGATTCTAACTCCTCATTTATGTACAAGGCCACGCCACCACCATTTCTCCCTCTCCTGTCCATCCTATACAATTTGTAACCTGGAATCCTTGTGTCCCATTGGTCTTCATCTGTCCACCAGGTTTCTGTTATGCCGATAATATCAATATTTTCCTTCACCAAGCATTCCAATTCCCCTATTTTTGCTCGAATGCTTCTAGCATTCATGTACAGACATTTATATGTAATTTTCTGGTGCACTTTCAACTTTGACTGTGGATTTTGACTGTAGAATTTGATTGTAGAATTTGTAGATGGTCTACCATGTCCTTCTGCTTGACTATTACAATTTAGTTTTCCTGTTGACTCACCAATGTGTGCATAACTTCCACCCTCCATATTAGGCAATGCGCCTTCTCGAACCGGAAGCTGCCTATGTTGGCTATTCTGCCAGCTTAGTTGATAAGGTCCCCTTCTATTCCCTCATCTGCTGCCACCACTCCAGCCTGGGCACCCTCTCCCCTGCATGGTACAGTTCCTGTACAGTACTTTGCAAACTAAACAACTGTTGCAAGGAAGAACATATTAACTGACATGAAGGCGAGGAAGCCCTTCTGGGGCCGGAGCTGCCATTACGGGGCGGCGAAAAGGGACCAGAATGTGGCCGTCTAGCAGCTGTTGGAAGATTACAGCCCAGATCTGCTGGCTTTTTGCAGCGTTGGCCGCTTGAAGATGTTGCGGACTTACTTCTGCAGGCAACGCTGGCTGGGGATTCTGGGAGTTGAAGTCCCCACATCTGCAAGCCGCCAAAGGAGAAATTCTGACTTCTACATGTTGCAGCCTGTTGCAGGCAACACTCCTGCTTCTTCCCATGGAGCATGCAAACCTGGAGAGTCTCCCCCCCCTTCAAATACAGTTCCTACCTGTAAGGCAAATGACCCAGGCATGGTTGCTGGAGGTGAAATCTATTAGTTCTATTTTAGTAGTCATAAGCCATGGAGTGGACTTATTTCTTATAAGAGAGGCCCCTGAATAATATCCTGGATTTTGACAAAATGATGTGGCTAGCGGAATGATTTCACTAGCCATATGAAGGTGTTGGGCAAACACCTTCAGAACCAGTCATGAAATCCTCTTTTGTGTACTGACTTGTGCTGGACAAAACCTGGCTATTCATTAACTGGAGCCTAAATCTGTACATTAGGATACTATCTTGTAGCTTGTATTGTATTGATACTGTAAGCAAATGTAGTTCTTGGGATTGTTGGCAGAGTATGGCTTGTCTAAGAATAAGATAACATTTTGTTTTATTGTACATCAAGGGCTTATGAATCTATGTTTCCTCAGGAGCACACATTTCTTTCCTGATTTAAAATGATCATGCACTAACACTTAGATAAATACAGCCCATTCATGCTCATTCCATATTTTTCTTGCTAGTTTAGGCTTTCCTTGACCTTCCTACAGTATACAGTATCTGGTGCTTGATATACTTGTGTTCTGATTAAATCCATTGTGACAGCTGGTGTACAATGACCC